>OU343123.1:17280230-18520345 GCA_910594945.2 Amphipyra berbera | reverse complement strand
TGGATCGGAAATGGGGGAAGCCAGTTGACTTGGAAACTCCTGAAGACCTTTCAACGTGTGTGCCTGCTGTTATAGAAAGACCTACAGCTACGTTCTCTTCGGAAGAGTACTTGAAGACAAGGAGGAGACCGAAGCCATGCTCACGTAACCAAGAAAGGAGAAGAAAGGAAAATATCAAAGTGAACGATTCGTTTTCGGATATATCATGTGCAAGAATACCTTCAATGTCCGATCTTGAAGACTTATCAAATTTTAGAGGAAGTTCTGATTTAGATATAACTGAATTTTCAGTTGATCTGGACAGACACATGGAAGAATATTTAAATGATCACGAAAAGAAGTATGAAGGAGGTTCCACTGTGACTCTGGATTCAGTCTTAGGAAGAAGGAAAGGACAAAATGTATTTAGCCAGTTGAAAGATACTGCTAAATCATACATGGATAAGCAGTGCAGAAAAATAATTCGTTTAATATAAGATATTGTCACAATAATTTATTTTATCTACTTACTTTTAAGTAATTATTTATGTTACTATTTATTAATTTAAAATAAATGATTAATTCTAAAGTACTATTGTCTTTTTTTTTCCGAAGAAAATGCCTTTGGTATGTAAAATCGTCGCCATGATCACTATTGTCACATCTAATCTTTATAACACAAAATTTACTTGATGGACAAAACCAGTGTAGGGGAAAGGTGTACAAAACGATCCCTCTAAGGGAAAATGTATACTCTAGCCAAAATATTAAAGTTATGTGTAAGATTAAAGTAGTTTTGGTTCATTTATTTAAGGGACTTCAAATTGGCGTCCCCTTTTTTTAAAATGTATATGTCTTTTCAAAGTTATTTAATATTTCGCAAAGGTTTACTAAGGGACCATTTTGTACACATAGGTGTCCAAAATGATCCCAAGGGATGGGATAAAATGATCCCAGGAATCATTCTACACTTTTATACTAAACTACTTGAGTTCTATTAAAACATATTTTTATTTTTTAATATTTATTTCCAAAAATAACAATAACAGTTTTCTTGCAAACAATTAAATCCTAAATCAGTCGGAGATCAATATTATCTTAGTACATATTAATCAACAGTCTTATAAGGCAATTATTTAAAAAAAATATAAGTTTATCTCATTATAAATCTTCTAATAGAATTTTAGTCATCAATTTTTTGGCATAGAGTTCAATTTTGTGTTTCAGCATAGCGTCCTCACTTGTTTTGACGAATTGTTGTTTGAATATAAGCCCGCGGCATTACCTGTTAATAAAAAAAGAGTGAAGGGTAAATTGATTCCTGGGACCATTTTATACACAATGAACGGCATCATTTGACCCCAAGTGCAATGTTTGCACACATCGCTCAGAATCGAATCTAAAACATCACTATACGAGAACAAGATATTCTTAAAATTATATCAAATATATATGGAAACCATGAGTAAGACAAGGTCATTTAAAAATAACTAGTACAAAGAAAATAATCTTATACTGAAAAGTGACTTACCGTAGATAAAAAGCACCAATTTCATATTTTTGATCATAGAACAACGCATAGTACTAACACCGCCATGACACTTCACTGGATGACTGAGCGGGTGGCGGGAGGGACGTTGACCGGTAAATCTAATAGTTGGGGTTAATAGGTAATTGAGAATCGCGGGGAATCATTTCACCTCGAGGAATCATTTTGTACACCTTTCCCCTAATATTACTGATGCGTGAGACATGGAGATGCCTATAATATCAGCGTAACTATCCACGATATCGTTGGAGACCTTTACGATGCTGGACTGAACTGGAACGGTCGTAGCAGAGTAGTTGGAAGAACTCTGACAAATGCTGCATAGCTTTAATGGAGCTTCTCTAGGGTAGATTATGGCGCAGAAGCGGTTACATCAACTGAGGTTAAGCATCATATAGCAAAGTAGTTTCTCGTTGCCTATAAACAACGTCACGCCTTATATTCCCCGAAGGGTTCGGCAGAGGTGTTTTTAGTACACCCTGGGTTTGCCAGTTATGTTTAAGTCCCATGTAATAGAAGGCAAGCCTATTACCATTCACCGGCCACAAATCCAGACACCGGGCTGCTACTGAGAAATTCCTAATGAAAAACCCAATAACACTGCCCGACCTGGGGATCAAACCCAAGACCCCATGCTCAACAGTCGCATTTGCGACCACTAGACCGAGAAGGCAGTCGTTGCCTATATTTATTGCAAAACCCTAAAGACAAAAGTCTTCAACTGTATATGTGCCAAAAATAGTACCTACACTGAAATTTTAACTAGTCTACAAATTCTAAATCGCTTCGTGTGCTATGGTGCGAATTACTTAGACGAATACGCAAAAGGTTAGTCCGGGGAATAACTGGTCTCACTGGGCTGACCATGTACCTACCTCAAAGCTAAGATGGCCACTAGACCATACTCATACTCATAAGTCCTTGAGTGTAGACTGAAAATCAGCTAACGTAGCGTTGGACGCCCTTCAGTGACATACGACGAAGTGGAGATTGACAGACTGCTCCTGCGCAGCTTGGCCTACGCTTAACTGCAGTGGGTAGCATTGTTGCAGTTATGATGATGTCGCCCGTACCGATTCCAGCTACGGCGACTTTGTTTCTGCCTATTATTGTTGGTGTGCTCTGAGACGGCTGGTGAAGGCAATTTTGGCCTAAATAGTACGTGCACATAGAGCGCATACCAGGGTCCATTGTCTTAATAAAATTGTGGTTAATATTTGCAGGTGATATGCTTTTTAGCTGATCGCGTTTGTTACCTCTAAGTCATTCTCGCCTGCGCCGTATAGGTAGCACCAGTGGCGTGCATTGGTTTTCGGACTAGGTAGGCAGGCACTAGCGATGTCGCCTTTCAATTGTACGTTTAAGTCCATTTTAATACGATTCTGACCAAAAGAAATCATAGCCATACACGCTTATTTTATTTATAGTAGGTACCTAATAGTAAAAGATGAAGAATGAATGAATCAAATGAGTGAACGGCGATTGACAAAAGGAATTTATAAAGAAACGCCGGTAGAGAACGCCCTAGAAGGACATACATCGATGTTATTGGTGATGTTCTTCACCAAAGAGTACAGTAATATGTTCTTCACAAAGGTCAGGTGCGTAGTACTCTCAACCGGCGTGCGTGTATGACAAGATGTATGGATGTGGATGAAGCGAAAGGGGTATGTAAGGGTCGTAGCATGTGGCGTTCTATAGTTTCTGCCTACCCCCATGGGAAAAAGGCGTGAGTTTATGTATGTATGTAGTAAAAGATGGAGTAGTTAATTAAATCTTATGAGGTAAGCACTGCTTAATTGCCTATCAATGCACGCCACTGGCCGTAGCACCTAATTGTTTTGTAAGTTGTATTGGGAATATTAACATTCCCTAACTACATTATCCACCTGGCAGCTTAATTAGGTACTTAGGGTTCCAGAATAATCATGTTTGTTTCGTGTTGCGAGCAATGTCCAAAGAATAGTAGTCTTTGGTCATAGGCTGCGAGAGCGGGCCTCTTTGTGAGACATAAGATAGTATTAGAACTTTTAGTAAATTAACCTTTTTACCGCTTGTGTTGCATTTATGCGACAAATATTTCCGTGTCCCTACCGCCCGTGTCGTATTTTTGCGACAGAGAACATGCATGGTTTTTTTATTCGACAAAACGATTGCACCTCCCTATTTATTGTAGGTATTATTTTATCGATTCGTAGTCGGGCGCTAGGGGCACGCCAATTGATATTTAGCCAAATAACCATCTTCTTCTTCTTAGCGTCTATTGTTGTCGGTTCTTCTTCTTATCGTGTGGTTAGTGACAAACCTGATGTCAGAGTTTATGCCACCCATGGGCCTCTGACTTGGCTCACATAGACATAACACGAGAAATATCTCTCAGGCATTCTCAATTTCTTCACGATGTTTTCCTTCACCGTTTATGAGCCAAGTGATAATTATACAATACGCTAATGAATCTGAAAAGTCAACGGTGCCTGCCTTATGGTTTCGAGCTCGAGACCTATGACTTGGCAGTCCGACGGTCACACCGCTAGGCTATCACTGCTACACGTCGTCGGTCTAACCTTAGGATATCGGCATTGCCCAGTTACTTGGTGACGGAGGTCCGCTCCGTTTAAAATACTGGTATTCAGCCGCATCTGGTTAGAGTGGAAGCTGACCCCAACATGGTTGGGTAAAAGGCTAGGCAGAACTTCTTCTTAGCGTGTCGATGCCATTCTAAATTGAGTCGGCCCGGAACTTAGCTACGAGTTTAGCGTTATCAGTAGAGTTCAGTGGCGAAGGCTCCATACAACTCGATTCCTATCGGCTTCCCTTTCGAAATATGGCAAATACTAGTATCTATTATTTTCAATTATCATTTAAACAAATAATTAGGTATTTACGAAGTTACATTGCAGGTATAACATTTGCGTATGAAAGTAACAATCAAAGAAATAAATAAACGCCTACATTTTTTTCGGAGCAAAATGTTGTAATGACGCAAAAGAAAGGCAGGAATCCAGTACATTTAATTCATAGTTTCACTTGTAGCGATCGTGACCTTGAGGCAACATAACACCGCTAGATATACGGACGATGGCAAGCCGCGATCCATCGAGTTATTACGATAAGGACAGAGATAGGAAATGCGTACGCCAGAACGAGATGGAAATAATGCTACTGAAGTTCGTAATTTGTTCAGATAGTAATATTTGGATGACAGATTCACAACAGATTTTTTTCGCGCTTGTTTATATTATTGTTTTCACTTGTTCATTTGCATTTGATTTGATATATTCGTATCATAATTTAGAATCGAAGCATTATTCATGTATTATTGTTGAAATTGATTTATTTGTGTAAACTAGTGATAGTTTTGCGAAGTGATAGTGCAGTAAAAACAAGGTTAGTGGCGTTGTATTCTTTGGTGATCGTCTATTTAAATAGGTATTTAGGTAAGATAGTTTTTTTAGTTTGTAGTTTTATTAGAAAGTAGTTATTTAAGTAGTGATTTTGTTATTATTGAGTAAATTCGATACCATGGCGGCATTAGTGAACGTAGAATGCTGTCTGACAGATTATTTGTTGACTGAGGAAACATCCTTTTCAAAGTTGAGTTTTGAACATGTAATTCAGTTAGGCCGTGCTCGCCTTGACATGATTATAAATAACAAACGACGCGACGGTTTTTTCAAACATTTTAACAGTTCTTTGTAAGTACCTAGGTACGACAAATACCCTTGGCTTACGGGAAGTTGTAAATTAAATAAAATGTTTTGTTTTCCTTGCATATTATTCTCAGATTCTAGTAGCTTATGGAGCCACACGGGATTTAAAGATATTAATAATCTTTCAATTTCGTCCAAAAAACATGTTCAGACCGAAAAACATATCCGAAGTTGTTTATCTTTGCATGATAGAAACATTTTTTGCTAATACGTATGAAGTTCATAATAGAAAAAAAGTAGATCGGAATAGAAGTTTAATGAAACGGTTCATCGACACAGTAATTTTGCTAGGTAAAAAATAATTAGCTTTTCGCGGCCACCACGAAAATCCGGCATCCGATAACCGCGGTAACTATATCGAAACGTTGTTATATTTAAGCAAGTATGATACCGTAATCGATTCGCATTTGGAACAATGTTCCTCAACACAGAATCCCACGTTCTCTGGCCTTTCGAGTGATATACAAAATGATTTAATACAAAGTATCGCATTCGTTTTAAATTAAAGTTGGAAATAAATAAGGCTCAGTTTGTATCGGTCATGATTGACGAAACGCCCGATGTTAGTCATAGGGAGCAACTAACGGTAATATTTAGGTATTTATCTGAAACTGGAATCGAAGAACGTTTTCTTGGTTTCTATGACGTTAGCGTCAGTCGGACTGCTGATGTTCTTCTCATATCCATCCCCAAACGGCTTTTCTCAGAGCCACTTTTATTATACTTGCAAGACACTGTTTCTATGTATCAGTGCTTACATGTATAGTGAAAGTGAGCTAAAGCCAATTGATCTGTACAAGATTTCGAAGTCAGCCACAGGGCCACAGCTATACGAGTAGTTACTGGAATTCACGCATCACACTTGAGCAAGGTAAGCATTTTTTGGTTCGGCTTCCCTTTTAAGAAAATTCACCCTTCGCCACTGGTAGCGTTCATTAGTTCCTGTAACGTGCAGGTATCAGGGCACGCAGGGCAGGATATCAGGTATCCCATCGTTTATGGAACAGCACCACATTTACACTCCAAGCTGGAATCGTTTATGAATTTTCACCTGAGCATAAAGGGTAAGTTTCTAATAGTTTAATAGTAAATACTCCTTGCCTGTCCGGCCCTGGCCTTTGTGTCCCTCTCCCCCCACCCCTGTAACCTGTACCCGTCCTTGCAAGTAGATATGATGATTGTTGATTTACTATAGCAATGTTTTGGAAAGATGTTTAGGCTGATATGACGGTGATGAGTGCCTCGAAGAGCACGACCACGTGGTTTTTATACGTACCTATGAATAATTATCAACTTATGACCGTCGGCGCAGTCTGAAGCCCGAAAGTCTGGTAACTATTCTAACCTTACGGTGTCGGTATTCCTCAAAAATTGGGTTGCAGTCGCTCCTGGGTAAATTCTGATATTCAGCCACATCTGGTTAGATTGGAAGTGGAATTTGTCGACTCGATACAGTTTTGGAAAAGGATAACTATAGTGAGCCTAGATTTTCTCACGCTCCTAACATTATCTGTAATGGGTTATTATTAAACTGCAACAGCAATTAATAAATTAACTTTAGTCGTAACTGCTACAGGATTTATTAACAATAGGTACTTAACCATAATTCTTAATCATTTGTATCACCTACCTGCCACATTTAATTATTTAGAATGCTACACCTAATTAATAATTACCATAGCAGGTCTTATTATTAATTAGCACCCTATCATTAATTACCTAACTACCAGGTGTAATTAACTAGTACCCAATTATTAATTAGGTCCTAATTATGATTAATTAATCAGTTGGTAGGGGGGTCATATTTCGTATATAAGGGAATTCTAATCGTTGATTTCAGCATTAAACCACTAACTTGTGATCGAGAAACATCAGAATGGAACTGCATTTACATTTGACTGTTGCTTTCCGCGCTTTGGATCGGAAATGGGGGAAGCCAGTTGACTTGGAAACTCCTGAAGACCTTTCAACGTGTGTGCCTGCTGTTATAGAAAGACCTACAGCTACGTTCTCTTCGGAAGAGTACTTGAAGACAAGGAGGAGACCGAAGCCATGCTCACGTAACCAAGAAAGGAGAAGAAAGGAAAATATCAAAGTGAACGATTCGTTTTCGGATATATCATGTGCAAGAATACCTTCAATGTCCGATCTTGAAGACTTATCAAATTTTAGAGGAAGTTCTGATTTAGATATAACTGAATTTTCAGTTGATCTGGACAGACACATGGAAGAATATTTAAATGATCACGAAAAGAAGTATGAAGGAGGTTCCACTGTGACTCTGGATTCAGTCTTAGGAAGAAGGAAAGGACAAAATGTATTTAGCCAGTTGAAAGATACTGCTAAATCATACATGGATAAGCAGTGCAGAAAAATAATTCGTTTAATATAAGATATTGTCACAATAATTTATTTTATCTACTTACTTTTAAGTAATTATTTATGTTACTATTTATTAATTTAAAATAAATGATTAATTCTAAAGTACTATTGTCTTTTTTTTTCCGAAGAAAATGCCTTTGGTATGTAAAATCGTCGCCATGATCACTATTGTCACATCTAATCTTTATAACACAAAATTTACTTGATGGACAAAACCAGTGTAGGGGAAAGGTGTACAAAACGATCCCTCTAAGGGAAAATGTATACTCTAGCCAAAATATTAAAGTTATGTGTAAGATTAAAGTAGTTTTGGTTCATTTATTTAAGGGACTTCAAATTGGCGTCCCCTTTTTTTAAAATGTATATGTCTTTTCAAAGTTATTTAATATTTCGCAAAGGTTTACTAAGGGACCATTTTGTACACATAGGTGTCCAAAATGATCCCAAGGGATGGGATAAAATGATCCCAGGAATCATTCTACACTTTTATACTAAACTACTTGAGTTCTATTAAAACATATTTTTATTTTTTAATATTTATTTCCAAAAATAACAATAACAGTTTTCTTGCAAACAATTAAATCCTAAATCAGTCGGAGATCAATATTATCTTAGTACATATTAATCAACAGTCTTATAAGGCAATTATTTAAAAAAAATATAAGTTTATCCTTACTAATATTATAAATGCGAAAGTTTGTATGTATGGATGTGTGGATGTATGGATGTATGGATGTTTGTTACTCTTTCACGCAAAAACGGCTGAACGGATTTGAATGAGATTTGGCACACAGATAGACTATGCCCTGGATTAACACATAGGATAATTTTTATCCGGGTACATCAAGTGGTTCCCCTAGGACGCGGGTGAAACCGCGGGTAATAGTCTAAAATGCTTTGTCCTGAATGACTGACTGACGGATCAACGCACAGCCTAAACCGCTGATCGTAAAGACCTGAAACTTGGAGGGCGTGTTCTTTGTATGACGTAGGCATCCGATAAGAAAGGATTTTCCGAAATTCTACTCCTAAGGGGGTGAAAAAGGGGGGCAAAGTTTGTATGGGACAACGTGATTCCTTGGTCCAATCTACTTCAAATTTTGCATAAACCTTTTTTAACAGAATTGATGGAAGACGTGTTTCGTATTTTATTGAAATACATCCTCTAATGGTATTAAAAAGGGGTAGAAAGTTATTTTGGCGGTGATTTGCTTCGAAGTTGATATCGATAGTTGGTAAGGATTAGAACATATTGGTTATAAATTATACGAATCATTCCATATTTAAAAAAAAATGTAAAATACAAATATAAAAGAATATTTAAATCGGATTAGAATTTGAAATTTCAATTTTATTTGTTCTTGGATATTTGAATGAAAAACTTACCTTATACCTTGATTTTCCTTCAAAAATTCCTTGGAAATCTCATAAATTACCTACTTAGCAAATATTTGCGATTGCTGTATAATTTGTTTGGAAGTTCATTTTCATTATTTCATTAGAATATTTTCAGTGTAGTTAATTTAATTTCTTTTCAATTTGTTGTTATAATAATTAAAAAGGATTCTTTGTGTTTGATTTGTTAGTGTATAATATAGGTTTTTAGTTTTAATAGTAAAAATATCTGTGTTTGATTTGTTGTGTATAATAATAGTTATAGTTTTCTTTTAGTTTGTTTTAGAAGTTTAATTTTGTGTGGATTGTTTTTCGCAATTTATTTACATTTATAAATTTGTCTGTGTCCATTTTAAAAATGGGTGCAGAGTTGGTTAACTTCAATGGGAAATTAATAAACCTTACTATTGTACCAATAGTGGGAGATGCCGCAAGCCTTTTCCGTACGCTTTCTTATTTGTTGTACGGCACACAAGAACGCTCAATAGATATTCATAAAGAAATTGTGTATCATGTGACGAACAATTGGGATGAATTTGCTGTTATGTATCATGACCGTCATGGCAACAATCATAGGACAAAAGAAGAGTATACTTTAGATATGTTACAAAACTCTACATATGGCAGTTTTTGCAAGTTAGTTGCAGTCGGTCAAATATACCCATTTGTATTTGAAGTGTATTGAAATGACAACCTGTATGCCAAATTTGGTACAGAGGACCAACCTATCAAAAGGTTACGTTTTCCCCAAGATCTTTCTAATAGTCACTTTGATGCCTACGCTGATGCGGATAGTGATAATAACACTGATGAGCGTCCAATAGCCAAAAACGGCCCATTGAAATGGCTGTATCTCCGACGTTTACTCAATCTTCACTAATTTCTAATGTTGTGCAAGACTTTCATTCGCCTACTTATACAATTATTTAATCTGAATGTGAGTCAGATTTAATTTCTTCTTTGTCCACTAATAATTGCATAGCATTTCCAACATTCACTACCCAAGAGTCAGTTCAAAATGAAATTAGATTGACAAATAATCATTAAAAAAAGCATTAGAGCAGTGGTGGCCCAGTGGTAACGGCCCCGACTTACGAGTTGTATGTCGTGGGTTCGAACCCCGCCAGGCGCATTACTTTGTGTAATTTATTTCATCACCACTGCTCTCAAAACGGTGAAGGAAAACATCGTGAGGAAACCGGCATGTCCTAGAACCAAACATTCGAAGACATGTGACATCTACCAACCCGCACTGGGCCCGCGTGGTGGATTACGGCCCATTCCCTCTCACAGAGAGGAGGCCTGTGTCCCAGCAGTGGGAACATTATAGGCTGCTGATGACGATGATGATTCAAATTATATGAGAGTGGGCGTTATTTGAGTAGTTCGGAGGCAGTTTGAAGGATTTTAGGGTTTCCCATACATGAAAGGTTTCCCGCAGTCATACATTTAGCTGTCCACCTTGAAAATGGCCAACGAGTCTATTTTAATTCCGACAACCTCGCCGACATAATTAATAGCCCACCAAAAACGACACTGTTAGCATTTTTTGATTTATGTCAAACAGATGATTTTGCTAAAACCCTTCTATATGCGGAAGTGCCTTCATATTTTGTAAGGCAAAAAAACAAATTTGTGAGAAGGAAAAGAGGAAAACCCGTAGATGGCTGGCCAGGAATAATGAAAGAACACGCTCTAGGTAGAGTGTACACGGTTCACCCCAATAACACCGAGTGTTACCATCTTCGTTTACTTTTGCACGAGGTTACCCCCTGGTTAGGGGTCCATCGTCCTTCGATGACTTGAAGACTGTCAACGGTGTCCTCCAACCAACTTTTCAATTAGATTGCATGAAACTTGGCTTGCTAGAGGACGACAAACATTGAGATTCTGCCCTAGAGGAAGCAGCCCTATGCGACTCGCCATTTAAAATGCGTGAATGCGTTTAAAGTGCGTGCGTGGCATTCTGTCAGATTACAGACGCACTAAGTCTTTGGGTAAAATACAGGGATAGCCTATCAGAAGACTACAAACGACAAGTGGAAAAGTTTTCTAGCATTATAGATGAACATCTAGCAGATGAAATCTACAATAAATGTCTGGTCACAATATGAGAAGCTGTATTAGCATTAGGAGGACAAAGCCTACAGCAGTACGGGTTGTCTCAGCCTCAAAGGTCTGAAGGCTTACACAATAACCGGGACTACCTGAAGGAAACAAGTAACGATGTCAATTCCTTAGCAGAAGTGGTGTCGAGTAGTGAAGGCTCTGTAACCAATGAACAAAGACGTATTTATTATAAAATACTTTCCAGTATCGATGCAGGTGTAGGTGATATCTTTTTTTGGATGCTCCTGGTGGAACAGGCAAGACTTTTCTATTAAATTAACTGTTGGCCAAAGTGAGAAGCAATCGTGATATCGCCTTAGCGGTCGCATCGTCCGGAATTGCTGCCACGCTGCTGGAAGGAGATAAAACTGCACACTCCGCGTTTAAACTTCCTCTCGATTTGATACAACCCCAAACCCCACTCTGCAATATACCCAAACAAAGTAATATGGCAGAAGTACTCCGCAAAACGAAATTAATTGTTTGGGATGAGAGTACTATGGCTCATAAAGGGAGTTTCGAAGCCCTAAATAGTTATTTACAAGATGTTAGGAATAATAATTGTCAAATGGGAGGAGTTACTGTATCGTTAGCAGGCGATTTCCGGCAGACTTTACCCGTAGTGCCCAAAGGAACGCGAGCAGACAAAGTTAAAGTGTGCGTGAAGCGGTCTCATTTGTGTGTTGTTGTGGCCTTCAGTGACAAAACAGAGCCTTACCAAAAATATGAGAGTCCATCTGAGGGGAGATGTTACAGTTCTCAGATCTGTTGCTTAAAATAGGAAATGGTGATTTCCCGGAACTGGATAATAATATAATTCTACGCGGACGAAGTCGCGGGCAAAAGCTAGTCTCATTATAAATCTTCTAATAGAATTTTAGTCATCAATTTTTTGGCATAGAGTTCAATTTTGTGTTTCAGCATAGCGTCCTCACTTGTTTTGACGAATTGTTGTTTGAATATAAGCCCGCGGCATTACCTGTTAATAAAAAAAGAGTGAAGGGTAAATTGATTCCTGGGACCATTTTATACACAATGAACGGCATCATTTGACCCCAAGTGCAATGTTTGCACACATCGCTCAGAATCGAATCTAAAACATCACTATACGAGAACAAGATATTCTTAAAATTATATCAAATATATATGGAAACCATGAGTAAGACAAGGTCATTTAAAAATAACTAGTACAAAGAAAATAATCTTATACTGAAAAGTGACTTACCGTAGATAAAAAGCACCAATTTCATATTTTTGATCATAGAACAACGCATAGTACTAACACCGCCATGACACTTCACTGGATGACTGAGCGGGTGGCGGGAGGGACGTTGACCGGTAAATCTAATAGTTGGGGTTAATAGGTAATTGAGAATCGCGGGGAATCATTTTACCTCGAGGAATCATTTTGTACACCTTTCCCCTAATATTACTGATGCGTGAGACATGGAGATGCCTATAATATCAGCGTAACTATCCACGATATCGTTGGAGACCTTTACGATGCTGGACTGAACTGGAACGGTCGTAGCAGAGTAGTTGGAAGAACTCTGACAAATGCTGCATAGCTTTAATGGAGCTTCTCTAGGGTAGATTATGGAGCAGAAGCGGTTACATCAACTGAGGTTAAGCATCATATAGCAAAGTAGTTTCTCGTTGCCTATAAACAACGTCACGCCTTATATTCCCCGAAGGGTTCGGCAGAGGTGTTTTTAGTACACCCTGGGTTTGCCAGTTATGTTTAAGTCCCATGTAATAGAAGGCAAGCCTATTACCATTCACCGGCCACAAATCCAGACACCGGGCTGCTACTGAGAAATTCCTAATGAAAAACCCAATAACACTGCCCGACCTGGGGATCAAACCCAAGACCCCATGCTCAACAGTCGCATTTGCGACCACTAGACCGAGAAGGCAGTCGTTGCCTATATTTATTGCAAAACCCTAAAGACAAAAGTCTTCAACTGTATATGTGCCAAAAATAGTACCTACACTGAAATTTTAACTAGTCTACAAATTCTAAATCGCTTCGTGTGCTATGGTGCGAATTACTTAGACGAATACGCAAAAGGTTAGTCCGGGGAATAACTGGTCTCACTGGGCTGACCATGTACCTACCTCAAAGCTAAGATGGCCACTAGACCATACTCATACTCATAAGTCCTTGAGTGTAGACTGAAAATCAGCTAACGTAGCGTTGGACGCCCTTCAGTGACATACGACGAAGTGGAGATTGACAGACTGCTCCTGCGCAGCTTGGCCTACGCTTAACTGCAGTGGGTAGCATTGTTGCAGTTATGATGATGTCGCCCGTACCGATTCCAGCTACGGCGACTTTGTTTCTGCCTATTATTGTTGGTGTGCTCTGAGACGGCTGGTGAAGGCAATTTTGGCCTAAATAGTACGTGCACATAGAGCGCATACCAGGGTCCATTGTCTTAATAAAATTGTGGTTAATATTTGCAGGTGATATGCTTTTTAGCTGATCGCGTTTGTTACCTCTAAGTCATTCTCGCCTGCGCCGTATAGGTAGCACCAGTGGCGTGCATTGGTTTTCGGACTAGGTAGGCAGGCACTAGCGATGTCGCCTTTCAATTGTACGTTTAAGTCCATTTTAATACGATTCTGACCAAAAGAAATCATAGCCATACACGCTTATTTTATTTATAGTAGGTACCTAATAGTAAAAGATGAAGAATGAATGAATCAAATGAGTGAACGGCGATTGACAAAAGGAATTTATAAAGAAACGCCGGTAGAGAACGCCCTAGAAGGACATACATCGATGTTATTGGTGATGTTCTTCACCAAAGAGTACAGTAATATGTTCTTCACAAAGGTCAGGTGCGTAGTACTCTCAACCGGCGTGCGTGTATGACAAGATGTATGGATGTGGATGAAGCGAAAGGGGTATGTAAGGGTCGTAGCATGTGGCGTTCTATAGTTTCTGCCTACCCCCATGGGAAAAAGGCGTGAGTTTATGTATGTATGTAGTAAAAGATGGAGTAGTTAATTAAATCTTATGAGGTAAGCACTGCTTAATTGCCTATCAATGCACGCCACTGGCCGTAGCACCTAATTGTTTTGTAAGTTGTATTGGGAATATTAACATTCCCTAACTACATTATCCACCTGGCAGCTTAATTAGGTACTTAGGGTTCCAGAATAATCATGTTTGTTTCGTGTTGCGAGCAATGTCCAAAGAATAGTAGTCTTTGGTCATAGGCTGCGAGAGCGGGCCTCTTTGTGAGACATAAGATAGTATTAGAACTTTTAGTAAATTAACCTTTTTACCGCTTGTGTTGCATTTATGCGACAAATATTTCCGTGTCCCTACCGCCCGTGTCGTATTTTTGCGACAGAGAACATGCATGGTTTTTTTATTCGACAAAACGATTGCACCTCCCTATTTATTGTAGGTATTATTTTATCGATTCGTAGTCGGGCGCTAGGGGCACGCCAATTGATATTTAGCCAAATAACCATCTTCTTCTTCTTAGCGTCTATTGTTGTCGGTTCTTCTTCTTATCGTGTGGTTAGTGACAAACCTGATGTCAGAGTTTATGCCACCCATGGGCCTCTGACTTGGCTCACATAGACATAACACGAGAAATATCTCTCAGGCATTCTCAATTTCTTCACGATGTTTTCCTTCACCGTTTATGAGCCAAGTGATAATTATACAATACGCTAATGAATCTGAAAAGTCAACGGTGCCTGCCTTATGGTTTCGAGCTCGAGACCTATGACTTGGCAGTCCGACGGTCACACCGCTAGGCTATCACTGCTACACGTCGTCGGTCTAACCTTAGGATATCGGCATTGCCCAGTTACTTGGTGACGGAGGTCCGCTCCGTTTAAAATACTGGTATTCAGCCGCATCTGGTTAGAGTGGAAGCTGACCCCAACATGGTTGGGTAAAAGGCTAGGCAGAACTTCTTCTTAGCGTGTCGATGCCATTCTAAATTGAGTCGGCCCGGAACTTAGCTACGAGTTTAGCGTTATCAGTAGAGTTCAGTGGCGAAGGCTCCATACAACTCGATTCCTATCGGCTTCCCTTTCGAAATATGGCAAATACTAGTATCTATTATTTTCAATTATCATTTAAACAAATAATTAGGTATTTACGAAGTTACATTGCAGGTATAACATTTGCGTATGAAAGTAACAATCAAAGAAATAAATAAACGCCTACATTTTTTTCGGAGCAAAATGTTGTAATGACGCAAAAGAAAGGCAGGAATCCAGTACATTTAATTCATAGTTTCACTTGTAGCGATCGTGACCTTGAGGCAACATAACACCGCTAGATATACGGACGATGGCAAGCCGCGATCCATCGAGTTATTACGATAAGGACAGAGATAGGAAATGCGTACGCCAGAACGATATGGAAATAATGCTACTGAAGTTCGTAATTTGTTCAGATAGTAATATTTGGATGACAGATTCACAACAGATTTTTTTCGCGCTTGTTTATATTATTGTTTTCACTTGTTCATTTGCATTTGATTTGATATATTCGTATCATAATTTAGAATCGAAGCATTATTCATGTATTATTGTTGAAATTGATTTATTTGTGTAAACTAGTGATAGTTTTGCGAAGTGATAGTGCAGTAAAAACAAGGTTAGTGGCGTTGTATTCTTTGGTGATCGTCTATTTAAATAGGTATTTAGGTAAGATAGTTTTTTTAGTTTGTAGTTTTATTAGAAAGTAGTTATTTAAGTAGTGATTTTGTTATTATTGAGTAAATTCGATACCATGGCGGCATTAGTGAACGTAGAATGCTGTCTGACAGATTATTTGTTGACTGAGGAAACATCCTTTTCAAAGTTGAGTTTTGAACATGTAATTCAGTTAGGCCGTGCTCGCCTTGACATGATTATAAATAACAAACGACGCGACGGTTTTTTCAAACATTTTAACAGTTCTTTGTAAGTACCTAGGTACGACAAATACCCTTGGCTTACGGGAAGTTGTAAATTAAATAAAATGTTTTGTTTTCCTTGCATATTATTCTCAGATTCTAGTAGCTTATGGAGCCACACGGGATTTAAAGATAATAATAATCTTTCAATTTCGTCCAAAAAACATGTTCAGACCGAAAAACATATCCGAAGTTGTTTATCTTTGCATGATAGAAACATTTTTTGCTAATACGTATGAAGTTCATAATAGAAAAAAAGTAGATCGGAATAGAAGTTTAATGAAACGGTTCATCGACACAGTAATTTTGCTAGGTAAAAAATAATTAGCTTTTCGCGGCCACCACGAAAATCCGGCATCCGATAACCGCGGTAACTATATCGAAACGTTGTTATATTTAAGCAAGTATGATACCGTAATCGATTCGCATTTGGAACAATGTTCCTCAACACAGAATCCCACGTTCTCTGGCCTTTCGAGTGATATACAAAATGATTTAATACAAAGTATCGCATTCGTTTTAAATTAAAGTTGGAAATAAATAAGGCTCAGTTTGTATCGGTCATGATTGACGAAACGCCCGATGTTAGTCATAGGGAGCAACTAACGGTAATATTTAGGTATTTATCTGAAACTGGAATCGAAGAATGTTTTCTTGGTTTCTATGACGTTAGCGTCAGTCGGACTGCTGATGTTCTTCTCATATCCATCCCCAAACGGCTTTTCTCAGAGCCACTTTTATTATACTTGCAAGACACTGTTTCTATGTATCAGTGCTTACATGTATAGTGAAAGTGAGCTAAAGCCAATTGATCTGTACAAGATTTCGAAGTCAGCCACAGGGCCACAGCTATACGAGTAGTTACTGGAATTCACGCATCACACTTGAGCAAGGTAAGCATTTTTTGGTTCGGCTTCCCTTTTAAGAAAATTCACCCTTCGCCACTGGTAGCGTTCATTAGTTCCTGTAACGTGCAGGTATCAGGGCACGCAGGGCAGGATATCAGGTATCCCATCGTTTATGGAACAGCACCACATTTACACTCCAAGCTGGAATCGTTTATGAATTTTCACCTGAGCATAAAGGGTAAGTTTCTAATAGTTTAATAGTAAATACTCCTTGCCTGTCCGGCCCTGGCCTTTGTGTCCCTCTCCCCCCACCCCTGTAACCTGTACCCGTCCTTGCAAGTAGATATGATGATTGTTGATTTACTATAGCAATGTTTTGGAAAGATGTTTAGGCTGATATGACGGTGATGAGTGCCTCGAAGAGCACGACCACGTGGTTTTTATACGTACCTATGAATAATTATCAACTTATGACCGTCGGCGCAGTCTGAAGCCCGAAAGTCTGGTAACTATTCTAACCTTACGGTGTCGGTATTCCTCAAAAATTGGGTTGCAGTCGCTCCTGGGTAAATTCTGATATTCAGCCACATCTGGTTAGATTGGAAGTGGAATTTGTCGACTCGATACAGTTTTGGAAAAGGATAACTATAGTGAGCCTAGATTTTCTCACGCTCCTAACATTATCTGTAATGGGTTATTATTAAACTGCAACAGCAATTAATAAATTAACTTTAGTCGTAACTGCTACAGGATTTATTAACAATAGGTACTTAACCATAATTCTTAATCATTTGTATCACCTACCTGCCACATTTAATTATTTAGAATGCTACACCTAATTAATAATTACCATAGCAGGTCTTATTATTAATTAGCACCCTATCATTAATTACCTAACTACCAGGTGTAATTAACTAGTACCCAATTATTAATTAGGTCCTAATTATGATTAATTAATCAGTTGGTAGGGGGGTCATATTTCGTATATAAGGGAATTCTAATCGTTGATTTCAGCATTAAACCACTAACTTGTGATCGAGAAACATCAGAATGGAACTGCATTTACATTTGACTGTTGCTTTCCGCGCTTTGGATCGGAAATGGGGGAAGCCAGTTGACTTGGAAACTCCTGAAGACCTTTCAACGTGTGTGCCTGCTGTTATAGAAAGACCTACAGCTACGTTCTCTTCGGAAGAGTACTTGAAGACAAGGAGGAGACCGAAGCCATGCTCACGTAACCAAGAAAGGAGAAGAAAGGAAAATATCAAAGTGAACGATTCGTTTTCGGATATATCATGTGCAAGAATACCTTCAATGTCCGATCTTGAAGACTTATCAAATTTTAGAGGAAGTTCTGATTTAGATATAACTGAATTTTCAGTTGATCTGGACAGACACATGGAAGAATATTTAAATGATCACGAAAAGAAGTATGAAGGAGGTTCCACTGTGACTCTGGATTCAGTCTTAGGAAGAAGGAAAGGACAAAATGTATTTAGCCAGTTGAAAGATACTGCTAAATCATACATGGATAAGCAGTGCAGAAAAATAATTCGTTTAATATAAGATATTGTCACAATAATTTATTTTATCTACTTACTTTTAAGTAATTATTTATGTTACTATTTATTAATTTAAAATAAATGATTAATTCTAAAGTACTATTGTCTTTTTTTTTCCGAAGAAAATGCCTTTGGTATGTAAAATCGTCGCCATGATCACTATTGTCACATCTAATCTTTATAACACAAAATTTACTTGATGGACAAAACCAGTGTAGGGGAAAGGTGTACAAAACGATCCCTCTAAGGGAAAATGTATACTCTAGCCAAAATATTAAAGTTATGTGTAAGATTAAAGTAGTTTTGGTTCATTTATTTAAGGGACTTCAAATTGGCGTCCCCTTTTTTTAAAATGTATATGTCTTTTCAAAGTTATTTAATATTTCGCAAAGGTTTACTAAGGGACCATTTTGTACACATAGGTGTCCAAAATGATCCCAAGGGATGGGATAAAATGATCCCAGGAATCATTCTACACTTTTATACTAAACTACTTGAGTTCTATTAAAACATATTTTTATTTTTTAATATTTATTTCCAAAAATAACAATAACAGTTTTCTTGCAAACAATTAAATCCTAAATCAGTCGGAGATCAATATTATCTTAGTACATATTAATCAACAGTCTTATAAGGCAATTATTTAAAAAAAATATAAGTTTATCTCATTATAAATCTTCTAATAGAATTTTAGTCATCAATTTTTTGGCATAGAGTTCAATTTTGTGTTTCAGCATAGCGTCCTCACTTGTTTTGACGAATTGTTGTTTGAATATAAGCCCGCGGCATTACCTGTTAATAAAAAAAGAGTGAAGGGTAAATTGATTCCTGGGACCATTTTATACACAATGAACGGCATCATTTGACCCCAAGTGCAATGTTTGCACACATCGCTCAGAATCGAATCTAAAACATCACTATACGAGAACAAGATATTCTTAAAATTATATCAAATATATATGGAAACCATGAGTAAGACAAGGTCATTTAAAAATAACTAGTACAAAGAAAATAATCTTATACTGAAAAGTGACTTACCGTAGATAAAAAGCACCAATTTCATATTTTTGATCATAGAACAACGCATAGTACTAACACCGCCATGACACTTCACTGGATGACTGAGCGGGTGGCGGGAGGGACGTTGACCGGTAAATCTAATAGTTGGGGTTAATAGGTAATTGAGAATCGCGGGGAATCATTTTACCTCGAGGAATCATTTTGTACACCTTTCCCCTAATATTACTGATGCGTGAGACATGGAGATGCCTATAATATCAGCGTAACTATCCACGATATCGTTGGAGACCTTTACGATGCTGGACTGAACTGGAACGGTCGTAGCAGAGTAGTTGGAAGAACTCTGACAAATGCTGCATAGCTTTAATGGAGCTTCTCTAGGGTAGATTATGGAGCAGAAGCGGTTACATCAACTGAGGTTAAGCATCATATAGCAAAGTAGTTTCTCGTTGCCTATAAACAACGTCACGCCTTATATTCCCCGAAGGGTTCGGCAGAGGTGTTTTTAGTACACCCTGGGTTTGCCAGTTATGTTTAAGTCCCATGTAATAGAAGGCAAGCCTATTACCATTCACCGGCCACAAATCCAGACACCGGGCTGCTACTGAGAAATTCCTAATGAAAAACCCAATAACACTGCCCGACCTGGGGATCAAACCCAAGACCCCATGCTCAACAGTCGCATTTGCGACCACTAGACCGAGAAGGCAGTCGTTGCCTATATTTATTGCAAAACCCTAAAGACAAAAGTCTTCAACTGTATATGTGCCAAAAATAGTACCTACACTGAAATTTTAACTAGTCTACAAATTCTAAATCGCTTCGTGTGCTATGGTGCGAATTACTTAGACGAATACGCAAAAGGTTAGTCCGGGGAATAACTGGTCTCACTGGGCTGACCATGTACCTACCTCAAAGCTAAGATGGCCACTAGACCATACTCATACTCATAAGTCCTTGAGTGTAGACTGAAAATCAGCTAACGTAGCGTTGGACGCCCTTCAGTGACATACGACGAAGTGGAGATTGACAGACTGCTCCTGCGCAGCTTGGCCTACGCTTAACTGCAGTGGGTAGCATTGTTGCAGTTATGATGATGTCGCCCGTACCGATTCCAGCTACGGCGACTTTGTTTCTGCCTATTATTGTTGGTGTGCTCTGAGACGGCTGGTGAAGGCAATTTTGGCCTAAATAGTACGTGCACATAGAGCGCATACCAGGGTCCATTGTCTTAATAAAATTGTGGTTAATATTTGCAGGTGATATGCTTTTTAGCTGATCGCGTTTGTTACCTCTAAGTCATTCTCGCCTGCGCCGTATAGGTAGCACCAGTGGCGTGCATTGGTTTTCGGACTAGGTAGGCAGGCACTAGCGATGTCGCCTTTCAATTGTACGTTTAAGTCCATTTTAATACGATTCTGACCAAAAGAAATCATAGCCATACACGCTTATTTTATTTATAGTAGGTACCTAATAGTAAAAGATGAAGAATGAATGAATCAAATGAGTGAACGGCGATTGACAAAAGGAATTTATAAAGAAACGCCGGTAGAGAACGCCCTAGAAGGACATACATCGATGTTATTGGTGATGTTCTTCACCAAAGAGTACAGTAATATGTTCTTCACAAAGGTCAGGTGCGTAGTACTCTCAACCGGCGTGCGTGTATGACAAGATGTATGGATGTGGATGAAGCGAAAGGGGTATGTAAGGGTCGTAGCATGTGGCGTTCTATAGTTTCTGCCTACCCCCATGGGAAAAAGGCGTGAGTTTATGTATGTATGTAGTAAAAGATGGAGTAGTTAATTAAATCTTATGAGGTAAGCACTGCTTAATTGCCTATCAATGCACGCCACTGGCCGTAGCACCTAATTGTTTTGTAAGTTGTATTGGGAATATTAACATTCCCTAACTACATTATCCACCTGGCAGCTTAATTAGGTACTTAGGGTTCCAGAATAATCATGTTTGTTTCGTGTTGCGAGCAATGTCCAAAGAATAGTAGTCTTTGGTCATAGGCTGCGAGAGCGGGCCTCTTTGTGAGACATAAGATAGTATTAGAACTTTTAGTAAATTAACCTTTTTACCGCTTGTGTTGCATTTATGCGACAAATATTTCCGTGTCCCTACCGCCCGTGTCGTATTTTTGCGACAGAGAACATGCATGGTTTTTTTATTCGACAAAACGATTGCACCTCCCTATTTATTGTAGGTATTATTTTATCGATTCGTAGTCGGGCGCTAGGGGCACGCCAATTGATATTTAGCCAAATAACCATCTTCTTCTTCTTAGCGTCTATTGTTGTCGGTTCTTCTTCTTATCGTGTGGTTAGTGACAAACCTGATGTCAGAGTTTATGCCACCCATGGGCCTCTGACTTGGCTCACATAGACATAACACGAGAAATATCTCTCAGGCATTCTCAATTTCTTCACGATGTTTTCCTTCACCGTTTATGAGCCAAGTGATAATTATACAATACGCTAATGAATCTGAAAAGTCAACGGTGCCTGCCTTATGGTTTCGAGCTCGAGACCTATGACTTGGCAGTCCGACGGTCACACCGCTAGGCTATCACTGCTACACGTCGTCGGTCTAACCTTAGGATATCGGCATTGCCCAGTTACTTGGTGACGGAGGTCCGCTCCGTTTAAAATACTGGTATTCAGCCGCATCTGGTTAGAGTGGAAGCTGACCCCAACATGGTTGGGTAAAAGGCTAGGCAGAACTTCTTCTTAGCGTGTCGATGCCATTCTAAATTGAGTCGGCCCGGAACTTAGCTACGAGTTTAGCGTTATCAGTAGAGTTCAGTGGCGAAGGCTCCATACAACTCGATTCCTATCGGCTTCCCTTTCGAAATATGGCAAATACTAGTATCTATTATTTTCAATTATCATTTAAACAAATAATTAGGTATTTACGAAGTTACATTGCAGGTATAACATTTGCGTATGAAAGTAACAATCAAAGAAATAAATAAACGCCTACATTTTTTTCGGAGCAAAATGTTGTAATGACGCAAAAGAAAGGCAGGAATCCAGTACATTTAATTCATAGTTTCACTTGTAGCGATCGTGACCTTGAGGCAACATAACACCGCTAGATATACGGACGATGGCAAGCCGCGATCCATCGAGTTATTACGATAAGGACAGAGATAGGAAATGCGTACGCCAGAACGATATGGAAATAATGCTACTGAAGTTCGTAATTTGTTCAGATAGTAATATTTGGATGACAGATTCACAACAGATTTTTTTCGCGCTTGTTTATATTATTGTTTTCACTTGTTCATTTGCATTTGATTTGATATATTCGTATCATAATTTAGAATCGAAGCATTATTCATGTATTATTGTTGAAATTGATTTATTTGTGTAAACTAGTGATAGTTTTGCGAAGTGATAGTGCAGTAAAAACAAGGTTAGTGGCGTTGTATTCTTTGGTGATCGTCTATTTAAATAGGTATTTAGGTAAGATAGTTTTTTTAGTTTGTAGTTTTATTAGAAAGTAGTTATTTAAGTAGTGATTTTGTTATTATTGAGTAAATTCGATACCATGGCGGCATTAGTGAACGTAGAATGCTGTCTGACAGATTATTTGTTGACTGAGGAAACATCCTTTTCAAAGTTGAGTTTTGAACATGTAATTCAGTTAGGCCGTGCTCGCCTTGACATGATTATAAATAACAAACGACGCGACGGTTTTTTCAAACATTTTAACAGTTCTTTGTAAGTACCTAGGTACGACAAATACCCTTGGCTTACGGGAAGTTGTAAATTAAATAAAATGTTTTGTTTTCCTTGCATATTATTCTCAGATTCTAGTAGCTTATGGAGCCACACGGGATTTAAAGATAATAATAATCTTTCAATTTCGTCCAAAAAACATGTTCAGACCGAAAAACATATCCGAAGTTGTTTATCTTTGCATGATAGAAACATTTTTTGCTAATACGTATGAAGTTCATAATAGAAAAAAAGTAGATCGGAATAGAAGTTTAATGAAACGGTTCATCGACACAGTAATTTTGCTAGGTAAAAAATAATTAGCTTTTCGCGGCCACCACGAAAATCCGGCATCCGATAACCGCGGTAACTATATCGAAACGTTGTTATATTTAAGCAAGTATGATACCGTAATCGATTCGCATTTGGAACAATGTTCCTCAACACAGAATCCCACGTTCTCTGGCCTTTCGAGTGATATACAAAATGATTTAATACAAAGTATCGCATTCGTTTTAAATTAAAGTTGGAAATAAATAAGGCTCAGTTTGTATCGGTCATGATTGACGAAACGCCCGATGTTAGTCATAGGGAGCAACTAACGGTAATATTTAGGTATTTATCTGAAACTGGAATCGAAGAACGTTTTCTTGGTTTCTATGACGTTAGCGTCAGTCGGACTGCTGATGTTCTTCTCATATCCATCCCCAAACGGCTTTTCTCAGAGCCACTTTTATTATACTTGCAAGACACTGTTTCTATGTATCAGTGCTTACATGTATAGTGAAAGTGAGCTAAAGCCAATTGATCTGTACAAGATTTCGAAGTCAGCCACAGGGCCACAGCTATACGAGTAGTTACTGGAATTCACGCATCACACTTGAGCAAGGTAAGCATTTTTTGGTTCGGCTTCCCTTTTAAGAAAATTCACCCTTCGCCACTGGTAGCGTTCATTAGTTCCTGTAACGTGCAGGTATCAGGGCACGCAGGGCAGGATATCAGGTATCCCATCGTTTATGGAACAGCACCACATTTACACTCCAAGCTGGAATCGTTTATGAATTTTCACCTGAGCATAAAGGGTAAGTTTCTAATAGTTTAATAGTAAATACTCCTTGCCTGTCCGGCCCTGGCCTTTGTGTCCCTCTCCCCCCACCCCTGTAACCTGTACCCGTCCTTGCAAGTAGATATGATGATTGTTGATTTACTATAGCAATGTTTTGGAAAGATGTTTAGGCTGATATGACGGTGATGAGTGCCTCGAAGAGCACGACCACGTGGTTTTTATACGTACCTATGAATAATTATCAACTTATGACCGTCGGCGCAGTCTGAAGCCCGAAAGTCTGGTAACTATTCTAACCTTACGGTGTCGGTATTCCTCAAAAATTGGGTTGCAGTCGCTCCTGGGTAAATTCTGATATTCAGCCACATCTGGTTAGATTGGAAGTGGAATTTGTCGACTCGATACAGTTTTGGAAAAGGATAACTATAGTGAGCCTAGATTTTCTCACGCTCCTAACATTATCTGTAATGGGTTATTATTAAACTGCAACAGCAATTAATAAATTAACTTTAGTCGTAACTGCTACAGGATTTATTAACAATAGGTACTTAACCATAATTCTTAATCATTTGTATCACCTACCTGCCACATTTAATTATTTAGAATGCTACACCTAATTAATAATTACCATAGCAGGTCTTATTATTAATTAGCACCCTATCATTAATTACCTAACTACCAGGTGTAATTAACTAGTACCCAATTATTAATTAGGTCCTAATTATGATTAATTAATCAGTTGGTAGGGGGGTCATATTTCGTATATAAGGGAATTCTAATCGTTGATTTCAGCATTAAACCACTAACTTGTGATCGAGAAACATCAGAATGGAACTGCATTTACATTTGACTGTTGCTTTCCGCGCTTTGGATCGGAAATGGGGGAAGCCAGTTGACTTGGAAACTCCTGAAGACCTTTCAACGTGTGTGCCTGCTGTTATAGAAAGACCTACAGCTACGTTCTCTTCGGAAGAGTACTTGAAGACAAGGAGGAGACCGAAGCCATGCTCACGTAACCAAGAAAGGAGAAGAAAGGAAAATATCAAAGTGAACGATTCGTTTTCGGATATATCATGTGCAAGAATACCTTCAATGTCCGATCTTGAAGACTTATCAAATTTTAGAGGAAGTTCTGATTTAGATATAACTGAATTTTCAGTTGATCTGGACAGACACATGGAAGAATATTTAAATGATCACGAAAAGAAGTATGAAGGAGGTTCCACTGTGACTCTGGATTCAGTCTTAGGAAGAAGGAAAGGACAAAATGTATTTAGCCAGTTGAAAGATACTGCTAAATCATACATGGATAAGCAGTGCAGAAAAATAATTCGTTTAATATAAGATATTGTCACAATAATTTATTTTATCTACTTACTTTTAAGTAATTATTTATGTTACTATTTATTAATTTAAAATAAATGATTAATTCTAAAGTACTATTGTCTTTTTTTTTCCGAAGAAAATGCCTTTGGTATGTAAAATCGTCGCCATGATCACTATTGTCACATCTAATCTTTATAACACAAAATTTACTTGATGGACAAAACCAGTGTAGGGGAAAGGTGTACAAAACGATCCCTCTAAGGGAAAATGTATACTCTAGCCAAAATATTAAAGTTATGTGTAAGATTAAAGTAGTTTTGGTTCATTTATTTAAGGGACTTCAAATTGGCGTCCCCTTTTTTTAAAATGTATATGTCTTTTCAAAGTTATTTAATATTTCGCAAAGGTTTACTAAGGGACCATTTTGTACACATAGGTGTCCAAAATGATCCCAAGGGATGGGATAAAATGATCCCAGGAATCATTCTACACTTTTATACTAAACTACTTGAGTTCTATTAAAACATATTTTTATTTTTTAATATTTATTTCCAAAAATAACAATAACAGTTTTCTTGCAAACAATTAAATCCTAAATCAGTCGGAGATCAATATTATCTTAGTACATATTAATCAACAGTCTTATAAGGCAATTATTTAAAAAAAATATAAGTTTATCTCATTATAAATCTTCTAATAGAATTTTAGTCATCAATTTTTTGGCATAGAGTTCAATTTTGTGTTTCAGCATAGCGTCCTCACTTGTTTTGACGAATTGTTGTTTGAATATAAGCCCGCGGCATTACCTGTTAATAAAAAAAGAGTGAAGGGTAAATTGATTCCTGGGACCATTTTATACACAATGAACGGCATCATTTGACCCCAAGTGCAATGTTTGCACACATCGCTCAGAATCGAATCTAAAACATCACTATACGAGAACAAGATATTCTTAAAATTATATCAAATATATATGGAAACCATGAGTAAGACAAGGTCATTTAAAAATAACTAGTACAAAGAAAATAATCTTATACTGAAAAGTGACTTACCGTAGATAAAAAGCACCAATTTCATATTTTTGATCATAGAACAACGCATAGTACTAACACCGCCATGACACTTCACTGGATGACTGAGCGGGTGGCGGGAGGGACGTTGACCGGTAAATCTAATAGTTGGGGTTAATAGGTAATTGAGAATCGCGGGGAATCATTTCACCTCGAGGAATCATTTTGTACACCTTTCCCCTAATATTACTGATGCGTGAGACATGGAGATGCCTATAATATCAGCGTAACTATCCACGATATCGTTGGAGACCTTTACGATGCTGGACTGAACTGGAACGGTCGTAGCAGAGTAGTTGGAAGAACTCTGACAAATGCTGCATAGCTTTAATGGAGCTTCTCTAGGGTAGATTATGGCGCAGAAGCGGTTACATCAACTGAGGTTAAGCATCATATAGCAAAGTAGTTTCTCGTTGCCTATAAACAACGTCACGCCTTATATTCCCCGAAGGGTTCGGCAGAGGTGTTTTTAGTACACCCTGGGTTTGCCAGTTATGTTTAAGTCCCATGTAATAGAAGGCAAGCCTATTACCATTCACCGGCCACAAATCCAGACACCGGGCTGCTACTGAGAAATTCCTAATGAAAAACCCAATAACACTGCCCGACCTGGGGATCAAACCCAAGACCCCATGCTCAACAGTCGCATTTGCGACCACTAGACCGAGAAGGCAGTCGTTGCCTATATTTATTGCAAAACCCTAAAGACAAAAGTCTTCAACTGTATATGTGCCAAAAATAGTACCTACACTGAAATTTTAACTAGTCTACAAATTCTAAATCGCTTCGTGTGCTATGGTGCGAATTACTTAGACGAATACGCAAAAGGTTAGTCCGGGGAATAACTGGTCTCACTGGGCTGACCATGTACCTACCTCAAAGCTAAGATGGCCACTAGACCATACTCATACTCATAAGTCCTTGAGTGTAGACTGAAAATCAGCTAACGTAGCGTTGGACGCCCTTCAGTGACATACGACGAAGTGGAGATTGACAGACTGCTCCTGCGCAGCTTGGCCTACGCTTAACTGCAGTGGGTAGCATTGTTGCAGTTATGATGATGTCGCCCGTACCGATTCCAGCTACGGCGACTTTGTTTCTGCCTATTATTGTTGGTGTGCTCTGAGACGGCTGGTGAAGGCAATTTTGGCCTAAATAGTACGTGCACATAGAGCGCATACCAGGGTCCATTGTCTTAATAAAATTGTGGTTAATATTTGCAGGTGATATGCTTTTTAGCTGATCGCGTTTGTTACCTCTAAGTCATTCTCGCCTGCGCCGTATAGGTAGCACCAGTGGCGTGCATTGGTTTTCGGACTAGGTAGGCAGGCACTAGCGATGTCGCCTTTCAATTGTACGTTTAAGTCCATTTTAATACGATTCTGACCAAAAGAAATCATAGCCATACACGCTTATTTTATTTATAGTAGGTACCTAATAGTAAAAGATGAAGAATGAATGAATCAAATGAGTGAACGGCGATTGACAAAAGGAATTTATAAAGAAACGCCGGTAGAGAACGCCCTAGAAGGACATACATCGATGTTATTGGTGATGTTCTTCACCAAAGAGTACAGTAATATGTTCTTCACAAAGGTCAGGTGCGTAGTACTCTCAACCGGCGTGCGTGTATGACAAGATGTATGGATGTGGATGAAGCGAAAGGGGTATGTAAGGGTCGTAGCATGTGGCGTTCTATAGTTTCTGCCTACCCCCATGGGAAAAAGGCGTGAGTTTATGTATGTATGTAGTAAAAGATGGAGTAGTTAATTAAATCTTATGAGGTAAGCACTGCTTAATTGCCTATCAATGCACGCCACTGGCCGTAGCACCTAATTGTTTTGTAAGTTGTATTGGGAATATTAACATTCCCTAACTACATTATCCACCTGGCAGCTTAATTAGGTACTTAGGGTTCCAGAATAATCATGTTTGTTTCGTGTTGCGAGCAATGTCCAAAGAATAGTAGTCTTTGGTCATAGGCTGCGAGAGCGGGCCTCTTTGTGAGACATAAGATAGTATTAGAACTTTTAGTAAATTAACCTTTTTACCGCTTGTGTTGCATTTATGCGACAAATATTTCCGTGTCCCTACCGCCCGTGTCGTATTTTTGCGACAGAGAACATGCATGGTTTTTTTATTCGACAAAACGATTGCACCTCCCTATTTATTGTAGGTATTATTTTATCGATTCGTAGTCGGGCGCTAGGGGCACGCCAATTGATATTTAGCCAAATAACCATCTTCTTCTTCTTAGCGTCTATTGTTGTCGGTTCTTCTTCTTATCGTGTGGTTAGTGACAAACCTGATGTCAGAGTTTATGCCACCCATGGGCCTCTGACTTGGCTCACATAGACATAACACGAGAAATATCTCTCAGGCATTCTCAATTTCTTCACGATGTTTTCCTTCACCGTTTATGAGCCAAGTGATAATTATACAATACGCTAATGAATCTGAAAAGTCAACGGTGCCTGCCTTATGGTTTCGAGCTCGAGACCTATGACTTGGCAGTCCGACGGTCACACCGCTAGGCTATCACTGCTACACGTCGTCGGTCTAACCTTAGGATATCGGCATTGCCCAGTTACTTGGTGACGGAGGTCCGCTCCGTTTAAAATACTGGTATTCAGCCGCATCTGGTTAGAGTGGAAGCTGACCCCAACATGGTTGGGTAAAAGGCTAGGCAGAACTTCTTCTTAGCGTGTCGATGCCATTCTAAATTGAGTCGGCCCGGAACTTAGCTACGAGTTTAGCGTTATCAGTAGAGTTCAGTGGCGAAGGCTCCATACAACTCGATTCCTATCGGCTTCCCTTTCGAAATATGGCAAATACTAGTATCTATTATTTTCAATTATCATTTAAACAAATAATTAGGTATTTACGAAGTTACATTGCAGGTATAACATTTGCGTATGAAAGTAACAATCAAAGAAATAAATAAACGCCTACATTTTTTTCGGAGCAAAATGTTGTAATGACGCAAAAGAAAGGCAGGAATCCAGTACATTTAATTCATAGTTTCACTTGTAGCGATCGTGACCTTGAGGCAACATAACACCGCTAGATATACGGACGATGGCAAGCCGCGATCCATCGAGTTATTACGATAAGGACAGAGATAGGAAATGCGTACGCCAGAACGAGATGGAAATAATGCTACTGAAGTTCGTAATTTGTTCAGATAGTAATATTTGGATGACAGATTCACAACAGATTTTTTTCGCGCTTGTTTATATTATTGTTTTCACTTGTTCATTTGCATTTGATTTGATATATTCGTATCATAATTTAGAATCGAAGCATTATTCATGTATTATTGTTGAAATTGATTTATTTGTGTAAACTAGTGATAGTTTTGCGAAGTGATAGTGCAGTAAAAACAAGGTTAGTGGCGTTGTATTCTTTGGTGATCGTCTATTTAAATAGGTATTTAGGTAAGATAGTTTTTTTAGTTTGTAGTTTTATTAGAAAGTAGTTATTTAAGTAGTGATTTTGTTATTATTGAGTAAATTCGATACCATGGCGGCATTAGTGAACGTAGAATGCTGTCTGACAGATTATTTGTTGACTGAGGAAACATCCTTTTCAAAGTTGAGTTTTGAACATGTAATTCAGTTAGGCCGTGCTCGCCTTGACATGATTATAAATAACAAACGACGCGACGGTTTTTTCAAACATTTTAACAGTTCTTTGTAAGTACCTAGGTACGACAAATACCCTTGGCTTACGGGAAGTTGTAAATTAAATAAAATGTTTTGTTTTCCTTGCATATTATTCTCAGATTCTAGTAGCTTATGGAGCCACACGGGATTTAAAGATATTAATAATCTTTCAATTTCGTCCAAAAAACATGTTCAGACCGAAAAACATATCCGAAGTTGTTTATCTTTGCATGATAGAAACATTTTTTGCTAATACGTATGAAGTTCATAATAGAAAAAAAGTAGATCGGAATAGAAGTTTAATGAAACGGTTCATCGACACAGTAATTTTGCTAGGTAAAAAATAATTAGCTTTTCGCGGCCACCACGAAAATCCGGCATCCGATAACCGCGGTAACTATATCGAAACGTTGTTATATTTAAGCAAGTATGATACCGTAATCGATTCGCATTTGGAACAATGTTCCTCAACACAGAATCCCACGTTCTCTGGCCTTTCGAGTGATATACAAAATGATTTAATACAAAGTATCGCATTCGTTTTAAATTAAAGTTGGAAATAAATAAGGCTCAGTTTGTATCGGTCATGATTGACGAAACGCCCGATGTTAGTCATAGGGAGCAACTAACGGTAATATTTAGGTATTTATCTGAAACTGGAATCGAAGAACGTTTTCTTGGTTTCTATGACGTTAGCGTCAGTCGGACTGCTGATGTTCTTCTCATATCCATCCCCAAACGGCTTTTCTCAGAGCCACTTTTATTATACTTGCAAGACACTGTTTCTATGTATCAGTGCTTACATGTATAGTGAAAGTGAGCTAAAGCCAATTGATCTGTACAAGATTTCGAAGTCAGCCACAGGGCCACAGCTATACGAGTAGTTACTGGAATTCACGCATCACACTTGAGCAAGGTAAGCATTTTTTGGTTCGGCTTCCCTTTTAAGAAAATTCACCCTTCGCCACTGGTAGCGTTCATTAGTTCCTGTAACGTGCAGGTATCAGGGCACGCAGGGCAGGATATCAGGTATCCCATCGTTTATGGAACAGCACCACATTTACACTCCAAGCTGGAATCGTTTATGAATTTTCACCTGAGCATAAAGGGTAAGTTTCTAATAGTTTAATAGTAAATACTCCTTGCCTGTCCGGCCCTGGCCTTTGTGTCCCTCTCCCCCCACCCCTGTAACCTGTACCCGTCCTTGCAAGTAGATATGATGATTGTTGATTTACTATAGCAATGTTTTGGAAAGATGTTTAGGCTGATATGACGGTGATGAGTGCCTCGAAGAGCACGACCACGTGGTTTTTATACGTACCTATGAATAATTATCAACTTATGACCGTCGGCGCAGTCTGAAGCCCGAAAGTCTGGTAACTATTCTAACCTTACGGTGTCGGTATTCCTCAAAAATTGGGTTGCAGTCGCTCCTGGGTAAATTCTGATATTCAGCCATATCTGGTTAGATTGGAAGTGGAATTTGTCGACTCGATACAGTTTTGGAAAAGGATAACTATAGTGAGCCTAGATTTTCTCACGCTCCTAACATTATCTGTAATGGGTTATTATTAAACTGCAACAGCAATTAATAAATTAACTTTAGTCGTAACTGCTACAGGATTTATTAACAATAGGTACTTAACCATAATTCTTAATCATTTGTATCACCTACCTGCCACATTTAATTATTTAGAATGCTACACCTAATTAATAATTACCATAGCAGGTCTTATTATTAATTAGCACCCTATCATTAATTACCTAACTACCAGGTGTAATTAACTAGTACCCAATTATTAATTAGGTCCTAATTATGATTAATTAATCAGTTGGTAGGGGGGTCATATTTCGTATATAAGGGAATTCTAATCGTTGATTTCAGCATTAAACCACTAACTTGTGATCGAGAAACATCAGAATGGAACTGCATTTACATTTGACTGTTGCTTTCCGCGCTTTGGATCGGAAATGGGGGAAGCCAGTTGACTTGGAAACTCCTGAAGACCTTTCAACGTGTGTGCCTGCTGTTATAGAAAGACCTACAGCTACGTTCTCTTCGGAAGAGTACTTGAAGACAAGGAGGAGACCGAAGCCATGCTCACGTAACCAAGAAAGGAGAAGAAAGGAAAATATCAAAGTGAACGATTCGTTTTCGGATATATCATGTGCAAGAATACCTTCAATGTCCGATCTTGAAGACTTATCAAATTTTAGAGGAAGTTCTGATTTAGATATAACTGAATTTTCAGTTGATCTGGACAGACACATGGAAGAATATTTAAATGATCACGAAAAGAAGTATGAAGGAGGTTCCACTGTGACTCTGGATTCAGTCTTAGGAAGAAGGAAAGGACAAAATGTATTTAGCCAGTTGAAAGATACTGCTAAATCATACATGGATAAGCAGTGCAGAAAAATAATTCGTTTAATATAAGATATTGTCACAATAATTTATTTTATCTACTTACTTTTAAGTAATTATTTATGTTACTATTTATTAATTTAAAATAAATGATTAATTCTAAAGTACTATTGTCTTTTTTTTTCCGAAGAAAATGCCTTTGGTATGTAAAATCGTCGCCATGATCACTATTGTCACATCTAATCTTTATAACACAAAATTTACTTGATGGACAAAACCAGTGTAGGGGAAAGGTGTACAAAACGATCCCTCTAAGGGAAAATGTATACTCTAGCCAAAATATTAAAGTTATGTGTAAGATTAAAGTAGTTTTGGTTCATTTATTTAAGGGACTTCAAATTGGCGTCCCCTTTTTTTAAAATGTATATGTCTTTTCAAAGTTATTTAATATTTCGCAAAGGTTTACTAAGGGACCATTTTGTACACATAGGTGTCCAAAATGATCCCAAGGGATGGGATAAAATGATCCCAGGAATCATTCTACACTTTTATACTAAACTACTTGAGTTCTATTAAAACATATTTTTATTTTTTAATATTTATTTCCAAAAATAACAATAACAGTTTTCTTGCAAACAATTAAATCCTAAATCAGTCGGAGATCAATATTATCTTAGTACATATTAATCAACAGTCTTATAAGGCAATTATTTAAAAAAAATATAAGTTTATCCTTACTAATATTATAAATGCGAAAGTTTGTATGTATGGATGTGTGGATGTATGGATGTATGGATGTTTGTTACTCTTTCACGCAAAAACGGCTGAACGGATTTGAATGAGATTTGGCACACAGATAGACTATGCCCTGGATTAACACATAGGATAATTTTTATCCGGGTACATCAAGTGGTTCCCCTAGGACGCGGGTGAAACCGCGGGTAATAGTCTAAAATGCTTTGTCCTGAATGACTGACTGACGGATCAACGCACAGCCTAAACCGCTGATCGTAAAGACCTGAAACTTGGAGGGCGTGTTCTTTGTATGACGTAGGCATCCGATAAGAAAGGATTTTCCGAAATTCTACTCCTAAGGGGGTGAAAAAGGGGGGCAAAGTTTGTATGGGACAACGTGATTCCTTGGTCCAATCTACTTCAAATTTTGCATAAACCTTTTTTAACAGAATTGATGGAAGACGTGTTTCGTATTTTATTGAAATACATCCTCTAATGGTATTAAAAAGGGGTAGAAAGTTATTTTGGCGGTGATTTGCTTCGAAGTTGATATCGATAGTTGGTAAGGATTAGAACATATTGGTTATAAATTATACGAATCATTCCATATTTAAAAAAAAATGTAAAATACAAATATAAAAGAATATTTAAATCGGATTAGAATTTGAAATTTCAATTTTATTTGTTCTTGGATATTTGAATGAAAAACTTACCTTATACCTTGATTTTCCTTCAAAAATTCCTTGGAAATCTCATAAATTACCTACTTAGCAAATATTTGCGATTGCTGTATAATTTGTTTGGAAGTTCATTTTCATTATTTCATTAGAATATTTTCAGTGTAGTTAATTTAATTTCTTTTCAATTTGTTGTTATAATAATTAAAAAGGATTCTTTGTGTTTGATTTGTTAGTGTATAATATAGGTTTTTAGTTTTAATAGTAAAAATATCTGTGTTTGATTTGTTGTGTATAATAATAGTTATAGTTTTCTTTTAGTTTGTTTTAGAAGTTTAATTTTGTGTGGATTGTTTTTCGCAATTTATTTACATTTATAAATTTGTCTGTGTCCATTTTAAAAATGGGTGCAGAGTTGGTTAACTTCAATGGGAAATTAATAAACCTTACTATTGTACCAATAGTGGGAGATGCCGCAAGCCTTTTCCGTACGCTTTCTTATTTGTTGTACGGCACACAAGAACGCTCAATAGATATTCATAAAGAAATTGTGTATCATGTGACGAACAATTGGGATGAATTTGCTGTTATGTATCATGACCGTCATGGCAACAATCATAGGACAAAAGAAGAGTATACTTTAGATATGTTACAAAACTCTACATATGGCAGTTTTTGCAAGTTAGTTGCAGTCGGTCAAATATACCCATTTGTATTTGAAGTGTATTGAAATGACAACCTGTATGCCAAATTTGGTACAGAGGACCAACCTATCAAAAGGTTACGTTTTCCCCAAGATCTTTCTAATAGTCACTTTGATGCCTACGCTGATGCGGATAGTGATAATAACACTGATGAGCGTCCAATAGCCAAAAACGGCCCATTGAAATGGCTGTATCTCCGACGTTTACTCAATCTTCACTAATTTCTAATGTTGTGCAAGACTTTCATTCGCCTACTTATACAATTATTTAATCTGAATGTGAGTCAGATTTAATTTCTTCTTTGTCCACTAATAATTGCATAGCATTTCCAACATTCACTACCCAAGAGTCAGTTCAAAATGAAATTAGATTGACAAATAATCATTAAAAAAAGCATTAGAGCAGTGGTGGCCCAGTGGTAACGGCCCCGACTTACGAGTTGTATGTCGTGGGTTCGAACCCCGCCAGGCGCATTACTTTGTGTAATTTATTTCATCACCACTGCTCTCAAAACGGTGAAGGAAAACATCGTGAGGAAACCGGCATGTCCTAGAACCAAACATTCGAAGACATGTGACATCTACCAACCCGCACTGGGCCCGCGTGGTGGATTACGGCCCATTCCCTCTCACAGAGAGGAGGCCTGTGTCCCAGCAGTGGGAACATTATAGGCTGCTGATGACGATGATGATTCAAATTATATGAGAGTGGGCGTTATTTGAGTAGTTCGGAGGCAGTTTGAAGGATTTTAGGGTTTCCCATACATGAAAGGTTTCCCGCAGTCATACATTTAGCTGTCCACCTTGAAAATGGCCAACGAGTCTATTTTAATTCCGACAACCTCGCCGACATAATTAATAGCCCACCAAAAACGACACTGTTAGCATTTTTTGATTTATGTCAAACAGATGATTTTGCTAAAACCCTTCTATATGCGGAAGTGCCTTCATATTTTGTAAGGCAAAAAAACAAATTTGTGAGAAGGAAAAGAGGAAAACCCGTAGATGGCTGGCCAGGAATAATGAAAGAACACGCTCTAGGTAGAGTGTACACGGTTCACCCCAATAACACCGAGTGTTACCATCTTCGTTTACTTTTGCACGAGGTTACCCCCTGGTTAGGGGTCCATCGTCCTTCGATGACTTGAAGACTGTCAACGGTGTCCTCCAACCAACTTTTCAATTAGATTGCATGAAACTTGGCTTGCTAGAGGACGACAAACATTGAGATTCTGCCCTAGAGGAAGCAGCCCTATGCGACTCGCCATTTAAAATGCGTGAATGCGTTTAAAGTGCGTGCGTGGCATTCTGTCAGATTACAGACGCACTAAGTCTTTGGGTAAAATACAGGGATAGCCTATCAGAAGACTACAAACGACAAGTGGAAAAGTTTTCTAGCATTATAGATGAACATCTAGCAGATGAAATCTACAATAAATGTCTGGTCACAATATGAGAAGCTGTATTAGCATTAGGAGGACAAAGCCTACAGCAGTACGGGTTGTCTCAGCCTCAAAGGTCTGAAGGCTTACACAATAACCGGGACTACCTGAAGGAAACAAGTAACGATGTCAATTCCTTAGCAGAAGTGGTGTCGAGTAGTGAAGGCTCTGTAACCAATGAACAAAGACGTATTTATTATAAAATACTTTCCAGTATCGATGCAGGTGTAGGTGATATCTTTTTTTGGATGCTCCTGGTGGAACAGGCAAGACTTTTCTATTAAATTAACTGTTGGCCAAAGTGAGAAGCAATCGTGATATCGCCTTAGCGGTCGCATCGTCCGGAATTGCTGCCACGCTGCTGGAAGGAGATAAAACTGCACACTCCGCGTTTAAACTTCCTCTCGATTTGATACAACCCCAAACCCCACTCTGCAATATACCCAAACAAAGTAATATGGCAGAAGTACTCCGCAAAACGAAATTAATTGTTTGGGATGAGAGTACTATGGCTCATAAAGGGAGTTTCGAAGCCCTAAATAGTTATTTACAAGATGTTAGGAATAATAATTGTCAAATGGGAGGAGTTACTGTATCGTTAGCAGGCGATTTCCGGCAGACTTTACCCGTAGTGCCCAAAGGAACGCGAGCAGACAAAGTTAAAGTGTGCGTGAAGCGGTCTCATTTGTGTGTTGTTGTGGCCTTCAGTGACAAAACAGAGCCTTACCAAAAATATGAGAGTCCATCTGAGGGGAGATGTTACAGTTCTCAGATCTGTTGCTTAAAATAGGAAATGGTGATTTCCCGGAACTGGATAATAATATAATTCTACGCGGACGAAGTCGCGGGCAAAAGCTAGTCTCATTATAAATCTTCTAATAGAATTTTAGTCATCAATTTTTTGGCATAGAGTTCAATTTTGTGTTTCAGCATAGCGTCCTCACTTGTTTTGACGAATTGTTGTTTGAATATAAGCCCGCGGCATTACCTGTTAATAAAAAAAGAGTGAAGGGTAAATTGATTCCTGGGACCATTTTATACACAATGAACGGCATCATTTGACCCCAAGTGCAATGTTTGCACACATCGCTCAGAATCGAATCTAAAACATCACTATACGAGAACAAGATATTCTTAAAATTATATCAAATATATATGGAAACCATGAGTAAGACAAGGTCATTTAAAAATAACTAGTACAAAGAAAATAATCTTATACTGAAAAGTGACTTACCGTAGATAAAAAGCACCAATTTCATATTTTTGATCATAGAACAACGCATAGTACTAACACCGCCATGACACTTCACTGGATGACTGAGCGGGTGGCGGGAGGGACGTTGACCGGTAAATCTAATAGTTGGGGTTAATAGGTAATTGAGAATCGCGGGGAATCATTTTACCTCGAGGAATCATTTTGTACACCTTTCCCCTAATATTACTGATGCGTGAGACATGGAGATGCCTATAATATCAGCGTAACTATCCACGATATCGTTGGAGACCTTTACGATGCTGGACTGAACTGGAACGGTCGTAGCAGAGTAGTTGGAAGAACTCTGACAAATGCTGCATAGCTTTAATGGAGCTTCTCTAGGGTAGATTATGGAGCAGAAGCGGTTACATCAACTGAGGTTAAGCATCATATAGCAAAGTAGTTTCTCGTTGCCTATAAACAACGTCACGCCTTATATTCCCCGAAGGGTTCGGCAGAGGTGTTTTTAGTACACCCTGGGTTTGCCAGTTATGTTTAAGTCCCATGTAATAGAAGGCAAGCCTATTACCATTCACCGGCCACAAATCCAGACACCGGGCTGCTACTGAGAAATTCCTAATGAAAAACCCAATAACACTGCCCGACCTGGGGATCAAACCCAAGACCCCATGCTCAACAGTCGCATTTGCGACCACTAGACCGAGAAGGCAGTCGTTGCCTATATTTATTGCAAAACCCTAAAGACAAAAGTCTTCAACTGTATATGTGCCAAAAATAGTACCTACACTGAAATTTTAACTAGTCTACAAATTCTAAATCGCTTCGTGTGCTATGGTGCGAATTACTTAGACGAATACGCAAAAGGTTAGTCCGGGGAATAACTGGTCTCACTGGGCTGACCATGTACCTACCTCAAAGCTAAGATGGCCACTAGACCATACTCATACTCATAAGTCCTTGAGTGTAGACTGAAAATCAGCTAACGTAGCGTTGGACGCCCTTCAGTGACATACGACGAAGTGGAGATTGACAGACTGCTCCTGCGCAGCTTGGCCTACGCTTAACTGCAGTGGGTAGCATTGTTGCAGTTATGATGATGTCGCCCGTACCGATTCCAGCTACGGCGACTTTGTTTCTGCCTATTATTGTTGGTGTGCTCTGAGACGGCTGGTGAAGGCAATTTTGGCCTAAATAGTACGTGCACATAGAGCGCATACCAGGGTCCATTGTCTTAATAAAATTGTGGTTAATATTTGCAGGTGATATGCTTTTTAGCTGATCGCGTTTGTTACCTCTAAGTCATTCTCGCCTGCGCCGTATAGGTAGCACCAGTGGCGTGCATTGGTTTTCGGACTAGGTAGGCAGGCACTAGCGATGTCGCCTTTCAATTGTACGTTTAAGTCCATTTTAATACGATTCTGACCAAAAGAAATCATAGCCATACACGCTTATTTTATTTATAGTAGGTACCTAATAGTAAAAGATGAAGAATGAATGAATCAAATGAGTGAACGGCGATTGACAAAAGGAATTTATAAAGAAACGCCGGTAGAGAACGCCCTAGAAGGACATACATCGATGTTATTGGTGATGTTCTTCACCAAAGAGTACAGTAATATGTTCTTCACAAAGGTCAGGTGCGTAGTACTCTCAACCGGCGTGCGTGTATGACAAGATGTATGGATGTGGATGAAGCGAAAGGGGTATGTAAGGGTCGTAGCATGTGGCGTTCTATAGTTTCTGCCTACCCCCATGGGAAAAAGGCGTGAGTTTATGTATGTATGTAGTAAAAGATGGAGTAGTTAATTAAATCTTATGAGGTAAGCACTGCTTAATTGCCTATCAATGCACGCCACTGGCCGTAGCACCTAATTGTTTTGTAAGTTGTATTGGGAATATTAACATTCCCTAACTACATTATCCACCTGGCAGCTTAATTAGGTACTTAGGGTTCCAGAATAATCATGTTTGTTTCGTGTTGCGAGCAATGTCCAAAGAATAGTAGTCTTTGGTCATAGGCTGCGAGAGCGGGCCTCTTTGTGAGACATAAGATAGTATTAGAACTTTTAGTAAATTAACCTTTTTACCGCTTGTGTTGCATTTATGCGACAAATATTTCCGTGTCCCTACCGCCCGTGTCGTATTTTTGCGACAGAGAACATGCATGGTTTTTTTATTCGACAAAACGATTGCACCTCCCTATTTATTGTAGGTATTATTTTATCGATTCGTAGTCGGGCGCTAGGGGCACGCCAATTGATATTTAGCCAAATAACCATCTTCTTCTTCTTAGCGTCTATTGTTGTCGGTTCTTCTTCTTATCGTGTGGTTAGTGACAAACCTGATGTCAGAGTTTATGCCACCCATGGGCCTCTGACTTGGCTCACATAGACATAACACGAGAAATATCTCTCAGGCATTCTCAATTTCTTCACGATGTTTTCCTTCACCGTTTATGAGCCAAGTGATAATTATACAATACGCTAATGAATCTGAAAAGTCAACGGTGCCTGCCTTATGGTTTCGAGCTCGAGACCTATGACTTGGCAGTCCGACGGTCACACCGCTAGGCTATCACTGCTACACGTCGTCGGTCTAACCTTAGGATATCGGCATTGCCCAGTTACTTGGTGACGGAGGTCCGCTCCGTTTAAAATACTGGTATTCAGCCGCATCTGGTTAGAGTGGAAGCTGACCCCAACATGGTTGGGTAAAAGGCTAGGCAGAACTTCTTCTTAGCGTGTCGATGCCATTCTAAATTGAGTCGGCCCGGAACTTAGCTACGAGTTTAGCGTTATCAGTAGAGTTCAGTGGCGAAGGCTCCATACAACTCGATTCCTATCGGCTTCCCTTTCGAAATATGGCAAATACTAGTATCTATTATTTTCAATTATCATTTAAACAAATAATTAGGTATTTACGAAGTTACATTGCAGGTATAACATTTGCGTATGAAAGTAACAATCAAAGAAATAAATAAACGCCTACATTTTTTTCGGAGCAAAATGTTGTAATGACGCAAAAGAAAGGCAGGAATCCAGTACATTTAATTCATAGTTTCACTTGTAGCGATCGTGACCTTGAGGCAACATAACACCGCTAGATATACGGACGATGGCAAGCCGCGATCCATCGAGTTATTACGATAAGGACAGAGATAGGAAATGCGTACGCCAGAACGATATGGAAATAATGCTACTGAAGTTCGTAATTTGTTCAGATAGTAATATTTGGATGACAGATTCACAACAGATTTTTTTCGCGCTTGTTTATATTATTGTTTTCACTTGTTCATTTGCATTTGATTTGATATATTCGTATCATAATTTAGAATCGAAGCATTATTCATGTATTATTGTTGAAATTGATTTATTTGTGTAAACTAGTGATAGTTTTGCGAAGTGATAGTGCAGTAAAAACAAGGTTAGTGGCGTTGTATTCTTTGGTGATCGTCTATTTAAATAGGTATTTAGGTAAGATAGTTTTTTTAGTTTGTAGTTTTATTAGAAAGTAGTTATTTAAGTAGTGATTTTGTTATTATTGAGTAAATTCGATACCATGGCGGCATTAGTGAACGTAGAATGCTGTCTGACAGATTATTTGTTGACTGAGGAAACATCCTTTTCAAAGTTGAGTTTTGAACATGTAATTCAGTTAGGCCGTGCTCGCCTTGACATGATTATAAATAACAAACGACGCGACGGTTTTTTCAAACATTTTAACAGTTCTTTGTAAGTACCTAGGTACGACAAATACCCTTGGCTTACGGGAAGTTGTAAATTAAATAAAATGTTTTGTTTTCCTTGCATATTATTCTCAGATTCTAGTAGCTTATGGAGCCACACGGGATTTAAAGATAATAATAATCTTTCAATTTCGTCCAAAAAACATGTTCAGACCGAAAAACATATCCGAAGTTGTTTATCTTTGCATGATAGAAACATTTTTTGCTAATACGTATGAAGTTCATAATAGAAAAAAAGTAGATCGGAATAGAAGTTTAATGAAACGGTTCATCGACACAGTAATTTTGCTAGGTAAAAAATAATTAGCTTTTCGCGGCCACCACGAAAATCCGGCATCCGATAACCGCGGTAACTATATCGAAACGTTGTTATATTTAAGCAAGTATGATACCATAATCGATTCGCATTTGGAACAATGTTCCTCAACACAGAATCCCACGTTCTCTGGCCTTTCGAGTGATATACAAAATGATTTAATACAAAGTATCGCATTCGTTTTAAATTAAAGTTGGAAATAAATAAGGCTCAGTTTGTATCGGTCATGATTGACGAAACGCCCGATGTTAGTCATAGGGAGCAACTAACGGTAATATTTAGGTATTTATCTGAAACTGGAATCGAAGAATGTTTTCTTGGTTTCTATGACGTTAGCGTCAGTCGGACTGCTGATGTTCTTCTCATATCCATCCCCAAACGGCTTTTCTCAGAGCCACTTTTATTATACTTGCAAGACACTGTTTCTATGTATCAGTGCTTACATGTATAGTGAAAGTGAGCTAAAGCCAATTGATCTGTACAAGATTTCGAAGTCAGCCACAGGGCCACAGCTATACGAGTAGTTACTGGAATTCACGCATCACACTTGAGCAAGGTAAGCATTTTTTGGTTCGGCTTCCCTTTTAAGAAAATTCACCCTTCGCCACTGGTAGCGTTCATTAGTTCCTGTAACGTGCAGGTATCAGGGCACGCAGGGCAGGATATCAGGTATCCCATCGTTTATGGAACAGCACCACATTTACACTCCAAGCTGGAATCGTTTATGAATTTTCACCTGAGCATAAAGGGTAAGTTTCTAATAGTTTAATAGTAAATACTCCTTGCCTGTCCGGCCCTGGCCTTTGTGTCCCTCTCCCCCCACCCCTGTAACCTGTACCCGTCCTTGCAAGTAGATATGATGATTGTTGATTTACTATAGCAATGTTTTGGAAAGATGTTTAGGCTGATATGACGGTGATGAGTGCCTCGAAGAGCACGACCACGTGGTTTTTATACGTACCTATGAATAATTATCAACTTATGACCGTCGGCGCAGTCTGAAGCCCGAAAGTCTGGTAACTATTCTAACCTTACGGTGTCGGTATTCCTCAAAAATTGGGTTGCAGTCGCTCCTGGGTAAATTCTGATATTCAGCCACATCTGGTTAGATTGGAAGTGGAATTTGTCGACTCGATACAGTTTTGGAAAAGGATAACTATAGTGAGCCTAGATTTTCTCACGCTCCTAACATTATCTGTAATGGGTTATTATTAAACTGCAACAGCAATTAATAAATTAACTTTAGTCGTAACTGCTACAGGATTTATTAACAATAGGTACTTAACCATAATTCTTAATCATTTGTATCACCTACCTGCCACATTTAATTATTTAGAATGCTACACCTAATTAATAATTACCATAGCAGGTCTTATTATTAATTAGCACCCTATCATTAATTACCTAACTACCAGGTGTAATTAACTAGTACCCAATTATTAATTAGGTCCTAATTATGATTAATTAATCAGTTGGTAGGGGGGTCATATTTCGTATATAAGGGAATTCTAATCGTTGATTTCAGCATTAAACCACTAACTTGTGATCGAGAAACATCAGAATGGAACTGCATTTACATTTGACTGTTGCTTTCCGCGCTTTGGATCGGAAATGGGGGAAGCCAGTTGACTTGGAAACTCCTGAAGACCTTTCAACGTGTGTGCCTGCTGTTATAGAAAGACCTACAGCTACGTTCTCTTCGGAAGAGTACTTGAAGACAAGGAGGAGACCGAAGCCATGCTCACGTAACCAAGAAAGGAGAAGAAAGGAAAATATCAAAGTGAACGATTCGTTTTCGGATATATCATGTGCAAGAATACCTTCAATGTCCGATCTTGAAGACTTATCAAATTTTAGAGGAAGTTCTGATTTAGATATAACTGAATTTTCAGTTGATCTGGACAGACACATGGAAGAATATTTAAATGATCACGAAAAGAAGTATGAAGGAGGTTCCACTGTGACTCTGGATTCAGTCTTAGGAAGAAGGAAAGGACAAAATGTATTTAGCCAGTTGAAAGATACTGCTAAATCATACATGGATAAGCAGTGCAGAAAAATAATTCGTTTAATATAAGATATTGTCACAATAATTTATTTTATCTACTTACTTTTAAGTAATTATTTATGTTACTATTTATTAATTTAAAATAAATGATTAATTCTAAAGTACTATTGTCTTTTTTTTTCCGAAGAAAATGCCTTTGGTATGTAAAATCGTCGCCATGATCACTATTGTCACATCTAATCTTTATAACACAAAATTTACTTGATGGACAAAACCAGTGTAGGGGAAAGGTGTACAAAACGATCCCTCTAAGGGAAAATGTATACTCTAGCCAAAATATTAAAGTTATGTGTAAGATTAAAGTAGTTTTGGTTCATTTATTTAAGGGACTTCAAATTGGCGTCCCCTTTTTTTAAAATGTATATGTCTTTTCAAAGTTATTTAATATTTCGCAAAGGTTTACTAAGGGACCATTTTGTACACATAGGTGTCCAAAATGATCCCAAGGGATGGGATAAAATGATCCCAGGAATCATTCTACACTTTTATACTAAACTACTTGAGTTCTATTAAAACATATTTTTATTTTTTAATATTTATTTCCAAAAATAACAATAACAGTTTTCTTGCAAACAATTAAATCCTAAATCAGTCGGAGATCAATATTATCTTAGTACATATTAATCAACAGTCTTATAAGGCAATTATTTAAAAAAAATATAAGTTTATCTCATTATAAATCTTCTAATAGAATTTTAGTCATCAATTTTTTGGCATAGAGTTCAATTTTGTGTTTCAGCATAGCGTCCTCACTTGTTTTGACGAATTGTTGTTTGAATATAAGCCCGCGGCATTACCTGTTAATAAAAAAAGAGTGAAGGGTAAATTGATTCCTGGGACCATTTTATACACAATGAACGGCATCATTTGACCCCAAGTGCAATGTTTGCACACATCGCTCAGAATCGAATCTAAAACATCACTATACGAGAACAAGATATTCTTAAAATTATATCAAATATATATGGAAACCATGAGTAAGACAAGGTCATTTAAAAATAACTAGTACAAAGAAAATAATCTTATACTGAAAAGTGACTTACCGTAGATAAAAAGCACCAATTTCATATTTTTGATCATAGAACAACGCATAGTACTAACACCGCCATGACACTTCACTGGATGACTGAGCGGGTGGCGGGAGGGACGTTGACCGGTAAATCTAATAGTTGGGGTTAATAGGTAATTGAGAATCGCGGGGAATCATTTTACCTCGAGGAATCATTTTGTACACCTTTCCCCTAATATTACTGATGCGTGAGACATGGAGATGCCTATAATATCAGCGTAACTATCCACGATATCGTTGGAGACCTTTACGATGCTGGACTGAACTGGAACGGTCGTAGCAGAGTAGTTGGAAGAACTCTGACAAATGCTGCATAGCTTTAATGGAGCTTCTCTAGGGTAGATTATGGAGCAGAAGCGGTTACATCAACTGAGGTTAAGCATCATATAGCAAAGTAGTTTCTCGTTGCCTATAAACAACGTCACGCCTTATATTCCCCGAAGGGTTCGGCAGAGGTGTTTTTAGTACACCCTGGGTTTGCCAGTTATGTTTAAGTCCCATGTAATAGAAGGCAAGCCTATTACCATTCACCGGCCACAAATCCAGACACCGGGCTGCTACTGAGAAATTCCTAATGAAAAACCCAATAACACTGCCCGACCTGGGGATCAAACCCAAGACCCCATGCTCAACAGTCGCATTTGCGACCACTAGACCGAGAAGGCAGTCGTTGCCTATATTTATTGCAAAACCCTAAAGACAAAAGTCTTCAACTGTATATGTGCCAAAAATAGTACCTACACTGAAATTTTAACTAGTCTACAAATTCTAAATCGCTTCGTGTGCTATGGTGCGAATTACTTAGACGAATACGCAAAAGGTTAGTCCGGGGAATAACTGGTCTCACTGGGCTGACCATGTACCTACCTCAAAGCTAAGATGGCCACTAGACCATACTCATACTCATAAGTCCTTGAGTGTAGACTGAAAATCAGCTAACGTAGCGTTGGACGCCCTTCAGTGACATACGACGAAGTGGAGATTGACAGACTGCTCCTGCGCAGCTTGGCCTACGCTTAACTGCAGTGGGTAGCATTGTTGCAGTTATGATGATGTCGCCCGTACCGATTCCAGCTACGGCGACTTTGTTTCTGCCTATTATTGTTGGTGTGCTCTGAGACGGCTGGTGAAGGCAATTTTGGCCTAAATAGTACGTGCACATAGAGCGCATACCAGGGTCCATTGTCTTAATAAAATTGTGGTTAATATTTGCAGGTGATATGCTTTTTAGCTGATCGCGTTTGTTACCTCTAAGTCATTCTCGCCTGCGCCGTATAGGTAGCACCAGTGGCGTGCATTGGTTTTCGGACTAGGTAGGCAGGCACTAGCGATGTCGCCTTTCAATTGTACGTTTAAGTCCATTTTAATACGATTCTGACCAAAAGAAATCATAGCCATACACGCTTATTTTATTTATAGTAGGTACCTAATAGTAAAAGATGAAGAATGAATGAATCAAATGAGTGAACGGCGATTGACAAAAGGAATTTATAAAGAAACGCCGGTAGAGAACGCCCTAGAAGGACATACATCGATGTTATTGGTGATGTTCTTCACCAAAGAGTACAGTAATATGTTCTTCACAAAGGTCAGGTGCGTAGTACTCTCAACCGGCGTGCGTGTATGACAAGATGTATGGATGTGGATGAAGCGAAAGGGGTATGTAAGGGTCGTAGCATGTGGCGTTCTATAGTTTCTGCCTACCCCCATGGGAAAAAGGCGTGAGTTTATGTATGTATGTAGTAAAAGATGGAGTAGTTAATTAAATCTTATGAGGTAAGCACTGCTTAATTGCCTATCAATGCACGCCACTGGCCGTAGCACCTAATTGTTTTGTAAGTTGTATTGGGAATATTAACATTCCCTAACTACATTATCCACCTGGCAGCTTAATTAGGTACTTAGGGTTCCAGAATAATCATGTTTGTTTCGTGTTGCGAGCAATGTCCAAAGAATAGTAGTCTTTGGTCATAGGCTGCGAGAGCGGGCCTCTTTGTGAGACATAAGATAGTATTAGAACTTTTAGTAAATTAACCTTTTTACCGCTTGTGTTGCATTTATGCGACAAATATTTCCGTGTCCCTACCGCCCGTGTCGTATTTTTGCGACAGAGAACATGCATGGTTTTTTTATTCGACAAAACGATTGCACCTCCCTATTTATTGTAGGTATTATTTTATCGATTCGTAGTCGGGCGCTAGGGGCACGCCAATTGATATTTAGCCAAATAACCATCTTCTTCTTCTTAGCGTCTATTGTTGTCGGTTCTTCTTCTTATCGTGTGGTTAGTGACAAACCTGATGTCAGAGTTTATGCCACCCATGGGCCTCTGACTTGGCTCACATAGACATAACACGAGAAATATCTCTCAGGCATTCTCAATTTCTTCACGATGTTTTCCTTCACCGTTTATGAGCCAAGTGATAATTATACAATACGCTAATGAATCTGAAAAGTCAACGATGCCTGCCTTATGGTTTCGAGCTCGAGACCTATGACTTGGCAGTCCGACGGTCACAGCGCTAGGCTATCACTGCTACACGTCGTCGGTCTAACCTTAGGATATCGGCATTGCCCAGTTACTTGGTGACGGAGGTCCGCTCCGTTTAAAATACTGGTATTCAGCCGCATCTGGTTAGAGTGGAAGCTGACCCCAACATGGTTGGGTAAAAGGCTAGGCAGAACTTCTTCTTAGCGTGTCGATGCCATTCTAAATTGAGTCGGCCCGGAACTTAGCTACGAGTTTAGCGTTATCAGTAGAGTTCAGTGGCGAAGGCTCCATACAACTCGATTCCTATCGGCTTCCCTTTCGAAATATGGCAAATACTAGTATCTATTATTTTCAATTATCATTTAAACAAATAATTAGGTATTTACGAAGTTACATTGCAGGTATAACATTTGCGTATGAAAGTAACAATCAAAGAAATAAATAAACGCCTACATTTTTTTCGGAGCAAAATGTTGTAATGACGCAAAAGAAAGGCAGGAATCCAGTACATTTAATTCATAGTTTCACTTGTAGCGATCGTGACCTTGAGGCAACATAACACCGCTAGATATACGGACGATGGCAAGCCGCGATCCATCGAGTTATTACGATAAGGACAGAGATAGGAAATGCGTACGCCAGAACGATATGGAAATAATGCTACTGAAGTTCGTAATTTGTTCAGATAGTAATATTTGGATGACAGATTCACAACAGATTTTTTTCGCGCTTGTTTATATTATTGTTTTCACTTGTTCATTTGCATTTGATTTGATATATTCGTATCATAATTTAGAATCGAAGCATTATTCATGTATTATTGTTGAAATTGATTTATTTGTGTAAACTAGTGATAGTTTTGCGAAGTGATAGTGCAGTAAAAACAAGGTTAGTGGCGTTGTATTCTTTGGTGATCGTCTATTTAAATAGGTATTTAGGTAAGATAGTTTTTTTAGTTTGTAGTTTTATTAGAAAGTAGTTATTTAAGTAGTGATTTTGTTATTATTGAGTAAATTCGATACCATGGCGGCATTAGTGAACGTAGAATGCTGTCTGACAGATTATTTGTTGACTGAGGAAACATCCTTTTCAAAGTTGAGTTTTGAACATGTAATTCAGTTAGGCCGTGCTCGCCTTGACATGATTATAAATAACAAACGACGCGACGGTTTTTTCAAACATTTTAACAGTTCTTTGTAAGTACCTAGGTACGACAAATACCCTTGGCTTACGGGAAGTTGTAAATTAAATAAAATGTTTTGTTTTCCTTGCATATTATTCTCAGATTCTAGTAGCTTATGGAGCCACACGGGATTTAAAGATAATAATAATCTTTCAATTTCGTCCAAAAAACATGTTCAGACCGAAAAACATATCCGAAGTTGTTTATCTTTGCATGATAGAAACATTTTTTGCTAATACGTATGAAGTTCATAATAGAAAAAAAGTAGATCGGAATAGAAGTTTAATGAAACGGTTCATCGACACAGTAATTTTGCTAGGTAAAAAATAATTAGCTTTTCGCGGCCACCACGAAAATCCGGCATCCGATAACCGCGGTAACTATATCGAAACGTTGTTATATTTAAGCAAGTATGATACCATAATCGATTCGCATTTGGAACAATGTTCCTCAACACAGAATCCCACGTTCTCTGGCCTTTCGAGTGATATACAAAATGATTTAATACAAAGTATCGCATTCGTTTTAAATTAAAGTTGGAAATAAATAAGGCTCAGTTTGTATCGGTCATGATTGACGAAACGCCCGATGTTAGTCATAGGGAGCAACTAACGGTAATATTTAGGTATTTATCTGAAACTGGAATCGAAGAATGTTTTCTTGGTTTCTATGACGTTAGCGTCAGTCGGACTGCTGATGTTCTTCTCATATCCATCCCCAAACGGCTTTTCTCAGAGCCACTTTTATTATACTTGCAAGACACTGTTTCTATGTATCAGTGCTTACATGTATAGTGAAAGTGAGCTAAAGCCAATTGATCTGTACAAGATTTCGAAGTCAGCCACAGGGCCACAGCTATACGAGTAGTTACTGGAATTCACGCATCACACTTGAGCAAGGTAAGCATTTTTTGGTTCGGCTTCCCTTTTAAGAAAATTCACCCTTCGCCACTGGTAGCGTTCATTAGTTCCTGTAACGTGCAGGTATCAGGGCACGCAGGGCAGGATATCAGGTATCCCATCGTTTATGGAACAGCACCACATTTACACTCCAAGCTGGAATCGTTTATGAATTTTCACCTGAGCATAAAGGGTAAGTTTCTAATAGTTTAATAGTAAATACTCCTTGCCTGTCCGGCCCTGGCCTTTGTGTCCCTCTCCCCCCACCCCTGTAACCTGTACCCGTCCTTGCAAGTAGATATGATGATTGTTGATTTACTATAGCAATGTTTTGGAAAGATGTTTAGGCTGATATGACGGTGATGAGTGCCTCGAAGAGCACGACCACGTGGTTTTTATACGTACCTATGAATAATTATCAACTTATGACCGTCGGCGCAGTCTGAAGCCCGAAAGTCTGGTAACTATTCTAACCTTACGGTGTCGGTATTCCTCAAAAATTGGGTTGCAGTCGCTCCTGGGTAAATTCTGATATTCAGCCACATCTGGTTAGATTGGAAGTGGAATTTGTCGACTCGATACAGTTTTGGAAAAGGATAACTATAGTGAGCCTAGATTTTCTCACGCTCCTAACATTATCTGTAATGGGTTATTATTAAACTGCAACAGCAATTAATAAATTAACTTTAGTCGTAACTGCTACAGGATTTATTAACAATAGGTACTTAACCATAATTCTTAATCATTTGTATCACCTACCTGCCACATTTAATTATTTAGAATGCTACACCTAATTAATAATTACCATAGCAGGTCTTATTATTAATTAGCACCCTATCATTAATTACCTAACTACCAGGTGTAATTAACTAGTACCCAATTATTAATTAGGTCCTAATTATGATTAATTAATCAGTTGGTAGGGGGGTCATATTTCGTATATAAGGGAATTCTAATCGTTGATTTCAGCATTAAACCACTAACTTGTGATCGAGAAACATCAGAATGGAACTGCATTTACATTTGACTGTTGCTTTCCGCGCTTTGGATCGGAAATGGGGGAAGCCAGTTGACTTGGAAACTCCTGAAGACCTTTCAACGTGTGTGCCTGCTGTTATAGAAAGACCTACAGCTACGTTCTCTTCGGAAGAGTACTTGAAGACAAGGAGGAGACCGAAGCCATGCTCACGTAACCAAGAAAGGAGAAGAAAGGAAAATATCAAAGTGAACGATTCGTTTTCGGATATATCATGTGCAAGAATACCTTCAATGTCCGATCTTGAAGACTTATCAAATTTTAGAGGAAGTTCTGATTTAGATATAACTGAATTTTCAGTTGATCTGGACAGACACATGGAAGAATATTTAAATGATCACGAAAAGAAGTATGAAGGAGGTTCCACTGTGACTCTGGATTCAGTCTTAGGAAGAAGGAAAGGACAAAATGTATTTAGCCAGTTGAAAGATACTGCTAAATCATACATGGATAAGCAGTGCAGAAAAATAATTCGTTTAATATAAGATATTGTCACAATAATTTATTTTATCTACTTACTTTTAAGTAATTATTTATGTTACTATTTATTAATTTAAAATAAATGATTAATTCTAAAGTACTATTGTCTTTTTTTTTCCGAAGAAAATGCCTTTGGTATGTAAAATCGTCGCCATGATCACTATTGTCACATCTAATCTTTATAACACAAAATTTACTTGATGGACAAAACCAGTGTAGGGGAAAGGTGTACAAAACGATCCCTCTAAGGGAAAATGTATACTCTAGCCAAAATATTAAAGTTATGTGTAAGATTAAAGTAGTTTTGGTTCATTTATTTAAGGGACTTCAAATTGGCGTCCCCTTTTTTTAAAATGTATATGTCTTTTCAAAGTTATTTAATATTTCGCAAAGGTTTACTAAGGGACCATTTTGTACACATAGGTGTCCAAAATGATCCCAAGGGATGGGATAAAATGATCCCAGGAATCATTCTACACTTTTATACTAAACTACTTGAGTTCTATTAAAACATATTTTTATTTTTTAATATTTATTTCCAAAAATAACAATAACAGTTTTCTTGCAAACAATTAAATCCTAAATCAGTCGGAGATCAATATTATCTTAGTACATATTAATCAACAGTCTTATAAGGCAATTATTTAAAAAAAATATAAGTTTATCTCATTATAAATCTTCTAATAGAATTTTAGTCATCAATTTTTTGGCATAGAGTTCAATTTTGTGTTTCAGCATAGCGTCCTCACTTGTTTTGACGAATTGTTGTTTGAATATAAGCCCGCGGCATTACCTGTTAATAAAAAAAGAGTGAAGGGTAAATTGATTCCTGGGACCATTTTATACACAATGAACGGCATCATTTGACCCCAAGTGCAATGTTTGCACACATCGCTCAGAATCGAATCTAAAACATCACTATACGAGAACAAGATATTCTTAAAATTATATCAAATATATATGGAAACCATGAGTAAGACAAGGTCATTTAAAAATAACTAGTACAAAGAAAATAATCTTATACTGAAAAGTGACTTACCGTAGATAAAAAGCACCAATTTCATATTTTTGATCATAGAACAACGCATAGTACTAACACCGCCATGACACTTCACTGGATGACTGAGCGGGTGGCGGGAGGGACGTTGACCGGTAAATCTAATAGTTGGGGTTAATAGGTAATTGAGAATCGCGGGGAATCATTTTACCTCGAGGAATCATTTTGTACACCTTTCCCCTAATATTACTGATGCGTGAGACATGGAGATGCCTATAATATCAGCGTAACTATCCACGATATCGTTGGAGACCTTTACGATGCTGGACTGAACTGGAACGGTCGTAGCAGAGTAGTTGGAAGAACTCTGACAAATGCTGCATAGCTTTAATGGAGCTTCTCTAGGGTAGATTATGGAGCAGAAGCGGTTACATCAACTGAGGTTAAGCATCATATAGCAAAGTAGTTTCTCGTTGCCTATAAACAACGTCACGCCTTATATTCCCCGAAGGGTTCGGCAGAGGTGTTTTTAGTACACCCTGGGTTTGCCAGTTATGTTTAAGTCCCATGTAATAGAAGGCAAGCCTATTACCATTCACCGGCCACAAATCCAGACACCGGGCTGCTACTGAGAAATTCCTAATGAAAAACCCAATAACACTGCCCGACCTGGGGATCAAACCCAAGACCCCATGCTCAACAGTCGCATTTGCGACCACTAGACCGAGAAGGCAGTCGTTGCCTATATTTATTGCAAAACCCTAAAGACAAAAGTCTTCAACTGTATATGTGCCAAAAATAGTACCTACACTGAAATTTTAACTAGTCTACAAATTCTAAATCGCTTCGTGTGCTATGGTGCGAATTACTTAGACGAATACGCAAAAGGTTAGTCCGGGGAATAACTGGTCTCACTGGGCTGACCATGTACCTACCTCAAAGCTAAGATGGCCACTAGACCATACTCATACTCATAAGTCCTTGAGTGTAGACTGAAAATCAGCTAACGTAGCGTTGGACGCCCTTCAGTGACATACGACGAAGTGGAGATTGACAGACTGCTCCTGCGCAGTTTGGCCTACGCTTAACTGCAGTGGGTAGCATTGTTGCAGTTATGATGATGTCGCCCGTACCGATTCCAGCTACGGCGACTTTGTTTCTGCCTATTATTGTTGGTGTGCTCTGAGACGGCTGGTGAAGGCAATTTTGGCCTAAATAGTACGTGCACATAGAGCGCATACCAGGGTCCATTGTCTTAATAAAATTGTGGTTAATATTTGCAGGTGATATGCTTTTTAGCTGATCGCGTTTGTTACCTCTAAGTCATTCTCGCCTGCGCCGTATAGGTAGCACCAGTGGCGTGCATTGGTTTTCGGACTAGGTAGGCAGGCACTAGCGATGTCGCCTTTCAATTGTACGTTTAAGTCCATTTTAATACGATTCTGACCAAAAGAAATCATAGCCATACACGCTTATTTTATTTATAGTAGGTACCTAATAGTAAAAGATGAAGAATGAATGAATCAAATGAGTGAACGGCGATTGACAAAAGGAATTTATAAAGAAACGCCGGTAGAGAACGCCCTAGAAGGACATACATCGATGTTATTGGTGATGTTCTTCACCAAAGAGTACAGTAATATGTTCTTCACAAAGGTCAGGTGCGTAGTACTCTCAACCGGCGTGCGTGTATGACAAGATGTATGGATGTGGATGAAGCGAAAGGGGTATGTAAGGGTCGTAGCATGTGGCGTTCTATAGTTTCTGCCTACCCCCATGGGAAAAAGGCGTGAGTTTATGTATGTATGTAGTAAAAGATGGAGTAGTTAATTAAATCTTATGAGGTAAGCACTGCTTAATTGCCTATCAATGCACGCCACTGGCCGTAGCACCTAATTGTTTTGTAAGTTGTATTGGGAATATTAACATTCCCTAACTACATTATCCACCTGGCAGCTTAATTAGGTACTTAGGGTTCCAGAATAATCATGTTTGTTTCGTGTTGCGAGCAATGTCCAAAGAATAGTAGTCTTTGGTCATAGGCTGCGAGAGCGGGCCTCTTTGTGAGACATAAGATAGTATTAGAACTTTTAGTAAATTAACCTTTTTACCGCTTGTGTTGCATTTATGCGACAAATATTTCCGTGTCCCTACCGCCCGTGTCGTATTTTTGCGACAGAGAACATGCATGGTTTTTTTATTCGACAAAACGATTGCACCTCCCTATTTATTGTAGGTATTATTTTATCGATTCGTAGTCGGGCGCTAGGGGCACGCCAATTGATATTTAGCCAAATAACCATCTTCTTCTTCTTAGCGTCTATTGTTGTCGGTTCTTCTTCTTATCGTGTGGTTAGTGACAAACCTGATGTCAGAGTTTATGCCACCCATGGGCCTCTGACTTGGCTCACATAGACATAACACGAGAAATATCTCTCAGGCATTCTCAATTTCTTCACGATGTTTTCCTTCACCGTTTATGAGCCAAGTGATAATTATACAATACGCTAATGAATCTGAAAAGTCAACGGTGCCTGCCTTATGGTTTCGAGCTCGAGACCTATGACTTGGCAGTCCGACGGTCACACCGCTAGGCTATCACTGCTACACGTCGTCGGTCTAACCTTAGGATATCGGCATTGCCCAGTTACTTGGTGACGGAGGTCCGCTCCGTTTAAAATACTGGTATTCAGCCGCATCTGGTTAGAGTGGAAGCTGACCCCAACATGGTTGGGTAAAAGGCTAGGCAGAACTTCTTCTTAGCGTGTCGATGCCATTCTAAATTGAGTCGGCCCGGAACTTAGCTACGAGTTTAGCGTTATCAGTAGCGTTCAGTGGCGAAGGCTCCATACAACTCGATTCCTATCGGCTTCCCTTTCGAAATATGGCAAATACTAGTATCTATTATTTTCAATTATCATTTAAACAAATAATTAGGTATTTACGAAGTTACATTGCAGGTATAACATTTGCGTATGAAAGTAACAATCAAAGAAATAAATAAACGCCTACATTTTTTTCGGAGCAAAATGTTGTAATGACGCAAAAGAAAGGCAGGAATCCAGTACATTTAATTCATAGTTTCACTTGTAGCGATCGTGACCTTGAGGCAACATAACACCGCTAGATATACGGACGATGGCAAGCCGCGATCCATCGAGTTATTACGATAAGGACAGAGATAGGAAATGCGTACGCCAGAACGATATGGAAATAATGCTACTGAAGTTCGTAATTTGTTCAGATAGTAATATTTGGATGACAGATTCACAACAGATTTTTTTCGCGCTTGTTTATATTATTGTTTTCACTTGTTCATTTGCATTTGATTTGATATATTCGTATCATAATTTAGAATCAAAGCATTATTCATGTATTATTGTTGAAATTGATTTATTTGTGTAAACTAGTGATAGTTTTGCGAAGTGATAGTGCAGTAAAAACAAGGTTAGTGGCGTTGTATTCTTTGGTGATCGTCTATTTAAATAGGTATTTAGGTAAGATAGTTTTTTTAGTTTGTAGTTTTATTAGAAAGTAGTTATTTAAGTAGTGATTTTGTTATTATTGAGTAAATTCGATACCATGGCGGCATTAGTGAACGTAGAATGCTGTCTGACAGATTATTTGTTGACTGAGGAAACATCCTTTTCAAAGTTGAGTTTTGAACATGTAATTCAGTTAGGCCGTGCTCGCCTTGACATGATTATAAATAACAAACGACGCGATGGTTTTTTCAAACATTTTAACAGTTCTTTGTAAGTACGACCTAGGTACGACAAATACCCTTGGCTTACGGGAAGTTGTAAATTAAATAAAATGTTTTGTTTTCCTTGCATATTATTCTCAGATTCTAGTAGCTTATGGAGCCACACGGGATTTAAAGATATTAATAATCTTTCAATTTCGTCCAAAAAACATGTTCAGACTGAAAAACATATCCGAAGTTGTTTATCTTTGCATGATAGAAACATTTTTTGCTAATACGTATGAAGTTCATAATAGAAAAAAAGTAGATCGGAATAGAAGTTTAATGAAACGGTTCATCGACACAGTAATTTTGCTAGGTAAAAAATAATTAGCTTTTCGCGGCCACCACGAAAATCCGGCATCCGATAACCGCGGTAACTATATCGAAACGTTGTTATATTTAAGCAAGTATGATACCGTAATCGATTCGCATTTGGAACAATGTTCCTCAACACAGAATCCCACGTTCTCTGGCCTTTCGAGTGATATACAAAATGATTTAATACAAAGTATCGCATTCGTTTTAAATTAAAGTTGGAAATAAATAAGGCTCAGTTTGTATCGGTCATGATTGACGAAACGCCCGATGTTAGTCATAGGGAGCAACTAACGGTAATATTTAGGTATTTATCTGAAACTGGAATCGAAGAACGTTTTCTTAGTTTCTATGACGTTAGCGTCAGTCGGACTGCTGATGTTCTTCTCATATCCATCCCCAAACGGCTTTTCTCAAAGCCACTTTTATTATACTTGCAAGACACTGTTTCTATGTATCAGTGCTTACATGTATAGTGAAAGTGAGCTAAAGCCAATTGATCTGTACAAGATTTCGAAGTCAGCCACAGGGCCACAGCTATACGAGTAGTTACTGGAATTCACGCATCACACTTGAGCAAGGTAACCATTTTTTGGTTCGGCTTCCCTTTTAAGAAAATTCACCCTTCGCCACTGGTAGCGTTCATTAGTTCCTGTAACGTGCAGGTATCAGGGCACGCAGGGCAGGATATCAGGTATCCCATCGTTTATGGAACAGCACCACATTTACACTCCAAGCTGGAATCGTTTATGAATTTTCACCTGAGCATAAAGGGTAAGTTTCTAATAGTTTAATAGTAAATACTCCTTGCCTGTCCGGCCCTGGCCTTTGTGTCCCTCTCCCCCCACCCCTGTAACCTGTACCCGTCCTTGCAAGTAGATATGATGATTGTTGATTTACTATAGCAATGTTTTGGAAAGATGTTTAGGCTGATATGACGGTGATGAGTGCCTCGAAGAGCACGACCACGTGGTTTTTATACGTACCTATGAATAATTATCAACTTATGACCGTCGGCGCAGTCTGAAGCCCGAAAGTCTGGTAACTATTCTAACCTTACGGTGTCGGTATTCCTCAAAAATTGGGTTGCAGTCGCTCCTGGGTAAATTCTGATATTTTTTTTTTTTTTTTTTAATCTTATATATTTATTGAGGGTTTAGTCATAGATTGATTATGTAACCCTCATCGGTACAAACAATATCTTATTATCTAAGTCCTTTCTTCACTACTTTATACAATATTCTTGCATCTTTTGACAGAGGGAATGCAAGCATATTATTACATTTCCCCACATCAAATGACTTGCATAACAATGTAACTCTTTCGACCTCGTTCCGAACACACTCCATTAGTATATGATGAACGTCCTCCACTGTATTACACTCCGGACAATTAGGCGAATCAACTTTGCCCATAAGAAAAGCAAAATTATTTAATGGAATGTGTCCCGATCGAAGCCGAAGAGCCATAACAACCTCTGATCGACTCATATTAGCCTGGTCGATCCACGAACAACGACACAGGGTTGGTTGGATTGTTCGATACCATATTCCCTTACTCATTGACCTCTGATCGAAATATTCGTGCCACATTTTAGTGCATTGCTCTTTAATGACATACAGGAAATCGCTGTGCACAGGGAGATATGAACAAATCAAACCTGTACCACAAGCATCCTTCGCTAATCGATCCACTACTTCGTTATCTCCCAAGCCAATATGAGCCGGAATCCATTGTAGCACTACACTCTTGTTCTTAGAAATAAGTTTACAGATGGAACAAATCACACTATAGGCAATCGGAGTACCCCGAAAACTCGAGGTGCACCGAATCAAATGCTGGAGGGCACTTTTGGAATCGGTCAATATCACATAATTGCCGCTTTCAAACGAGTCAATGTAAGATAAAGCTTCCTCTATTGCTACCAGTTCCGTACACATTATATTAAAACTAGAATTTACCTTTAATTGTACTGTACCTTTAGTTTGTGGATCGTAAAACGCCGCTCCAGAACCTATTTTATCTTTTGATCCATCTGTAAATATTCTATAAAATCCCGAGTAAGTGCTATTTAAAAATAAAGTACACAACTTATTGAGATCGATACTTTGGTAACGTTTTTTAGACATAATTAGACCATCAATATTCGGAATTATAATTTTAGACAAATCAATCCTGTGAACCCAAGTGTCCAACGAAAACATTTCCAGTTGCGGACTTGTGTGAATTGGTAACAAATTAAGAGACTCGTGAATTTTGATTAACAACGGTATCTTTTTATTTCTCCAAAACGAGTGTTGACTAAATGTTTGAAGTTCCTCTAATACAGCAATAATATGGTTATCGGCATACGATTTTAATTTGAGCCAATATTTACCAGCTAGATAGTATCTGCGGAATTGTAAAGGTTGCAGGTATAGTTCATTTTCCATAACGTGAATAGCTGTGCTTCTAATGAAACCACCTATAACTCGAAGACACATGTTTTGAATCCTATCTAATTTAATTAAATGAGATGCACAGCTATTATCGTATAGGATGCAAGCGTAATCAATTCTACTCCGAATCATTGAAATGTATAATCGTCTCAGATGTTTAGGGTGTACTCCCCAACCAGAACCAGAAAGAACTTTAAAGATATTAACTACTTTTAAAACTTTTTCACGAGTCTCGTTAATATGCTTACCCCATCTAAGCGATCGGTCGAGCCACAACCCCAAATATTTTACATTGCATACCACCGGCAGCGATATCTCGTTAATATTTAAAGCGATAGATTCTCTAAGAACACCACGCTTAAATATACAGACACTACATTTCAAAGGGGATATTTCGAGACCTAAATCCAAAAGCAGTTTAGCCATTTTATCTAAAGCTGATTGTAATCGTTGTTGAGCTAATGATAAGTCGCTGCATGTGGTATACAATACGAAATCATCTGCATACTGCGAAACAAACACACTGCTGATACTCTGACAAATCTCTCTGGTTGCAATATTAAAAAGTAAGGGTGACATTGGATCACCTTGTGCCAATCCCCGACCGGAAATGCGACTGATGACGTAATCGTCCACAGTGATTTTTAGGTTTCTCCGTTTGAGGAAGTTCCAGATATAAGTACAAATCCTGGATCCTACACCAACGCGATGCATAATTTTCAATAAACTCCTGACGTCCACGTTATTATACGCGTTATTTATGTCTATAAAAACGGCTGCAGTTATAAGTTTTTTAGAAAAGCCAATTTGTATACGAGACACTAACATGGATAAATTATCTACAGTTGATCGAGATTTTCTAAAACCTGTAGTGTTATTTGAAAATAAATTATGTCTTTCGATAAACCACTCTAATCTATTTATTAAAATGTTATGAAAAACTTTGCAGACGCATGAGATCATTGAAATAGGGCGAAGAGAGGATAAGCTTTGGGAGTCACGACCTGTTTTAGGGATTGGCACAATTACAATATCACGCCATTGTTTAGGAACAAAACCCGAAACAAAGAACCTATTATAAAGTTCAATTAGTATCTTTTTTCCATTTTCTGGTAATCTGTTAATCATGGAATAGGAAATACTATCGCAACCAGGAGCAGTATCTTTAGATCGAACACATTTATGAAACTCTGAAGGAGTAACAGCAACATCAAGTTCAGGATTATTAATATAGAAAGTTAGATCGTTCGGAGATACAAAATCTGGCGTTAAACTAAGAAGAAGGTCAGTCGCTTTGCATTTGTCTACATAATTTGCAGATGATTTGTATCCCTTCAGCCACTTCATCTTTTGCCACACAGTAGACTGAGATGTAGAATGATCTAATGACGAGCAAAAGTCGCCCCATGCTTTACTTTTAGCACTTCGAATCATTTTCTGGGATTCGCGAATCTTATTCTGTAATATTTCATAATTTTGGGGGTTGGAATTCCGTCTAAATTTGGATAACGCTAATCGACGTTCAGCTACACATTTAGATAACTCAGAATTCCAATAAGGTTTAGGCAAAAACTTACTATCGGGATTAGGGTTTATCTTGACTAAAGGGATACAAACATCGGCGGCAAAGTCAATATTGTCAATAAAGGCATTATAATCTCTTTGCAACTCGCCGGTGAATTTAAAATCCGACAATAGGGTATATAGTAGTTTACTGTATGAAGTCCAATCAGCATTTTTGAAATTCCTACGAATTGTTGATGTAAGACTAGACGAAAGATTTGTGATAATTTTAATCACCCTGTGATCACTGCCTAAAGTTTCGTTCATAACCGACCAGTCAAATGCCAAAGCAATATCAGATGATACCAAAGATAAATCTGGTGAGGATTTTTGACACTCTGAATTAACTAATTTAATTCGAGTTGGGCTACCATTATTTAAGCTAATAAACTGATTGTCCATTAATGCCTCAAATATTTGAACGCCCCTACTATCAGATTTATGCGACCAATTCGTGTGGTGTCCATTGAAATCGCCTAATATCAATGTGTTTTTGGTAACAACAGAAAATAACGTATCCCAATCATTCTGAACAGTTCTTATCGAGGGCGGACAATAAACAGACATAATATTTTCAATGACGCCACAGTTAAATAGTTTTACACCAACTAATTCAATACCTTGATTGCCAATTTGGACTTCATACAGCTCTGATTTAATTGATTTGTGAGTAAAAATTGCAACACCTCCATATCCATCAAACCTGTCTTTGCGATAAATTTTGTAATTACTTAGCCTCATGTCACTCTCTGAATCTAACCATGTCTCGCTCAACACTGCAATGTGTACATGTTCTTGGATTAACAGTTGCTCCAATAATATCAGTTTCGGTTTTAGGCTTTGAGCATTCCATTGTAGAATATTTAATTTAACCCTAGTTTGTTTGTTATCCATTAACGGATTTAATAAGTTCAAACAATTTCTTCAGTATAGGCCAATCCGACGCATTATCAACAACAAGCAAAATTAACCATTCTACACAACATTGAACAACTTTTTTGAATTTCTCGGCTATAGTACCGCTTCTCAGAAATATGATTTCTTTCAGTCTAGACATAAGCTCATCAACGTGTATCTCTCTCTTCTGAGATGTAGTTGCCGAGGCGGTACTTCGCATACATGTCTCCTTCGCTTCCGTTGGGATAAAGTTATCCCAGTCATTTTCCTTAACATTGCGTTTTTTGTCATGAAATTGAGCACGAGGTTCGGTCTTCGGAGTGGCTGCCCTATGAACATCCGCCTTGGTTTTTACAATTTCAGCATATAAAGGTGTATTTGATACAGTGGTTTCAATATTATTGGGATGTGGGACACACAACACGGGTGACTTTGTGAAACTACTATGATCAGGCTTAGTCTTTTCCCTGGGAGGAGAAGGAGCCATATATAAGGATAAGGCCTTTCTATAGGTACAGTTAAAATCCGCCATGAGATCCTTGAGCTTCTTTTCTTTTAAAAAAGCAGGGCATATTTTGGACAGCGCCAAGTGTTGTCCACCACAGTTTAAACATTTAAATCTTTGGGTATCGCAATTTGGATGATTACTACCGCATTTTGGGCATAATATTTTCTTCGATGGACACACTCTTGCAGTATGGCCGAACTTCCAACAACGTGAGCATTGCGTCACGGGAAATACAAATGGATCCACCTTAATCCTCAACCCGTCTGCGAAAACAAATGCTGGTAAAAGATCACCTTTGAAACACAAACGAACCGCTTCACTTGTAATCCATAAATCTTCCTGCAAATCATTATGATTACGTCTTTTGAGTCGCTGTAATGAAACTAGTTCAAACGCTTCAGGACAAGTTATACAGCTCTTGAGATCGTCGTCTGACAGATCCAGATCCACATCTTTGATGACACCGTATGAATAGTTTTTAAAATCTGGTCTATGGAATCTCCAGCCCATGTCGATGAAATCTTTACAAGTTTCTAGCTTAATTGCACTGAACTCGTTCATACAATCAATACGTACCCTGCAATCATTTATGTACTTTACGTTTGCTATTTCTTTAATCTCTTTTTCTTTAAATAATCTTGCAAGGCCAAATTGTCTCGGAAACTTTTCTTTGCAAGAAATGTAAATCTCGACATGATTTTCTTTCAACTTCTTCTCCTTACTTTTCACTCTTGTCCATCCCTCCCCGTCTTCCTCTCCTTTTCGTTTTATAGGCCTCATCAAATCCTCCCCAATCTCCTCATTCATTGCATCATCTATATTACATTGTTCCATAATAGCTTCCGACGTTAAGTCAGTCTCAGAATTGTTACTACTACGTATTGAATCCAGATTATCGCTAATTAGTTCATTATACTCCATTGTAAAGAATTAGGTATATAAACCACATTCTATACGTTAACGATGCGCTAGTCAACTTCAAGGTCAGCGACGCACTTAAACAAAAGACTCGGTAACTAATGAGCTACGTATAAAGATTACACTGCACGCGTCCGTTCGAAACGAATGCCGCTGCGAAACTCGAATTCTGATATTCAGCCACATCTGGTTAGATTGGAAGTGGAATTTGTCGACTCGATACAGTTTTGGAAAAGGATAACTATAGTGAGCCTAGATTTTCTCACGCTCCTAACATTATCTGTAATGGGTTATTATTAAACTGCAACAGCAATTAATAAATTAACTTTAGTCGTAACTGCTACAGGATTTATTAACAATAGGTACTTAACCATAATTCTTAATCATTTGTATCACCTACCTGCCACATTTAATTATTTAGAATGCTGCACCTAATTAATAATTACCATAGCAGGTCTTATTATTAATTAGCACCCTATCATTAATTACCTAACTACCAGGTGTAATTAACTAGTACCCAATTATTAATTAGGTCCTAATTATGATTAATTAATCAGTTGGTAGGGGGGTCATATTTCGTATATAAGGGAATTCTAATCGTTGATTTCAGCATTAAACCACTAACTTGTGATCGAGAAACATCAGAATGGAACTGCATTTACATTTGACTGTTGCTTTCCGCGCTTTGGATCGGAAATGGGGGAAGCCAGTTGACTTGGAAACTCCTGAAGACCTTTCAACGTGTGTGCCTGCTGTTATAGAAAGACCTACAGCTACGTTCTCTTCGGAAGAGTACTTGAAGACAAGGAGGAGACCGAAGCCATGCTCACGTAACCAAGAAAGGAGAAGAAAGGAAAATATCAAAGTGAACGATTCGTTTTCGGATATATCATGTGCAAGAATACCTTCAATGTCCGATCTTGAAGACTTATCAAATTTTAGAGGAAGTTCTGATTTAGATATAACTGAATTTTCAGTTGATCTGGACAGACACATGGAAGAATATTTAAATGATCACGAAAAGAAGTATGAAGGAGGTTCCACTGTGACTCTGGATTCAGTCTTAGGAAGAAGGAAAGGACAAAATGTATTTAGCCAGTTGAAAGATACTGCTAAATCATACATGGATAAGCAGTGCAGAAAAATAATTCGTTTAATATAAGATATTGTCACAATAATTTATTTTATCTACTTACTTTTAAGTAATTATTTATGTTACTATTTATTAATTTAAAATAAATGATTAATTCTAAAGTACTATTGTCTTTTTTTTTCCGAAGAAAATGCCTTTGGTATGTAAAATCGTCGCCATGATCACTATTGTCACATCTAATCTTTATAACACAAAATTTACTTGATGGACAAAACCAGTGTAGGGGAAAGGTGTACAAAACGATCCCTCTAAGGGAAAATGTATACTCTAGCCAAAATATTAAAGTTATGTGTAAGATTAAAGTAGTTTTGGTTCATTTATTTAAGGGACTTCAAATTGGCGTCCCCTTTTTTTAAAATGTATATGTCTTTTCAAAGTTATTTAATATTTCGCAAAGGTTTACTAAGGGACCATTTTGTACACATAGGTGTCCAAAATGATCCCAAGGGATGGGATAAAATGATCCCAGGAATCATTCTACACTTTTATACTAAACTACTTGAGTTCTATTAAAACATATTTTTATTTTTTAATATTTATTTCCAAAAATAACAATAACAGTTTTCTTGCAAACAATTAAATCCTAAATCAGTCGGAGATCAATATTATCTTAGTACATATTAATCAACAGTCTTATAAGGCAATTATTTAAAAAAAATATAAGTTTATCTCATTATAAATCTTCTAATAGAATTTTAGTCATCAATTTTTTGGCATAGAGTTCAATTTTGTGTTTCAGCATAGCGTCCTCACTTGTTTTGACGAATTGTTGTTTGAATATAAGCCCGCGGCATTACCTGTTAATAAAAAAAGAGTGAAGGGTAAATTGATTCCTGGGACCATTTTATACACAATGAACGGCATCATTTGACCCCAAGTGCAATGTTTGCACACATCGCTCAGAATCTAAAACATCACTATACGAGAACAAGATATTCTTAAAATTATATCAAATATATATGGAAACCATGAGTAAGACAAGGTCATTTAAAAATAACTAGTACAAAGAAAATAATCTTATACTGAAAAGTGACTTACCGTAGATAAAAAGCACCAATTTCATATTTTTGATCATAGAACAACGCATAGTACTAACACCGCCATGACACTTCACTGGATGACTGAGCGGGTGGCGGGAGGGACGTTGACCGGTAAATCTAATAGTTGGGGTTAATAGGTAATTGAGAATCGCGGGGAATCATTTCACCTCGAGGAATCATTTTGTACACCTTTCCCCTAATATTACTGATGCGTGAGACATGGAGATGCCTATAATATCAGCGTAACTATCCACGATATCGTTGGAGACCTTTACGATGCTGGACTGAACTGGAACGGTCGTAGCAGAGTAGTTGGAAGAACTCTGACAAATGCTGCATAGCTTTAATGGAGCTTCTCTAGGGTAGATTATGGCGCAGAAGCGGTTACATCAACTGAGGTTAAGCATCATATAGCAAAGTAGTTTCTCGTTGCCTATAAACAACGTCACGCCTTATATTCCCCGAAGGGTTCGGCAGAGGTGTTTTTAGTACACCCTGGGTTTGCCAGTTATGTTTAAGTCCCATGTAATAGAAGGCAAGCCTATTACCATTCACCGGCCACAAATCCAGACACCGGGCTGCTACTGAGAAATTCCTAATGAAAAACCCAATAACACTGCCCGACCTGGGGATCAAACCCAAGACCCCATGCTCAACAGTCGCATTTGCGACCACTAGACCGAGAAGGCAGTCGTTGCCTATATTTATTGCAAAACCCTAAAGACAAAAGTCTTCAACTGTATATGTGCCAAAAATAGTACCTACACTGAAATTTTAACTAGTCTACAAATTCTAAATCGCTTCGTGTGCTATGGTGCGAATTACTTAGACGAATACGCAAAAGGTTAGTCCGGGGAATAACTGGTCTCACTGGGCTGACCATGTACCTACCTCAAAGCTAAGATGGCCACTAGACCATACTCATACTCATAAGTCCTTGAGTGTAGACTGAAAATCAGCTAACGTAGCGTTGGACGCCCTTCAGTGACATACGACGAAGTGGAGATTGACAGACTGCTCCTGCGCAGCTTGGCCTACGCTTAACTGCAGTGGGTAGCATTGTTGCAGTTATGATGATGTCGCCCGTACCGATTCCAGCTACGGCGATTTTGTTTCTGCCTATTATTGTTGGTGTGCTCTGAGACGGCTGGTGAAGGCAATTTTGGCCTAAATAGTACGTGCACATAGAGCGCATACCAGGGTCCATTGTCTTAATAAAATTGTGGTTAATATTTGCAGGTGATATGCTTTTTAGCTGATCGCGTTTGTTACCTCTAAGTCATTCTCGCCTGCGCCGTATAGGTAGCACCAGTGGCGTGCATTGGTTTTCGGACTAGGTAGGCAGGCACTAGCGATGTCGCCTTTCAATTGTACGTTTAAGTCCATTTTAATACGATTCTGACCAAAAGAAATCATAGCCATACACGCTTATTTTATTTATAGTAGGTACCTAATAGTAAAAGATGAAGAATGAATGAATCAAATGAGTGAACGGCGATTGACAAAAGGAATTTATAAAGAAACGCCGGTAGAGAACGCCCTAGAAGGACATACATCGATGTTATTGGTGATGTTCTTCACCAAAGAGTACAGTAATATGTTCTTCACAAAGGTCAGGTGCGTAGTACTCTCAACCGGCGTGCGTGTATGACAAGATGTATGGATGTGGATGAAGCGAAAGGGGTATGTAAGGGTCGTAGCATGTGGCGTTCTATAGTTTCTGCCTACCCCCATGGGAAAAAGGCGTGAGTTTATGTATGTATGTAGTAAAAGATGGAGTAGTTAATTAAATCTTATGAGGTAAGCACTGCTTAATTGCCTATCAATGCACGCCACTGGCCGTAGCACCTAATTGTTTTGTAAGTTGTATTGGGAATATTAACATTCCCTAACTACATTATCCACCTGGCAGCTTAATTAGGTACTTAGGGTTCCAGAATAATCATGTTTGTTTCGTGTTGCGAGCAATGTCCAAAGAATAGTAGTCTTTGGTCATAGGCTGCGAGAGCGGGCCTCTTTGTGAGACATAAGATAGTATTAGAACTTTTAGTAAATTAACCTTTTTACCGCTTGTGTTGCATTTATGCGACAAATATTTCCGTGTCCCTACCGCCCGTGTCGTATTTTTGCGACAGAGAACATGCATGGTTTTTTTATTCGACAAAACGATTGCACCTCCCTATTTATTGTAGGTATTATTTTATCGATTCGTAGTCGGGCGCTAGGGGCACGCCAATTGATATTTAGCCAAATAACCATCTTCTTCTTCTTAGCGTCTATTGTTGTCGGTTCTTCTTCTTATCGTGTGGTTAGTGACAAACCTGATGTCAGAGTTTATGCCACCCATGGGCCTCTGACTTGGCTCACATAGACATAACACGAGAAATATCTCTCAGGCATTCTCAATTTCTTCACGATGTTTTCCTTCACCGTTTATGAGCCAAGTGATAATTATACAATACGCTAATGAATCTGAAAAGTCAACGGTGCCTGCCTTATGGTTTCGAGCTCGAGACCTATGACTTGGCAGTCCGACGGTCACACCGCTAGGCTATCACTGCTACACGTCGTCGGTCTAACCTTAGGATATCGGCATTGCCCAGTTACTTGGTGACGGAGGTCCGCTCCGTTTAAAATACTGGTATTCAGCCGCATCTGGTTAGAGTGGAAGCTGACCCCAACATGGTTGGGTAAAAGGCTAGGCAGAACTTCTTCTTAGCGTGTCGATGCCATTCTAAATTGAGTCGGCCCGGAACTTAGCTACGAGTTTAGCGTTATCAGTAGCGTTCAGTGGCGAAGGCTCCATACAACTCGATTCCTATCGGCTTCCCTTTCGAAATATGGCAAATACTAGTATCTATTATTTTCAATTATCATTTAAACAAATAATTAGGTATTTACGAAGTTACATTGCAGGTATAACATTTGCGTATGAAAGTAACAATCAAAGAAATAAATAAACGCCTACATTTTTTTCGGAGCAAAATGTTGTAATGACGCAAAAGAAAGGCAGGAATCCAGTACATTTAATTCATAGTTTCACTTGTAGCGATCGTGACCTTGAGGCAACATAACACCGCTAGATATACGGACGATGGCAAGCCGCGATCCATCGAGTTATTACGATAAGGACAGAGATAGGAAATGCGTACGCCAGAACGAGATGGAAATAATGCTACTGAAGTTCGTAATTTGTTCAGATAGTAATATTTGGATGACAGATTCACAACAGATTTTTTTCGCGCTTGTTTATATTATTGTTTTCACTTGTTCATTTGCATTTGATTTGATATATTCGTATCATAATTTAGAATCAAAGCATTATTCATGTATTATTGTTGAAATTGATTTATTTGTGTAAACTAGTGATAGTTTTGCGAAGTGATAGTGCAGTAAAAACAAGGTTAGTGGCGTTGTATTCTTTGGTGATCGTCTATTTAAATAGGTATTTAGGTAAGATAGTTTTTTTAGTTTGTAGTTTTATTAGAAAGTAGTTATTTAAGTAGTGATTTTGTTATTATTGAGTAAATTCGATACCATGGCGGCATTAGTGAACGTAGAATGCTGTCTGACAGATTATTTGTTGACTGAGGAAACATCCTTTTCAAAGTTGAGTTTTGAACATGTAATTCAGTTAGGCCGTGCTCGCCTTGACATGATTATAAATAACAAACGACGCGATGGTTTTTTCAAACATTTTAACAGTTCTTTGTAAGTACGATCTAGGTACTACAAATACCCTTGGCTTACGGGAAGTTGTAAATTAAATAAAATGTTTTGTTTTCCTTGCATATTATTCTCAGATTCTAGTAGCTTATGGAGCCACACGGGATTTAAAGATATTAATAATCTTTCAATTTCGTCCAAAAAACATGTTCAGACTGAAAAACATATCCGAAGTTGTTTATCTTTGCATGATAGAAACATTTTTTGCTAATACGTATGAAGTTCATAATAGAAAAAAAGTAGATCGGAATAGAAGTTTAATGAAACGGTTCATCGACACAGTAATTTTGCTAGGTAAAAAATAATTAGCTTTTCGCGGCCACCACGAAAATCCGGCATCCGATAACCGCGGTAACTATATCGAAACGTTGTTATATTTAAGCAAGTATGATACCGTAATCGATTCGCATTTGGAACAATGTTCCTCAACACAGAATCCCACGTTCTCTGGCCTTTCGAGTGATATACAAAATGATTTAATACAAAGTATCGCATTCGTTTTAAATTAAAGTTGGAAATAAATAAGGCTCAGTTTGTATCGGTCATGATTGACGAAACGCCCGATGTTAGTCATAGGGAGCAACTAACGGTAATATTTAGGTATTTATCTGAAACTGGAATCGAAGAACGTTTTCTTAGTTTCTATGACGTTAGCGTCAGTCGGACTGCTGATGTTCTTCTCATATCCATCCCCAAACGGCTTTTCTCAAAGCCACTTTTATTATACTTGCAAGACACTGTTTCTATGTATCAGTGCTTACATGTATAGTGAAAGTGAGCTAAAGCCAATTGATCTGTACAAGATTTCGAAGTCAGCCACAGGGCCACAGCTATACGAGTAGTTACTGGAATTCACGCATCACACTTGAGCAAGGTAAGCATTTTTTGGTTCGGCTTCCCTTTTAAGAAAATTCACCCTTCGCCACTGGTAGCGTTCATTAGTTCCTGTAACGTGCAGGTATCAGGGCACGCAGGGCAGGATATCAGGTATCCCATCGTTTATGGAACAGCACCACATTTACACTCCAAGCTGGAATCGTTTATGAATTTTCACCTGAGCATAAAGGGTAAGTTTCTAATAGTTTAATAGTAAATACTCCTTGCCTGTCCGGCCCTGGCCTTTGTGTCCCTCTCCCCCCACCCCTGTAACCTGTACCCGTCCTTGCAAGTAGATATGATGATTGTTGATTTACTATAGCAATGTTTTGGAAAGATGTTTAGGCTGATATGACGGTGATGAGTGCCTCGAAGAGCACGACCACGTGGTTTTTATACGTACCTATGAATAATTATCAACTTATGACCGTCGGCGCAGTCTGAAGCCCGAAAGTCTGGTAACTATTCTAACCTTACGGTGTCGGTATTCCTCAAAAATTGGGTTGCAGTCGCTCCTGGGTAAATTCTGATATTCAGCCACATCTGGTTAGATTGGAAGTGGAATTTGTCGACTCGATACAGTTTTGGAAAAGGATAACTATAGTGAGCCTAGATTTTCTCACGCTCCTAACATTATCTGTAATGGGTTATTATTAAACTGCAACAGCAATTAATAAATTAACTTTAGTCGTAACTGCTACAGGATTTATTAACAATAGGTACTTAACCATAATTCTTAATCATTTGTATCACCTACCTGCCACATTTAATTATTTAGAATGCTACACCTAATTAATAATTACCATAGCAGGTCTTATGATTAATTAGCACCCTATCATTAATTACCTAACTACCAGGTGTAATTAACTAGTACCCAATTATTAATTAGGTCCTAATTATGATTAATTAATCAGTTGGTAGGGGGGTCATATTTCGTATATAAGGGAATTCTAATCGTTGATTTCAGCATTAAACCACTAACTTGTGATCGAGAAACATCAGAATGGAACTGCATTTACATTTGACTGTTGCTTTCCGCGCTTTGGATCGGAAATGGGGGAAGCCAGTTGACTTGGAAACTCCTGAAGACCTTTCAACGTGTGTGCCTGCTGTTATAGAAAGACCTACAGCTACGTTCTCTTCGGAAGAGTACTTGAAGACAAGGAGGAGACCGAAGCCATGCTCACGTAACCAAGAAAGGAGAAGAAAGGAAAATATCAAAGTGAACGATTCGTTTTCGGATATATCATGTGCAAGAATACCTTCAATGTCCGATCTTGAAGACTTATCAAATTTTAGAGGAAGTTCTGATTTAGATATAACTGAATTTTCAGTTGATCTGGACAGACACATGGAAGAATATTTAAATGATCACGAAAAGAAGTATGAAGGAGGTTCCACTGTGACTCTGGATTCAGTCTTAGGAAGAAGGAAAGGACAAAATGTATTTAGCCAGTTGAAAGATACTGCTAAATCATACATGGATAAGCAGTGCAGAAAAATAATTCGTTTAATATAAGATATTGTCACAATAATTTATTTTATCTACTTACTTTTAAGTAATTATTTATGTTACTATTTATTAATTTAAAATAAATGATTAATTCTAAAGTACTGTTGTCTTTTTTTTTCCGAAGAAAATGCCTTTGGTATGTAAAATCGTCGCCATGATCACTATTGTCACATCTAATCTTTATAACACAAAATTTACTTGATGGACAAAACCAGTGTAGGGGAAAGGTGTACAAAACGATCCCTCTAAGGGAAAATGTATACTCTAGCCAAAATATTAAAGTTATGTGTAAGATTAAAGTAGTTTTGGTTCATTTATTTAAGGGACTTCAAATTGGCGTCCCCTTTTTTTAAAATGTATATGTCTTTTCAAAGTTATTTAATATTTCGCAAAGGTTTACTAAGGGACCATTTTGTACACATAGGTGTCCAAAATGATCCCAAGGGATGGGATAAAATGATCCCAGGAATCATTCTACACTTTTATACCAAACTACTTGAGTTCTATTAAAACATATTTTTATTTTTTAATATTTATTTCCAAAAATAACAATAACAGTTTTCTTGCAAACAATTAAATCCTAAATCAGTCGGAGATCAATATTATCTTAGTACATATTAATCAACAGTCTTATAAGGCAATTATTTAAAAAAATATAAGTTTATCTCATTATAAATCTTCTAATAGAATTTTAGTCATCAATTTTTTGGCATAGAGTTCAATTTTGTGTTTCAGCATAGCGTCCTCACTTGTTTTGACGAATTGTTGTTTGAATATAAGCCCGCGGCATTACCTGTTAATAAAAAAAGAGTGAAGGGTAAATTGATTCCTGGGATCATTTTTTACACAATGAACGGCATCACTTGACCCCAAGTGCAATGTTTGCACACATCGCTCAGAATCGAATCTAAAACATCACTATACGAGAACAAGATATTCTTAAAATTATATCAAATATATATGGAAACCATGAGTAAGACAAGGTCATTTAAAAATAACTAGTACAAAGAAAATAATCTTATACTGAAAAGTGACTTACCGTAGATAAAAAGCACCAATTTCATATTTTTGATCATAGAACAACGCATAGTACTAACACCGCCATGACACTTCACTGGATGACTGAGCGGGTGGCGGGAGGGACGTTGACCGGTAAATCTAATAGTTGGGGTTAATAGGTAATTGAGAATCGCGGGGAATCATTTTACCTCGAGGAATCATTTTGTACACCTTTCCCCTAATATTACTGATGCGTGAGACATGGAGATGCCTATAATATCAGCGTAACTATCCACGATATCGTTGGAGACCTTTACGATGCTGGACTGAACTGGAACGGTCGTAGCAGAGTAGTTGGAAGAGCTCTGACAAATGCTGCATAGCTTTAATGGAGCTTCTCTAGGGTAGATTATGGAGCAGAAGCGGTTACATCAACTGAGGTTAAGCATCATATAGCAAAGTAGTTTCTCGTTGCCTATAAACAACGTCACGCCTTATATTCCCCGAAGGGTTCGGCAGAGGTGTTTTTAGTACACCCTGGGTTTGCCAGTTATGTTTAAGTCCCATGTAATAGAAGGCAAGCCTATTACCATTCACCGGCCACAAATCCAGACACCGGGCTGCTACTGAGAAATTCCTAATGAAAAACCCAATAACACTGCCCGACCTGGGGATCAAACCCAAGACCCCATGCTCAACAGTCGCATTTGCGACCACTAGACCGAGAAGGCAGTCGTTGCCTATATTTATTGCAAAACCCTAAAGACAAAAGTCTTCAACTGTATATGTGCCAAAAATAGTACCTACACTGAAATTTTAACTAGTCTACAAATTCTAAATCGCTTCGTGTGCTATGGTGCGAATTACTTAGACGAATACGCAAAAGGTTAGTCCGGGGAATAACTGGTCTCACTGGGCTGACCATGTACCTACCTCAAAGCTAAGATGGCCACTAGACCATACTCATACTCATAAGTCCTTGAGTGTAGACTGAAAATCAGCTAACGTAGCGTTGGACGCCCTTCAGTGACATACGACGAAGTGGAGATTGACAGACTGCTCCTGCGCAGTTTGGCCTACGCTTAACTGCAGTGGGTAGCATTGTTGCAGTTATGATGATGTCGCCCGTACCGATTCCAGCTACGGCGACTTTGTTTCTGCCTATTATTGTTGGTGTGCTCTGAGACGGCTGGTGAAGGCAATTTTGGCCTAAATAGTACGTGCACATAGAGCGCATACCAGGGTCCATTGTCTTAATAAAATTGTGGTTAATATTTGCAGGTGATATGCTTTTTAGCTGATCGCGTTTGTTACCTCTAAGTCATTCTCGCCTGCGCCGTATAGGTAGCACCAGTGGCGTGCATTGGTTTTCGGACTAGGTAGGCAGGCACTAGCGATGTCGCCTTTCAATTGTACGTTTAAGTCCATTTTAATACGATTCTGACCAAAAGAAATCATAGCCATACACGCTTATTTTATTTATAGTAGGTACCTAATAGTAAAAGATGAAGAATGAATGAATCAAATGAGTGAACGGCGATTGACAAAAGGAATTTATAAAGAAACGCCGGTAGAGAACGCCCTAGAAGGACATACATCGATGTTATTGGTGATGTTCTTCACCAAAGAGTACAGTAATATGTTCTTCACAAAGGTCAGGTGCGTAGTACTCTCAACCGGCGTGCGTGTATGACAAGATGTATGGATGTGGATGAAGCGAAAGGGGTATGTAAGGGTCGTAGCATGTGGCGTTCTATAGTTTCTGCCTACCCCCATGGGAAAAAGGCGTGAGTTTATGTATGTATGTAGTAAAAGATGGAGTAGTTAATTAAATCTTATGAGGTAAGCACTGCTTAATTGCCTATCAATGCACGCCACTGGCCGTAGCACCTAATTGTTTTGTAAGTTGTATTGGGAATATTAACATTCCCTAACTACATTATCCACCTGGCAGCTTAATTAGGTACTTAGGGTTCCAGAATAATCATGTTTGTTTCGTGTTGCGAGCAATGTCCAAAGAATAGTAGTCTTTGGTCATAGGCTGCGAGAGCGGGCCTCTTTGTGAGACATAAGATAGTATTAGAACTTTTAGTAAATTAACCTTTTTACCGCTTGTGTTGCATTTATGCGACAAATATTTCCGTGTCCCTACCGCCCGTGTCGTATTTTTGCGACAGAGAACATGCATGGTTTTTTTATTCGACAAAACGATTGCACCTCCCTATTTATTGTAGGTATTATTTTATCGATTCGTAGTCGGGCGCTAGGGGCACGCCAATTGATATTTAGCCAAATAACCATCTTCTTCTTCTTAGCGTCTATTGTTGTCGGTTCTTCTTCTTATCGTGTGGTTAGTGACAAACCTGATGTCAGAGTTTATGCCACCCATGGGCCTCTGACTTGGCTCACATAGACATAACACGAGAAATATCTCTCAGGCATTCTCAATTTCTTCACGATGTTTTCCTTCACCGTTTATGAGCCAAGTGATAATTATACAATACGCTAATGAATCTGAAAAGTCAACGGTGCCTGCCTTATGGTTTCGAGCTCGAGACCTATGACTTGGCAGTCCGACGGTCACACCGCTAGGCTATCACTGCTACACGTCGTCGGTCTAACCTTAGGATATCGGCATTGCCCAGTTACTTGGTGACGGAGGTCCGCTCCGTTTAAAATACTGGTATTCAGCCGCATCTGGTTAGAGTGGAAGCTGACCCCAACATGGTTGGGTAAAAGGCTAGGCAGAACTTCTTCTTAGCGTGTCGATGCCATTCTAAATTGAGTCGGCCCGGAACTTAGCTACGAGTTTAGCGTTATCAGTAGCGTTCAGTGGCGAAGGCTCCATACAACTCGATTCCTATCGGCTTCCCTTTCGAAATATGGCAAATACTAGTATATATATAGATACTTTCAATTATCATTTAAACAAATAATTAGGTATTTACGAAGTTACATTGCAGGTATAACATTTGCGTATGAAAGTAACAATCAAAGAAATAAATAAACGCCTACATTTTTTTCGGAGCAAAATGTTGTAATGACGCAAAAGAAAGGCAGGAATCCAGTACATTTAATTCATAGTTTCACTTGTAGCGATCGTGACCTTGAGGCAACATAACACCGCTAGATATACGGACGATGGCAAGCCGCGATCCATCGAGTTATTACGATAAGGACAGAGATAGGAAATGCGTACGCCAGAACGAGATGGAAATAATGCTACTGAAGTTCGTAATTTGTTCAGATAGTAATATTTGGATGACAGATTCACAACAGATTTTTTTCGCGCTTGTTTATATTATTGTTTTCACTTGTTCATTTGCATTTGATTTGATATATTCGTATCATAATTTAGAATCAAAGCATTATTCATGTATTATTGTTGAAATTGATTTATTTGTGTAAACTAGTGATAGTTTTGCGAAGTGATAGTGCAGTAAAAACAAGGTTAGTGGCGTTGTATTCTTTGGTGATCGTCTATTTAAATAGGTATTTAGGTAAGATAGTTTTTTTAGTTTGTAGTTTTATTAGAAAGTAGTTATTTAAGTAGTGATTTTGTTATTATTGAGTAAATTCGATACCATGGCGGCATTAGTGAACGTAGAATGCTGTCTGACAGATTATTTGTTGACTGAGGAAACATCCTTTTCAAAGTTGAGTTTTGAACATGTAATTCAGTTAGGCCGTGCTCGCCTTGACATGATTATAAATAACAAACGACGCGATGGTTTTTTCAAACATTTTAACAGTTCTTTGTAAGTACGATCTAGGTACTACAAATACCCTTGGCTTACGGGAAGTTGTAAATTAAATAAAATGTTTTGTTTTCCTTGCATATTATTCTCAGATTCTAGTAGCTTATGGAGCCACACGGGATTTAAAGATATTAATAATCTTTCAATTTCGTCCAAAAAACATGTTCAGACTGAAAAACATATCCGAAGTTGTTTATCTTTGCATGATAGAAACATTTTTTGCTAATACGTATGAAGTTCATAATAGAAAAAAAGTAGATCGGAATAGAAGTTTAATGAAACGGTTCATCGACACAGTAATTTTGCTAGGTAAAAAATAATTAGCTTTTCGCGGCCACCACGAAAATCCGGCATCCGATAACCGCGGTAACTATATCGAAACGTTGTTATATTTAAGCAAGTATGATACCGTAATCGATTCGCATTTGGAACAATGTTCCTCAACACAGAATCCCACGTTCTCTGGCCTTTCGAGTGATATACAAAATGATTTAATACAAAGTATCGCATTCGTTTTAAATTAAAGTTGGAAATAAATAAGGCTCAGTTTGTATCGGTCATGATTGACGAAACGCCCGATGTTAGTCATAGGGAGCAACTAACGGTAATATTTAGGTATTTATCTGAAACTGGAATCGAAGAACGTTTTCTTAGTTTCTATGACGTTAGCGTCAGTCGGACTGCTGATGTTCTTCTCATATCCATCCCCAAACGGCTTTTCTCAAAGCCACTTTTATTATACTTGCAAGACACTGTTTCTATGTATCAGTGCTTACATGTATAGTGAAAGTGAGCTAAAGCCAATTGATCTGTACAAGATTTCGAAGTCAGCCACAGGGCCACAGCTATACGAGTAGTTACTGGAATTCACGCATCACACTTGAGCAAGGTAAGCATTTTTTGGTTCGGCTTCCCTTTTAAGAAAATTCACCCTTCGCCACTGGTAGCGTTCATTAGTTCCTGTAACGTGCAGGTATCAGGGCACGCAGGGCAGGATATCAGGTATCCCATCGTTTATGGAACAGCACCACATTTACACTCCAAGCTGGAATCGTTTATGAATTTTCACCTGAGCATAAAGGGTAAGTTTCTAATAGTTTAATAGTAAATACTCCTTGCCTGTCCGGCCCTGGCCTTTGTGTCCCTCTCCCCCCACCCCTGTAACCTGTACCCGTCCTTGCAAGTAGATATGATGATTGTTGATTTACTATAGCAATGTTTTGGAAAGATGTTTAGGCTGATATGACGGTGATGAGTGCCTCGAAGAGCACGACCACGTGGTTTTTATACGTACCTATGAATAATTATCAACTTATGACCGTCGGCGCAGTCTGAAGCCCGAAAGTCTGGTAACTATTCTAACCTTACGGTGTCGGTATTCCTCAAAAATTGGGTTGCAGTCGCTCCTGGGTAAATTCTGATATTCAGCCACATCTGGTTAGATTGGAAGTGGAATTTGTCGACTCGATACAGTTTTGGAAAAGGATAACTATAGTGAGCCTAGATTTTCTCACGCTCCTAACATTATCTGTAATGGGTTATTATTAAACTGCAACAGCAATTAATAAATTAACTTTAGTCGTAACTGCTACAGGATTTATTAACAATAGGTACTTAACCATAATTCTTAATCATTTGTATCACCTACCTGCCACATTTAATTATTTAGAATGCTACACCTAATTAATAATTACCATAGCAGGTCTTATGATTAATTAGCACCCTATCATTAATTACCTAACTACCAGGTGTAATTAACTAGTACCCAATTATTAATTAGGTCCTAATTATGATTAATTAATCAGTTGGTAGGGGGGTCATATTTCGTATATAAGGGAATTCTAATCGTTGATTTCAGCATTAAACCACTAACTTGTGATCGAGAAACATCAGAATGGAACTGCATTTACATTTGACTGTTGCTTTCCGCGCTTTGGATCGGAAATGGGGGAAGCCAGTTGACTTGGAAACTCCTGAAGACCTTTCAACGTGTGTGCCTGCTGTTATAGAAAGACCTACAGCTACGTTCTCTTCGGAAGAGTACTTGAAGACAAGGAGGAGACCGAAGCCATGCTCACGTAACCAAGAAAGGAGAAGAAAGGAAAATATCAAAGTGAACGATTCGTTTTCGGATATATCATGTGCAAGAATACCTTCAATGTCCGATCTTGAAGACTTATCAAATTTTAGAGGAAGTTCTGATTTAGATATAACTGAATTTTCAGTTGATCTGGACAGACACATGGAAGAATATTTAAATGATCACGAAAAGAAGTATGAAGGAGGTTCCACTGTGACTCTGGATTCAGTCTTAGGAAGAAGGAAAGGACAAAATGTATTTAGCCAGTTGAAAGATACTGCTAAATCATACATGGATAAGCAGTGCAGAAAAATAATTCGTTTAATATAAGATATTGTCACAATAATTTATTTTATCTACTTACTTTTAAGTAATTATTTATGTTACTATTTATTAATTTAAAATAAATGATTAATTCTAAAGTACTGTTGTCTTTTTTTTTCCGAAGAAAATGCCTTTGGTATGTAAAATCGTCGCCATGATCACTATTGTCACATCTAATCTTTATAACACAAAATTTACTTGATGGACAAAACCAGTGTAGGGGAAAGGTGTACAAAACGATCCCTCTAAGGGAAAATGTATACTCTAGCCAAAATATTAAAGTTATGTGTAAGATTAAAGTAGTTTTGGTTCATTTATTTAAGGGACTTCAAATTGGCGTCCCCTTTTTTTAAAATGTATATGTCTTTTCAAAGTTATTTAATATTTCGCAAAGGTTTACTAAGGGACCATTTTGTACACATAGGTGTCCAAAATGATCCCAAGGGATGGGATAAAATGATCCCAGGAATCATTCTACACTTTTATACTAAACTACTTGAGTTCTATTAAAACATATTTTTATTTTTTAATATTTATTTCCAAAAATAACAATAACAGTTTTCTTGCAAACAATTAAATCCTAAATCAGTCGGAGATCAATATTATCTTAGTACATATTAATCAACAGTCTTATAAGGCAATTATTTAAAAAAATATAAGTTTATCTCATTATAAATCTTCTAATAGAATTTTAGTCATCAATTTTTTGGCATAGAGTTCAATTTTGTGTTTCAGCATAGCGTCCTCACTTGTTTTGACGAATTGTTGTTTGAATATAAGCCCGCGGCATTACCTGTTAATAAAAAAAGAGTGAAGGGTAAATTGATTCCTGGGATCATTTTTTACACAATGAACGGCATCACTTGACCCCAAGTGCAATGTTTGCACACATCGCTCAGAATCGAATCTAAAACATCACTATACGAGAACAAGATATTCTTAAAATTATATCAAATATATATGGAAACCATGAGTAAGACAAGGTCATTTAAAAATAACTAGTACAAAGAAAATAATCTTATACTGAAAAGTGACTTACCGTAGATAAAAAGCACCAATTTCATATTTTTGATCATAGAACAACGCATAGTACTAACACCGCCATGACACTTCACTGGATGACTGAGCGGGTGGCGGGAGGGACGTTGACCGGTAAATCTAATAGTTGGGGTTAATAGGTAATTGAGAATCGCGGGGAATCATTTTACCTCGAGGAATCATTTTGTACACCTTTCCCCTAATATTACTGATGCGTGAGACATGGAGATGCCTATAATATCAGCGTAACTATCCACGATATCGTTGGAGACCTTTACGATGCTGGACTGAACTGGAACGGTCGTAGCAGAGTAGTTGGAAGAACTCTGACAAATGCTGCATAGCTTTAATGGAGCTTCTCTAGGGTAGATTATGGAGCAGAAGCGGTTACATCAACTGAGGTTAAGCATCATATAGCAAAGTAGTTTCTCGTTGCCTATAAACAACGTCACGCCTTATATTCCCCGAAGGGTTCGGCAGAGGTGTTTTTAGTACACCCTGGGTTTGCCAGTTATGTTTAAGTCCCATGTAATAGAAGGCAAGCCTATTACCATTCACCGGCCACAAATCCAGACACCGGGCTGCTACTGAGAAATTCCTAATGAAAAACCCAATAACACTGCCCGACCTGGGGATCAAACCCAAGACCCCATGCTCAACAGTCGCATTTGCGACCACTAGACCGAGAAGGCAGTCGTTGCCTATATTTATTGCAAAACCCTAAAGACAAAAGTCTTCAACTGTATATGTGCCAAAAATAGTACCTACACTGAAATTTTAACTAGTCTACAAATTCTAAATCGCTTCGTGTGCTATGGTGCGAATTACTTAGACGAATACGCAAAAGGTTAGTCCGGGGAATAACTGGTCTCACTGGGCTGACCATGTACCTACCTCAAAGCTAAGATGGCCACTAGACCATACTCATACTCATAAGTCCTTGAGTGTAGACTGAAAATCAGCTAACGTAGCGTTGGACGCCCTTCAGTGACATACGACGAAGTGGAGATTGACAGACTGCTCCTGCGCAGCTTGGCCTACGCTTAACTGCAGTGGGTAGCATTGTTGCAGTTATGATGATGTCGCCCGTACCGATTCCAGCTACGGCGACTTTGTTTCTGCCTATTATTGTTGGTGTGCTCTGAGACGGCTGGTGAAGGCAATTTTGGCCTAAATAGTACGTGCACATAGAGCGCATACCAGGGTCCATTGTCTTAATAAAATTGTGGTTAATATTTGCAGGTGATATGCTTTTTAGCTGATCGCGTTTGTTACCTCTAAGTCATTCTCGCCTGCGCCGTATAGGTAGCACCAGTGGCGTGCATTGGTTTTCGGACTAGGTAGGCAGGCACTAGCGATGTCGCCTTTCAATTGTACGTTTAAGTCCATTTTAATACGATTCTGACCAAAAGAAATCATAGCCATACACGCTTATTTTATTTATAGTAGGTACCTAATAGTAAAAGATGAAGAATGAATGAATCAAATGAGTGAACGGCGATTGACAAAAGGAATTTATAAAGAAACGCCGGTAGAGAACGCCCTAGAAGGACATACATCGATGTTATTGGTGATGTTCTTCACCAAAGAGTACAGTAATATGTTCTTCACAAAGGTCAGGTGCGTAGTACTCTCAACCGGCGTGCGTGTATGACAAGATGTATGGATGTGGATGAAGCGAAAGGGGTATGTAAGGGTCGTAGCATGTGGCGTTCTATAGTTTCTGCCTACCCCCATGGGAAAAAGGCGTGAGTTTATGTATGTATGTAGTAAAAGATGGAGTAGTTAATTAAATCTTATGAGGTAAGCACTGCTTAATTGCCTATCAATGCACGCCACTGGCCGTAGCACCTAATTGTTTTGTAAGTTGTATTGGGAATATTAACATTCCCTAACTACATTATCCACCTGGCAGCTTAATTAGGTACTTAGGGTTCCAGAATAATCATGTTTGTTTCGTGTTGCGAGCAATGTCCAAAGAATAGTAGTCTTTGGTCATAGGCTGCGAGAGCGGGCCTCTTTGTGAGACATAAGATAGTATTAGAACTTTTAGTAAATTAACCTTTTTACCGCTTGTGTTGCATTTATGCGACAAATATTTCCGTGTCCCTACCGCCCGTGTCGTATTTTTGCGACAGAGAACATGCATGGTTTTTTTATTCGACAAAACGATTGCACCTCCCTATTTATTGTAGGTATTATTTTATCGATTCGTAGTCGGGCGCTAGGGGCACGCCAATTGATATTTAGCCAAATAACCATCTTCTTCTTCTTAGCGTCTATTGTTGTCGGTTCTTCTTCTTATCGTGTGGTTAGTGACAAACCTGATGTCAGAGTTTATGCCACCCATGGGCCTCTGACTTGGCTCACATAGACATAACACGAGAAATATCTCTCAGGCATTCTCAATTTCTTCACGATGTTTTCCTTCACCGTTTATGAGCCAAGTGATAATTATACAATACGCTAATGAATCTGAAAAGTCAACGGTGCCTGCCTTATGGTTTCGAGCTCGAGACCTATGACTTGGCAGTCCGACGGTCACACCGCTAGGCTATCACTGCTACACGTCGTCGGTCTAACCTTAGGATATCGGCATTGCCCAGTTACTTGGTGACGGAGGTCCGCTCCGTTTAAAATACTGGTATTCAGCCGCATCTGGTTAGAGTGGAAGCTGACCCCAACATGGTTGGGTAAAAGGCTAGGCAGAACTTCTTCTTAGCGTGTCGATGCCATTCTAAATTGAGTCGGCCCGGAACTTAGCTACGAGTTTAGCGTGATCAGTAGAGTTCAGTGGCGAAGGCTCCATACAACTCGATTCCTATCGGCTTCCCTTTCGAAATATGGCAAATACTAGTATATATATAGATACTTTCAATTATCATTTAAACAAATAATTAGGTATTTACGAAGTTTCATTGCAGGTATAACATTTGCGTATGAAAGTAACAATCAAAGAAATAAATAAACGCCTACATTTTTTTCGGAGCAAAATGTTGTAATGACGCAAAAGAAAGGCAGGAATCCAGTACATTTAATTCATAGTTTCACTTGTAGCGATCGTGACCTTGAGGCAACATAACACCGCTAGATATACGGACGATGGCAAGCCGCGATCCATCGAGTTATTACGATAAGGACAGAGATAGGAAATGCGTACGCCAGAACGAGATGGAAATAATGCTACTGAAGTTCGTAATTTGTTCAGATAGTAATATTTGGATGACAGATTCACAACAGATTTTTTTCGCGCTTGTTTATATTATTGTTTTCACTTGTTCATTTGCATTTGATTTGATATATTCGTATCATAATTTAGAATCAAAGCATTATTCACGTATTATTGTTGAAATTGATTTATTTGTGTAAACTAGTGATAGTTTTGCGAAGTGATAGTGCAGTAAAAACAAGGTTAGTGGCGTTGTATTCTTTGGTGATCGTCTATTTAAATAGGTATTTAGGTAAGATAGTTTTTTTAGTTTGTAGTTTTATTAGAAAGTAGTTATTTAAGTAGTGATTTTGTTATTATTGAGTAAATTCGATACCATGGCGGCATTAGTGAACGTAGAATGCTGTCTGACAGATTATTTGTTGACTGAGGAAACATCCTTTTCAAAGTTGAGTTTTGAACATGTAATTCAGTTAGGCCGTGCTCGCCTTGACATGATTATAAATAACAAACGACGCGATGGTTTTTTCAAACATTTTAACAGTTCTTTGTAAGTACGACCTAGGTACGACAAATACCCTTGGCTTACGGGAAGTTGTAAATTAAATAAAATTTTTTGTTTTCCTTGCATATTATTCTCAGATTCTAGTAGCTTATGGAGCCACACGGGATTTAAAGATATTAATAATCTTTCAATTTCGTCCAAAAAACATGTTCAGACCGAAAAACATATCCGAAGTTGTTTATCTTTGCATGATAGAAACATTTTTTGCTAATACGTATGAAGTTCATAATAGAAAAAAAGTAGATCGGAATAGAAGTTTAATGAAACGGTTCATCGACACAGTAATTTTGCTAGGTAAAAAATAATTAGCTTTTCGCGGCCACCACGAAAATCCGGCATCCGATAACCGCGGTAACTATATCGAAACGTTGTTATATTTAAGCAAGTATGATACCGTAATCGATTCGCATTTGGAACAATGTTCCTCAACACAGAATCCCACGTTCTCTGGCCTTTCGAGTGATATACAAAATGATTTAATACAAAGTATCGCATTCGTTTTAAATTAAAGTTGGAAATAAATAAGGCTCAGTTTGTATCGGTCATGATTGACGAAACGCCCGATGTTAGTCATAGGGAGCAACTAACGGTAATATTTAGGTATTTATCTGAAACTGGAATCGAAGAACGTTTTCTTGGTTTCTATGACGTTAGCGTCAGTCGGACTGCTGATGTTCTTCTCATATCCATCCCCAAACGGCTTTTCTCAGAGCCACTTTTATTATACTTGCAAGACACTGTTTCTATGTATCAGTGCTTACATGTATAGTGAAAGTGAGCTAAAGCCAATTCATCTGTACAAGATTTCGAAGTCAGCCACAGGGCCACAGCTATACGAGTAGTTACTGGAATTCACGCATCACACTTGAGCAAGGTAAGCATTTTTTGGTTCGGCTTCCCTTTTAAGAAAATTCACCCTTCGCCACTGGTAGCGTTCATTAGTTCCTGTAACGTGCAGGTATCAGGGCACGCAGGGCAGGATATCAGGTATCCCATCGTTTATGGAACAGCACCACATTTACACTCCAAGCTGGAATCGTTTATGAATTTTCACCTGAGCATAAAGGGTAAGTTTCTAATAGTTTAATAGTAAATACTCCTTGCCTGTCCGGCCCTGGCCTTTGTGTCCCTCTCCCCCCACCCCTGTAACCTGTACCCGTCCTTGCAAGTAGATATGATGATTGTTGATTTACTATAGCAATGTTTTGGAAAGATGTTTAGGCTGATATGACGGTGATGAGTGCCTCGAAGAGCACGACCACGTGGTTTTTATACGTACCTATGAATAATTATCAACTTATGACCGTCGGCGCAGTCTGAAGCCCGAAAGTCTGGTAACTATTCTAACCTTACGGTGTCGGTATTCCTCAAAAATTGGGTTGCAGTCGCTCCTGGGTAAATTCTGATATTCAGCCACATCTGGTTAGATTGGAAGTGGAATTTGTCGACTCGATACAGTTTTGGAAAAGGATAACTATAGTGAGCCTAGATTTTCTCACGCTCCTAACATTATCTGTAATGGGTTATTATTAAACTGCAACAGCAATTAATAAATTAACTTTAGTCGTAACTGCTACAGGATTTATTAACAATAGGTACTTAACCATAATTCTTAATCATTTGTATCACCTACCTGCCACATTTAATTATTTAGAATGCTACACCTAATTAATAATTACCATAGCAGGTCTTATTATTAATTAGCACCCTATCATTAATTACCTAACTACCAGGTGTAATTAACTAGTACCCAATTATTAATTAGGTCCTAATTATGATTAATTAATCAGTTGGTGGGGGGGTCATATTTCGTATATAAGGGAATTCTAATCGTTGATTTCAGCATTAAACCACTAACTTGTGATCGAGAAACATCAGAATGGAACTGCATTTACATTTGACTGTTGCTTTCCGCGCTTTGGATCGGAAATGGGGGAAGCCAGTTGACTTGGAAACTCCTGAAGACCTTTCAACGTGTGTGCCTGCTGTTATAGAAAGACCTACAGCTACGTTCTCTTCGGAAGAGTACTTGAAGACAAGGAGGAGACCGAAGCCATGCTCACGTAACCAAGAAAGGAGAAGAAAGGAAAATATCAAAGTGAACGATTCGTTTTCGGATATATCATGTGCAAGAATACCTTCAATGTCCGATCTTGAAGACTTATCAAGTTTTAGAGGAAGTTCTGATTTAGATATAACTGAATTTTCAGTTGATCTGGACAGACACATGGAAGAATATTTAAATGATCACGAAAAGAAGTATGAAGGAGGTTCCACTGTGACTCTGGATTCAGTCTTAGGAAGAAGGAAAGGACAAAATGTATTTAGCCAGTTGAAAGATACTGCTAAATCATACATGGATAAGCAGTGCAGAAAAATAATTCGTTTAATATAAGATATTGTCACAATAATTTATTTTATCTACTTACTTTTAAGTAATTATTTATGTTACTATTTATTAATTTAAAATAAATGATTAATTCTAAAGTACTATTGTCTTTTTTTTTCCGAAGAAAATGCCTTTGGTATGTAAAATCGTCGCCATGATCACTATTGTCACATCTAATCTTTATAACACAAAATTTACTTGATGGACAAAACCAGTGTAGGGAAAAGGTGTACAAAACGATCCCTCAAAGGGAAAATGTATACTCTAGCCAAAATATTAAAGTTATGTGTAAGATTAAAGTAGTTTTGGTTCATTTATTTAAGGGACTTCAAATTGGCGTCCCCTTTTTTTAAAATGTATATGTCTTTTCAAAGTTATTTAATATTTCGCAAAGGTTTACTAAGGGACCATTTTGTAGACATAGGTGTCCAAAATGATCCCAAGGGATGCGATAAAATGATCCCAGGAATCATTCTACACTTTTATACTAAACTACTTGAGTTCTATTAAAACATATTTTTATTTTTTAATATTTATTTCCAAAAATAACAATAACAGTTTTCTTGCAAACAATTAAATCCTAAATCAGTCGGAGATCAATATTATCTTAGTACATATTAATCAACAGTCTTATAAGGCAATTATTTAAAAAAATATAAGTTTATCTCATTATAAATCTTCTAATAGAATTTTAGTCATCAATTTTTTGGCATAGAGTTCAATTTTGTGTTTCAGCATAGCGTCCTCACTTGTTTTGACGAATTGTTGTTTGAATATAAGCCCGCGGCATTACCTGTTAATAAAAAAAGAGTGAAGGGTAAATTGATTCCTGGGATCATTTTTTACACAATGAACGGCATCACTTGACCCCAAGTGCAATGTTTGCACACATCGCTCAGAATCGAATCTAAAACATCACTATACGAGAACAAGATATTCTTAAAATTATATCAAATATATATGGAAACCATGAGTAAGACAAGGTCATTTAAAAATAACTAGTACAAAGAAAATAATCTTATACTGAAAAGTGACTTACCGTAGATAAAAAGCACCAATTTCATATTTTTGATCATAGAACAACGCATAGTACTAACACCGCCATGACACTTCACTGGATGACTGAGCGGGTGGCGGGAGGGACGTTGACCGGTAAATCTAATAGTTGGGGTTAATAGGTAATTGAGAATCGCGGGGAATCATTTTACCTCGAGGAATCATTTTGTACACCTTTCCCCTAATATTACTGATGCGTGAGACATGGAGATGCCTATAATATCAGCGTAACTATCCACGATATCGTTGGAGACCTTTACGATGCTGGACTGAACTGGAACGGTCGTAGCAGAGTAGTTGGAAGAACTCTGACAAATGCTGCATAGCTTTAATGGAGCTTCTCTAGGGTAGATTATGGAGCAGAAGCGGTTACATCAACTGAGGTTAAGCATCATATAGCAAAGTAGTTTCTCGTTGCCTATAAACAACGTCACGCCTTATATTCCCCGAAGGGTTCGGCAGAGGTGTTTTTAGTACACCCTGGGTTTGCCAGTTATGTTTAAGTCCCATGTAATAGAAGGCAAGCCTATTACCATTCACCGGCCACAAATCCAGACACCGGGCTGCTACTGAGAAATTCCTAATGAAAAACCCAATAACACTGCCCGACCTGGGGATCAAACCCAAGACCCCATGCTCAACAGTCGCATTTGCGACCACTAGACCGAGAAGGCAGTCGTTGCCTATATTTATTGCAAAACCCTAAAGACAAAAGTCTTCAACTGTATATGTGCCAAAAATAGTACCTACACTGAAATTTTAACTAGTCTACAAATTATAAATCGCTTCGTGTGCTATGGTGCGAATTACTTAGACGAATACGCAAAAGGTTAGTCCGGGGAATAACTGGTCTCACTGGGCTGACCATGTACCTACCTCAAAGCTAAGATGGCCACTAGACCATACTCATACTCATAAGTCCTTGAGTGTAGACTGAAAATCAGCTAACGTAGCGTTGGACGCCCTTCAGTGACATACGACGAAGTGGAGATTGACAGACTGCTCCTGCGCAGCTTGGCCTACGCTTAACTGCAGTGGGTAGCATTGTTGCAGTTATGATGATGTCGCCCGTACCGATTCCAGCTACGGCGACTTTGTTTCTGCCTATTATTGTTGGTGTGCTCTGAGACGGCTGGTGAAGGCAATTTTGGCCTAAATAGTACGTGCACATAGAGCGCATACCAGGGTCCATTGTCTTAATAAAATTGTGGTTAATATTTGCAGGTGATATGCTTTTTAGCTGATCGCGTTTGTTACCTCTAAGTCATTCTCGCCTGCGCCGTATAGGTAGCACCAGTGGCGTGCATTGGTTTTCGGACTAGGTAGGCAGGCACTAGCGATGTCGCCTTTCAATTGTACGTTTAAGTCCATTTTAATACGATTCTGACCAAAAGAAATCATAGCCATACACGCTTATTTTATTTATAGTAGGTACCTAATAGTAAAAGATGAAGAATGAATGAATCAAATGAGTGAACGGCGATTGACAAAAGGAATTTATAAAGAAACGCCGGTAGAGAACGCCCTAGAAGGACATACATCGATGTTATTGGTGATGTTCTTCACCAAAGAGTACAGTAATATGTTCTTCACAAAGGTCAGGTGCGTAGTACTCTCAACCGGCGTGCGTGTATGACAAGATGTATGGATGTGGATGAAGCGAAAAGGGTATGTAAGGGTCGTAGCATGTGGCGTTCTATAGTTTCTGCCTACCCCCATGGGAAAAAGGCGTGAGTTTATGTATGTATGTAGTAAAAGATGGAGTAGTTAATTAAATCTTATGAGGTAAGCACTGCTTAATTGCCTATCAATGCACGCCACTGGCCGTAGCACCTAATTGTTTTGTAAGTTGTATTGGGAATATTAACATTCCCTAACTACATTATCCACCTGGCAGCTTAATTAGGTACTTAGGGTTCCAGAATAATCATGTTTGTTTCGTGTTGCGAGCAATGTCCAAAGAATAGTAGTCTTTGGTCATAGGCTGCGAGAGCGGGCCTCTTTGTGAGACATAAGATAGTATTAGAACTTTTAGTAAATTAACCTTTTTACCGCTTGTGTTGCATTTATGCGACAAATATTTCCGTGTCCCTACCGCCCGTGTCGTATTTTTGCGACAGAGAACATGCATGGTTTTTTTATTCGACAAAACGATTGCACCTCCCTATTTATTGTAGGTATTATTTTATCGATTCGTAGTCGGGCGCTAGGGGCACGCCAATTGATATTTAGCCAAATAACCATCTTCTTCTTCTTAGCGTCTATTGTTGTCGGTTCTTCTTCTTATCGTGTGGTTAGTGACAAACCTGATGTCAGAGTTTATGCCACCCATGGGCCTCTGACTTGGCTCACATAGACATAACACGAGAAATATCTCTCAGGCATTCTCAATTTCTTCACGATGTTTTCCTTCACCGTTTATGAGCCAAGTGATAATTATACAATACGCTAATGAATCTGAAAAGTCAACGGTGCCTGCCTTATGGTTTCGAGCTCTAGACCTATGACTTGGCAGTCCGACGGTCACACCGCTAGGCTATCACTGCTACACGTCGTCGGTCTAACCTTAGGATATCGGCATTGCCCAGTTACTTGGTGACGGAGGTCCGCTCCGTTTAAAATACTGGTATTCAGCCGCATCTGGTTAGAGTGGAAGCTGACCCCAACATGGTTGGGTAAAAGGCTAGGCAGAACTTCTTCTTAGCGTGTCGATGCCATTCTAAATTGAGTCGGCCCGGAACTTAGCTACGAGTTTAGCGTTATCAGTAGCGTTCAGTGGCGAAGGCTCCATACAACTCGATTCCTATCGGCTTCCCTTTCGAAATATGGCAAATACTAGTATATATATAGATACTTTCAATTATCATTTAAACAAATAATTAGGTATTTACGAAGTTTCATTGCAGGTATAACATTTGCGTATGAAAGTAACAATCAAAGAAATAAATAAACGCCTACATTTTTTTCGGAGCAAAATGTTGTAATGACGCAAAAGAAAGGCAGGAATCCAGTACATTTAATTCATAGTTTCACTTGTAGCGATCGTGACCTTGAGGCAACATAACACCGCTAGATATACGGACGATGGCAAGCCGCGATCCATCGAGTTATTACGATAAGGACAGAGATAGGAAATGCGTACGCCAGAACGAGATGGAAATAATGCTACTGAAGTTCGTAATTTGTTCAGATAGTAATATTTGGATGACAGATTCACAACAGATTTTTTTCGCGCTTGTTTATATTATTGTTTTCACTTGTTCATTTGCATTTGATTTGATATATTCGTATCATAATTTAGAATCAAAGCATTATTCATGTATTATTGTTGAAATTGATTTATTTGTGTAAACTAGTGATAGTTTTGCGAAGTGATAGTGCAGTAAAAACAAGGTTAGTGGCGTTGTATTCTTTGGTGATCGTCTATTTAAATAGGTATTTAGGTAAGATAGTTTTTTTAGTTTGTAGTTTTATTAGAAAGTAGTTATTTAAGTAGTGATTTTGTTATTATTAAGTAAATTCGATACCATGGCGGCATTAGTGAACGTAGAATGCTGTCTGACAGATTATTTGTTGACTGAGGAAACATCCTTTTCAAAGTTGAGTTTTGAACATGTAATTCAGTTAGGCCGTGCTCGCCTTGACATGATTATAAATAACAAACGACGCGATGGTTTTTTCAAACATTTTAACAGTTCTTTGTAAGTACGACCTAGGTACGACAAATACCCTTGGCTTACGGGAAGTTGTAAATTAAATAAAATGTTTTGTTTTCCTTGCATATTATTCTCAGATTCTAGTAGCTTATGGAGCCACACGGGATTTAAAGATATTAATAATCTTTCAATTTCGTCCAAAAAACATGTTCAGACCGAAAAACATATCCGAAGTTGTTTATCTTTGCATGATAGAAACATTTTTTGCTAATACGTATGAAGTTCATAATAGAAAAAAAGTAGATCGGAATAGAAGTTTAATGAAACGGTTCATCGACACAGTAATTTTGCTAGGTAAAAAATAATTAGCTTTTCGCGGCCACCACGAAAATCCGGCATCCGATAACCGCGGTAACTATATCGAAACGTTGTTATATTTAAGCAAGTATGATACCGTAATCGATTCGCATTTGGAACAATGTTCCTCAACACAGAATCCCACGTTCTCTGGCCTTTCGAGTGATATACAAAATGATTTAATACAAAGTATCGCATTCGTTTTAAATTAAAGTTGGAAATAAATAAGGCTCAGTTTGTATCGGTCATGATTGACGAAACGCCCGATGTTAGTCATAGGGAGCAACTAACGGTAATATTTAGGTATTTATCTGAAACTGGAATCGAAGAACGTTTTCTTGGTTTCTATGACGTTAGCGTCAGTCGGACTGCTGATGTTCTTCTCATATCCATCCCCAAACGGCTTTTCTCAAAGCCACTTTTATTATACTTGCAAGACACTGTTTCTATGTATCAGTGCTTACATGTATAGTGAAAGTGAGCTAAAGCCAATTCATCTGTACAAGATTTCGAAGTCAGCCACAGGGCCACAGCTATACGAGTAGTTACTGGAATTCACGCATCACACTTGAGCAAGGTAAGCATTTTTTGGTTCGGCTTCCCTTTTAAGAAAATTCACCCTTCGCCACTGGTAGCGTTCATTAGTTCCTGTAACGTGCAGGTATCAGGGCACGCAGGGCAGGATATCAGGTATCCCATCGTTTATGGAACAGCACCACATTTACACTCCAAGCTGGAATCGTTTATGAATTTTCACCTGAGCATAAAGGGTAAGTTTCTAATAGTTTAATAGTAAATACTCCTTGCCTGTCCGGCCCTGGCCTTTGTGTCCCTCTCCCCCCACCCCTGTAACCTGTACCCGTCCTTGCAAGTAGATATGATGATTGTTGATTTACTATAGCAATGTTTTGGAAAGATGTTTAGGCTGATATGACGGTGATGAGTGCCTCGAAGAGCACGACCACGTGGTTTTTATACGTACCTATGAATAATTATCAACTTATGACCGTCGGCGCAGTCTGAAGCCCGAAAGTCTGGTAACTATTCTAACCTTACGGTGTCGGTATTCCTCAAAAATTGGGTTGCAGTCGCTTCTGGGTAAATTCTGATATTCAGCCACATCTGGTTAGATTGGAAGTGGAATTTGTCGACTCGATACAGTTTTGGAAAAGGATAACTATAGTGAGCCTAGATTTTCTCACGCTCCTAACATTATCTGTAATGGGTTATTATTAAACTGCAACAGCAATTAATAAATTAACTTTAGTCGTAACTGCTACAGGATTTATTAACAATAGGTACCTAACCATAATTCTTAATCATTTGTATCACCTACCTGCCACATTTAATTATTTAGAATGCTACACCTAATTAATAATTACCATAGCAGGTCTTATTATTAATTAGCACCCTATCATTAATTACCTAGCTACCAGGTGTTATTGATACGCACCCAATAATAATTACCAGGTGTAATTAACTAGTACCCAATTATTAATTAGGTCCTAATTATGATTAATTAATCAGTTGGTAGGGGGGTCATATTTCGTATATAAGGGAATTCTAATCGTTGATTTCAGCATTAAACCACTAACTTGTGATCGAGAAACATCAGAATGGAACTGCATTTACATTTGACTGTTGCTTTCCGCGCTTTGGATCGGAAATGGGGGAAGCCAGTTGACTTGGAAACTCCTGAAGACATTTCAACGTGTGTGCCTGCTGTTATAGAAAGACCTACAGCTACGTTCTCTTCGGAAGAGTACTTGAAGACAAGGAGGAGACCGAAGCCATGCTCACGTAACCAAGAAAGGAGAAGAAAGGAAAATATCAAAGTGAACGATTCGTTTTCGGATATATCATGTGCAAGAATACCTTCAATGTCCGATCTTGAAGACTTATCAAATTTTAGAGGAAGTTCTGATTTAGATATAACTGAATTTTCAGTTGATCTGGACAGACACATGGAAGAATATTTAAATGATCACGAAAAGAAGTATGAAGGAGGTTCCACTGTGACTTTGGATTCAGTCTTAGGAAGAAGCAAAGCCAAAAATGTATTCAGACAGTTGAAAGATACTGCTAAATCATACATCGATAAGAAGTGCAAGAGAAGAATTTGTTAAATATTGCATAATTTGTCATCTGGTCAGCCTTTTTCCAAGTATGCTATATTCGGCTTCCAGTGTATCGAGATGCGGCCAAATATCAGAATCATAGAAATCTATATGATCAGAATCTTGTAAATATATATTAGGTACTTACATACTGTTAACAGAATTGTTTTATCTAGTTTTTATTATTTATTAATTTAAAATAAATCCTTGTTCCAATATGATTGATTTTTATTTCTTACGGGATCAAAATGAAATAATTTAAAATAGTTGAATATTTTATAATTGTAAAATAACTAGGTATAATTATTATATTTACAATAACATAAATACATTAGTACATAGTATTACGCCGGCAAGTTCATTTTTTTTACAATAAATAGTTTTAAGCATTTCATTAAAAGTAATACACAATAACTAACAATTAGTTTACACATAAGGCTCGAAATATTTAATAGCAGTCGTCATAGGTTTTTCGTTGATTTTGTTCGTTGTAATGGTGTTTTTCACGCGCATCTTTATATCCCTAGGCTTCAACACACTCTTATGATTGGCACTCGGAGGCCTCATACCAAGATAATTCTTGCTGGGCGTGAAAATAGACTTAGAACTAAGACCAGACGTCTCTAAGAAGAAATCGAACGATCCCTTTGTTTTGGGTGCGCTTATCTCAGGATTGTTTAGTACCATTCTAGGCTCGCACTTCACAGTATTATAAGAGCCGCTGTTGCTCCCAGATGAATTACTGGACTCAATATCTGAGTTCCTTACAGATTCAGTCTCTAAATTCTCTATATTTGAAAGGAGATCAGGCTTATTAGACAACTTAGCGTTTTTCGACAAGCCCTTGTTCAAGGCGTTCTCGTTATTATCACGAAAATGATCAGCTGTTCCATTGTCATCCTTGTTAGCAGGATTATGCTGTTTGTCTTTATCAGGTACATTGGTAAGATGTTCGGTTACAACATCGGACATGGAACCGTCACTGCTGCCGGAGCTGATGCGGTATTCCTCTGCAACAATGCTGCCGAGTTCATCGTCTATTTTAAATTCTTCAAAGTTCTGGGACAAATCGAATTTGTCTATGTCATCGAAATATTCAGCTTTATGCAATTCTGCATTGTTCGATTGATTTTTCTCGGGTCCGTGGTTGAACTGATTATCTAGTTCGGTCAGATTAATTTGCTTGTTGCCACCCTTACCGCCTTTGTTAATCTCAGACAATATAGAAGACACGGTGTTGCCCATTTGGATAGAAGCACGAGGGTCCAATTTTGGTTGCAGAGGATGCATAGCAAAGTTAGTCAAGTAACTGTCAGTATTTTGCTGGAAGGAGCGGTTTTGTTCATCGTTCGATTTGTCGTCTTCGTCCGGAATGATGATCTCAGTGACGTGAGGAAGTTTAGGAATGTCTTTATCACTGATCTTGTTTTGGATCCTTGGTAAAGATACCACTTTAGCAACGCTGTTTCTTGGACTTACAGCATGCACTGGGTATTGCTCGTTGTGGATCTCGACCGTTGGCTGTGTGAGTAGCAACTCCCTCTTACTATTGCCGACTACTGGAACATTTATCTCTGAAATGGAGCAGTAGTCCGGCTCTATATTGTTGACAGTTGCTACTTGTCCCACTTTTCTCGTCTTAACATCTGCAACCCGTTGGATGGCTGCAACGGCTTCAGAGTCTAACTGCTCTGTCATTTGTTTGACAGAGTTTTCAGCTTTCCATTTAGCCGATAGGTTCTTTGGCTTTGGCGGTAGGGCAGGAGGAGTCCTTGGAACTTTTCTCTTATTGAAAATCTTCATAGACCCGAGGTCGTTATCAATCTTTCTTTCGAAAATATTGTTACGATTTTCTAAGTTAGCGGCCATATTTTTCACTATGGAGCCTTTTATTTTTGGGACCGCTGGTTTATCATTAGCTAGTACGGTACGCGGCAGTGGTGCAGGTTTAGAATCATTACCTTTTGTTATGATGGGTTCATATTCATTACTGTACAAGCTTTGTATCTCGTACTGGAACCCTTGAGCTGTGTTAGGTACTTCATAGCTGTGTTCAGATGCGGTCTCTAAGCTGAATTTTACTATTTTATTAGCTCGTTTATCTGATCTAGGCAGCGTGTTGCTGGTGTTATTTGTTCTCACTTTTTCATCATAAGAAATGCTGTTAAGAGTAGAGAATTGCACACGCTTCGTTGATGATTTAGGGCTGGGTGCTTCACTAGACTTAGAATTGTCATTGCTACTATCATCTAGAGAATTTTGAAGCAAAATTTGATTAACGCACTCCAGTACTGGATTATTTTTATAAATCTCATTGGTTGGGTTCTCATCTGCATCACTAGTGCTAGCATACCAGTTTTCATTAACGTCAGTATTAGCCGCTTGTTTGTTAAGGTTTGATTCTATGTTATTATTCTTATCATCAAACCTTGAACTGAATCTTTCATTGTTGTTCATTATATTATTGCACAATACTTCGTTTTTAGCGGAAACTACTTCAGCATCACGTATGCCACTGTTAAAGCCAACTCCCAACAGATCATCTGTTGATTTTGATTTATTGGTTATTGGTCTTTGATCCATACAGTCTCCTTCTTGTTCAGGATCACTAACATTACAATACCAGGGCTTTTCATTACCTTCTTCGCTGAGAACGTTATTCAAGAAAAGTTGTCTGTTAGCTTTTATTTCATCAGACCCTTGCCTTTTGATTCCGTGTAATCTCTCCATTTTTGTAGAATAAGTTTTATCAGAATCACTAGCAGTGTTATCTAGTTCTTTTTTGGCAGCTTCTCCAATAAGCTGGTCAATTTTCAAAGAAGCTCTTCTGATATCATTAGCGATTTGATTCGCGGTGATTTCATTGTCATCTTGGTTTACTTGGTAGCTCATACCTATGCATTCTTCGGCACTACTGCTGTTGTTTGCCTGGTTATTGTAACCCTTTTGTACGTTATCTACATACTTATTGTTGTTCTTTCTTCCAGAGTATTTTCTCGATCTTCTAAACACGTCTCGTCTTACGAACGCTTGTTTGTTTTTGATAAATGTACCCTTACTGCTGACACTGGCAGTGTTCCCTTCTTCACTGGAACTCGTGTTGCCGTAAACAATGTCACTCTTCGGCAACTGGTACTGAAAGCTCTTGCTTAGCCTAGTATTTTTTTGGAATACCGGTGGAGAATTTCTTTCTCTATAACTACAGCTCCTAACGAATGTATTTTGGAATCTAGAATCAGTGCTCTCTAAGCTCTGGAATTCAGGATCTGTTTCAATATTGGTCTGTTCGCTGGTGAAGCCGAGCAGCTGCTGGCAATTGCTGCAGTACGATTTTCGAGCTTTCAGTTTTGCTATTTCTTCTTGCTGCGATTTGATGATTTTTTCTTTCTGATGGAGTGCAACGTGTATTTGTTTTTGTTCCCTGGTTAGGCGGGATTCCAAAAGAACTAGCGATCGCAACACTAGTGCCAATTGGTCTTGTCTCAGCCGCCTCTCTTGTGCTGATTTCTTGTCGCGCGCGGCAAGTGCGTGTCCGGCCTCCATCAGCTGGTGCCTCTGCTTCAGAACGGACTCGGATTGCTGCTGCAGTGCGTTGCGCACCGCGTCCAACTCCCGCCTCAACTCCATCGCTTCTGAGCTGCTATCCATCTGGAAAGAGAAAGAAATATTCGTTAATAAACAGTTTAGTCGTAACTAATAATGCAATAATAGCAATAACGACGACATTTGACTTCATAAAAGGTTCGTACAGTCGGTTTAAAAGATCAATCCGATAGCGGTGAAATGTCAAGTACGATTGATACACGACTCCTTATACGACTGGAAGAAATTAATGTCATCTAATGACGGTGCGTCTTTGATCAAAGTATAAACATTGTTAATGATGGTTATCTTGGGTGCAACGCTCGGCCAAAGTCCAGCACGCAATAGTATTGAGTTAACGAGGTCACTGGTCAAGAAATACCTCTTGTGTACAAAAATTATCGAAAGCGGAATATTTTATAATTTGTATGTTAATTATAATATTCAGTATTTACGTAGTAATAACTGAGTGGTAATTTTAATCCTTATTACCTTAGTAATAAAGTTTAAAACTATAAAACATGTGGGTAGATATTTATTCGCTCCTTTTATGTTTGATAAGAAGAAAATCAGAGCATATCTGAGCTTATCTTTTGCGCCGGCGCAGATAAGACACCAGAGAATAATATTTTTTATGTTTGGTATTATCATAACCGTAATCTCACGCTTCCTTATTTTTATAAAGATTGATGTCAGTGTTAGCGTGCCAAATCAAGGGGCATGAGTCATGGGACAGAGACAATAGTTACATCATTGGGTATTTTATATGTACTTATAAATAATAACTTTAACATAATCAACCCATAACTGTCCCACTGCTGGGCACGGGTCTCTTGTCACAATGAGAAGGGTGTCAAAGAAGGCCTTTGTCAACCACACTGGCCTGGTGCGGGTTGGCGGACTACACGGTACACCTAGGGTTGCCAACTTTTTTTACAAGAAATAAAGTATATTCAGGTCTGAGAAGGAAAATAAACAGTATTTTAGAAAAATGAACAGTATTTTGTTTTTTTAATGTTTTTAAGACATTTTTAGTGCTCCTCACACAACTTATCAATTTCGTGTAATTATTAAAAAGACTCTTAAGTGTTAGGCTTTATGATGCTGAAAACAGTATTTTGTATAGGTACTTTATTTTTGTTCAACAGTAAAAAGTATAATGTAGTGAAAAACAGTATAATACTGTTTTTAACAGTATAGTCGGCAACCCTAGGCACACCCAACTTCAAGTTTTTGTTTTTGAAGCCCTTATGTTTGTATGTTCTCTCGCAATGTTTTCCTTCGCCGTTAACGCAAGTAATAATGAAATTCTGATCCACCCGCTAATAATAATCTCATCATCAATATTATTTAAAAGAAACTAAATATTTCACACTTTTATTTAATCATGCCGAAACACATAGTTTAAAGTTGGCCGAAGTCAACCTAAATTCGTTTGATACCGACTTCTTGACTAGATGCAGCTTTATTTCACTTATTATTAAAAAAAGTACGATACCAATGTATTTTATATTCAATTATGTTTTCACCAATTCATTCAACTGGCTTTTATCCTTATCATGCCAATCGTATTTGATGGTAAGAATGCAGTATTCTTATACGTTAATCTCGTTAGAGGCAAGGTAAAAGTTCTCAATAGCAATCTGACAATGTTCAAGTGTACTTAACCTCTATGAAAGTATGTTATAAATAACATTAAAGAAAGTTTAGGCGGCCACGCCCTAGGCTTTTATAATAATAGGTACCAGCGACTCGTCTTAGTATCACACGGCCTTCTTAAAGCAAAAACATGTACTGACACATGTTTTTAGGAATGTTTCTGTACTATGTACTTATGCAGGTTGACACTGGGAGTCATGGATGGGTGACCGTTCGTTACACATCGAGACCCCTCCGCGCCTCAGAGAGCACGTTAAACCCTCAGTCCCGGGTGTCATACGAATACCTATGACAGTCGTTATGGGTAGTCAGAAGCCCGAAAGTCTGACAACCGGTCCAACCTTAGTATATCGGCATTGCCCAGTAAGTGGGTTGCGGAGGTCTGACGGCAATCGCTGCGTGTAATATACTGGTATTCAGCCGCATCTGGTTAAACTGGAAGCTGACCTCAAAATAGTTGGAAAAGTCTAGGAGAAAGAGAACAATAAAGCCATTTACTCATTAGTAAACAATGTTTCGTATAAAAGTTGCAAACACATAAAAGTTTCTAGAAACAATGTTTTGGAGTATTTGCAATCAAAAATTGTCATTAGTGTTTACTGCAACATGTTTCAGAAAAACGTAGATTTTTGTTTTTGACACAATGTTTACAAATGAATACGTGACTTAAAACAGTTTTCATAAATGTTTCAGTTTTCTTTTGTTTACTAAACAGTATCATATCTATTGCACTGAACCTATCCCAATACAATCGGCAATTTTAATGTCTGGTCACTGTAAGCGGACCAAAGGCGTGAGGTTAAGGTTTTGGTTTAAAATTTCTACGGGTATTATAACTTTTATGAAACACATTTAATAACATGTTTAACAGTTCTTTACAGTTTTACTTACATGCATGATTCGGAATTGCCTGTCTAGTTTCGGGCTCAAACAGGGGATGAGCTGTTTACGCGGCGAGATCGCGAGCGGACTAGTCGGATAATCCCGTAATGCGCGTGAGTAAAACAGTAAACAATAATTAAATATTGAATTTAAACTATAAATCAAAGGTCGTTCGAAGCCAATGCAATGGACTTTGATCTGCTTGTATGTTGTGGAATCAACATTTAATTACATGTTGACGTTATTAGTTATAATGTCAACAAATAGATTTCTATGCCATTCAGCGGTAAATATTGTTTAATGACATATTTTATGTAAACATAGGCGTTTGTGAAAACTATGCCTATTTGAATGGAAGTAAACAATCACGACAGAACTAAATTAGGTGACCATACAATTTACCAAGTAAACGGTTAGAGAGCATGGGCGTAGCTAGAATTTGGTCCAGGGTGGAGCAGACAATAAATATTTGTCTTTTCAATAAATCTGGAAGTCTTCTTAGCCTTTTCCCAATTATCTTAGGGTCAGCTTCCAGTCTAACCAGATGCGGCTGAATACCAGTATTTTACACGGAGCGACTGCCATCAGACCTCCGCAACCCAGTAACTGGGCAATGCCGATATCCTAAGGTTAAACCGTTTGTCAGACTTTCGGGCTTCTGACTACCCGTAACGACTGCCATAGGTATTGGTATGACACCTGGGACCGACAGCTTAACGTGCTCTCCGAGGCACGGAGGGGTCTCGATGTGTAACAAATGGTCACCCATCCACGGACTGACCGCGGCAAGCGCAGCTTAACCTCGCAAATCGTACGATCGGCGCGGTTGTTATTTAGCCACGAGCCCCTCAATAAATAAATAAATCTGGAAGTGCAGAATGGGATTATGGGGCAAGTTTGACCCATAACATTATTTTTATAGGCCTGTAGGGGTACGAGGTATGGTGTGTTCCTCCTACGAAAAGGGGGGATACTCCTACCAGGCGGGTCTAATGCCTGGCGGGCCACTGCCCAACGGTTGATGTTGGGATGTTGTATATACACTAACTCCGTGTCAAATCTTGATATCGCGATGCAGGATTTGTGATTTGACAGCTGTCATTGATGTCGCTGTAGTCTGCTAGACATTCGTCATACTGCGTAGTTCTCATGTGGCGTGATAGATGCCGCAACAAGTCCAAATAACTTTAGACAGAGTCTGGCGTTAGTCTGCCTAATTTAGGTAATTGTTGCGTGGACATGAGTGGCGAGTTGACTGAATCTAGACCATTTACCTATTCTTTCTTGTGTTAGGGTGGAGCAAGCGCCCCATCTGCCCTACCCTGAATACGCCCATGCCAGAAAGGGCTCCAAAAAGTTCTCGATGGTGTGTGTAGCCCGCCTGCTCGCACCAGGCCTGTTAGGTGGACTACAGCCTAAATCCCTTCTGTTCTGATAAGAGGCCTGTGCCCAGCACTGGGACAATGAGCTGATTATGTTATGAATGTATCTGCGACCGTTTTGAAGCACAAAATGCATCACTACATAACCAAAGTTTACCAAAGAAAAAACATCTTTATTTGCCAATTGTTTAAGGTCTGCAGACACTTAATGTGCGACTAATTACATCATTACTCCTAATTAATGAAAATATATTCTGTGTAACAACGATTTAAGTTTTATTTGACGCGTAATTCGTTTTCATGGAACATATTTACATAGATAAACGCTAAATTGTCGAGTTTGTCATTCATGAATGTAAAACGACTCCTTTAGTGTCCAGTTGTTGTTATAGGCATGAATTCATTGATGATTCAGTGGGAACTTAGGTACAGGGAATGAAATTTAATCTTTAATGAGCAGTTATTGCAAGCTCATAAGTATTTTTTTTTATATTACATGTTGACGCAGCCATGATAACGGTTTAAGTTTAGGAATTACAAACCTTTACAAATTCGGCCAAGTGCGAGTCGGACTCCGAGGGTTCTGTGCAATTTCTTTTTGAGATGTACCTCCAAATTTACGGTTTCCGAATTTTTTCCTTTACTTGTGTTATAAGACATTGCTTCTTGCCAAATTTCATGATTCTAGGTCAACGGGAAGTACCGTATAGGTTTTAATTCCGTTGCGAGTGTCAAAACATGCGGTAAGTATAAACGGCTGTATCTTTTAATTGCGTTGACTCAGAAGTTTGATATTGTATAAAAAAAAGAAAATGTCTGACAACAGTCGATTAGTGTAACAACAGGGCTAGAACTAGACCAACAACATGTTGTTTAAATTCAATGTAGGTAGGTACAGTGCGCGTTAAATAACTAGAACCAATATGCCGTCGACTGCGTGATCTATGTGAGGTTCGGGTTATATGATTCGTTTTGATGAGTCCAATAGATTGCACTTGGTGTTCAAGGTCTGATGATGGAGCTGGATAGTGGAACTCTTCAGTAGCTACTAGTAAACTCCTAAGTTTGACAGTCGACGCCATCTTTGTTCTAGTTATTTGGCGCGCACTGTACGTATTACTTCGTTTATTCATTTTATACAGGGTGTAAATGAAATCATGTAATTCCTTCAAACCTTGTGATGTACCGCTGACATAGGTTAACCCTGAAAGGGATAAACTTGGATTCATTAAAAAACATACAAAACGTAAACATTTGTTCTTAACGTGAGGCATTTTAGCGTTCCGAGCGTACTGCGCGGCTCGGCTTAACTCGGGACGCTAAAATGCCTCACGTTAAGAACACATGTTAATTTGTTGTTTTTTTTTAAATGAATCCAAAGGTATCCCTTGCATGTTTAATCTATGTCAGCAGTACATCACGAGGTTTGAAGGAATTACATAATTTCGTTTACACCCTGTATACATATTCATTAGGTACATTTTTAAATATTTCTATAAAAATTTATGAAATAATTTAAAATGTACGTGTTACTATTATTATGAATGGAACTACATTGTATCCGCTGACATAATACCAATAGTGGTTACTAACTGGAGGAAATAGCTCGTTATGCGCAAGCGCAGGGCTGCTATGCAAACCAATGGGTTATTGCAACAGGAAATTCTAAGGATATCACGGTAAGTAACGGTTGTGTGCTTAATTACATTATAAATCTTAATCTGTGGTTTATGTCGCGTAGAACGCTTGCGACTACGGTTATGTTAAACTGTGTTTAATAAGACCATTTATAAGGACTGCTGATTGTGCGGTCCCCGGTTACCCAGGCCGGGCAAAGTGTTATTGGGTTTTTTTGTGTGGAATTCCTCAGTAGCAGCCCTGAGTTTGGATTTGTGCCCGGTTGATGGCTATAGGTTTGCCCCGTATTACATAGGACTTAAACAACGACGAAATGCGGGTGTTATACAAGGTTAGTCGGAAAGGGGGTACTAAGCCGAAAGGGTTTTAAAGTATCTATAATAAGGGATAACTTTTGTTCTACAACTATCCCAAAAACTCGATAGTTTAAGAGAAATAGCTTTTCAAAGATTTCGTAAAAAAATGCTAAAATCTATCTATCCACAGCTATGATCAGCTGTGTTTACATTTTAGGTCATATTTGGGTTCACGGATTAGTAGCTCCATTTTCTGAATTTGTAACTAAAGCAGGTATGAAGATTTACTGAAAAAACGAAAATAAAAATAATTTGTATGGTTAATTTTTTATCGATTTTTGAAATTTTAACGCTTTCTTTAAAACAGTCATCAGTGATACATTAAGTGGCCTGCGGCTTAGTACCCCCTTTCCGACTAACCTTGTATACACCTTCGCCTAACCCTTCGGGGATTACAGATGTTATGTTATCACACATCTTTTGTCCACTCGATAAAACATTCACATTGTACAACACAAGTAATTTCACTTCAAACAAAAACATAGACGTCCTTTACTCGAGGGCCATCAGTACTGTCTTTTCCAATGCAACAAGCAACACAAAACGGATTTATTAAATATTTGTTTAACATTGTTATTGAATTGTAAAGATATTGAAATGCTTGCTCAAACCTGGCATCAATATGTTCAATAGTTGTTTGAACACGTGCCGCTGATAACACAACAGAAGTACCTACCTACCTACATAGGTAGTAGCTTTGATAACTACTCCATGTTTACTGACTGTCGATAAGTTACTTAGTCTTAGTAATAAACACTTGCTTACGTTATCGAGTGTTTGAGTGAAGCACACATAGTTTGTATCTCTTTAGTGTAAATCCACAAAGGCCCGTTTTATTACCAACATAACATCACGCCTGTATTCTCTGAAGGGTTGGGCAGAGGTGTACAGTAACACTTTCATTTCGCCGTTATGTTTAAATCCCATGTAATAGGGGGCGAGTTTATAAACGGCGCACAAATCCAAACTCTGTGCTGCGAAGAAATTCCACACGGAAAGAGCCAATTACACTTTGCCCGACATGAAGATCGAACCCGGGACCTCACGATCAGCAGTCGCGCTTGTGAACACTAGATCAACGTGGCAGTTATTTCATTAGAGAGGATGTGTTGGTAAATAAATAAAAAACGCTGTCAAATGTATGAAATTCAAATGACGTTTTGCATTTTGACAGCTTCTCTTGGGATAGAAGCTCCCAGGCCGCCATTTTGAAAGCGGTTTACTACGAAGAGTTATTTTCTAGGTTAGACGTCTTAGAACTTCTAAATATTATTCTTGTATTCGCTCGTGCTATTGCTCAAGACTAAGTTTCTCAAAGTTTGAAAAGGAGTCTTTATTATGGGCGGAGCTAACTGCGATCTTACTACTCTCACCCTACAGGCATACAGGTGTGATGGCACCATTATGCGCTACACTATCTGCTTCTTTCTTTTTCTATCTTCTTATTCGCGCTAAACGGCCTTTCTTAACGGCCTACTCACGTAAGTACCTAAAATTCATTACCATATGTGACCCCATTCTTCAAGGTTAACTGTCGTAATTTCGCGGCATAAGTACCTACCTTTTCTGCAGACATGCCTAACACAAATTATAATACGTAAGTACCTACCTAACTAATGGTTACTGATTACTAATTAAATATGTAGCGCTCGCTTTGAATGGTCGGAGGAAGTCGCGGTCAATGACTTGCGATAAATACGATCATAGAAACAGAACGTAGGTACCTATAATATGATTAAATAATAGTACTGTATGTTCGAGAATCAGGATGTATTTCACTGGTCTTCGAATATATGACTCTCGAAGTTAAGTTACGGACCCGCCGTCGACAAATATCTCTCAGGCATACCGGTTTCCTCACGATGTTTTCCTTCACCGTTTTTAAGCAAGTGATGATTATACAAAACGCACATGAATCCGAAAAGTCAGAGGTGCGTGCCTTGGGTTTGAGCTCGAGACGTATGACTTGGCAGTCCGACAGTCACACCACTAGGGGATCACTACTACTGATAAAATTTGCGTTTCGCTTACATATTATAACGGAGATTTTACTGTTAGGTGCAGAAGAAAGAACATGCGTATTTTTTGTTAATAATTTGTGTGTTAAGAAAGTCATGGGAAAGAATGTGTGCCTTGATCTGGGCGAACTTATTGATGTGATTGTGAACCATACCAGTCTGCTAACGAAATTGTTTAACATCGCAATCGAACCATGGCTGTCCGACCGTTATCTCTGCACGAAAAAAAGTTACACAGACGTGGTTGGATTACGATTTTTAATATTTTTTTACCTAGTACAATTATCTTCCTGTCCTTTGATAATACAATGATATCTATAAAGGTTTGCCTAGACCGCGTCGACTGCTAGAAACATCTACACAGGACAACTAAATACCATGCTGACAAACGCAACAATGTGTTAGAACAATTAATCGATGAACAGTAATAGTAAACTACATCATATAACAACAATAATACGAGAAAGTTATAATTTTCTTGAATACTTACATAACCTCAATTGATTACATATTTATTTCCTTCAACATAATTCTCTAACCACGCAAACGAAATTATAGTAAAATATTTAAAAAATCTCACGAAAACCTTCTAATTTAAAAGCACAACAGAACGCCACAGTCAAACATTCTAAAAAACAATTACACATGCGCCCACGCATCGAAATCGTGAAACTTCGGGAAATCGAAAGTGGCCGAGGAATGATGATCCATTGTCTCTTCAAAGAATTTATTAGCACTTGGTGGAAACGGGTTATAGGACTGAATACACCCATTTACTTACTTACCTACATTAAGAAAGGTATTAGTTTACTGCTGTGTGGGTAAATAGGTATAGGTATTAAGGTTTATTGAAGCGATACCACAGAAAACACATTCTTCGGTGGTTCCATTCTGATTGGAGTCATGAAAAATGGATAAAATTAACTTACTTGATGGTAAAAAAAATGTAATACGAATGAAAGAAAGAAAGAAAGGAGGCAAAAAAGAAACAAAGGAGGAAAGAAAGAAAGGAGGAAAGAAAAAAGAAAGCAGGGAAGCTATTCTTTACGTTTATTCAGTTTGATTAAGAGCAACTGCAGATTTCTAACACAATGTTTTTATCTGTTTGTTTATGCAGACCTAAATCTAGCCTACAAACTATGTCGTCAAAGCTAGAATAGCGGGCGAAGTCTAGTTTTTCACAAATCTCATATAAAATACGGTTCCGTGTTGACTGGCTGTGGGTTAAAAACAGTGTCATATCGACTAACGGTCCTAAAGGGCTTGGAACTTCACGATCTTCATACAAATATTGGTGAGATCTAAATACAGCCTTATCAAGACCGATTAGGGTCGATTTTTAAATAATTTCTTTCAACATATCTTGTGAAGCACTCAATGTAACCTTATCGTCATTCATTAAGGTTTCTTTTTAAGTAACATGTGGTATCCAAGTAGCAGTGTTCTTTGGAGCCGATTTTTGTCGTTAAGCTGTTAATATGTGTTATGGCATTAATTTAGTGTGTAAAAGTGCGACACTCTCACGGCTCGAGCAGATCGGTGACCGCGATTTTGTTAAAAGAGGCAATATCATTAAAATATGTGTTTTGAGTTTGATTTAAACAGTCACGTCTGGTATACATGTTAGGAGTTAGCCTGGCATTGAAGATATGATGGATCTCCAGAATAATATCGAATATACATCCACTTTTATTTCTATGAAACCATGGTATAATAATATGCTAAACCAGGTATTCTCTTCTCGTGACAGCTAGGTCACATGATTGGCCCAAGAGAACGTCATCGCTGTGCTGTGCTACCAGTTACCACTATGTGTAAATAAATTGTCCGAGCAAAAAGCATTTTTTCACTTGCTTGCTTCTATAAAGAAGAAATTTTAACTAGTAATTTTACACAATTTACTTTTTTTTCTAAATAGATGAATAACACGAGATGGCAAATAGTTTGGTAAGTTAGCAATTTATTTTATATTCATCATTATAAATCAAAAAGTTCTTTAATTGTATTGAAGATGTTAATCAATATCAACACTGATCGTGTCGTAGTCTTGGGCCATCATGGGATGAGAATACCTGGCGTAGCATATTATTACTACCATGATAAAACCATAGATAATGATAGAATAAGGCACCAGCTAAAAGTAGGTAGTCCCCTGACTCCTAAACTAGAATAGCGCTGTGTAATGATAATGACATCATTCTTTACTTACTGTAATCCTTACTAATATTATAAATGCGAAAGTTTGTATGTATGGATGTGTGGATGTATGGATGTATGGATGTTTGTTACTCTTTCACGCAAAAACGGCTGAACGGATTTGAATGAGATTTGGCACACAGATAGACTATGCCCTGGATTAACACATAGGATAATTTTTATCCGGGTACATCAAGTGGTTCCCCTAGGACGCGGGTGAAACCGCGGGTAATAGTCTAAAATGCTTTGTCCTGAATGACTGACTGACGGATCAACGCACAGCCTAAACCGCTGATCGTAAAGACCTGAAACTTGGAGGGCGTGTTCTTTGTATGACGTAGGCATCCGATAAGAAAGGATTTTCCGAAATTCTACTCCTAAGGGGGTGAAAAAGGGGGGCAACGTTTGTATGGGACAACGTGATTCCTTGGTCCAATCTACTTCAAATTTTGCATAAACCTTTTTTAACAGAATTGATGGAAGACGTGTTTCGTATTTTATTGAAATTCATCCTCTAATGGTATTAAAAAGGGGTAGAAAGTTATTTTGGCCGTGATTTGCTTCGAAGTTGATATCGATAGTTGGTAAGGATTAGAACATATTGGTTATAAATTATACGAATCATTCCATATTTAAAAAAAAATGTAAAATACAAATATAAAAGAATATTTAAATCGGATTAGAATTTGAAATTTCAATTTTATTTGTTCTTGGATATTTGAATGAAAAACTTACCTTATACCTTGATTTTCCTTCAAAAATTCCTTGGAAATCTCATAAATTACCTACTTAGCAAATATTTGCGATTGCTGTATAATTTGTTTGGAAGTTCATTTTCATTATTTCATTAGAATATTTTCAGTGTAGTTAATTTAATTTCTTTTCAATTTGTTGTTATAATAATTAAAAAGGATTCTTTGTGTTTGATTTGTTAGTGTATAATATAGGTTTTTAGTTTTAATAGTAAAAATATCTGTGTTTGATTTGTTGTGTATAATAATGTGTATAATAAATAGTTTTCTTTTAGTTTGTTTTAGAAGTTTAATTTTGTGTGGATTGTTTTTCGCAATTTATTTACATTTATAAATTTGTCTGTGTCCATTTTAAAAATGGGTGCAGAGTTGGTTAACTTCAATGGGAAATTAATAAACCTTACTATTGTACCAATAGTGGGAGATGCCGCAAGCCTTTTCCGTACGCTTTCTTATTTGTTGTACGGCACACAAGAACGCTCAATAGATATTCATAAAGAAATTGTGTGTCATGTGACGAACAATTGGGATGAATTTGCTGTTATGTATCATGACCGTCATGGCAACAATCATAGGACAAAAGAAGAGTATACTTTAGATATGTTACAAAACTCTACATATGGCAGTTTTTGCAAGTTAGTTGCAGTCGGTCAAATATACCCATTTGTATTTGAAGTGTATTGAAATGACAACCTGTATGCCAAATTTGGTACAGAGGACCAACCTATCAAAAGGTTACGTTTTCCCCAAGATCTTTCTAATAGTCACTTTGATGCCTACGCTGATGCGGATAGTGATAATAACACTGATGAGCGTCCAATAGCCAAAAAACGGCGCATTGAAATGGCTGTATCTCCGACGTTTACTCAATCTTCACTAATTTCTAATGTTGTGCAAGACTTTCATTCGCCTACTTATACAATTATTTAATCTGAATGTGAGTCAGATTTAATTTCTTCTTTGTCCACTAATAATTGCATAGCATTTCCAACATTCACTACCCAAGAGTCAGTTCAAAATGAAATTAGATTGACAAATAATCATTAAAAAAAGCATTAGAGCAGTGGTGGCCCAGTGGTAACGGCCCCGACTTACGAGTTGTATGTCGTGGGTTCGAACCCCGCCAGGCGCATTACTTTGTGTAATTTATTTCATCACCACTGCTCTCAAAACGGTGAAGGAAAACATCGTGAGGAAACCGGCATGTCCTAGAACCAAACATTCGAAGACATGTGACATCTACCAACCCGCACTGGGCCCGCGTGGTGGATTACGGCCCATTCCCTCTCACAGAGAGGAGGCCTGTGTCCCAGCAGTGGGAACATTATAGGCTGCTGATGACGATGATGATTCAAATTATATGAGAGTGGGCGTTATTTGAGTAGTTCGGAGGCAGTTTGAAGGATTTTAGGGTTTCCCATACATGAAAGGTTTCCCGCAGTCATACATTTAGCTGTCCACCTTGAAAATGGCCAACGAGTCTATTTTAATTCCAACAACCTCGCCGACATAATTAATAGCCCACCAAAAACGACACTGTTAGCATTTTTTGATTTATGTCAAACAGATGATTTTGCTAAAACCCTTCTATATGCGGAAGTGCCTTCATATTTTGTAAGGCAAAAAAACAAATTTGTGAGAAGGAAAAGAGGAAAACCCGTAGATGGCTGGCCAGGAATAATGAAAGAACACGCTCTAGGTAGAGTGTACACGGTTCACCCGAATAACACCGAGTGTTACCATCTTCGTTTACTTTTGCACGAGGTTACCCCCTGGTTAGGGGTCCATCGTCCTTCGATGACTTGAAGACTGTCAACGGTGTCCTCCAACCAACTTTTCAATTAGATTGCATGAAACTTGGCTTGCTAGAGGACGACAAACATTGAGATTCTGCCCTAGAGGAAGCAGCCCTATGCGACTCGTCATTTAAAATGCGTGAATGCGTTTAAAGTGCGTGCGTGGCATTCTGTCAGATTACAGACGCACTAAGTCTTTGGGTAAAATACAGGGATAGCCTATCAGAAGACTACAAACGACAAGTGGAAAAGTTTTCTAGCATTATAGATGAACATCTAGCAGATGAAATCTACAATAAATGTCTGGTCACAATATGAGAAGCTGTATTAGCATTAGGAGGACAAAGCCTACAGCAGTACGGGTTGTCTCAGCCTCAAAGGTCTGAAGGCTTACACAATAACCGGGACTACCTGAAGGAAACAAGTAACGATGTCAATTCCTTAGCAGAAGTGGTGTCGAGTAGTGAAGGCTCTGTAACCAATGAACAAAGACGTATTTATTATAAAATACTTTCCAGTATCGATGCAGGTGTAGGTGATATCTTTTTTTGGATGCTCCTGGTGGAACAGGCAAGACTTTTCTATTAAATTAACTGTTGGCCAAAGTGAGAAGCAATCGTGATATCGCCTTAGCGGTCGCATCGTCCGGAATTGCTGCCACGCTGCTGGAAGGAGATAAAACTGCACACTCCGCGTTTAAACTTCCTCTCGATTTGATACAACCCCAAACCCCACTCTGCAATATACCCAAACAAAGTAATATGGCAGAAGTACTCCGCAAAACGAAATTAATTGTTTGGGATGAGAGTACTATGGCTCATAAAGGGAGTTTCGAAGCTCTAAATAGTTATTTACAAGATGTTAGGAATAATAATTGTCAAATGGGAGGAGTTACTGTATCGTTAGCAGGCGATTTCCGGCAGACTTTACCCGTAGTGCCCAAAGGAACGCGAGCAGACGAAGTTAAAGTGTGCGTGAAGCGGTCTCATTTGTGTGTTGTTGTGGCCTTCAGTGACAAAACAGAGCCTTACCAAAAATATGAGAGTCCATCTGAGGGGAGATGTTACAGTTCTCAGATCTGTTGCTTAAAATAGGAAATGGTGATTTCCCGGAACTGGATAATAATATAATTCTACGCGGACGAAGTCGCGGGCAAAAGCTAGTATAAATATATAAAAAAGTATAACTTTTGCACGTATTGTACACTTGATCGTAAAACATTCATTTTGCATAAAAAATCGTTAAAATACTAAAAATGCGCAATGTTTAATGGATCTTTATAGCAAAATCACGATTAAAAGATTGTTCACCTTTTATACAAAATTTTAACTGCCTCGTTGGTCTAGTGGTGGCAAGCGCGACTGCTGATCGTGAGGTCCTGGGTTCGATCCCCAGGTCAGGCAATGTGTTATTGGGTTTTTCCTTGTAGAATTCCTCAGTATCAGTCCGGAGTTTAGATTTGTGCCCGGTTAATGGCAAAAGGCTTGCCCCCTATTACATAGGACTTACACAGAACGGCGAAATGAGGGTGTTACTATACACTTCTGCCCAACCCTTCGGGGAATAATAGCGTGATGTTATTTAATGACTGGTCTACACATACAGCCTTTACTCATAAACTTTCGGAGACCATATTAACTTCATCGTGAAATTTAATACTATCGGAGATATGGAAAGGTTAATCAACAATAAACATTAAAACCAGGGCCAGAAGTGAAGCAACAGACAAAAAACTATAAAACAAAATGTTAATAAACTACATAAAAATGTTAAAAGCTATAACTTGTTTATCTGATAGTTTTATAGTAACTACGTACAGTACGAAACAACTAAGAAGTCGCATCGGCAAACTTGATCGAACGACCAATGGTAGTCGATCAAGTGTGTGTTTGGTGCAGTGGTTGAACTATTGGCTCGTGGGTTCGATTCCCGCACGGAACAAATATTTGTATGGCCTACAGATAGTTGTTCCGGGTCTGGATGTTTGTGCATGTGAAGATTTGTGTGTGTAAACGCACCCACTGTTATACGGTCCCGTGGAAACAGGGTTTCAAAAAAAGGTTTTGTTTTACACACAATTTATTTCACTTTTTACAATTTCCGAATTATAATACCGTTATTTTTAATATTTATGGAACTGGAGACTCAGAGTGGATACAGAGATGTTGAGGATTCAGCGGTCGGAACGAGACTGGCGCGCTGCTGAAGGCAGTGACGCTCTAGGATGATTCTGCTGATGAGGCATTTTAGTATTAAGTTTGCGTCATCAATATTTATTGTTGTTTTGGGGTTTTGCCTAACATTGGGGAACTATAACACCACGATACAGGAAAAAAAACGTACCTCTTACACTTCTTGCGTCAGCGTAAAGATCATTTTACCGTAATACTAAAAAAACATTCATGGTCTTGAAGTTGCACTCAGTTCGGAAGTGATCGGTTTTACGAAGTTTGCCGATGCGACTTATTAGTTGTGTCGTATTATACTGTGAAATCGGATAATGCATCCGCCTTCGTAATTTTATTGTTATATGTCTTATCTGATATCCACTTCGTATACTAAGAGTATGTTCCAAGGACCTTTGTGGTCGGGTTTCCCTTTACATGGGTAACTTTACCCGCATTTTCCGCAGAAAAAGAAAACTTAGTGTTTCTTTACGTTGGCTTTGTTATTATTTCACCTCTACATGCAACATATTCTGAGTCATAAACTCCTTATGAAGACTACCTACTGGAATTTTCCAGAACGACTGACTCTTTTTTTTAAAAACGATTCTGTTCTGCCTAGCCTTTTTCCCAACTATGTTGGGGTCACCTTCCAATCTAACCAGATGCGGCTGAATACCAGTATTTTACACGGAGCGACTGTCATCAGACCTCCGCAACCCAGTAACTGGGCAATGCCAATATCCTAATGTTAGACCGATAAACTAAGGGTAAGGTTGCAATATGAATAAAAAAAAACCATACAAAATGAATACAGAACAAACTAATTTTAAACTCTAATACAATGCCGATGTCCTCAGGTTAGACCGGTTAGTTTTATTCAAAATCAGTAAAAAACATTAATTAAGTAATGAATAAGTATTTTTCATGTAAGGCTTATTCTATAGAAAAAGACTGCAGTGTAATTATTTCTGCAACGGATTTGTCAATTTTGATAGTGAGTGTGGTTGGGACAGTGTTCTAGCCATTATCACCGTCCTCCCAACGCAAACCCTTGCTTTGCACTATTTTAGATAGAAAGTGGTTAAACTGTAGTAAGGATTGTGGCTAAAGCAAATCTTATCCAGAAAAAATAATCCCTTAAAAACAGTGCTATCTTGCAGTACCCCTGCAGCATCAGGAATTGAGGATTGAAGGTTGAAATTACTACCATGTTGATGAATAGAGATATGAATTGAACTTGTGTGCGAAGTTTCATGAGAATCAGTTAAGCAGAAGTCTTCTTCTTCTTCTTCCTGTCCTTTTCCCACACTAGGTGGGGTCGGCACATCATATTGTATTTCATAATCCACGTTGTTAGAGGTTTTGGCTTATTGTTTTAAGACCGGCCGCCTGCCTGACATCAACCCTCCTTGGGTATACTCGTTGCGCTGTCGTGCGGGTGACCCAATGTGCTAGCTAATATTATGCACTGGGTCCCAAAATGATATGCTTGCCATCAACATCAGTTAAGCAGAAGTAGGTAGTTAAAAATCAAAAAACAAATATAAAAACATTTTTACAAAAAATTTAAACCGACTTCAAAAAAGAATAAAATAATTACCATATAAAATTAACTGTTTCAGAAGTCGGTGCTGATCAACGCTGAACCAAATTTAAGGCACCGACTTCTGAAACTGTTAATTTTATATGGTAATTATTTTATTCTTTTATGAATTCGCTTCAAATTTTTTGTAAAAAAGTTTTTATTTTTTTAATTTTAGTGGCCTTAATTGAAACTTGGTTGGACCTACTAAAGACGCTGCTTGTAACATAATCACATCATCACAATATGCGTACTGTTCGTCATTGAGGAGTTCCATTGTCTATCTCCGAAGTTCTTCATCAGATCTTCACCAAATTTAAATGGGACCAACTTCGAAGTATACCCTATCTATTAAAAAAAAATCATTAAAATCGGTTCACAATTGGCGAAAATATCGATAAACATACACAAAAAAAAAAAAACAAAAAAAAAAAAACATACAGACGAACATAGTAACCTCCTCCATTTTGGAAGTCGGTTAAAAAGTGAAGCTTATTAAAACCGTTTAAAAATAGGAACCTATTAAATACGTAAGTATCTGCAAATTGTATTGAAGAAGTAAATAGGTTACTGTGCTTGCTAGTACGGCTAGCAACCTGTGAATATTTATGCACAATCATGATCTTTAGACCTAACACCGCATGTGGCTTTAAAGAATGCTATTGTTCTTACTGGGATTTCAAGTCGACCTAATGCTGAATCCGGTTCGAGGTTTTCGCAGCAAAAAGCCGATATTGAACGTTCAGAATTTTAGTTTAAAAATCTTAGTACGCACGCATAGCATGGATTGGATGTTTGCGATGAAATGAGGAAATAAATACGAGACGATGCAAATACAAATAACAATATTGACGATGGACTTGACGTTCCGCTAAAATCAGACAAGGAATTTAAGACAGACTATTCTGCCTAGCCTTTTCCCAACTATGTTCGGGTTAGCTTCCAGTCTAATCACATGCGGCTGAATACCAGTATTTTAAACGGAGCTACTGCCATCAGACCTCTGAAACCCAGTTACTAGGCAATACCGATATCTTAAGGTTAGACCGGTTGTCACTCTCGGGTTTCTGACTTCCCGTAACGACTGTTGTCGGTATTCGTATGACACCCGGGACCGACAATTTAACGTGCTCTCTGAGGCACAGAGGGGTCTCGATGTGTGATGAACGGTCCACAGACTGACCGCGGTAAGGTCAGCTTAACCTCGCAAATCGTATGATCCGTGTGGTTGGTAATTACCCACGAGCCTCTCGAATTTAAGACAGACATTACTAACTCCGGATGCTTTGCCGGCTAAGTAGAACCCGATATTTAGCAAACGAATGAACACACCTGAAAACCAATAAAACCTAGCACTTTCTACAGTAAACGTTTCGAAAATATTACTTGCTTCGTGTTTAAAGGCAATAAACAAGTGAAAACATCAATCGATAAACAAATTAACGACGAAGACTAATCTTTTGACACGTGTTGAAATGTTCCTCTTTATAGTGTGGTTGATTATGCAAACTGTGTATCTTGAAGCGATGCGATTAAATGTATTAGATTTTATTCGCGTTTAGTGATGTACATCAACATTGAGATTTATTTGACCATCAAACTGAATCGTCTGCCCGTTTTCTCTTTTGTTTCTTTTCTATGTTTCACTGTAAAGTTATTTGCATGAATTTTTGACCATTATACGGATCTCGGCCGACATCTAGACATGTGTTCTTGTGTACTGAATTTTCGTCAATGTTATTTGGGTCACATTCTGGTAGTAACTTTTGTTGTATTCAATTTAGCAGTAAAACCATTTGGGTAAACAAATGAAAAGATTAACGAAGGTAACAGAGCACAGAGCAAATAATTGAGCAATATGAATAAAGCACAATTAAAAGGGCCAGGCTCTTGACTGAACCGTTTCCAAGGTGAACCAGTTTGGTAAAACAATACACTCGACTTACGCCATAAAACAGTCCATAACTCCTGATATGTAGGAGAATGACGTCATATGTAAGTAGAACGAAGTTCCTACTTGCCTTTATAGGTAGTATGAAAAAACTTCGAATTAATTGTAACCTGTTACGCTTTGAGAAGTAATGTATCAGAGTTTGATCATTTTTATTGCTACATCAAATTCCCAAAATCGATTCGTAATAAACTTTTAAAAAGGTTTTTTCATAGTGTGCTGCATGAGGGGCACGTGACTTATTACCAACCGCGCAGATCATACGATTTTCAAAGTTAAGTTTCGCTTGCCGCGGTCAGTCCGTGGATAGGTGACAGTTCGTTACACATCGAGACCCTTCCGTGCATCGGGGACCACGTTAAACAGTCGGTCCCGGGTGTCATACGAATACCTACGACAGTCGTTACGGGAAGTCAGATGCCTGGAAGTCTGACGATATCGGTACCTATTGCCCAGTAACTGGGTTGCGGAGGCCTGATGGCAGTCGCTCCGTGAAAAATACTGATATTCAGCCGCATCTGGTTAAAACTGGAAGATGACCTCAAACATAGTTGGGAAAAGGCTAAGAGGAAGAGTGACATGACCCTGTTAGTCATTAATTATGAGGGGGTACATAGCAGTTCTTTAATTAAATCGTATCCCTCTATTTAACTTATAACAACATGGCTGCCGAAGTTAATGTCTAACGGTTTTGGTCGGTCATAGCTTGGAATGAGCTTAATTGGCTAAAGCAAGCTGTGCATCAATAAAGGGCTATTGTGTGAATTGACGAAGGGCCGACATTAGTGGGTCGCTAGAAAGCGAGGAAGGACAGACAGACAATCATGTGTTCAGATAACATTCAACGGAAAATGTTACGACTTTCCAATTGAGAAAAATAAAGAATGGCCACGATTTACATTGATTGCGAAATAAGGAACTGGAAAATATTCGGCATTTAATATTATAACTGTTGATAATTCGCCTTAGCTAGTACCGTACCGACGCCGTTTTTTTTTTGAGAAATTTCTAATGGCAAAACCCAATAACACTTCGCCGGACCTGGGGATCGAACCCAGGACCTCACGATCAGCAGTCGCGCTTGCCACCACTAGACCTCCTCTAAATACCCTATTTAGAAAGAGATAGATTTCCAAACTAAATATTCTATCTTTTTCTAAGTAGAGTATTCAGAAAGAGACAGAACTCTTAAGGTACCTAATATTTAAGGTCAAATGTTTCGATTTTCAGTAGATGTTCGTAGTGTGGTCTCCATCTTTACCTACATACCTATACCTTCATACGTCATAATTCCCAAGGAGGGTTAATGTCTGGCAGGCAGCCGGTCATAAAACAATAAGCCAAAACCTCTACCAACATGGATTTATGAAATTCATGTTGTGCCGACCCCACCTAGTGTGGGATAAGGGCAGGAAGAAGAAGAAGAACACCTTCATACGTCATAACCGTCCGCTATCCCCAAGGTGGAGGCCATCCACGAGGATTTCTCCATGTAAAAAGACAAGGAAGACGCCGAAGACTTAACCAATAATTATAACACGAACAAAACCGTTTACAAAATATTTAACACAATGCGTTCAATGTTGTGACTTTTGACCAATCGCATTGTTTTCACTGACCGACTAAATTATTAATAGTTTACAAACTTTCACTAACTCTGAGAGACTCTTGGTAATCTTTTTGCTAAGCATTTGTTACATCACAATGGTACTCGACATTTTGACAAAAATTAATTGTAACACTTAATTTTTGTAACGTCTTCCAAACGCGTTTAAGTACACACGCGATCTAGCCATTAAATAGAATTAAATAATATCAGTCATTGTTTGCGTTTTTCACAAATTTTCTAAAGATCTTTGAGCTTTGAAGACTTTCCCTTGATAAGTGCGGAAATTATACAGAATATCTTTTCTTAAAAATAACATAATATAACATCACGCCTATATTCCCCGAAGGGCTAGGCAGGTGTGTATAGTAACACCCTCATTTCGCCGTTATGTTTAAGTCCCACGTAGTAGGGGGCGCGCCTATTGTCATCGAGCGGGCAAAAATCCAAACACCGGGCTGATACAGAAAAATTCTATACGGAAAAACTCAATAACACTTTACCCGACCTGGGGATCGAACCCAGGACCTTATGATCAGCAGTCGTGTTTGCCACCACTGGACCAACGAGGCAGTTAATATAAAACTTTTTTTTAGTTTGCAGTATTTAATATCAATGTTATATTGTGGTAAATATTGTCATTGTTTATACTGCTGTTCTAAAAAAAATATCATTCTACCTCACTCTCGTAACAGCTAACATAAGAACATTGTACCTATAATAATATAACTCCATCACGATTTATGATATTTTCCCACTAATAATAACAAAGCTTGACAACAGAAGCTGAAACTTATTGGTTCAGGAGTAGCTATGACGTCACATGATCTAGCTGTCATGGGAAGAGACTACCTGTATTATATTGTAACATGTCTGAGAATAAGTTATGCCGTGGTCAAAATTTTTGCCTATTACCTTGGTTGGAAGACGCAGTAGCTGGTTGGGGGGCTGACTGCCCAGGGTGCGCCGGATGGAAGTTCTTAAGTACCAAATACTACTTTTAATTTATTGTTAAACTATTCTTTACAATTTTTAGAGTTAAATTTTTTTGGCTAAATATTCAAACGCTACTCAATTTCAAGTTGCCGTTAAGTCTCGTGCTGACACTGTCACTCTTAGGCGAAGTGACAGTGACAGCACGAAATTAACGGAAACTTAGAATTAAAGAGCGTTCGAGTGGCCATTAGAGATACAACTGCCTCGTTGGTCTACTGGTGGCAAGCGCGACTGCTGATCGTGAGGTCCTGAATTCGATCCCCATTTCGGACAAAAGTGTTATTGGGTTTTTCCGTGTGGAATTCCTCAGTAGCAGCCCAGAGTTTGGATTTGTGCCCGGTTGATGGCAATAGGCCCGCCCCCTATTAAATGGGACTTAAACACAACGGCGAAATGAGGGTGTTACTATACACCTCTGCCCAACCCTTCGGGGAATACAGGCGTGATGTTATGACTATGTTAGATAGAAAAATTTAAATTGTAGACGTTGAAATAAAGTAATTTATCTTAGCATTTTCTTTTTATACAAGTATCCATGGCCATTATCGTGGCAGTAGGAAACATTCGCATCATTACTCTTACAATCAAAGTCTAAGGACGCTCAACTTTCATACGACGTATGAAATCATACATCGTTGAGTCATTGAGTCATCATCATTGAAACCTGGTCATGGTCACTGCCAATACGTCATCAATCTTGCACTTGATTTATTGAAGGTTGTCAATTCGGACTATCAGGAAGGCACCTAGAATGATAAGGAAAATAGCCTTATTTGGGTTGTAGGAAGTGCTTGACGCGGCCTAGGATGGGTAGGTATTGGATGTTACATTCATTGTTTACAAATCACCAATCTCAGTCAATTTATTCCTTGCTTCCTTTCAATGTAAAATACTACAAGTACCTCAGTACACGGCTTCTTATAGATTGGTATTATTAAAATAAAGAAAGCTCCAATCAACCTTGAATGTAGCTTTCGCAACTTCCCAGGGAGACCGGTTCAAACAAGGAACTTAAAAAGCGGCGCGTGCGCACTGTCCGAACAACGTGCAAGGCGGCTGGCATGCCAACATTCCACTATTATAACAATCGTAGGTAAATTAAACTATTTCGGAAAGTGATATGATATTTCAAACTCCTTCCTCAAGCCCGGCTAGCTCAGTCGGTAGAGCATGAGACTCTTAATCTCAGGGTCGTGGGTTCGAGCCCCACGTTGGGCGCATCTTTTTGTGTTTTCTACAGATTTTTATCAATCATTTAGAACACGTGACAGTCTTTACTGTAACCACAGAAGCGTGTAGGTTAGGTACTTGGGACGCCACATAAACGCACGCGAGCGTACCAACATTATCAATCGTTAGCGAAGCAAGGTTTTGAGATAAGATAAAAATATATTATTTGCTAGTACTTAAAAGAACTGTAGATAATAATTATTTTTATAATTTTGTCGTAAGCCTAACAACATTGACCTTGATTTTGTACAACAAAAACTTTCTTTCACGATCTTACATTATCATAAAATGGGTAGCAATTTTTGATAATGACTCACGAGCAATGATGGAAAGTGCTCGATAATCGACTAATGATATCGACCCGGTTCCGCTCGATATTAACGATCAAGATTCCAATCAAATGACATGTTAAACTTATTATTTTGATGTTGACATTGAGAGTTATCGTCAATTTGTTAAATACTTTCTACTGTACAATGTGGATCTTTCTCCGTCATTGGAGCGTGCGAAATTATTTGTATGAGGAAAATAAATGATTACTGTTTTAATTTTAAAGTTGTTCTGCCTAGCCTTTTCCCAACTATGTTGGGGTCAGCTTCCAGTCTAACCAAATACGGCTGAGTACCAGTATTTTACATGGAGAGACTGCGATCAGACCTTCGCAACCCAGTTACTAGGCAATGCCGATATTCGAAGGATAGACCGGTTGTCAGAAGTTCGAGCTTCTGACTACCCATAACGACTGTCATAGGTATTCGTATGACACCCGGGACCGACTGTTTAACGTGCTCTCTGAGGCACGGATCTCGATGTGTAACGAACGGTCACTCATCCACAGACTGACCGCGGCAAGCGCAGCTTAACCTCGCAAATCGTATGATCCGCGCCGTTGGTAATTAGCCATGAGCCCCCATAATTTTAACGTTATTGTTGTATTATGAATTATGACAGGTTACTCGTTAGTAAAGCGATTTCATCACACCTTTCTAATACTGCTTTAAAGTCTCTTTAGCAGATGTGGAGAAAAGGCGATGAAATTTAAGTATCTACTTACCTAGATACCTTTTAACAATTAAAAATGTATCGTCAAACTGAATAATTTAGTTTCATGTAAAGTATTTAAAGAGTATTTTTACAAACTTTTATAATTAAATGTTACATCAGTGAATGGGAATAAATATCCCATAAGTATTTAATTATGAGATTATACATATTTTATGTAGACGGCTAAAGTTACTAAAACATGTTTAAGTATGTACATGACATACTTGTTAAATGTACATAAGTACTTACGGTCGATCCCAATAACCGATCTCAATCAAAAATGATTGGTGTAGGTTTTTGACAGAAATTCAATAGAAGTAATTTCTTATACGAAATACCTACATCAATCCAGAGATTTTGGATAGAGATCGGTGGCAGGGATCGGGCGTTAGCTGTTTGACAATTATCTAAAGACACTTAGATTTATAGGCGTATTAAATCTATATATATATAAAAGGAGAAGCTGACTGACTGATCTATCAACGCACAGCCTAAACGGCTGGGATTAGAAACTTGAAATTTTGACAGTTGGTTCATTTTGTGACGTAAACATCCACTAAGAAGGGATTTCTCGAAATTCAACCCCTAAGGGGGTGAAAAAAATCACGCAAGCGAAGCTGCGGGCAAAAGCTAGTTTAATATAAGCGGCGATAACCCTTTTCTATCGTCTTGTACGCCAATGTCAAACCAATAACATGAAAATATATCTACACGTTGACGGAAAACTATTGACCTAGCTTTTTCAAAATGTAGCCTTACAATAACTTTGATCCATCACAATCAAACAAATCCAATTAAATCAAACCTAGTGGGTTATCTCAAAGGTTAACTGTATTAAAAGAATGTTCAATTCCCTAACAATGATAATACATAAAGACATTATACAATATCAATTTCATAACAGTACTACAACTGGGTGATATAGTTGGCATTTTGTACTAAAATTACCACAGCGGGGAGCAAAACGATGCACTATGAATAGCATTATAAATCTTGCGACCATTTTACATAACAGTACGTCATTTAGGGATTAGTTATTATTAGATAATACCGTCATTTTTCATCATTAGGCTTTGTCTCTTGTTGTTTATTAGGTAATGTTTATAAACAAAACAGATTATGAATAATCTTCATTTGACTTTAATCTGTTGCTGTTTAGTTCATTCAAGAAGGATTTGGGGCAATCCGGATTGGATTACGAATGTTTTAAAGTTGATTATGGTATTACTTAATATGTGCAGTGCAATAATATTGTTCGTGTTGTTGCCGTTACGACATTAGCAGTAATAACCAGAAATATAGTAGGAGGTAGTGCGTGAAATTGCAATACTATGTGTCACGGGATTTTCACTTTGATAAAAAGCAGTGATAGCCAAGTGGTGTGACCGTCGGTTTGCATATAGGTCTAGAGTTTGAACCCAAGGAACGCACCTCTGACTTTTCGGATTCATGTGCGTATTGTATAATTATCACGTGCTTAAAAACGGTGAAGGAAAACATCGTGAGTAAAATGCCTGAGAGATATTTATCGACGGCATGTGAAGCCAAGTTAGAGGCCCATGGGCGGCATAAACTCTGACACCAGGTTAGTCACTAACCATACGAAAAGAAGAAATGATACAAGCAGGGTTAATGAATTGATTGAAAGGTAAACTCAGTTGAAATTTTAGGTCACCCCCAGATTGTTTTTCTTTCGATGCTTTTTTTAATAGCTTTCGTTAGAATAGCTACATTAGTTAAGACAATAAAGTAATCTTCTGTACAAAGACTGATAATAATTGTCGTCCTATCTTCTGCCCTACCGTTACGACGAAACACGGCACAATCTCATCAAAAAATAATCTCTCAACAAGCTGAAATTAGTTATTAACGTCAGCGCCATCTTGTTTTCTAACGCGGGAAAGCAAATAGCAGCTTCAATTTCTTGCGATGTAGACCTTCAACATGGCTGCAGTATTCCGTTTGGCGCCGTTGGTTACATCGGAATGTTAATTAAATCCACCGTGCTTGTATCAATGCAAAAAATAAAAGGTCGCGGAGGCACGCGCACTGCAACGGACATCCACGTCAAGGGTTGCGTTTTTCTATACAGAAAAACAGTTGAAACTAGTTTTATAGATTAAGTTGAATAATCTTTCTTGTTTTTTGTTGCTGTTCGGCTGCTAACGACTAGGTTGTGCGCGACCGTGACCGATGTAGTAGGTAGTTGAAATGGCGGGAAGTTGTAGTCGGTTGATAAATCGTTAAGTAATTCGTAAAATAGTAGTTACGGTTTAGACAGAGTTACGGTTCAGGCAAGAGACTTTATGGAATATTTGAATGCAGTTTTTCTTACTGAAAAAAATACAGCATGTAAACGAAATCATGTAATTCCTTCAAACCTCGTGATGTAGGTACTGCTGACATAGATTAAGCCTGCACGGGAAACTTACGGAATCAATAAAAAAAAATACAAAACGTAGACATGTGTTCTTAACATGAAGCATTTTAGGGCCCCGAGTTAAATGACCGCGCGGCGAGCGAAGGCCGCGCAACCCGCTTAGGGCGCTAAAATGCCTCACGTTAAGAACACATGTTTACTTCTTGTAATATTTTTTTTATTGAATCCAAAAGTAGCCCGTGCAGTGTTAATCTATGTCAGCAGTACATCACGAGGTTTGATGAAATTACATGATTTCGTTTACACCCTGTATAATGAAGTCTCCGTTTAGTATAATTTTCTATAATAGCAGTGATAGCCTTGTGGTGTGACCGTCGGACTGCCAAGTCATCGGTCTCGAGTTCGAAACCAAGGCACGCACCTTTGACTTTTCAAATGCATGTGCGTATTGTATAGGTATAATTATCACTTACTTAAAAACGGTGAAGGAAAACATCGTGAGGAAACCGGCACGCCTGAAAGATATTTCTCGACGGCATGTGAAGCCAAATCAGAGGCTCATGGGCGGTATAAACTCTGACACCAGGTTATTCACTAACCACACGAAAAGAAGAGAAGATCATTTTCTATCTAGACTAATATTACAAAGAGGAAAGATTTATATTTTTGCATGTAACGGATAAACATAAAGACTACTGGACCGATTTCAAAAATTCTTTTGCCGTTAGAAAGCTACATTATCACTGAGTAACATGGGCTATATTTATTACTGGAATAAATCTTCTTACACGGGCGGAGCCGTGAGGACAGCTAGTTTTTAATAAAGTACTTCTCTATGATGACCATTTGTTTTGGGACTATGCAAATTATAAAACAATGCATCTTATAATGTCTAAAGTATTTTGTTATCATCATTTACGTATGCTACTGAATTTACCTGTGTATCAATATTATTTAGTTACGCAATAATATAATAATAACTCAATAAATCACATCTAAATGACGATTCTTAAGGTGTCATATGCAAAGATTTGCATACATCTTCGAATTTATAGGCGTCATCAGTTTTACTTACGGATCATTAACTTAATGACGACGATCTATCACTACTACTGCATTGGCTGCTGTTTCCTTGAAAATTAAAATGTTATTAGCTATGTAAGGTTCAAACACTGCTAACCCGTCTCATATTGGTGTCAATTCCAAGTCTGTGTAGAGAGAAAGTGTTTCTGATCGTTTCTGCCTAGCCTTTTCCCAATTTTTTTTTTATTTGAACTGTGTTTGCTCTTAACTCTAGTCTAGGTCAGAGGTGACAGAGACAAAGTCTACGATGGAGTGAGCTTACCCAGAAGAAGTCTGTTCACTCTAACTTTGAAGACATTCGGGTTGTATGCGTTTGGGAACACAGACGCAGGTAGTGAGTTCCACTCTTTTGCCGAGCGCATTATGAAGGATGTTTGGAAGCGCTTAGTGCGATTTGGTGGAATGGCAACTAGGTATGGATGGTACTTGCAGTGCGTCTAGATGTGCGATGGTAGAAGGGGCCGGTGGGATGAGGTTGTGGAGTTCTTGAGCACACTCACCGAACTACAGTCTATAGAAGACCGACAAGCAGGCAACCTTGCGGCGATGTGCGAAGCTGTGAACTATGTTGTGGTCAGCTTCCAGTCTAATCTGATACGGCTGAATACCAGTATTTTACACGTTGCGACTGCCATCAGTCCTCCGCAACCCAGTTACTGGGCAATGCCGATGTCCTATGGTTAGACTGTTTGTCAGACTTTCGGGCTTCTGACTACCCGTAACGACTGTCATAGGTATTCGTATGACACCCGGAACCGATTGTTTAACATGCTCTTCGAGGCACGGAGAAAGTGTTTCTTACCATAATCGGTAATTCATTAAAAATATCATAATACTATTACTTTTGACAGCTCGTTTACCAAATTCGGTTTAATAGTTTGGGTCAAATACTCAAATCGTTCAACTGATATTAATGATGATTGCTTAAGTAAAAGTGTGGTTTACTATCGCCTTTGGCGAAAATGTTTCCCAAATATTATTCGTGTCGTCTCATATAACATAACATCACGCCTTGCATCCCCGGAAGGGTTAGGCAGAGGTGTTTTTAGTATACCCTCGTTTCGGGCGAGCCTATTGCCATTAACTGGGCACAAATCCAGACTCCGGGCTGCTACTGAGACATTCCAAATGGAAAAACCCAATAACACATTGCCCGACCTGGGGATCGATCTCAGGACCTCACGATCAACAGTCGCGCTTGCCACCACTAGACCAACGAGGTAGTTATGTTATTCGTGTCATTGGGCTATTTATCCTTATAACGTAATTGCTCCCTTAATCATGTTCCCCTAAGGGTCGATGTTACTACCATCAGATAACTATAACAGAGGAATAAATATCACGTTTTAACAGATTAAGGGCCGATATTACCAACGTCGGATACCGTTTATCTGACGAATAAGTAAGACGTTTTGACATAATTTCTATACAAAAACTGTCAAAATGTCAAAACGTACATAAGTGTAAATAAATCTGTTGTAATCATTACTGTAGATTGAAATGTAATCCGAAACACCTTGCGTTTCGTAACTGCACGATAACAGATTTTTTAATAAATCAAAACCATTTCTAACTTTTAATTCTCAACCCCTAGTGACTCACTATTTTTTTTATAAAACTCTTATAAGCTTGTTATTATAATCAACTAGCTGTGTCCTCACGGCTCCGCCCGCGTAAGAAGTTTTATTCCAGTAATAAATATAGCCTGTTACTCAGTTATAATGTAGCTTTCTAACGACAAAAGAAATTTTTGAAATCGGTCCCGTAGTATTTATGTTTATTCGTTACATACAAAAATACAAATCTTTCCTCTTTATAATATTAGTAGGTATACTTAGATATAAACTGCCACGTGTACGGCGCTTCGTTAATTTTCAAATTTCGTTTGTCCAACCTAACCATTCTCTTATAGTCCTCAGATACATGTTATCCAATGTTGGTAAAGGGCCGCCTTACTATACAAGAGCCAGAATTTCAAAATTCGTCATTTTAAGTTATCTGACGTTATTAAAAGTGGCCCCAAGTATTTTATTTAGGTAGGTATGTATTTTAAGGTTGCGAATCGATAGTTGCTAAGTAACCCCTATCACAACAACGACGGATGTCAATTGTTAAGTACCTATATGTGCAGTTGTAATTATATCATGGCTATTATGAGTCATAGCGCATACGTTGGCTGCAATCATTGCAGGTTATGGCTTGGAACATGCTTTCCTGTGAAGCATATTAATATTTATACTTTTCCTCTTTCTTTTAAATTCTGATTACATTTTTTGTCTCTTCTTCTTTTCGTGTGGTTATTGACTAACCTGGTGTCAGAATTTATGCCGTAGGCCTCTGACTTGGCTTCACATAGGTACCCTCGAGAAATATCTCTCAAACATGCCGGTTTCCTCACAATGTTTTCCTTCACCGTTTTTAAGCAAGTGATAATTATGCGATACGCACATGAATTCGAAAAGTCAGAGGGCGTCCCTTGGGTTCGAACTCGAAACCTATGACTTGGCAGTGTGACGGTCACACCACTAGGCTATCACTGCTTATAAACATACATGGTAACATTTTTTTGTCAAATGATTAAAGATAGTTCAACGTGTGGCTGATTTTGAAAATTCATATTTTGCCTCGTTGGTCTAGTGGTGGCAAGCGCGACTGCTAACGTGAGGTCCTGGGTTCGATCCCCAGGTCGGGCAAAGTGTTATTGAGTTTTTCCATTTGAAATTTCTCAGTAGCAGCCCGGAGTCTGGATTTGTGCCCGCTTAATGGCAATAGGCTCGCCCCCTATTACATGAGACTTAAACATAACTGGCGAAATGAGGGTGTATTAAAACACCTCTGCCTAACCCTTCGGGGAATATAAGGCGTGATGTTATGTTATATTATTTTCACAATTTTTGTACTTTCACAGATTTTGTACTTTCACAATGTAGGTACTTGCAAATTCTAAGTGTATTTGCCAAAGTACGGACTTGAAGAGTCAATTTGGTTTTTTCAAAATCCTAATAATAACCATCTATGAAACATTTAACTCTGATTGCAGTTCAAAACAGGAACATAGTTAAGGTGATAGACATCGTTCTTACACCATAGAGAAGGCGACCCGTGCGATATTTACGGTGTTGAACACGCCAGTTTTGCGCAAGCGCAGCCGACAGACAAACACACAGATATACGTTGCAGGAAATTACAACGACAACACGCGAACAAAATGATAATCAAGTGAATTGATTTTAAAATGGAAACTTTAGACATTTAGTAATGGTCAATGAATATTGATATTTTGTGGTGGAAATAGTTATTGGTGAAGATTCCGTTGCACACTTACACAGGACTAAACTAAACTAAGAGTGTTTGTCTCTTTCTGTTTCAATAGAAAAAGAAAGTGACAGTTGCGTTTAGTCTAGTTTAGTTCTGTCAAAATGTGCTACAGAATCGATACCGTTGATTGCCACAATTTAGATTATTTTAGATGCTAGTCGATTGAGACTAGTATATTCCTACCTTTTAGACTAAAAACTTACCTAGATAGAAATAGTACAAGATGAGATAACAATGAATGTCAATTACCTTAAGGGAACAAATCATAAAAATATGTTATGTCCGGTTCCTATAAACGAAAACGAATCGTTTTACTTACCAATGGTAGCATTTATTATTGCCAAACTGGGCATGTAAATAGACTCGTAAGCAAATTTTACGTGTGATAGCTACTTCCATATTGGAGGGTATGCTATGCCAAGCCTTCACATCATTATTGGTAAAGATACAAGAGACTCAATTTTAACCAATAACGCTCCGTAAATTATAGCAATCGGCCATTACAGACGAAAAAGCATAAGTAATTATAATTAGAGAGAAATTTCGAAAATTTTGACTGCCTACGCGCATGACGTGTCGAAGATTTCAATTACCTATCTCCCAGGCAAGGTCGCAGGCAAAGACGTTGGGAGGGGAGGTCATGTTAACAGTAAAATAAATTGAGCACATTATAATTTATTGCCCAATTTTTTTTTTGTAAGTATTTATCTATTTTTAGGTGTGTCAATTTGACGTTTACGTTTTTGGGGGGTCATAGGACCCCTACGACACCCCCTCCTCGGACCACCACAGTTATATCCTCTATAACTTCTTCTTTTCGTGTGGTTAGTGACTAACCCGGTGTCAGAGTTTATGCCGCCCATAAGCCTCTGACTTGGCTTCACATGCCGTCGAGAAATATCTCTTGCCTTGCTGGTTTCCACACATTGTTTTCCTTCACCGTTTTTAAGCAAGTGATAACAATACAATACGCACATGAATCCGAAAAGTCAGAGTCTTCTATAACTTGAAACAAGAGACAAAATTATAAAGAAACAGAAATATTTTAAGCTTAAATTTTTACTACATTTGTTAACGTCAATAACTTCAAGTTAAGAACTGCAATGATAAATTGAACCTATAATGACCATTTAGTTAAGAATTATGTGAACGTTTGTAGTGAGAACGCTGCAATTAACGAACGACAGTACAGATTAACTCTAGACGGATGTTGGACCGTTTTCTTATGTAAGTGAAGCAGAAAAATGCACGTGAACACACGATTATAATGTACAAGATTATCGTAAGCATATTTTAGTTAATGTCGGACCACATGGAGACGTATTGACCGTACTGAAGCGCAGAAATGAGTCAGGAGACAACGAAATGACGGATTTTTTGTTACAGAAACAAAATCTTTGTTTTTTTTAAATTTTCTTCTTGGTCGCGTTTGGCCCTAGTCTCACCTGATGGTAAGCGCAGACTTGTCTAAGATGGAGCACACGAATCCAAGGAACAGAGATATAGAGGGATTCCCCTGATACCCCTCTGGCTCTCACATACATACTCTCGTATCTAGAACTTCATATTTGTCAGTGTTGAATTTGGCATTTAGAATACTCTAGAGGTGATAGAAATTCATCTCATGCGCACGTGACAATTTCCTTACGACATACCCAAGATATTGTAAACATCTAAACATAATATTAGATCTTCAATAATGACGTTCAACATTACATTTGCTTACGACAGCCCTCAATAAATCAACGTTATCTCTGTCATAAGGAAGTCTAAAGTTATATTGCCCTCCGTGATAACTACTAACAAAGCAATCCAAACAAACACCTATCGAAAATAATATTCATGAAATTTCTAATCCGTTATGTTAATACCGCTGACAGTTTGAAAGGTTTGACAGGAATAATACTCGTCATTGACACAAAAGAAACGTCAAAATGTGATGTACTATGGAACTAAGGCGAGAACAAAACGTAAGAGACAGTTGACACGGACAGTTCTTAGTGTTACCAGACCAATCGATAGATCGTCGAAACACGGCATCGATCGATGGTGTTGTCGATTGGATTAGTCGACGTCCTCTTGTGAATACATTTCGAAAGAAACTGATGGACCGGCAATCGATCGATTGGTTAGACGAGTGGTATCTGTTGTTCAGCCAAAGCTATCACACCAATCGATCAACGTCGATCGATGGCATCGATCGCCGATCGATCGATTGGTGTAGGAACACCCTTATAGAGATGTAGTATAAGTTTAGGAGTTACTCCGACAAACTATCACTGTCAAAGACTTCATTAATCTTGTACGAGTTTCTTTTACCTGCTTCTTGGAGCTATGTGGGTTGGAAAGGCTTAAAGCATTTTCATGCTCTAAACGAATTGTATCTTGCAGGATTAAGAGTAATATACCTACTGAGTTTTAAAATTGAGAGACCCGTGGCTTATTACCAACTGCACGGATCATACGATTTGCTTGCGCTTGCCGCGGTAAATCTGTGGATGGTAGACCACTCCGTGCCTCGGAGAGTACGTTAAACAGTCGGTCTCGGATGTCGTACGAATACCTACGACATTCGTTACGGGAAGTCAGAAGCCCGCAAGTCTGACAACCGGTCTAAGGACATCGGTATTGCCCAATAACTGGGTTGCGGAGGTCTGATGGTAGTCGCTCCGTTTAAAATACTGGTATTCAGTCGCATCTGGTTAGACTGGAAGCAGACCACAGCATAGTTGGGAAAAGGCTAGACAGAACATGCTGAGATTTAAAATTATAATAGTAGTAGAAACAGTAAAGGTTTCCTTTAGACCTATCAGTACTATAAAATCAGTTCAGTGTAATAATGTTGGGATGGCAACCAGCTTAAGAAGATTTTGTTGTTAAAATCTTCAGAAATAATTTTGGATCACGTTTTTTCATCAATATTCATATCGTCTATATTATTATGTATATTCGTCGATTGTTTATTCATATTATACAGTCGTCTAGTTTTAATTTCACTGTTAATTTCAGCAGGTTTTTCATTATATAACATTAGACTGATTAATTACTAATCTTGATATTAGATCACCTCTGTGGACAGATCTTTGTGTGATTTATTTCCAGAAAGCTATACAAAACACGCTTTTAGAAAAAAATACACATAATTTTTATATTCTATAATCAGAGTCGTAATTATGAAAGAGATATTAATTTAATTCTTAATTTAGAGTACTTTTTGTCTGCCGACTAAGCTGAACTTATTAATTTTTAATCGTATTTAGATTTTTTTAGATAAATGTATGTAAATTTCCCTATCACTGCGTTAACGGTGAAGGAAAAACATCGTGAGGAAACCTGCATACCTGAGAGGGCTCCATAAAGTTATCGATGGTGTGTGTAGTATGCCAATCCGCACCAGGCCAGCGTGGTGGACTAAGGCCTAAACCCTTCTCAGTCTTAGAAGTGACCCGTGCCCAGTAGTGGGACAGTAATGGGCTAATTACGTACGTTATGTAGGCAAATGACAACATCTGAAAGCACGTATACCTCAAAATTATTAAAGAAACTATCTCATTCAGAATTGGAGTTCCTGTCTTGAATGTTTCCATAATAAAAAGTATAAATACAATTACATAATACATGTAATTAAAACCAACAAAATGTATTCATTCATAACGATCCATAACGACTATTAATATTACGAAATCGAATACCTAACGAAATTAAACCTAGCGCTTAGAGAAATTTTGGAAATCTAGATCAATAAATCTCTTTCAATCGGTGCAATATTAATGATGGTGAAAGACATAACAGATTACGATACGATCCTATTATATCACGAACTTGACATGCTAATTTAGAAATTAAGAAAGCAGTAGTGTTTGGAACGAGTTATTAAACAATTGAAAGGGAAACAAATACTTATGACTTGGTCTTGTCAGCACTTATCTATTGGAATCTTAAAACCAGTGCGTTGCTACCTGTTGTTGCTACACATGGCTTCAAGTGGTTCCATGTTGGGCTTCTGGGTTAATTTTAAGTGGTTGAGAAAGGTAAAAAAATATATCAAGTTGTGTAAGGAGAATATTTCCAAATTCAGAGACTGATATGTATTGAAAAGATATTGGTGATCAATTCCACCATCATTCGATGTATGCCCTCTTCCTTTGGCTAAAAACGAAACGTTTTCTTTACTAATGGTAGCATTTTTGATTGTCAAACTAGGCATTTCAATTGACTCGTAAACTAATTTTACCTGTAATAGCTACTAGAGTAGAGAAGGTCTACTATGCAAAGCTACGAAGTTTTTGCTTCATTGTTGGTAAAGATAAAAGATTCTTAATTCTAACCAATAACGCTTGGTATATTATAGGAATCGGCCATTAGTTAACTTATGCTCGGTTCCTCTGGGCAAAAACGGATCGTTTTGCTTACAAATGGTAAAAAATCCTATGGCCGAACTTGTCATAGAAATGGACTTAGTTTTACCTATGTTAGCTACTTACGTATGGGAGGGTTCATTTTGCAAAGCTATGGGGTCTCTATTAGCTATTGGGTCCTAATTTGGACCAATAACGCACGGTAAATCATAGGAATCAGCCATTAGGCATCATGGTCTTTCAATTTTACAAACCATTCTCTCCACAGAAATGACAAAACATTCAAAAATGCTTTAGAAAATATTTTATGCATGTAAAATCAGATTACCCCACATATTTATATGGAGAAAATTCTATATTATATTCCATTTGTTGGCATCTACTACATAAAGCCTAACTTTCACGGGTGTAAGTATGTTAATAAGAAAGATATCATACACGTGTTGTGTCGCGAGTATTGTTTATTGGTGAATCTTCATAGTTAATATAGAGGTTAATATCTTTACAATGATAAACTATTGTGAGAGAATATTATTTATCTTTTATGGCCGGATCAGTATGGCCGGCCTTGATTTTCTATAGGTCTGCGCTCATTTTCTCTTGTAAGACGAGGCTGTTTCAACATTGTATAAATTAATCCCACTATTCCCATTTTATTATCGGACACAAGGCTACTACGAACAAAAACGTTTGTGATACTTATAACTGACTAGACAGACTGCTAGGAAATAAAACCTGTCTCCATAAAAGATAATTATTCTAGAAATGCTCCAACACTATCTTTCTTTTTCGTGTGGTTAGCGACTAGCCTGGTGTCAGTTTATGCCGCCCATGGGCCTCAGACTTGGCTTCAAATGCCAAATAAAAAAAAATAAAAAAAAAGTTCGAGATATATCTCTCTGGCAGGTTTCCTCACGATGTTTTCCTTCACCGTTTTTAAGCAAGTGATAATTATACAATACGCACATGAATCCGAAAAGTCACAGGTACGTATCTTGGGTTTGAGCTCGAGACCTATGACTTGGCAGTCAGACGGTCACACCACTAGGGTATCTACTGCTGCGTGCTGCAACACACTATAAGAACCATATTTTCAAACGAGTCTTTGTAAAGACACGCTAAATCTGAATCAGAGTCGCCACGTTTAGCGCAGTGGTTAAGCGATTGGCGTTCTGCGTTACGGGTCGTGGGTTTGATTTCCGCACGCAACAAATATTTATATGGCCTACCGATAGTTGTTCTGGATTTGAGTGTTTGTGCATGTGAAGATTTGTGTCTGTAAACGCATCTATGATACAGGAAATCACCAAGTGTGAGGCAACTTTTTTATCTTTTCTTTTAGAGTTACAGGTAGCAGGTTGCTTAGGTTGCAGATAATACCATAAATCACGTTTCATTATACGTTACTGGTATTACGAAAGATGGAATTGAAGTCAATCGATGTCAGATTCAGACAATTGCATGTTTTGTTCCAACTAATTAATATTGCACCATTGTTAAACAATAAACAAACTATAATTTTTAACGCCATAACAGATTATCAAGTCCATTGACATAGTTCGAATTTATTTATTACTTAACGTTTTATACTATTTAAATAAAATTGTTTTGATTTTGCAAGATTTGTTGTTCATAAGACTGTAAGACTTGCAGCACGTGCAACGATGTTGATTAAGGTATTATAAATAGGTTGTAAAAGTGACCCGAGCAACTTTTCACCGTACTGTAGTTAATAGGTATTAACTTTAAACTCGACACGGACTGTACTTAACAGGCCCAAGAAGGTGGCGCGCAGTGTTCCGTGCGCGCTTCTCGGTAGGATGTGGGGCAATGCGTGGGAAGCCATCGCCTCCTTTTGTGAGGGGGTGATGGCGACCAAAGAGGAAGCGGAGAGGGAGAGGGAGCGGTGTACTCTTCTCCCTTCCCGCGCCAGACGCACCGGGCGCCAGAGGGCGCCTGTACGCGATAACCTCCAGCCACCCTAATGTGTGGCCTGCGGGCGGCGGGTTTGGGGACTTGCCGCCCGACCAGTAACAGGCCCGAGAAGGCGGCGCGCCGTGTTCCGTGCGCGCTTTTCAGGAGGACGTGGGGCAAGGCCCCACAGAGGAGAGGTCCGCCATGGGTTGGCGGACCGGGACCTGCCGGGGTTGCGGTGCATGCGTTTGCGAATCCCGCGACCCCCGGCCGTACGGTCAGTAGAAGGAACACCGTTGGTTTTTAGCCGGTAAGAGTCCGGCAGACCCCCTCGCCTTTCCCGGGCGAGGGACATCCATGAGGATATTCCAACGAGAAAAAAAAAAAAAAGGATGTGGGGCAAGGCCCCACAGAGGAGAGGTCCGCCAGGAGTCGGTGGACCGGGACTTGCCGGGGTTGCGGTGCATGCTTTTACGCGCTTGCCAAGTTGCCACCACTAGACCAAAGAGGTAGTATCGAGTGTAATTGTTTAAAATTAAAATTATTTCTATCTTTACCAATAATGAACTAAATATCGCATAGCTTTGCATGGCAGACCCTCCTAATCCTCCTCCTAAAGAATGCTACCATTGGTAAGCAAAACGATTTGTTTTTGTTTATAGGAATTGGGCTTTAGTTGTAATATTTGTAGTTATCAATTTAACATGCAGTGTATACCAACGTTGTTCTGGTTTTAATGTACCTATTGTTTTATCATTCTTTCTTTCTTTAATGTTCACGTGGTATTTTTACGAAATAAACAGATGGTTTTTTTTACAACCCCAAAGAAACTACAACACGCAAGTTGAGGGGAATTCCAAAATGTCTTCAACGTTCACAGTAACACATAAATATTGCGTTTGTAATTGTGTTATTTTGCTTTTAACTTGAATGTTGTGCAGACACGACAGGGCTTTGCGTTTTATTGTCCTTTTTGACTTTATTATTGAAGTCCCTTTGTGTTTCTTCGTTATAAATTAACGTTTGCCTTTCAGATTTATTGTTGATATCGTGAGTTTTTTATAAATAAGGCCAAGTCCTTAATTTAACTAATTCATACATACATAAACTCACGCCTTTTTCACATGGGGATAGGCAGAAACTGTAGAACGCCACATGCTACGACCCTTACATACTCCTTCCGCTTCATCCACATTTATACATCTTGTCATACACGCACGCCGGTTGAGAGTACTACGCACCTGTCCTTTGTGAAGAACATTACCAATAACATCGATGTATGTCCTTCTAGGACGTCCCCTACCAGCGTTTCCATTGACATCTGCCTTATAAATTCCTTTTGTTAATCGCCGTTCACTCATTCTCTCAACATGACCAAACATCTAAGCATACTCCTTTAAATTTTTATCACTACATCATCTTTTAAACTGCAACTTTGTTTAATCTCATCATTCATATTTATCATTATTAGTGATAAGTAGTATTATTATTTTATTTTTACTTGTTTTACTTCAGAATCAGTGCTACTTTGACCGTTCAAATCTGGAACTTGGTCTCCATCCGAACATTGGCGTTGCGATTAATTGATTTGAATTTATCGAGTTTCAATGTATACGTGACGGGCTAGAAATTGAATTTTAATCGATTAAACAAATTCTTTTAATAACAATGGAGCATCGAGGGCTCAGATTTAATTAGATTTTGAGCGCGTTACCTCAACCAGCATTACAAGTACCTTTCTATTGATTAAATTACAGCCGCTTCACTTGTTCCTTAGAAATCAATTCTATGAAAAAATGTAACCGGTCTCAATGTTTAGCATAAAAAGCTTATACAATATGTAAGTAGAGCTAAGTTGTAACTTGTGCGGCTTCCAAGTGAGCGGATCCGTTTAAAACTATCGATCTGTACCATTTTGGGTTGCTTTGTTATGTAACCTATCATTTTGTTGCTTTCTTTGCCCTTTAATATTGAGACTTGCTTTCGAAAAACCTTTATTATAACATAACATAACATCACGCCTTGTATCCCCCGAAAGGTTAAGCAGAGGTGTTTTCAGCAAACCCTCGTTTCGCCACTTAGGGCGAGCCTATGGCCAGTAACCTGGCACAAATCTAGATTCCGAGCTGCTACTGGGAACATCCTAATGGAAAAACCCAATAACATTTTGGCCGACCTGGGCATCGAATCCAGGACCCCATGCTCAGCAGTCGCGCTTGAGACCACTAGACCAACAAGGCAGTCACTTTATTATCTGCTCTTCTAACTCCATTCCTCTGTCTCGATGAGTATAAATATTTCGCGTACATCTTACTTACAAAGATTTTAATTTATAATATTTATCTTTCATTACCTTGTTCCAACATCACGTCGCTTCAATGAATCATCTAAATAGCATTAATCATAATGCCTAATTTAACAATTTCAAAAAACTTGTTTAATACGTTTAGTCTTGTCCTGTTAAACACAGACCGCAAACCAGAATGAGTAATTTGTAATTCTAATTTATATGGCAATCACTTTTAAAACATGTTTTGGCGTCATCACAGAACCCTGGCTAGAATGTGGTGCACAGTGTAGGTAGCACGAGGAGTGAAAACGCGAACGCGCGTCGCGAGTCAGTAGCCAATCAGAATGACACCGAGGCGAGACGTCAGGTGGTTCATCGCCTCTATGCATTTCACAAGAAAGGTGTGAATGAGCACTCTGCTTACTATCTCCTCCATGTTACCGCAGCAAGTTTCTCGCGCGGAAAATTAGATGGGCATACAAACGATACAATTTATTTTATTAGGTCACTTGACGATCTGTGCGTATGTAAATCAGCGTGAAATTGCAATGAAATAAGAACGAACGTTCAACTGGAATGGTTGAGAAATGTGCCGCCATTTCTCGTACAGCTCCGTTCCACATTCGATGTTTCTTGATGTTGTAGTACAAGTTGTGTGAAATTACAGGTTAATGTGTACTTAATTAGTGACTGCTAAAGTATTTCATGATCATACGTTGTTATTCTATGTGAAAGGTGTTTGAGTAAAGACGCTGATGACCAAATACTCAACTGATACTCAATTTTAAGTTGTCGTTAATTTCGTGCTTTCCCTGTCACTTCGCCTTAAAATTGAGTAGCATTTGAATATTTGTTCATGAGAGACAAATTCTTTACATTACCTGAAAATGTTTTTAAAATATTGAGTCCATATAGAGGAGATTTAGAAATTATTAACTTATTACTATTTCGAGCCAAAAATCCGCCATTTTGTTTATTTTTCAATCATTTATCTAAGAACACTCGGGTTTTTAAGACGAATATGACAATACCTTAACTGTCGAAATCCATCCAGCCGTTTGGAAGATATAATATAGAAATTTACAAACATACAAGATACGCGCGAAAAACATAAACCTTCCTTGGCACTCGACAAAAAAAGAAAAAAATATTTGAATTCCGAATTCAGTGATTCCTTCGTCTTGAAAAGTAGGAATTTAGATTTTTTGTTTAAATTTCAATATCCTCTAGTACTGTTCTCACCTCCCACCTCCTAAGTTCTTATTTTATTAGTTTTTTGTCTTACGTAGCTTTATCTTATGCCATCTATTTCTTCACCAGACCATTGTGAAGCCACGTTGAGAAATGTAACAGAAGAAAATGTTGAAAGATTCTACCGTCGCTACAATTAAAGTGCGTGAAGATGGAAGATAGGTAGTTTTAAGTCAAGCGTGTTATTGCACAGTTTAGAATAGTAATTTATCGTTAGGTCCTGGGTTCAATCCCCAGGTCGGGTAAAGTGTTATTGGGTTATTCCGTGTGGAGAAAATGAAAATTATTTCTAGAAGTTGTTTATGAAGGTTGTTTTTGCAATATTTTTTGTTGTTGTTAGAAATGCAACATGATGACAGATACGTAATAGGAGCATTGAGCTATGATACAAATATGTTACAACTTACAAACAACGTTTCAATCAAAACAGCATTAAGAATAATAACAACAGTAGGTAGAACGTTTAGTCAACAAAGCTGTTTGTTGTGTCAGCACAGTGTATATTGAAAACAAAACTACAGACCATCCGTTAACTATAAAATTTTACGTCGCACATCAAACTGCCGTCGAAGTCAACAAATCATGAAGTTGACAAAAATCTGTTTAACCCATCCTTACAACGGTTAAGAAAATACCAAGAAACACTACACCAAATATACGTATACATGTACCTAAATACATTTGCGTGAACATCTGCGGTGTACCGGAAAGGCCCACATTTGCAAATGAATGTCTTACAATAGGGGTAACGACGCGGCGTAACGAAACACCGTAATGTACGGGGTCTACCTAACAATCCTAACATAATATGAGACAAGGGTTATACCAAGATATATTGTAGAAATCAAGGGTTACATTAACCGACAAGACACGGTTATATGAAGAGATGAGGTTTCAAACTTGTTAAATTAATTTTGAATAACGAAACGTAGATCAATACTTAGTAGTATTTCTTTTTCATTCTTGGCTTAGTCGCCTTTGGTCCTAATGTCACCTGATGGAAAGCTCAGACAGGGTCTAAGATGGAGCACACAAATCCAAGGGACAGAGATAAAGAGGGATTCCCCTATACCCCCTCTGGTTCTCACATAAAATTATATTTTAATTTTAAGTATTTTTTGTATTTTTTAAAGCTGCAGAGTTGTGGCATATAGTGCAGAATCACAGTTCTAAGAAACCACAGATTTGCTCAAACCAGATTTGTGATTGAATTGAAATTCACTAAACCATTTCCAGATATCATGATGATTATGTAAATCATTAAATACAAACCAATGTATTGCAACAATTTCAGAAGTAAATACCTCGCCATTTGATAAAGCCGTGTCTAGTGCATTAATATCATCTACCTTTACAGAATTACACAGATGTTGACATCGAACATTGCGTGAGTTCTGCGTATAAGTTAGCATTCTTGTTAAAAGACATTCACATATTAAGTGTTTACACTTCACTGCCTCCATATTACGAAGAAGCATCTGCTTGATAAAAGTATTGATGTTAAAGATATTGATTATAAAATGTCGTCTCGGTTATTGGACCTATCAGATACCGTGACGTTGGGAGTGATTTAGGGTTATTAAGGCCGTCCTGAATTCATTTACCCATAAAACTAACATCGTCTACCAAACGATTAAGATTTCATGGAATTGTTTCTTCGAATAATTAAATAATTCTGAGAGATAATTGTTTGAAGACGCAGTCTTTGGAGACTCAGAATTATTTTCTAGATTTTTGGGAGCAAAAATCTTTAGAAGTCGGTGTTCATATTGTGATCAACAGTGGATGCTAGCGTTTTTTATCAGAAGGTGTGTTAATACTTTACGTTTTATAGAGCGTAATTGTTGTAAACGTCAGGAAATACAAACATGTTATTAAAACAAGATAATCTGCAATTGCACGAGTAGTTGAGTTATAATTTATATTCGCGTAAATGTTAGAAATCATAGATAGCATAGTTTTTTTCTGTTACACTGACAGCAACATTACTTGTTTTTTAAAGATTTCTAACAGAGATCATAATGAAAATATCGCTTTCTTAATCGTCAACGACTTTGTTAATGTCTGCAAGAAATTATCTAGATTGTTTATTAAAAGTTCTTATATTTTTATTACCACAAATTAGCTAATTAAGTTATTAGATCGTGTTATAATGTAACAACAGTTCTTTCAGTAATCATATAAACGTGATACAAGTTAATAAATACTCTTCGTTAGCAATGATCGTGAAATTTCTATTACTGTGCAAGATTAATTTGATTATAATACTAATGTTAATAATCACGATATACCCATCATTAAGCGGAAAACTACGATAATAATATTAATAGAAAGTTTTTATCAAGCAATAGTATTAATCATCCATTTGAAAAAATTTAGAAGTAATTATACGGGAGTCGGTGGTCGAAGCTATGGGTTTGCAATTTCTCTATTTGTGGGATATCTACTGCAATTTGTAAATAACGTAACATACATAAACAATATGAGGTCACGCATCAATGCACCTCGTTTTGTTATGGGTTGGACTTCAGTTCATCCTGCAAAGAAGAATAGTGTAAACGACATAGAAAGATCTCGCAAAACACGTTTATTTATTTAACTAAAGATATGTGTCAATAAAGATTATATAACGTAAATACGAGGGTGAGTAAAACGGAGGCAGAAATACGTCTACAGAAGCCATATCATGACATACATGGCACATTCTAGACAGAATTAATGAATGTGGAGCAAAAGAATGCTTGGACTTGCATACAAAACACAACGTAGGTATAGATATTTATTCAAATACAAAGAATTTCTTTTACCAGAGAAAGCATGTATGAATGTAAATGTTGACGACACACAACACATAATCGTGCTAAGATAAACTTATAACATGCGCGATGAACAACAGAACAAGCCAAACAGTATAATGAGCTCTCGTGAGGTCACACTAGATGAAAGTATTGATAGCAAAGTTTAACAAGCCGTGAAAATAGCAAACACGGGTATCACAATAGATACTAAACAAACTATTCTAGTTTCACAGGACAATCGTGATCATACTGAACTCGTTGACGCAATTTAGAAATTGGACACAGATGATAAAAAAGCTAAACGTGCCATACAGATTAGTAGTATCTTAATTCCAAGAAAAGAAACCATCGTTTTTAAGCATAGTACGTTTCCCACGTGAGACAATGACAGAAAATTCTTTTACCAGATGAATTTCTCGGTATATCCAATACGCTTAACAATCTCACAAGTTGATGTAACTAGTGACTACTAGAAAAAGAATCGTGCGATTGTGCACGCTCCACTCAAGGACGATCACGCGACGCCACGCCACTGTTATTACAGCACTGAAAAGCTTATTAAAATAATGGGCCGATAGCTATGGAATTAGAGATTACAATAAGGAATGCGAACATTCCTGTTCTTGTTGCCAGGTGCGAGCGGATTCCAATGCGAATGAGAGTCGATCGTTTAAGGAAATTATGTGCTCCTGTGAGAGAAAAATGTCTGATTATCTTCACGCTAATCCCGCAGGATTCTTATGGAATATTTATTACTGATGGATTTTAACTACAGAACAATAATACACTGTATAAAAACAAAAAAAACATGACCACATTTTTGTAGTATCGGATGTAATCGCAATGGCGGATAAGACAACCGATATCAAATAATCGATATGTATTGTTTAGCGACGTGTAGGACGTGTACCGCAGACAATAGTCAACAATACGGTGCACAATGAGGTAGACCCAACTGCGGTAAACGAATTCGTATCAGATTACTATAAAATAAAAGGAGCGTAAATATACAGTCCGATAAACAAGCAGAACAGAGGTAAGGTCGCAAGATGAAAGCTGTTGGTAGTACTCGTAAACTGGGGTTTTCGTTGCAACTAATGACAAATTAAGTAAATTAACTTCACAGTTGCTTTCTTTTATGGAATGGTCAAAATGCCAGGTAATATTAAACATTAGTGGAAATAATCCCTTAATAAAACTTATGTTAAACGATTTTATCTTGCAGTACCACTGCAGCATCAGGATTAGAATTGAAGAAAATTGAGGATGAAGGAGCATTGAAGGTTGAAATGATTATAATGTTGTATTGTCATGGGAATTGAATTTGTGTGCCAAGTTTCAGGAGAATCGGTTAAGCAGAAGTAGGCCGCAAGATTGGAATCAAACAAACAAAAAAACAAATATATGAAGTGAAGCTAATTAAAACCATTTCAAAAGAACAGGTCTTTGACCTGCAGTGGCAGTTCTAGCTTCATATAATAAAAAGTGTTTCTATCAGACAGATTACCGAAAAGAACATTATATCCAGTAGCATCTGGTTAGATTGGAATGCAAAAGTAAGGATGATAATGAGTAACAATGTTTAACTTAAAAGTATTACGTCATACGGTGTGCGTCGATGTCATCAGTTCATCTCAGTAACGTATAGCATAACATCTTGGGTTCAATGAACACGATACTAAGATGACAGGTTGCTAGTCTCTCGTCTGCGAGTAATAAAGCCTTGTTTATAATTTGCGATAAGATAGAAAACGATTCCAGATGACTTTGTGTTAGAAATAAAACCATTATTGATCTAGTGGTCGCAAGCGCGACCGCTGAGCATGGGGTCCTGGGTTCAAATCCCAGGTCAGGTAGTGTTATTGGATTTTTTCATTTGGAATTTCTCAGTACCATATAACAGGGTGAATAGGGATGCTGGGGTGAATCGGGATGAAACTTTAAAATGGATTTTAACGTTGAAATAATATAGTTTGTAGCCATCAAGAACACTTAATCGTTTATTATAATACAGTAAATACATTAGAGTCCTTTTTGGCAACAAAGTATATTAGTTCAACGTTAAAATCCATTCTATAGTTTCGTCCCGATTCACCCCATTTTACGGTAGCAGCCCGGTGTCTGGAGTTGTGCCCGGTTAATGGCAATAGGCTCGCCCCCTATTACATGAGACTTAAACATAACTGGTAAAACGAGGATGTTCTAAAAACACATCTGCTTAACCCTTCGGGGAATACAAAGCGTGATGTTATGTTAAAACATAATAGAGACAAAATTTTAGATGCGTTACGTCTTGATATAATATAATCGGCCCATGGCTGTTCCACTACTGATTTTGGCCTTAGTCCACCACCACGCTGGCCTGATGCTGGTTGGCGGACTCTAGACTTCGTTACTGGCTTAATAGAAGTAAGCCGAAATATATTTAAAATTCTAAGAACTAAGTAAGCAAAAAGTACCCCATGTATGTGTATGGCGACGCAAAACAACGTCTCTTCTAAATTGGAAATCATGCCTTTAGAAAAATTTTAAACGTAATGACGTTTGGGTAGGTTGGTGACCACGGAGCACTGTCGCATCTACTCTATTCCGAGTATTTACGTCATCATTTTCTTTAGGCATGGTAAAGATATAACTGACGTCACACAACAGCTGTTATTGCAATTCGTTCCGCGATATATTTTATGCACCAATCTCATTCGAAGGCCTAGATAGCACTTAATTAAACAACCAAGGATTTTCCATGTCGATTAACAAGTGAAAGATAAATATTGCATCAGGTGTTCTTCATTTGTGCAATTTGTAAGGTAGTTGAGATTTTGTCAGAATGAAACCATAACCATTACGTGGTCCAATATAATGCTCAGCCAACCATACAAGGAGGAATCAGTTGTATCCGGAAAGTGGCGAGGCTTGCCTTTATCTCTTGGGATACTTCTCGGAAAAATGTTTAATCCACTATCTCTTGGCAAAGGTCACTGATTGTAATCCCTCAAATGGTAGGCATCATCACGACAGTTGCGTAATGCTGTAGGCGATTTCACCAACATAATACCAAAAAACTCATGACGTCATACAAGCATGCAACCAAGCAATAAACAATACAAGCAAACTGACCATCAATAAACATCAAGTCGATGACAACGATAACATCCATTCCAAGCGATCACTTTTCTAAACTCACTCATTATAAGATACTTTCTTATTTCATATAGTAAAAGTTCATTAGCCGCTGAGAGAACAATAGCTGATGAATAAATACCCGATAATACTTATGATACGATGATTGAACACCCACGCGCTGACGGCGAAAGTAGTGCTTGGGTGTTGTATGAGGTAATTGAAATCTCGACCACTGTATTACGCAGGAGATAATCTACTTAATAGTAAAAAAATACAGCGTAAGATTAGTTTGTTAAGCGTTATTATCGGCGCAAGAGATGAAAATGATATTGAATTTACAGTTGATATAATTTCAGATTAGTCAGACATGTAAGCTACGGTAAATAATAATTTCGAAAGCTGATTGAATTTCTATTTCTATGCACGAAACCGCTCTGAAGATTGTGAAGTAAATCGATCTAATAGAGGCGTGGAAACTAAGTGTAATAACGTTTCGTATGTGGTATTGAAGACAATAGAGACCTTGAGGTGATGCCATGAATGTGTTTCGATCATCCGGACTGCAAAAACGAAATAAGCAACAACAATAACAAGATATTAGCCAATATACAACCATTTTGAGATGTAACAGTCATTAATCAAAGGTTTATTGTAAATATTCTTAATGTCAAACTTCAAGATCATGATTCAGTAAGTTTTTGTGATCGAGAAGGTGAATCACTTGGAAATAATGCTCAGAATAATTCAAGGTTAGTAGAATACGTAATATGTAAACAAATAACTTCACAGTTCAATCTCGATTATCGAGGGATTGTCGTGCAAGCAATGTTACGTTGTTAACATTTGCACACGTAATTTTTGTAAGCCATACATTGCACGACTTGTTTATTTAATAATACGGTGAATTAGCGATCGTTTTGAATTTGTACTGAGAAATTGCAGAAAGATAATTAAACTAGCAGAAATTAAGTTTTCATGGATTAATTTTATAGTAAAAGCAAGGCCAGCGTTTTAAATTTTAATGAGAATTTATTGATGCACATCCATAAAAGAGCTGAGACACCGAGTAGGGTTGGACAATGAGAAAAAATAAATATTCAAGGTATTGCAAAATAACAGAGGAGCCAGTGGCCAGGTGGCTCGCAAGTCGCAGTGCCAGAGATGACATGCTACTTTCTCTCGTGTGGACCAAACGCACCGAACTCTCCAACCCGGACGTGCGGCTTTTTGCATTGTTTTTGTTAATGCGATATTATTATTATCGTTGTCCGAAATTGAAAGTTTTTATGTACTATACTTGGTTGTGAAAAATCGAAAGCAAATTGCTCAGACGCTTGGGTCTCCAATAACATTAAGGTTACATTACCTTTATCGGCGAGAGCTTTCGTTTTTTTGGTCTTATAACCGATTAAATCTACAATTTAAGCGCCTAGTATTGTAAACGGTTTCATTTTATGGTGCCACCTACATTGGCTGATTTTAAAATTTAAATATATTGTAATATAATGACGGTGCAAAAGAGTTTTACGAGAGTACTCACCCTTTCGCAAGGCGGGGGCATAGTAGGTGCATCGACTTCTGTGTAGATGCATAGAGTTGACTTCCTCGACAGCGAATCGCTGGCAAGACTGCTCGAGCTGGAGCCAGTTGAGAACTTCATGGTTTGGCTTCATCCAGGAGTGGTGGGTAATCAGGTGACGTCTACCTGCACATCAATGTGATGTTGCCGGCACATCACACAGGTGCGTGTCACCTAGTGTCCACCGTCCTTGTCGTTTCTCAGTGCAGGCTCAACTTTCGTATCGGGTCGTAGGTGAACCGCTTGCGCAAGTGACAGCGCTACTGTGCGTTCAAAGTCAGCTGCGGACTACCAAGGTCTTTTCCGTTGTACGTAGACGGAATTTTCGATGAGTGTTAGCCTGCAACAAAAAAAATATGATTCATTAGTGGCCATTTTGGACATTACCATATTCGCTGAACATGTTAAAAATAGTTAAAATATATGAATTTGTGTTTATAGTATCGTAAAATGTTAAAAACAGCTCTAAAGATTTTATACAAAACATTATCTGCAACATTAGAGAGCAATAATATCGATAATGTCTGTGAGGATGGTAGGATCAATCACGATATATCGATTTGTAATCGATACGCAAATTGATCTATTTTATTGCTATAATATTTAGAAACTATGAAGTTACGTAAGTTTGTACTGAGTTTTTGTATGGTATTGATTCTCATTGCCTTTTTTTACATTGCTCCACTTTTAAATGATGTGTTGAAATTGTACAAGGACTCAGGTAATTTAGATAAGCCACATCGATACATCGATGGACGGATCGAATCAATTAAGTGTAGATCGTATGATCGATATCGGTGGTATTGTGTGCAATTGTTGCAGCGATCGTAAAGGTGAAGTATGTAGATGATTTCATTGTGTTGTGTATTTTAATATAGTTCGATTAGAATCGAGATAAAGTTTATTATTAAAGTCAGCCTACGTTCTATTTAAACGTCCTTGCCTATGTCTATTGAAACTGTTGTTGTAGTGGAAGTAGCATTTCGGTTTATTGGTATTAAACTCATTGTCTTCCTGCCCTTATCCCACACTAGGTGGGGTCGGCACAACACGTATTCCTATTTCACTCTCCTCTATCAGCCGTCATACTCACTCCTTTCTTACCCATATCATCCTTCACACAATCCATCCATATTTTCTTTAGCCTATCTCTATTTGTATATCCATCCACATTCTACTGTTTACTGATATTAAACTAAATGTTAAAAAATGTGCCTCTGATCAAACTGATGAAGACAATATTAACAAAAGTTTTATAAGGTACAAGCGATTTTCATCCCAGTTCCTTTATAAACTATGTCAAAACTGACATCAGCACAAGATAGGTTCTAGATAAGGTAGTTTCGAAATACTCTAAGTATTACAACTTATATTCGATTCTATAACTTCAATACTTCAAGAATGTTGATAACGTTTGAAACGATAAACTAGATTCTTCTCGATTTCTTTATCAAAGATTACAATTTCCAAGTGTGTGTCGTCATAATAAACTGATAATGGTTTAAAGTGCGCAAATACACAATCGTGTTCAATTTATTTAACCAGATCATCATATTTCAAAATGCAAATTGTAATCGGCACAAATATTATTAGGACGATTTTTTGCTAAAGACGCCACTTCCATTCTTCATTATACTATTATAGTCAGCTTCTGAATTCTGGTTTTATTGATGTGTAAATTTTCATTTTTAATGGGCCATCTACCCCACTCTATATTATTCATATTGCCTCTTTTGTAACAGAGAACAATGGGGTCAAACACGGGGTCAAATGAGTAACACCAAAATATCAATAACACGAAATCCTCTGACTTATTTATTTTGAAAAAGTCGAGTAACAAACTAATCGTGATCATAACGCGACTCGGGATAATCCGTATCCATATTTGGAAAGTTAATACGAACTACAAAGTAGAGCATTGTACAGATATTTTCTGTAATGTCATTGTGTGAAATCACTCAGTTGAACTATTACACCGTTATGTTGGTTATACTTAGAACTGCAGAAGGTACAATGTTCTCAGGCTGCAATTGAGTCATTTTCTTTAGAATTGTCATGTCCATATTTGGAAGCGACTATTTTTGTCTTCATATTTGTTAGGGCTGCGTAATTACAGTAGGTATGTACATGTCATATCAGCTCGTAAATGTCCACTGCTGAAAGTGTGGTTCCCAATGCTTCCGACATTATCGGACAGTATATTGTGTATTCTAAAATGAGGATTAAAGTCGGTTTATTTGAAATATCCTAAGATAAAATTGCCAGTTTTTCACGTGATACCAAAAAAATGTTTTTTATTCCGAGCTCATGACCAGATACTTAAGACAAAGCAGATTCCAGCAAATAGGGAAGACTGAAGAGGCTTGGGTACAATGAAAAGGGCATCTATAGAATTGAATGCGTACAAGAATGCGCCAGCGCACGAGCGCCATATAAAACAGTCTTTACCGTAAATACGCCAGTTTCGAATTTCGAACGGTTTAAGGAATTTTAAATAGTGCTTACGACTGTATTGCATGATTCACATATTCGATCAACCACGTTTTGCTACACGATTTTCAACTTTATTTCTATAGCCATAAGAGTATGTGATACTTTATGGTGTTGTTGGCAAGTTTGTGGCATCGAATAAAAACAGTTATATAATAGGCTTTAACTCGAGCCTGATGATTCAAAGCTACCGGGCGATGACCATGGTTACCTAATGGATATTGAATAAAAAAGTGGTGAAGTGAGTTCATTCAATCTACCAAGCGGGTTCCGTAATCTGATTTAAATTTCTAGTTAGCAATCGTTGTTGGTATTTTTTCTCTCTATGTTATTTTTATTAAGTTATATTCAGCAACACTTATGTAAATCATTCCATATGCAGAAGGTAAGTGAAATAAGTACTCAAACGAGGAAGATAGAACATTTCCTACATACGTTACATCTTACTAAGGACTACGTCTTTGAGAACCCGGTTGGTTACCTAGTAAGAATGTTAGTATTTTATGGTTCGGAATCTTCGGAACAAAAGCAGCATTTGGGAATCTCCAAAGAAACGCATTGTTATGATGAGAATTCATTAGACAGTGAATCGCGTTTACTATCACTCGACAGAACTCGTTGTAAATCCCAATCGTGTTATACCTTTCTAATTTGAATTCTTTGATTGCTTTCCTTCCACCCAGACAGCATATCTTTGCATAATAATCTTATCTTTAACACTAGTTGCCCACTTGGATGTAAAATAAGAACTTGGTAGCATAATGTTTTGGAAATTGAAATAAAAACTAAATGTAAAGTCTTTAAAGTCTAATGAATGGAACGGAATGTTAATACTAGTCATGATAGATTTGCATTAGATAACCACTAGTGCATTTTATTAATAAAAATGTCGATGACAGCTATTCTGATTTTAAATAAACAAGAACCCACATTTAATTTTCTTCTCAAGGGACCCGAAAGAGGTTTCAATGTGATGACTGAAGTAAAGTATGCTGAGTATAATAATAATGAGGATAATACGGTAGGTACTAATATTTACATTAGAGATACAACGACAAAAGAAAAGGAAGAATGAATGGCACAAAATCATGACTTATTTGCAAAAGAAGCCAATCAGTTTGTATATCTTAACTTAAAATTACCTCGAACCGTAGGTAAAACAGCATTCATAAAATTTCTCAGAACATAACCGCTAACCTCTCCGTCCTTCACATAGTAAAGAAAACCGTGCTTTAAACAATGCTTTACGTATCGTATGAGAACGTTGCGCTTGCGACGCCAATTAAACGAACTATATTGACGCTATATTGTGTTGCGTGGGATTTGTAGGCAAATAGGTTAGCATGGCCATTTGTGTTCGTAAGTACATGGTAGCTTAAGAAATGATAAAATTGTTGGTTAAACGAAGATTTTGTTGAAGAAAATGATCATGTGAATGCTGATATTGGCCCATATCTGTCTGTTTTGGATGGTGACAAATACATCCATAACAGCCGAAAAGAGTTCACTGCTAAAGATGACCCTCGTTATAGACCTCAACATATTATTAGAAAAAGCCTTGGACAATGAATTTGATCAAGAAATTCACCACAACAACTTTCCAAGTGAAGTTTCGTGTTTACATTATTTGTCATTCAAAGTATTAAACAGAGATGTTATGCTTTAAAAGATTGTAGGTTTACTAGAAGAGCTAAACAAAGGCTCAGTTGATATATTACAGCTCGATAAGTCGATACGTTATCGCAGAATGCAACTGTAAGTAGTTCTACATACCTCACGCTATTACCGTTTAAACGGATTATACAATAAGGTAAGAAACGCTTAACAACTCATGATAAACCTACATTCTAGATGAAAATAATTAAACATTTGATTAATAGTTATACCGATATGGTATAATCAGTTATTATAACAGAAGAAACTACTGTTTCAGAATTTTACAAGACGCTTGATTAGACACTATTAACAAGGATAGAAATATCACTAAATGAAATATTAAAAATGTTATCACAGGTATAGGAAAATATACAACTTGATAATGGGAAATACACAAATACCAGAACAAGACAATTATCTATTAACACTTTGCAAATCCAGAAAAATACACACGCACAAGATTTTTTTAGAAGGATATAATAACAAAACATTACAAAAACACTAACACTTCCGAATCTTCAATTCCAAATTTCCCTTTTACTGAATCCGGAAACACTACACACGCGGTCACGAACCGAACTGAATCCGAACCACCGTACACTTTATATAAATATGATAATGTCCCACTTTTTCAGGAAACTGAAGCGCACACGCAAACGAGTAAAATGCATACTGAATCAGTGTTTAGTAATTAATAAGGCGAAGCGACAGGAAATGTGCGTACTCGTCGTGGTTTCTCTGCTATTTTGTAAAGAGGATGTTGATTTGCATGGTGCTTTAGACGAGAAATTGAGGGAAATGATCCATATTAGGATAAATAGGGTTTTCTAAAGTAGCTTACGAGAACCAGCTCCTAAACTTCAAGCAAGAGAAAATGATAAAAACGTTACACAAGTTGACATTAAGTAACAATACAAAATATTTATAGCAACAAACATGCAATAGTACTTTCATGTCCTAACTACGATAATAATTAATTATAAAAGGAACGAATCGAGAAATGATGCAAAAAACAATACGGTAGCTATTTCGGTAGCAAATAAGCTGACAAAAGAAAGTCCAAACGTCCCAAATACCAACGCATCTACCGTAAACATTAACTAACTGGATATGCAGATGAGCATAGGTATTTCCTTCTGAGGCTGCAGGTCCACTGGGGCCAACCGAGCGAGCGCAACCAATCGGCTGGAACAGCACGCAACGACAACAAATTAATGCTAGCAAAACACGCAAACCACGCAAGAGAATCAAAATTCGTAGCTTAACGGTGTCTCCAACAACGCTAACTAATAACATCAGAAAAAAACAATAGCCTGAAACATAAATTCGAAAATTCCCAAGCTTTAGAGTCTCACTGAACCGTTCGATTCGTTAATCGATATCCATTATCGAATTTCACCATCCCGAATCGTCAAGAATATATACAGACAAATAAATTGAAGTTACTTCAGGTGTTATGGTCTTGTGATGACAAACATAAGCAATTTAAGCGTCGACTAAAAATAAAACCACGTCGGTGCTGATAAACGAATACTGCTTATTATAAAAGCCGTAAAGTCCGCGTTACATAAAGAGAGAAATGAAATCATGCCTGAATACATGCTTGAAAAGACTACAGCGACACAACAAGTGCAGCTAATGACTAACATTATAGAGCTTTGATGAAACCCTTTAAAATTAACAAGATGGTAACTGAACACGCAATGTCGGAGAATAATATCGGGATCAATTTTCTGGTTATCTTATTTCTTACCCCAATGATCTATAATGATTAACTGGTCATTTTCTTTTACAACACTCGGTGGTGCGTGACGTAGCGCCGTTCGGTCTACGTGATATTTTCGTCAAGCCTAAAGTTTCAAGTTCAACGACCACTGAGGTCAGGTGCGAGATAAAAAAAATATTCAACAGTTTCCGCAATATCTAATTTTCGGTCGTAAACATTAATTGCGCTTATTAAAGTGCTCGTGTTCGGTTCCGTTTGCGGACTGGACACAGCGCTTATGATTTTTTCGAACTTATTGCGCGGAATGCTGAACGGCGGTTGAAATTAAAAGGTATTTGATCGAATTCCTTATGTAATGGAACATGTTATCGTAAGTCTTATCTGATCATCTGTTTCCGATGTGATGTTTGACTTGTCAACACAGCATCTCATTATCGCTGCTCTCATAACTGCGTTACATCTAGTTCCGCGACGAGATCCGTCTCGACGGACAACTTCGGCATAACTTGACGAGCAAAAAACGTCGCCTACGTATTTTGATCCGCATGAATGCCCAGAGTAATCTAAAAGGGACTGCATTCCTCTGCTGTTGTATTTGAAATTTTACACCTACATACATTTTCGCAAGGTCCACTGGTAACCACACCCGCACCGTTATCACAAAGTACACCTTTATCATACCCGTATAGCTTTAAGTTGAACTAAGTTTTATTAATGTTGCCCGTATCTTTCTATGGGCACGGGGTACATTACGCATAATAATGTTCCATTCCCTGCATCGTGTGCGGTCTACCATCCATGTAGATAAAGATCTGGCAAAAAAAACCGTGACATGGAAGATAGACCACATTTCACCAGTGATTAATGTTATATGAAGCAAAAAGTAGGCCTGGCGACAGACAGATTTGACCTGTCTGATCAACTTGATGTCATTTAAGGCTGCATTACGTGCGATTGAAAAGCAAATGCCTAGGTCACGATCGGCACGTCTAAAAGAAACTTTACTGCATGTGTGTAGTTACCCTTGAAGATTTTTAAGTCCAGGACGTCGTCAAAAACGGCTGTCCATTCGATTTTGTTCATATACACCTTGAACACAAATAGGCCAGTCACGACTTTTGCCTTATTAAGATTTATCGAGCACTTTGTTACTTGATTTGTTGTTTTATTGTGGCAACAACCATACATATTTAATCCGGATTCGGTTTGAATTAAATGACCACCTATTCAATTTAGAACCATTTAATTTTGACAAGTTGTCTGTTGCAAAACAGAGCTAATAAAAGGATATGTAGATTACACAATATTCATGCTAACTTAAAGGTAATTGAAAACAAATATAATTTTAGGTGCTACATTTCCACTGCTGTGAGAGTCAATTCATGAAATAATAGTGCATACCAACTATCACTGACGCACTAAACAATTTATTACTGTTCGCAGCTTCGCACTAAACGACACCATGTTAGTACCATTAGGAACTGTATTAGCTGTGGTATAAGCCCAATGAAGGAGAAACGCGTGTGAAATCTGTAAAGGTGATGAAACCTTGTCAATCATTCACCCTAAACATGATAATGACGTCACGCTTATAGACAATTTCACCCTCAATTATACGCCAAATCAGCTATTAAAAGTCAACATAACTTTAATAGTAGTTTTAAAAAAACTAATAAATTAGGCAGTTTGTTCATAAAAAAGGTTTGAAGCAAAACCAGTTTGATGGTCCGTGGTCTTCCCGGTTACCTGTGCCATGACTTGGGCATTCCACGCATATTTCCAATGTCCCTTTGTATGGCATGGCTCTGGTATATAATATTGCGTTGTGTCGTGCAAAATTGTATGTAAAAAGTGAAGTAAAAAATAAGGTAGATACTTCATTTGAAAAGGATGTACAAATATTGCTACCTGTTAAGACTGATCGATCCATTACATCTTAGATATTTTCTATTATGACGGCACTGTTGGAAGCGTAGCCATTTATTTATTTAAATGCAATGCTAAAATGAAATGTTCAGAAAGTGGAACTTCTTAACTTGGGAGGTAAAATAAACAACTGTATTTACTGAGAAAGAAATACATTTCTAGAAAGCCAGATTCTGGATAACATTTGAGAAAACTAAGATAAAAGAGGTTCAGTTGGTTTGGTCGCCAGTAATAACAGACAAACAAACAACAAATACTTCTTTACCGAAACATCAAAACTGTCTCGGTTGAGGCCTATGGTGTTATGAACATTTACTATTTAGGCTCAATTCACACCATAGTGCTAATTGATATACTAAACTGTTGATACCTTAAAAATTCCAACTTTCCAATTCACTTCAACAAAATATTTCAAAGGCCATTAAATACTACAGTACCTGCTTGATGACCGAGCTTGCTCGGTTTTTTTTGGTAAATCGACGTTTTCTAAAAATGAAACCTAGCTAGATCGATTTATCGCCCCCGAAACCCCCTGCATACTAAATTTCATGATAATCGTTGGAGCCGTTTTCGAGATTCAGATTATAATATATAGGTACATATAAGAATTGCTCGTTTAAAGATATTAAATAGAACTGTAAACATTCCTGCTAAGAAATTTCAATGAGAGTATGTAGCAAAATCGTTATTTAATTTCGAAATGACATAAGATGAAGACTTCACACTCTACAGAAATTACAAAAATCTGTTACCTACATACATGAAACACTTACCATAACTACACGACAAGAAGACAATAAAAACACGACGACTAACAATTCCATAACAAGTTCTAGTTGTGAGTGACACATTTTTTCATAGTTCCCGACAGGATTTGTTATTCTAATTAGTTGACAGTTATTTTGGACAGGTTACTTATAACGAACGTATATGAATGCACAATGAAAATGAAGATTTTGTAGGCTTGTAAGTGTTTTGTAAGTGTAACGTTAAAACTATTGCAGACTTTTCTAATTCCAACTTTGACTTAAATTATTTATGGGTTGTAAGCAACGATCTGAGAGATAAAGCTGCGTTTGCCGCGGTCAGTCTGTGGATGGGTGACCGTTCCATACACTAAGAGACCCCTCCATGCCTCGGGGATCACGTTAAACAGTTGGTCCCGGGTGTCATACGAATACCTATGACAGTCGTTACGGGAAGTCAGAAGCTCGAAAGTATCACGACTGGTCTAACCTTAGGATATCGATATTTCCCAGAAATTGGGTTGCGGATTTCTGATGGCAGTGGATTTCCGTGTAAAATACTGGTATACAGCCGTATCTGGTTAGACTGGAAGCTAGCTAGGAAAAAAGCTAGGCAGAAAATGGCTTGTAAGCAAGTGTTCATGTTTTAATTTCATCCGTATAATTAATGCTATTAAAAAAGTGAATACAATAATTCTTAAAAATGTCTGACGTAAGCATAGTACATTATTTTTAAGTCAATTTAGAAACAAAATTACGTTAAACATGATCATTGAAGCATATGGATTTAAAATGTTATCGTCTAGTTGTTATAGTTTCGAATTTAGATAAACGAGTTTCGAGAGTCGACTGCTATAACAATCTCGAATGGGTTTTTAACAGGTTATAAATACAAAATGTCGCTTTCAGTCCGTTCCGATTCCATATCCGTCCAGTTATTTTTAGTTTACCTTTAAAGTTAAAAAGATTTTCCACCCATTACCTTCGATAAAGGCTTTACAACGTTTTGCGATAACTTACTCTTGCTTTAATGTGCACAAACATATTTCTGATCGTAAAAACAGTCGTTATAGTTTGTTTTACTATAAAACTATAAAATTGAATCAGTGTAGTCAAAACCCTTTACTTTCTAAATAACATTTTGAATACAGTTATTCGTGACAAATTGCAGTATGTCAAACTTGTTAATAAGAATCATGTGTCTATTTTTCAGTACAAAGATCATTGTCTAGTGGTTACAAAAGAATGCGCTCAGTACTTCTTTCCTATTTATTATTAAAATGCAGCTATTATTCTTGGCCATAAGCTAACCGGATATCCATACATGTGAAAACGGGTCATGCGTTGTTGCCTTTATGGTGGGCTTTGCTGGCATTCCGACTCTCGAACACCATTACGGATTCTATGAGCATTGAACATCGCCTAGTTTCCAAAGTACGATTAGTTAGCAGTACTTCTACGATCCGTAAAGGGCTGTAGCCATTTCTCTTTAGGCATTAGAATCGTTAAAGTGTTCAAGTAATGTTAATTTCAAATACGTAATTAAATCGTTTCTTGGATTCGTTTTTTGCTTTTGAATCAACATCGTAGTCATTATTTCAGCTACGTTATTGTCTTTGTGCTATATGTTAATTCATGACGCAATCAAATGAAGATCACGAATCGTTTTCAGTTTTTATTTCGTGCTCTTTTTTTCATCAAACAAGAAAAAGGTTGTGTTAACAAAGACATCAAAGTAAATCTCTACATTTTGAACACATACATTATACCTTCATGCAGTAGACTGTATTTGCGCAAAACCACAGTTTGCACAGCTGCGGTGACGTCACGAACCAGAAAAATGGACTGGCCTTTATTATTTCAACTTTGTTATAATAGTTTGAATAAATAAACGTTTATACTACGATGATTGTTGTAAGGGTGACGCAAAATTAATCGGGCAATTAAGCAAATATTTTGATATTACGTCATATAATAGAGTCTACGTAAGGATATAGTCACGATAGCACGATAACGACAAAAAATATATTTTTGTGCTAGTTTACGTAACGTCTGTATTTTGTGTAAAATTTCAAAATTCTAACAATGCAGTTGCAAAGCTTCACGGGGCGTATACGCAAATTAGATTTGTGTTCCAGTTACTACGGTAGTCCAAGGCCTCTTTAACTACTTACGCTTATTTTGTAAGCTGAAGCCAACAAAGATGGAAAGTGGCGACATTTACGACAATATTATACCTTAGGCAAAATAATAGGTAATTCTGATTCGTCCATATTAAATTAATGACTCATTTCTTTGTCTACACTTAAAATAAATGCTTTGGGTACAAAGATTACATCTGTATTCTCGTTTTTAATGTAGTTTTTAATCTCGTAGTTCATGTAAAGCGGTCTAATAATTAATAATGCTTTATCTTAATTGAAACTACATTATTAATAAATACTGCGTATACAATTTCAATCGGCTGTCGTAATTGCCGTAAAACAGTCTTGTTAGCGTGAAACCCAGTTAGTATTTTGTTTATTAGTTAGAAAATTGGTGTAACAAGCAACTAGGCGATTGCGATCAACAAATTGAAATGACTGCTGTATGAGGTAATCAACTGCTTTCATGTAAGGTAAATTTTCGATTGATAATAATCTGTTAGGTAACGGTTATTAAAAATACATACAATATTACACTTGATGCTGTAAAACAAAATTCACGAACGAGATTAATGTTTTTTAAAGAAGGTTGTTAATAGTTTACTGCATTATACCCAACGGTTAATGTGCATCTATAAATATTATTAAGTTCACAGGTGGATGCAGAAGCTCATCTGATAATACCTGTCATAATTACATGGCCGCCTCTCTAGACTCCCGTGGGAATTCTACCCATAACTTATTTTATAAATTCGCAGAATTGCTTGCAGCTGGGACTTGGGATTTTTTCTGGATTTTGTCCTAATTTTTGCGGACTTAACATTAAGTGTGACGCAAATTACTAACCAAAGCATGATTCTAACGAATACCAGGAAAACGTTACTATGTTCTAAGTTCCCAGAATGATCACTGATTTGATGCCCAGTTTGGATCACAGGTACTTTGTGGTCACAGACCTTTGTAGTCAAACAAAAACAGTATTATCTAATACTGACGATCAACATCAATTTAATTTTGATGTCTTTATATCTGATATAGTGATTGAACAATCAGAAGACGTTGTTCGATCGCAAGATAGTTTTAATAGGAGAATTAATTAATATGATAATGAAACAAAGGTTAATAGAGACGTAAATAATGTTGGGAAAATTAATCGACATTTAATTTTATTGTTAGCATTGACCACATTAAGAATAACTAATGTTTAAATAATAATTAGGATGGGTGATTTAAATACAGTTATTTTAACGACAGTGTCGACAAGTAATATCTGGTATTGCTCTTTAGTCACCCACAGCGCAAGATAATGGAACAAAATTTTATTTAACAAGATTCTGAGTTATTGCGAGATGATTGCGATCAAATGACAACAGAGTAGGTAATGTTACGACAGTGAGCTTGTCATATTGTGCACGACGTTCATCGTAACAGAAGAAAAATTCTTTCATGTCCATTTGTCTGCTCGCTTCCCCAGAGTTATTACTAACAACAGGATTATTAGCTTAACAATAAAATTGTGTGCACTGCACAGATAACTACAAGGTGTAGATGTGATAAGGTTGTGATAGCGCTGTTTAGATTATAATTTGCTTGGAATGTTTCTTGAAATACTTCTTAGTGGTGCCGTGATGTTTTGATGACGTTATAAGTGGTCTAATTGTAAGTAAAGTTTTAGCTAAGTTTTGATGACATTTAATTATGTCAATTGTTTTATATAGTTTAGCTTCCTTTTCACTTTTGTAAATGTGAGAACTTTGTGGACCTGCATCTATAAATTTGTAAATTACTACAATATTATTCATATGACTTTTTTTTAAATTTTATTTTGGTTTGTTAGTTTTTGTACTCAAGTCTTTTAGTACTATATTACTCATTGGTCTGTGGTCAGGACCTCATTGTTCTCTCACTATCCTAAATCATTGTACTGTATCCACTGAAATTGTTAAAGGTATTATTTTTAAAAGAGTAACCATGGAGTTTCTTGCCGGCTCTTCTCCATAGGAAACAACTAATTGGAACCGTGCACCTAAATTCGACGTTTCATAAGCACCTGTATTGGTTTATGTGAAATAAAAAAAATTGATTTTGATTTTTGAGTATGAGTAATTATAAAAGTATGATGATAAATTATAAGAATAGCTGAAAATTGCACTTAAATGAAGTGTGCATTAATATTATCTTTTCACATTAATCCGGTGATAAGATAATGATGACTGCGAACCGGAATATTTTCGACTTTATAGCGACACGCCCCGGCTGCTCACGGGTGCAATGTAGTTACTAATGTGGGGCATATAAACCTACCTATTGAATCACTCTAAAATCCGGTGCGTAGTTTTAAAAATCTAAGCATACATAGGGACAGATAGCGGGAGCGACTTTGTTTTATACTGTGTAAAGATTGACTGCCTTGTTGGTCTAGTAGTCGCAAGTGCGACTGCTGAGCATAGGGTTCTGGGTTCGATCCCCAGGTCGGGCAAAGTGTTATTGGGTTTTTCCATTAGGTTAATTTCCAAAGTGTAATTTCTCAGTAGCAGCCCGGACTCTGGATATACATGGGACTTAAACATAACTGGCGAAACGAGGGTGTACTAAAATCACCTCTGCCGAACCCTTCGGGGAGTACAAGGCGTGATGTTATGTTATTAATCAATCATTCTTAACTACATGAAAATTAAGTTAGAAGTGTATTGTTAGAAAGATCGAAACAGACTTCGAACAGATAATGCGTGGTTCATGAATACGATCAATGTTTCGCAAGACAGATCGTGATCGATTAGACCATGAGATGTACTTGCTACACGTGCCTGATATTCACAAGTCACATATTATATCTTCGGCATTCTTATATCGAAACCCAGGGTTGCAGTAATTTCGAATTTCACAATATGATTAGCAGTTACAATTTTTATGACTAATTCCCATAATTTACGGAGCATTAATTGAGACCGTTGTATCTTTACTAATAATGAAGCAAAGACTTCATGGCTTTGCATAGTAGACCCTCCCATATGGTAATAGCTATCACAGGTACAAATTAGCTTACGATTTTATATGCTCAGTTTGGCAATAAAAAATGCTACGATTGAAAAGCAAAACAATTCGTTTTTGTTTATGAGAATGTGTCCATGAAATCTATAACAATATACAACGTGTTACAAAAATACCCCTAAAGCCGAAAGGGGGTTAAACGGTCCCTTGTAAAGAGTGTATTGGCAATATTTGAAACCGTAGTTTATCCCCAAAAAAAAAATGAATTTGGATAAAACATAAAATAATCATCATTGAAACGCAACCCTGAAAACATAAAACTAAAGAGTAGACTACCCAGAAAGTTATTTACATTCTTACCTAATTTCCTTTGAGAGGTAAATGACAACAATCATAAAAGACTACTTGATTATTATTTACATTTTTCATGGGGAATTATGTAACACGTTGTATATTTAAAATATACAAGGTTAGTCGGAAAGGGGGTAATAAGCCGAAAGGGTTTTAAAGTACCCATAATAATGGAGAACTCATGTTCTACAACTTTCCCCAAAAATTATTAGTATAAAAGAAATAGCTGTTAAAAAATTTATAAAAAATACGCTAAATTCTATCTATCCTCAGCTATGATCAGCTGTGTTTACATTTTATGTCATATTTGGGATCACGGATTACAAGCTCCATTTTCTGAATTCGTAACTAAAGCAGGGATAAAGATTGTTTGAAAAAACTAAAATAAAAATGATTTTGAGTGGAAATTTTTTATATCTATTTTTGAAATTTTAACACTTTCTTTAAAACATTCATCAGTGATACATTAAGTGGCCCACGACTTAGTACCCCCTTTCCGACTAACCTTGTATTTAATATCAATTGTATTAAATAAAAAATAAATTATATACATAGGGTATTATGTACATACCACAAGGAGCTGTCGGTTTGAATAATATTATATCTCAATAATATGAAGATGGCAGCATGGGTTAGACTACACGCGGAAGGCGGAGGACCGGGTGTTGTGGACTTGTGACGCAACTTGGGCGAGGTCTATGACCACCAGTGGACTGTGCTAGGCTCACTTGATTGATTGATCGAACATAAAAAAGTCAAGTGCAAGTATTATGACATTGGAACTTTTGGAATGGTCGTGGTAAAATAACCGTTATCTTGCATTATGAGATACATTGTTATGCAATATAAGACAATTGTAAGCGATACTTTAACGGATCGTAAATATATAATAAAACTGTGATGGAATTCCTTATATTAAAACTTATTGCTTTGCTTACAAAATAACATTCAAGCCTGTATTCCCCGAAGGGTTGGGCAAAGGTGTATAGTAACACCATCATTTCGCTTAAGTCCCATGTAATAGGGGGCAAGCCTATTGCCATCAACCGGGCACTAATCCATACTCCGGGACGCTACTGAGGAAATTCCACACAGCAAGACCAAATAACATTTTGCCCGACCAGTTCTTACATAATATTTTTTTTAATTCGCTTTCTTTCTCGATTGTGTAATTTTTCGGGAGTGTTGATCGATAACCCTATTCTTAGGTTCACTCAGTGAACAAATATTCTTCGCATAAATTCCAATGTAATTCAACACCGACCGGCCTTGCTTTTGTTATTATTGATACCTTAGTTGCACAATACGTGTTATGGACGGGATTCTGATGTATTTTGTGCTGAGTACGCTTAGAGGCGTGATGTGGAATGCGTAGGACAGCGTTAGTTGCGTACAATTATCTATTACTTCGTGCGATAATCGAAGACTTTGGTTTTGTTTTACTATGAAGACATCTGTAGATAAAGCTTACTAGATATAATCACATATTTATCGTTTACTGAAGATGATGTAGTGACAAACATTGAAAGGAGTATGCTTAGTTGGTTTGATCATGATGAGAGAATGAGTGAACGGCGATTAACAAAAGGAATTTATAAGGCGGATGTCAATGGAAACGTCGGTAGAGGACGTCCTAGAAGGACATACATCGATGTTATTGGTAATGTTCTTCATAAAGGACAGGTGAGTAGTACTCTCAACCGGCGTGCGTGTATGACAAGATGTATGAATGTTGATGAAGTGAAAGGAATATGTAAGGGTCGTAGCAGGTGGCGTTCTATAGTTTCTGCCTACCCCCATGGGAAAAAGCGTGAGTTTATGTATGTATGTATTTATCGTTTTCTGGGTAGAAAAATATAGGCCCTTAAGCATCATTTGATGTAACAGACTTGCCTTAGGCCGGCAATACACTTGTAAGTTGCTTCCGTAAAATTTATGTAAGTGATTTATGACAATTAACTCGACTTTACAAATCAGTCGATAAACTTACAAGAGAGTTTACATTTGCAAATTTGTCGTTAGTTAATTACCTAAGGGACTTACGTCAGGAAAACTTACAGGTGTAAAGCCGGCCTAAAATTCTTCTAGTATTTTTTTTAAATGAAAAGTCCATGGTAGCAAATTTCGAAACAAAACAAAATAGCGAAACATAAAATAATAATGTAAATTGCCATAATGTTCACTACACTTGCAACACTCTCTCGTCCCTAATTGCAACATCGTAATTATACCTCTCGTATAACAAGTAAGAAATACGCACACTATGAATGAAGCACTTTGAAGCATTGCTTCATATCTTGGAACTAAATATCGTGCTCCTGATGCGCATCAAAGAATGAAATTAAAACATGAGAACAATGAATCAGCTGTTTATAATCTGGCGTAAATTGGAAGTCATCAGAGAAATCATTTGTTTAATGGTGATCGCGATGAAGTAGCAAGTTAACACTTATGTAAGTAAACATATCTAATGATTCAACAGCACTGAAACCTGAATGATGACGCGTGTTTTGTTATTGTGTCTTTACTTTTACAGAAATAGGCGTATAGCGTGCTCCAACGTAGACCGCACCATCGCTTTACATCAGGCGAGATGGCGGCCAACGGCAGGCCTAACAAATAAAAATAAAAAATGACTAATATTTTTTTATTTTCTTGTCTTGGTCGCGTTTGGCCCTAGTCTCACGTGATGGTAAGCGCAGACAGGGTCTAAGATGGCACACACGAATCCAAGGAACAGAGATATAGAAGGATTCCCCTATACCCCTCTGGCTCTCACATACATACGACGGAACACAGTAAACTGTTTTGTTCCGGACAGAAATCATACTCATGAAAAATCTTATCATGGTGTTTCTTAGTCCTATTTGGATCTTCCGTCTCCGTCATGCACTCAGTTCCCATCGCGTCAAATCCTTTGACCACATAACAACCGGATGTATTTAAGGACATTGGAATACTACCTGGATGAATATCCTCATTATCACAAGTAGATAAGCAGCCGAGAAATATTACACGTAGAATTAATGGTCTTTTTGTGAATTTCCAAGAAAGGCGAGACCTCAGATAAGACCTTCCATTGTGAAAACAAGATGCAACTTGGTTTTAACAAGACAATCGCCGTTTTCTGTATCTTCGGCATAAGTCCATTCAGCGAGGTCTAATGAGAGCATCCTATTGATAAGTTTTTGTGTAGCCAACAGCTTTTTGACACGTTTATCAGGGCACTTTGCACTTGCACCACTTCTGGGAATGGTGGCAAACGTTTTTGTTTTGATCCGTTTTGACTGCCCTGTTGGTCTAGTGGTCAAAGCGCGACTGCTGAGCATGGGGTCCTGCGTTCGATCCCCAGGTCGGGCAAAGTGTTATTTGGTTTTTCCATTAGGAATTTCTCGGTAACCGCCCGGAGTCTAGATTTGTGCTGGGACTGTGTGTCTGGACTTAAACATAATTGGCGAAACGAAGATGTATTAAAAACACCTCTGCCGAACCCTTCAGGGAATATAAGGCGTGATGTTATGTTATTTGTTTGGATTTTCTGGTATTAACTGTTATTTTTTGTCTCCTTAAGAATTACCATCAAGTTATCCGGAATTGCGAGAAATGGAGTTAATGAGAGACCTTTGCCCAGGCATGGGAGACAAGCTGATGATTTAATAAGATAATTCTTTAATTAAATATGGTTATTTATGGCGAAATATGTTATTGTACTTTTTTGATCATAATACCGCACAGCTGAAAGACATTCATGAAGCATGACCAAAGAAATCTGCATAATAATAATCTGAGTCATGGATGAAAACAAACTTTACACAACTAAGCAATCCATCCGACGATCACTAGTAAAATGATTGAGTGCTGAGGTAACCGTTATTGTTTTTTTGAATTCCACACTAATCATTTGTATCTTTTAGTTATTTCCCAAAGTGATGTCAGAAACTCGTCACCATGTATAATTGTTTCTTAACGAGTCGTAGCGAATTTAAATAACGATTTCTGTTGGAATCTTTATAATTGATTGGGCCAAATCACTTCTCGAATATTTTGCGGTTATAACCATTCGTGTTAACGTGCGTTTTTATGAACGAAAGTACGAACAAATGGTTACGTAGCCAATTGTTTCTCGCTAGCTGGACTAGTTTTTATAAGATTCCCATCATTAACGCGTGTAATGACCGCAGGATGTCTAAAAACGTAAAGCAGCACGTGTTTTATTTTGAATCGTAATGGTGATTCTTTCCTGTGAAGAAGAATGTCGGAATCTTAGGTTTTAGGGGTCAATGGTATTTAAAATTTGTCATCTTGTACCCGACGCGCAGTCTTGTGGTCTAGAATGTTGTTCTCGAAACCTACTTTTTATAAGAGGTATACTGTCTCTTTCATCTTCAGACGAACGTTGACACTGGTGACTTATTTGGTGTCAACATTGTTTCCAAACTTGAGCACGACTTTTACGACGGTACTGTAATTAGTGGCAAAGTTTCTTCCGATTTTTTACGCCCTGTTTTCTTTGGAGAAAGTGTAACTTTAGCGAATCATTAAATGAATCGCAAATCATAAATTCGCATGTTTACCATTGAGTTGGCCGTGCACCTGCAGACGGTCTTCAGTGAAATGTCTGGCTGGGCGCGTCACGCACGGGAGAAAGTGTACTACAAAAGCGTACCTGCGACTGGTCTCCAATTGGGTTGCGACCTCGAATATCTACCGGCACGGGTCTTCTTTTTAGAGTTCCGTACCCAAGATTTCATAAAATTATTGTACATTATGCTTAGTAAGGGTAATTTAGTGAAAGATCGCAAAATCTCGACCAAAGCCACAGTTTTTTGCCCAGAAGTCATTTTATTCTTCATACATCCTTGAAACATTCTTTGTCAACATTTTGTCGAGGATACAAAGCCCCTAAAAGGCACAAATTCGAACTTAGCCAGTTTTTTCACATCGCAAACCGCCGTTCCGAGTCTTCCTCTAAACCGGTCTGCTCCGAAACTTGCTGGGGACGCGGAAAACTATTTCTGAACGATTATGTGCTCTATGCTTTAGAAAAAAAAAAACGTGACCGATGTTAATTCGGATATCAACATCATCAGTAATTGAGTTTCGTTATTAACAGTCAATTTGAATAAAAAGAACCCGAATACTTTCCGTTTTAATCTTAAAGCAATCTACTTGAAAGATAAAGAGTTGATACTGACTTTTTAAGCGTTCGCGGCTGAAAGCTCGAAAGCGGTTTGGACAACTATTCAGGAGTTAGTTATAACGTAGAGAAGCTTAATAACAAAAACAAAGAAGCGTCTAGTTTCTAGAATGGGATTTGTTGGAATGTGATTCTGGGGCTTCAATTGCATCTTGTACTTTATATCAAGACTGATAAGGTTGGAATATCTTTGTTGGAGGTTCCTATCCATGTTTGAACGACGCGACGTCGCCACAATGTCGTCGAAGGGTTTTGTTTCTCCCGGCCACCAAACAGGATTCCTTTGAAACGTTTTACTTGAGACTGAATGGGTGCCTGTTTCATTGTTTGGCAACGTGTTATCTTTTATTGGGTGTGTAACGGCGATTTTATGGAAAGAACAGAAGGATTTTACCTTTTAATATCAAATGAATTGCCTACGACACAGGGATGACTTTCTCGTAGTAAGACTAGTAATTTAATTTGATTATTTCCTGACCTGTTGATCTAAAGTTAATGGCTTCTAAAATACAGCTTGTGAACAAGTTATAAATGACGGACCGTACCCAGTTGATCAAATCAATTAACAATTTTGCACTTAATTTAGTCGTTAAATTAATTTATCGCTTCAAAAACAAGTATTTAGCTCAATGTCATGTTATTTGTTACGAACAAGAATTATAGGGGCTTTGTGGTCTCGTTTAGTACGAACAGCTGTTTGACATCCAATATGAGGATAAAAAGAAGATTTTTCATAGGTATAGATGAATGCAGCGAAAAAAAATATGTTAGGGAAGAACGTAAACACGTGGCCAATGAAGGTGATAATGTACAGTACAAGATTAATTATATAGAAATGATTTGTAATGAAATAGAGTAAAACCAAAGTAAGAGATACAGTTTTCTTATAATGGATTTAATAAGAGAACTAGATTAAGAAAGCGAATTGGGATTAATGACGAACGAATATCAGCACAAGGTCCAATTTAAGAACTTGCTAAGGAACTATAAGAAATTCTTCTGAAGTCGTCTAGTTACTGACTGGTGATTCGTCGCATATTCCAAATGACTGTAACTGAAGCTGCATTGCTAACTTAAGCCTTCGTCATAATAAACATCATTTGAGAGATCTTTCAACAGCACCTACTATAAAGTAGAATTCCATACATATGATAACTTTGTTTTTTAAATACGTCTCATGTTATTTTAAAATTAAACTCAAGGGGGACCTCTCTAATGATAACTGTTTATTAAATATGGGCCTTAGTATCTAATAGATTAGAAAAACGCAACGATGTAAAGTCTATAAATAGTAGCAAAGTTAAAGAATTTGATGTTGCCCAAAATCTGACCATAATGCTATTCATTGGGGTCATTTGTGTTAAATGTTGTCACAAACACGCGTTTGTATATTGAACAACATCATCTAAGTGACGAAACTGATAGGCAACCCAGATAACATCTTGAGGTAAAGTCGTAAGATCTTTATCTTGACGATGCTTGCAAAAATTCACAATTTTGTGTGTGTTTTATCTTTTGACTTGCTCGACGAGAGTTTTTTTGCCATCATATTTGAGCGTTTTATTATGTTGCAAGTTATTTAACATAACATCACGCCTGTATTCCCCGAAGGGTTGGGCAGAGGTATATACTAACACCCTCATTTCGCCGTTATGTTTAAGTCCCATGTAATAAGCAAGCCTATTGTCATCAACCGGGCACTAATCCAAACCACTCCAGCCTGGTGCTGCTGAGAAAAGAACTGAGCTATTTGTATTGGTGAATTGGTCGCTATTCTGATGAAATATGGAAAATTATAACTCCAAAATATGTTTTTTGACTATTTTTAACATGCAATTAGTTTCATCTATCTCCCAAATCTCTGGCCATATTGGAAGTTATATAGTCGTCCTCTTAGTCTTCACATACGCTAATGATAGAAGAATGAACTCCCCATTTCTTACATTTCTGTATATTTTGCATATATGTATCAAAAATAACTGATTGCAATCAAGCTGATTTGAATAAAAATTGAGGTTCTTAGGTGACCGGTATAAACAGGTATTGATTTATTTAGGACAAGTTTGTAGCTGCAGCGTTTATCATCTTATAATTAATGTTTTTACGGACACGTTGAAAGATTGATGGTCCATAGGTGTGCCTCATGTAGGTAGGTAAGTAAACATACTGGTGAAATGGAAATATTAAGTAAAGTGGGTCACAGGGTTCAAAAGAGCAAACTCTTGGCTATCTAAATAAAATTAATGATTTTAATATGATTTGCACATCAAATGCATTTTTTGTTCAACTCCAACAGTAGAATTCGAAATGGAATAAAAATTAGGTATAATGTGGTCTATTTCATCATTTTTACGCGGTAAACGCCAATTTAAGAAGTTTTTCTGAATCTGAAAAGTGAGATTTACTTTAGTCAAATAAATAATTAATGAATTATGTCAATGATCTTACCTTGAATATTTCGGCAAGTCCTAATCTGCTTTCATTGCTAACTTTGATAACACAGTCTAATCAACACATAACACTATAAATATGCAATATTTAATAGATATTGTCTATATAGATATAAAACCATAGTTCACGGCGGATAAATTATAAAAAAATACTTGATAAGAATCAAAATGTACACTGAACAAAAAAAATAAAAGTTCAACAGTCTCGATGGAATGCATGCATTTCAAGTCGCTGGATCAGTTATAAATAACGAAACTATATTGTATATAGGTAAATATATAAGAACACTTCACAGTTTATTGTAATTATTATGATAAAAGAACCACTTCGTAGCACAAAGTTTTTGAAAGTTATGATTTCATCGTTATCTGACTGTCACTGCGCGGAGCGCCACCATACACACCCGACCGCTACGGCGGTTACATTCAATATGGCGGACGATTAAATGAACTAAAGAACGAAGTCCGAGCGAACGAATTGTGAAAGAACACAAACGATGACCGATGAAGTCCGAAGCCTGCGCAAGCACCGATTCGTTCGATTCTTGTTTTGTTTTGAAGTTTTGATTCTTCGGTAGTACAATAGTCGCAGTTTGAACATCATAATACGTAAACTATCAGTATTTGGAATTACATATTTAATAAACATTTTCTCTAATAATAATAGTAATTGTCTGCTATTGTTTTCGATGAAAATAATAGGTACCTGTTGTTATTGAAATTACCTAAGCATTGCATTACACAAACGTGGCTTCCTCGCAGTAAACTTAGGTATGTCTTATTGTCCCTCTGCAGGGCAAAGACGTCCCAAGATTTCATCCACTTCCCGGTCTTTTGAGATATGTAAGTAATCCTCTGAGTCCAGCTCATCCCGCCATTTCCTTCGAGACCTACCGCGTTGTCGTTTTGGGTTTTTAGGATGCGCTGTGTACCTAGTGGTTTTTGCTCATAGTCCTTTCAGCATGCGGCAGATGTGGCTAGCCTAATTCCATTTTAACTAAAGAGCCGTCTGGCTTACGTCAGAAATTTTGTTTTGGAACGCAATATCGAGTTCCTTACACGATCAGTAAGATTGACCACTGCGTTATGCCTAGCCTTTTCCCAACTATATTCGGGCCAGCTTCCAGTCTAACCAGATATGGCTTAATACCAGTATTTTACATGGAGCGACTGCCATCAGACTTCCGCAACCCAGTTACTGGGCAATGGAGCCGATTCTCTTGTTTGCTAACTAAACTAAAATTAGAGAATTGCTATCTTTTACTAACAGACAGCGCGAGAAAAGGACGGTGATAGATAAGAACTAAGTTAGCGATGTCAAATTAGTTCACGCCTTGAACTTCACCTTGTTTTAGTCGACACGTTGTGACGCGTCGTCTAAATTTGTATAGAAATATTAGTTCAACTAAATTTGACAGCTCTTATTTAAGTCCGTCTCTTTCTTATTTTATCAGAGTGAAAAAGATGGCAATAGCCTAAATTAACTTTAGTTTGTGCAAAACCGAATCGGCGTCAATGCTGATATCTCAAGGTTAAACAGGTCGTCACACTTTCGGGTTTCTAACTTCCCGTAACGACTGTCATAGGTATTCGTATGACACCCGGGACTGACTGTTTAACGTGCTCTCCGAGACACGGAGGGGTCTCGATGTGTAACGAACGGTCACTCATCCACGACCCTCCGCGCGGTTGGTAATTAGCCACGAACCCTCCACTCCAAGATTAACCACTAGGTACTTACTTCTTTACATAATATAAAACAAAGTCGCTCCCGCTGTCTGTAGGTATGCTTAGATCTTTTAAACTACGCAACGGATTTTAATGCAGTTTTCAGCAATAGATAGAGTGATTCAGGAGGAAGGTTTATATGCCCCACATTAGGTTATTATGGTTTACATTGCTCCCGTGCGAAGCCAGGGCGGGTCGCTAGTATTAAAATAAAATAGTACCCAAAAAATAATTTTAGGATTGATATAAAAAAACCCTGAAGTCTTTGCTGTTTTAAGGTAGGTATAGGAACTCATAAGCCATTTACTTTAACGAACTGGCCACTTAAACCACGTCTGGATAGTCAAAACTACGAAGGAAATCATGTCAAAATTACACGTCAAACTTAATCAATATTGACAAATGTATGGTTTTAATTAAATTTTAGCTTCAGTAATAATTATCCGTTTTTTGTATGCAAATTATGAGTTGATCCTTTTCCGGTAGCAAGAAATAGCTCAAAATGGCGTTGGACTTAGTCAGTATAGCCCAGCCTCATTACATACCAGGGTTAGTCTGTCTTGCGTAATCCACTTTGGTGACGACACTATGATTCCCTACTACTCGTTCCAACTGCCTCGTTGGTCGTGAGGTCCTGGGTTTGATTCTCACGTCGGGCAAAGTGTTATTGGGTTTATCCGTGTGGAATTCCTTTGTAGCAGCCCGGAGTTTGAATTTGTGTCCGGTTGATAGCAATAGGCTCGCCCCCTTACATAGACTTAAATAAAACGGCGAAATGAGTGTGTTACTATACATCTCTGCCGAACCCTTCGGGGAATACAGGCGTGATGTTATGTTAGTCGTTCTTAATGCTGTTAGAATCATTTAGAATGGAGCGCCGTGTGACGTAAAGTTAAGGTTGGCGTAAAAACGTAAGGCTTACTCTCCGAGGCCCGGAGGGATCTCTACGTGTAAGGACGGTCACCCATCCACATGCTGACCAACTTAGTCTCGCAATGGTAATACGCCACGAGCCTCCTCAAGAATTCAATATCTTATGTCCATATTAAAATATTTTAATTTAAGATTGCACTTTGTACATTCCATTTATTTCCTTAGTATAAGATTAAAAGGTTCCAATAAGGGCTGTCGCCAAGAATAAACTGCGTTGCAAATGCGTATGACGAAATTAAACTAAGTGATACCGTCTGGTCGTTTTTCATCAGCAAAGTTACGATTGTTGCCAAATTGGCGCCAATGATGTAACGACACTGGTTTAATTTTGACGCCACATAACTTACCTTGTCAAGAACGCGTAAAGGCGGATACAGACTGCTGTAACGTAACATGCAATGAAACATGAAAGGTACGTAGTACGCACGCGTAGTGTGCACGGTTCGTGCGCGCAAGGCGTCCACATTATGGGAATTGTGTTACATTGCATGATACATTGCGACAATGTGGACGGCAAATTCTTTCATTGCGTGTTACATTGCATGTTACATTTTGTAAGTCTGTACCCGGCTTTACAAATATATTTTATTGATGAACTGAGCGTCCATTTGTACGAATTTACTTTTAAGGATTGTTAGGTAATTCTTGTTGTTGTGTAGCGTGTTGACAATGTATTTAGGGCGTTGCGTTGGTCGTGTCGCGTGTCAGAATATGATAAATGATCGCTTATATTATGTATTTCTGGCGCGTGTTTGTAAGTTTTCGTAAATGATCGTTTTCTTCGTTTGAAGTGAGTCATTGAATTTTTATGTAGGGTCGCAGGCAAAGGTAATTCACGATTCAATTAATTAATTTGTATAACCGTGTCAAGTTGTATGAAATCAATAGAGGAAACCTACAAACATGGTTGGGGTATAGCAGAGACATGGTTATACTTACATAATTCTTTAAGATTATCTTATTGCTCTATTAAATTTTGTCGTTACGGGAAGTCAGAAGCCCGAAAGTCTGACAACCGGTCTAATCTTAGGATATCAGCATTGCCCAGTAACTGCGTTGCACTGCATTTGTCTGCAGTCGCTCCTTGTAAAATACTGGTGTTCAGCCGCATCTGGTTGGACTGGAAGCTGACCCCAACATAAAAGCTAGGCGGAACAAATTATGTACGGTTTTTAATTAAAGAAAACATTAAACATTTTCTCCTTTCACAGGTACACAGGCCACTGTCCAGAGTACAAGTACCGAATAGGCGACACGTATGGGTCGACCACTCACAAAATCCTTTTGGATCCGAGCGTCCAGCATTCAGAGAGGCTCGTACTATCTGATCGAACAGCTGATGATTTTCAGGTTGGTAATTGTAATAAACTATCGAAGAATCAAAACGGATCAAACTATAATTAAGAGGAAATGCGGTCGGCGTTTAGCCCATACAAACGTATTCCTCAGTTTCCTCCTTGGATAATGTCACTAGAGCAAATATTTTTACCATATGATATATATCTACTTACCACCACTATGTCCCTATGTTTTGTTTTTGTCAATAAATTAATTATTAAAAGAACTAAAAACGTTTAATTTTACAAAAAATTACCGGTTTTAGCACCGTTTTCAAACATCTGGCAAACAAATTTGACGAATATAAAAAACAAAAGAAAAACATACAGACATAACCAAAGTCTTTCTTAAATTATTACAGAGAAAATATTAAAATTGGTTCAGATTTGAAGAAAGAAACAGGGAAATACGAACGTACGATTTCGCTAATATTGCGCAGGAGAAATCAGTCCGAGTCTTTCGCGCTTAATTAGGAAGGTTTGCGGGAGGGGTGGGAAGGAATCGCAAAAACCCATTCAAATGATTAATATTATGCAGCCCGCGTTTCCTCTTAAGCTGCCGCCCTATAGCTTAATCACTAGGTTTGGCTGGAGACCCTTCAGGTCTCACCAATAACTGCCCGGTTACGTAGAAACGGTTCACAAGACCATATCAAGCAATCCAATAGAATAAAAAAACTTAATTGGGCGCAGGCGCATATATCCAAGTAAAGTATCAGATGGTATTTGACCGATTTATTTCATGTTTATACAGAAAACGGATAAGGCAAATATACGCACTTTCATAGGTCATACGCTTAATTATAAATGCAATGTAACTATCAGCTGACATGTGCATCCTGGCTTCACTTTAATCTCTCAGAAATCATCACAACTCTCCATTTTTCTACGACGTAGTAGTGGTTGGTAGAGTCTGGCAAACGAAAGTAGACACTAAAATTATTTGCAAACTTTTTATATGGCAACTGTTTTTCAACAAAAAAAAATTCTAAACTATCAAATTAGATTATTCCTTTATTTTGGGGTTGCTATGCTAATATTTTTTTTAAATTTGCCGCGCTTTTTCAGTCTCTACTTTCGTTTGCCAGACTCTAGTAATGATAAACTTTTTTTTTCCCAACTGCCTCGTTGTTATATTGGTGGCAAGCGCGACAGCTGATTGTCGGGTCCTGGGTACGATCCCCGGGTCGGGCAAACTAGTATTGGGTTTATCCGTATAGAATTCCTCAGTAGCAGCCCGGAGTTTAGATTTGTGCCCGGTTGATGGCAATAGGCTCGCCCCCTACTACATGGGCACGGCGAAATGAGGGGGTTACTGTACACCTCTGCCCAGCCCTTCGGGGAGTCCAAGCGTGATGTTATGTTATGTTTTTTTTTTCCCAAAGTCCCCAATAAAGCGTGAAGCATATCAGAGAATAGATAATTAAGCTACCTTTTAATTAGAATAGATAATTGTCCCGTAATACATACACGTCAGCTTACGTGCCCTTTCAATTAACCCTGATTATAAGTCGCTTATCATTTAACATTGCAGAGTTAGTGTGGGTGTATCTAATCTGCTGTTTACTAAACTGAAAAGGTTGTAATAGAATTTTTCGAATCACATGGAAAACCCCGCAGATCAATGACTAAAAAATATAAGGAACTAGCGACCCGCCCCGGCTTCGCACGGGTGCAATGTAGATACTAATGGGGGGCATATAAACTTTTCTCTTGAATCACTCTATCTATTGCTGAAAACTGTATTAAAATCCGTTGCGTAGTTTAAAAGATCTAGACAGCGGGAGCGACTTTATTTTGTACTATGTAAAGATAAAACATAGCACACATTGTGGTCATTAAATTTAACCGTGTTGGTTCTCAGCTAACATGAAGTGAATAAGAGTTTGTTGGCCAAATACTCAAACGATATTCAATTTCAAGTAGCCGTTAAGTTCGTGCTGTCTCTATCACTTCGCCTTAGAGTGACAGTGACAGCACGAGACTTAACGGCAACTTGAAATTGAGTAGCGTTTTAGTATTTGGCCATACGTCAAGTAGATAGTCAGAAGCTTACAGTAGGGACATCTGTAACATAACATCACGCCTTGTATTCGCCGAAGGGTTAGGCAGAGGTGTTTTAGTACACCCTCGTTTCGCCAGTTATGTGTAAGTTCCATGTAATTGGGGGCGAGCCTATTGCCATTAACCGGGCACAAACCCAGACTCCGAGCTGCTACTGAGAAATTCCTAATGGAAAACCCAATAACGCTTTGCCCGACCTGGGGATCGAACCCAGGACCCCATGCTCAGCAGTCGCGCTTGCGACCACTAAACCAACAAAATCGTACTCTCATAAATATAGGTACTCTAAGACCTAAATTTTCTTGGTTTGAAGGTCTGCCGGATATTGGACGGCGTAAAACCACGATAATGCCACATTGATAAAGAAATCTAAAATGCAATAACTCTAATGTCTACAACATGATGACGCTTGGAGGTTCAGTCACGCATCTTCTTCTTCTTCCTGCCCCTATCCATAGGTGTGGTCGGCAAAACATGTATTTCGTATATCCATGTTGTTAGAGGTTTAGGCTTATTGTTTTATGACCGGCCGCCTGCCTGACATCAACCCTCTTTGGGAATACGTTTAGTCACGCATATCAGTAAAATATTTTTTTATATTCGGCAGATATATCGGCCGCCGCAGACAGACATCGATGCAGTTAACGCCAGATTTCGGAATGGAGATCCAGTGTACAAGCATCCTATGATACCTGGATATGAAGGTATGGTGCATTGTTGCTTTACCTAGGTAGTAGAGAAGAAACTATGGCACTAGGTAATCAGTTTGTAATTTGGTCGATGTACCTTTGATTTGTCATAGCACAAAGTGATACCTTTGCCAATTGGCTATTTAGTGCGTTTGAGAACAGTTAGAAAAACAATAATGTAGGTGACTACTTAAAAAAAATTTGAAGAATTTAATTGAATTTTTATTATATCAGAAAAGGTAGGTTTAAAAAGAAAATTATCGTTGAAAAAACAAATAAAATCAATCTAAAAATGGAGGATAATTATATATACGTTTTTCAAGTTATTGAATGGCGCATTTTTTGTCTTTGTCGTAAGAAACGGACATTGTACGGAGTAATGTCAAGTTACTATTAAGCTTTTGAAGTATGACGTCATCGTTCAATAGTGCGGTCTCTGTCTATTAACAATTTTAAATCTATACTAATATTATAAAGAGGAAAGATTTGTATTTTTTTAGGTAACGAATAAACTTAAAAACTACTAGGCCGATTTCAAAAATTCTTTTGCCGTTAGAGAGCTACATTATCTCTGAGTAACATAGGCTATATTTATTACAGGAATAAAGCTTCTTACGCGGGCGGAGCCGAGGACATAGCTAGTCGCTTATAACTTGGGCATTTTATTATGTATTTCACTTGTTTTTTCATTGTTGCCTATGTGTTTTATAAAAGATTCGAGATAATTATTAAAACAAAATTGTCAACTACCCAATTGTGTAAACATTTTATTTTATCAATTTGGAATAGGAGGTTAACAATGTGCATTGGAATTTAGCTAATCGCACAAACTTGTTTAATTATACGGTATCTGGTTAAAAATCCATAATTTTCACATATAAACAAGGTGAAATCTCAAAGAATTTGTCGAGAATTAACTTGATCTCGATGAATCAGTTGCGAATGAGTCACTGCCGACCGGTCCGCGACTCCGAGGCATGCCACCGTTTCCTGAGAACCTAAGGTCTCCAGATGTTTACATTTACTATTACTGTTAGGACACGTACATTTTGTATTAAACGTTGAAAAACTAAATCAATAAGAGAATTGAATGGGAATTGAATTAATGTGGTGTTTGTGGGATAGTAAAAAGTTAATAATTTAGTAGGTACGATTGAAATGCGGAACTGTCTTAATGTTTGTTTTAGTTGTGTTGCTTTAAGCTGAAAACAAACTATCGGACGTGGTTGACGGACGCGGCTAACAACCGCGATTTATAAGTGTGCACAGTCGTTTGGGACGCGGCTGGCTAGATGTCTATCAGACGTTCGAACGCTTAAGAGGAAATGCGGTCGACCTTTAGTCCATACAAACGTATTCCTCAGTTTCCTCCTTGGATAATGTCACTAAAGCAAATATTTTTTACCATATGATATATATCTACCACCACTATGTCCCTATGTTTTGTTTTTGTCAATAAATTAATTAATAAAAGAACTAGAAACGACTTACAAAAATCGACCGGTTTTACCACCGTTTTCAAACACCTGGCAAACAAATTTGACGAATATGAGAAATAAAAAAAAATACAGACATAACCAAAGTCTTTCTTAAATTAATACAGAGAAAAATATTAAATTCGGTCCAGATTTGAAGAAGGAAACAGGGAAATACGAAAGTACGATTTCGCTAATATTGCACAGGAGAAACCAGTCCGAGATGCAGGTGTCTCTTTCGCGCTCAATTGGGAAGGTTTGCGGGAGGGGTTGGACGGAAATAGATCGCAAAAACCTATTCAAATTATTAATATTTTGCAGCCCGCGTTTCTTCTTAAGGACTGCCCAGGTTACGTCCGCGACTGACGTCCGATAGTTTGTTCAGTTTAGTGTACATTCATTATCCAGATACCTATTAAGTCGCGGCTGTTAGCAGCGTCGAACAGCCGCGTCCGATAGTTTGTTTCCAGCTTTATTTGTGTGTTTTTGGACTGCTTTTTTGGCTGACGCAGTGGTAGTATTGAAGCTCGGCTCAAAGTCCTTGATAAATAATATTTAGTTTATGACACTTTCGGGGGACAAAAATGCTTGTCGGATATGGGGCCATTCAAGTATTACATAAGCAGAATTTTAGTAATTTTTGACCCACCCTTGACAGCAAAAGTAAGCAAAGCTTTTACCCCCCCCCCCCCCTTCCTATGCTTATGTAAACATTAGTTTTTTTTATCTGTTCAAGTTTCTTTATTGTTACACATGAGCAGCAGTTTTCAAGTCTAGAAAAATAAGTAAATAAATAAAAATTGCAGACGTAATCGTCATCTAGACACCCCTGTCCCCCATGTCATCAAAAATAAGCTAATCAAAGACCCCCTCACCCCCCTTTCGTGCTTACGTAATACTTGAATGGCCCCTATTGAGTAAGATGTCTGGTAACGCTGTGAAGATTATGCCTTCCTCATAGCGTTACCCGCCGAGTTCAATGGATTTGCTGTCGCGTGGATCTTTCACTGTCAGATTGACGGCTCGCATGCTGAATTGAACCTTTCAAATTATTCTTCTAACGATTCTTCAGGCTTCTGACCAGGTTTAACTTCGGTTAGCATCAGTTCAAGACCCCTTTGTGTTTAACTGCTATCCAGCTACGTGGGTAATCCAGTATCTTACGCTTCTTTTTCTATATCTAGGGAGCTTAGTTGGACTTCAACGTCATCATATTATATATTGTCGAGGTACATGGCAGCTATACGGATGACACTGGTGGCATGGCACTGTAGGTCCCGGCTCTCGGGTGTCATACGAATACCTATGACTGTAGTCAGAAACCCGAAAGTCTACTAAGCGGTCTAACCATAGGATATCTGCATTGCCCAGTAACTGGGTTGGGGAGTTCTGATGGCAGTCACTCCGTGTAAAATACTGGTATTCAGCCGCATCTGGTTAGACTAGAAGCTGATCCCAACATAGTTGGGACAAGGCTTGGAGGAAGATGCTAGAAGCTATAAGGAGATTTATGTAACTTGAAGTTACATTTGTGTAGAATGTAGATTCTTTACCTGTTCTGCAAGTAACCTCTGGGCATCTTTGATGAGGTACTTTGTTTGTATGAAAAAAAATGAAAAATCCTGCTAAATAAGGAGAGCTGGTCACTTAGTTTATGACGAACGGGGGTGTTTGACTAATGTTCACTTATTGGTCTTAGACTCGCAATATTCTAGCTGACTTGACCGTTGTACGTAGGTGTGAATAATTGTTTTAAGCCTACAGTTCACTGCTTGCACTTATATTTACGTAGGCAGTTGGTAGTGCCTATTAATTCCCAAAGGATTTGCATATACAGTGTCTGACATACCATATTTATTGCTAAGACGACTGTTAGATTGTTTTCGCCCTGATTGGAGACAGAAAGATATTCGTTACTCCGCAAAATTAAGCTGCTGAGGAGTGGGTCCACCTCCAATATACAGTACAGTACTAGTTACAGGGCTACTAAACCTGTAACTGGTTGATGGGTAGGTTAAGGATAGCACAATCATACACTTTTTGTCACTATTCACGAATTTTTATTTTTCTCATTTTTCATAACCTCTTTCAGTTTTGTAGTCGGTTAACATAACTAACATCATTCTAGAAGATCAGCTGCACAGTGTAAACAAGTAAGAAATCAACGATTTCTCAAAATTCTGAATATCATTGCATGAACTATGACCGCTTTTTCACACTGTGTGATAAGTGGATAGTGACAAAAATTTTCCGATTGTATTACACTTAACCTTAACCAGTTACAAGGCTTGCTCTTCGCTTTACGTACTGTATGTATACGGGTCTCGACGTTTTTTTATTCGCTTTAGCTACGCTGGGCATAAATGACTTATTAAGTCTATTGTTCATACTGTTCATAGATCAATATTGAAATCAGGTACCTATCCATTTAGTTTCAAAAGTTCTAACTGCATGAACGAAAAAATTAAGGCAATTTTTTTGTCTTTTTCTAAGTTTTTAAGTACTTATACTTATTTATATAAAATAAATCGATTAAAATGATTAACTGGAGATCTCCAAACTTCTTTACTCTTCCTTTTCTATCTTTTACCAAATATTTTATCGTTTTTCCTGAGTTCTCCAAAGAGGCACTATTATCATTAAACACTGATCTAGATTTACTACAATTATGATAAAGCATAAAGGCTCGACGTTTGATCTCCTTCACAAGACAACTGCCATAATTATCAAGATGAATGTACCTACTAAACAGATGTCCGTTGACCTCAAACCTCTTGCGAATTAGAGCCCATATTTTAGAGCTTCGACTGGTTCATATTATAGGCAAGAAGCGGTGGTGTTGCATAGATATTTGTTCTATGGTTCTTTATTGAGGGTCGAGGTAAGCACGGGCAGAACACAGGCGAAATCATATACACAAATAAACCTTCGTATCGCGATAGCAGAACTAGACGTAGGTACGCAGACGCCAAATACGTATACAAATCTTCCCCCGTTTGGGGACGGGTTAGAATATAAAACTACCTCACCGCACGCTGGGAATAGGTGCATGTTGAAAGATTCAACAAAATCCAGCACGCTTGGTCCGCCTGGCTAGCTACCACCCTCACATTAAAGTCCACCAAGCAGTTTACTGTGTTCCGTCGTGTGTGTGTGAGAGCCAGAGGGGTATAGGGAATCCTTCTGTATCTCTGTTCCTTGGATTCGTTTGCTTCATCTTCGACCCTGTCTGCGCTTACCATCACGTGTGACTAGGGCCAAACGCGACCAAGTCTAGAATAAAACAAAATAAACGAAAATGTAACATAATGGCATTTAAGCGCACATGATCAGCGTATGTATGTGCGGTGTAACTTTGAATGATAGATTCAGAAATGATGAGATTAGACAAAGTTGCGGTTTAAACGATGATGTAGTGACAAAAATTGAAAGGAGTATACTTAGGTAGTTTGGTCATGTTGAGAGAATGAGTGAACGGCGTTTAACAAAAGGAATTTATAAGGCGGATGTCAATGGAAACGCCGGTAGAGGACGTCATAGAAGGACATACATCGATGTTATTGGTGATGTTCTTCACAAAGGTCAGGTGCGTAGTACTCTCAACAGACGTGCGTGTATGACAAGATGTATGAATGTGGATGAAGCGAAAGGGGTATGTAAGGGTCGTAGCATGTGGCGTTCTATAGTTTCTGCCTACCCCCATGGGAAAAAGGCGTGAGTTTATGTATGTATGATCAGCGTTTTTCTTAAGGTGGAAAACGGTCTCAGTTCTACCTCTTGTGTGTCATTATTATAAAGTCTAAGGCCTACAAAATATGTGCATAATCTTAGAATAAAACGGTATTTGTTCCTTATCAATCGTTGCTCTAGTTATGTCATGGTATCAGATGGCGACCACTTGTTTTGTGACTTGCGTTCGCAAAACTAACGGGTAGTGTTTTATTTAGTGTTTGTTATGTAGTTATCGGGAGTTAGCTGTCGTATCTTATATCTAAATCTATTTTAAGTTTAGCGTAAAAGGTTTTCGCATAGATAAATAATCATAACTAGCTATAATAAAGATGACACTCGAGCACGTATTCAGAGGGGGGGATAGTTGGGATTTATCCCCCCCGAAATCTGGCATAGTGCTTAGACGAGGGGAAAATATGCGAGCTGGAAAATATACAAATTTATTTGGACGATAGTACTTGATGTAATGGCTGCCAGCGGCAACAGGAAAATACTTATAGTATACTTATTATAGTATAATCTTATTATAGTACAATGATTACAGTGATTTGACTACTTTCACACTGTAGTTTTAATGAATGTCCCTCCCCAAATTAAAAGTCTGGATACGTGCCTAATGACACTACTCCGGTTTCCACAGTGGTGCTTCATTTAATTTCAATAATTTGGTGGAAAAAATCCAGAAGCGTAGTGTTTTTTGGATAGTTTTTGTTTATGAAAATCCTGCACAGATGGACATGTTATCTACGGAAAATTTACTAATATTATTGGATAAATATAGGGTTTCTCCCAAGATTGAACAACCGCTTTGGTCAGCGATACACTGTCGCTGCAACTGAAGCCCTGTCAGAGTTTCAAAGGGTGCAATTAAATCAGAGAGCGGCAAGGAATCAGTTAGAAAGGGTGGTCGACTTACAAGCCGGAAAAGGACAACCTTGGGATTTAGTCGACCGATTCGTAAGTCTTACGGAATATTTTGAAAACGAACACGGAAATTATTTCTCTTTATTTTTGGAACACAATGAGAGAATGCAACCTGTGGCCTTACTTTTTTAAACACCGAGGATAGAATCGGAACGAATGGAGATGGATAAAAAAAGAAGAATGGAAGGAGATGGAAAAGAACACCGATCTAGACATTGCAGAAGATAGAAAATGTTTCTGAAGAGAAGTACCTACCAGTACCTACTATATCAAAGTTTTCGAAAATTCACAGTCCGCGACAGCTGAGTTTAAGCTACCATTAGTCACAGTTCGACCAGAATGTGCAGGAATATTGCGAGACGTAGCCATGGACGAACCAAAGCTGTCACCAGCAGCGCATGGTGTCAGTCCGTTCTTCATGGAAAACAGTGATCCTGATAAATATGTCAAGAAAGGTGAGAAAGGCAATACAGGAATAAAAATATACTTACCTACTTACAACCTTTTATGTTAACCTTTTTTATTGAAAAATATTGGCAACGTGGTTTTGTTATTTTTTTGTGTCACATCGACATTATGTAATCACTATGGCGTTTATTTTGATATTTTGTTAGCTAGGTACCTAGCGTAGGTTAAGTTTTTTCTTTTGAATCAATGTCCTACGGAAAAGTACACTCCTCTTTTGTGAGAAATCAAATATGGGGGTTTAATCCATCGCAATCAGTGCGTGAGTTCGATAAACTGATAATTTTCCATAAGGTACAATAAGTGTCGGAACTGTATCATTACATTAAATTTTGTTAACAGGTTTTGCTGGTCATGTTCCATATGGTTTCCAAAGGTTTGGTGAGTCGTCTAAGAAACTCACTAACTCTGCGCTCTGTGACTTTTCGTCTAACTACAGGCGAAGACAGAGTACTGAGTGGGCACCAGTGAACGTAGTCAAGTAAGTTTTAAATAGTGTTAATTAAGATATAACAATGTATAGTAATATTATGTTAAGAGATTTACAAATAAATAAAAAATGCGTTAATATTCTTTAATTCATTATTTCTCAACGAAAAATATTATAGATATTCATGACATCGAGATATCTGTCACTGTCAACGTCATATATCTGTCAAATTGTGAAAGAATAGCAAACAGGTTACACGCGCAGTTTATGTATTTTCGTTAAATCTTTAATATAAACCTACATAATGGCCAAAAAGAAACTCATGCCGAACCTTTCTAAAGAGGAGAAAATGGTGATGGTGATATCTGAGATAATACAAGAGTTATTGGTTGCGCACCGCCAAGGAAAAGATGTTAACCTCAACAAGATGAAAACGAGGATTTCCTCGAAATACGGACTCGGAACATCACCGAGACTGGTAGATATTATCGCGGCTGTGCCTGCCGATGCTAAAAAGATCTTACTTCCTAAGTTAAAGGCTAAGCCCATTCGTACAGCGTCTGGTATCGCCGTTGTCGCGGTGATGTGTAAGCCACACAGATGTCCGCATATTAACTTCACCGGTAACATTTGTGTGTATTGCCCCGGGGGCCCGGACTCTGATTTCGAGTACTCCACACAGAGTTACACAGGGTACGAGCCGACTTCCATGAGAGCGATCAGAGCAAGGTACAACCCGTACTTACAAACGCGTCACAGAGTAGAACAGTTGAAGCAGCTGGGTCACAGTGTAGATAAGGTCGAGTTTATTGTGATGGGCGGCACTTTTATGAGTCTCCCTGAAGATTACAGAGACTATTTTATAAGGTAAGTTGGTCTGAAGTTATTATTTATATATAAATATTTACCTTTATTTGACTAGTTGTAGTAAGAATTATAAAGTTAAACAAAGGCACAATACAGTGTCTAAACCAGTGTAATCATTCTTCTTTGCTATCATTTAAGTCCTTTGTACTTCGATCATAATATTATCTATACTAATATTATAAAGAGGAAAGTTTTGTATTTTTGTATGTAATGAATAAACTTAAAAACTACTGGACAGATTTAAAAAAAATCTTTTAGCGTTAGAAAGCTACATTATCACTGAGTAACATAGGCTATGGGTGGAGCCGTGTCGATGTCGCAAAAATATTTCATTCCTAAATATTGTTTAATTTTATTTCAGGAATCTCCACGATGCCCTCTCAGGCCATACATCAAGCAGCGTGGCTGAGGCTGTTAAGTACTCAGAGAAGGCCAAGACTAAATGCATTGGTATTACAATAGAGACAAGGCCTGACTACTGTCTACAGCGGCACATGAGTGACATGCTCAACTATGGCTGTACCAGGTAAGTTATAAATCCATATATTCAGTCTACTATAGTCAGTATAACTGCCTCATTGGTCTAGTGGTGGCAAGCGCGACTGCTGAGCACGGGGTCCTGGGCTTAGTCCCCAGGTTGGGCAAACTGTTATTGGGTTTTTCCATTAGGAATTTCTCAGTAGCAGCCCGGAGTTTGGATTTGTGCCTGGTTGATGGCGATAGGCTCGCCCCCTTTTACATGGGTTTTAAACATAACTGGTGAAACGAGGGTGTACTAGGAAACACCTCTGCCGAACCCTTCGGGGAATACAAGGCGTGATGTATGTTATATTCAGTTCCCTTTGTATCTTATTGATCTTGTTCCCGATAATATCAATATATAAACATAAGAACATAACCAGCCCATAACTGTCCCACTGGTGGGCAAGAGCCTCTTCTTAGAATGAGAAGGGTTTAAGCCTTAGTCCACAATGTTGGCCTGATGCAGGTTGGCGAACTACATGCACCATCAAGAACTTTATGGACCCCTCTTAGGTGTGCAGGTTTCCTCATGATATTTTTCATTCACGGAAGTGATAATAAAATAATGATCCATGTATGAATTCGAAAAGTGGTGCATGCCGGGATCCAATTTGGACCCTCCTGCACGGAAACCAAGCGTTCATCTACTAGGCTATCACTGCTATCAAGATCTATGCGATAAAAAAAAAAAAATGACTAGAAAACAACTTTTGAAAGCAAGCAGTTGCCCAATTTTGTATGCATTTATATGAGACAATGCACACTGATGCTCCCATTTCTACTGAAGATATGACATGCCCCCTGCAATCGATCTGTGGAGCTCCTTCAATGCTTCTGCCCATTCCTCTCTATATTAGGTAATCTTTAAGTGCTCTGAAACTGCTAAAATAGATTATCAGCTGTATATATAAGAAAGGTAACCAAATTACAAAGGTATTAATATCTAATCATGGTTGTGCTTCGTGGTTTCGTGGCTTGTTAAAGACCGCGCGGATCATACGATTTGCGAGGTTTGCCGCGGTTAGTCCGTGGTTGGGTGTCCATTCGTTCCACATAGAGAACCCTTTGTACCTCAGAGAGCATGTTAAACTGTCGGTCTTGGGAACACCCAACAGTTGTAGTACTTGTGTAACAACACAAATACCTATGACAGTCGTTACGGGTAGTCAGAAGCCTGAAAGTCTGTCATCTGGTCTAACTTTAGGATATCAGCATTGCCCAGTTACTCGGTTGCGGAGGTCTGATGGCAGTCGCTCTGTGTAAAATACTGGTATTCAACTAGACTGGAAGCTGATCCCAACACAATTAGGTAAAAGCTAGTTAGAACAAATGGTTGTGCTTAAACTCGGTACCCTAGATGTAAGTATTCAAACAATGTATTGTATAATTTCAGGCTAGAAATTGGTGTACAATCTGTGTATGAAGACATTGCTCGGGACACTAACAGAGGACACACAGTGAAAGCTGTTTGTGAGAACTTTAATTTGGCTAAAGATGCTGGATATAAGGTATTATTATAATTATAACATTTTTTTATAATTTGTTTTGTTTCATTAGGCTCGCCCCCTATAACATGCGACTAAAACAACGGCGCAATGAGGGTGTTACTATACATCTCTGTGGCGCAATGTTATGTTATAATTAATATTGATAAATAGATAGATAGATAGATAGATAGATATACTTTATTGCACACTAAAATAAATAAAACAAGGAATACACATAATTAACAGTACAAATGGCGGTCTTATCGCTTAAAGCAATTTCTTCCAGACAACCATTGGATGGAAAGAATAGTTAAGAAAAAATATAAAGGGCAGTTTGCAGCGTACACATATGCAACCTACTAAAAACCGGGAATCAACTAAATAATAGGTATAATCACAATATATATTTTAAATATATATATAGGTATATATATACACACACTCAAATAGGATACATACATAATTAATTATATATACAGATAATTTACTTATATAAACCACTATAGAGCAAGATAATGTTCTTTAACCATTCTTTTGAAAGAAACCAACGACTGAGCACGCCTTACAGGTACAGGTAGTGCATTCCACAAGCGTATGGCCTGAACAGTGAAGGAATGGTCAAAGAATCTTGTGGAATGCATAGGCATCTTCAGTTTCAAGTACTAATAATAATAACTAGTAGTAGTAATAGGTACTATCATATCAATTTAATTGTTTCTATCCTTGAAATATTGAAGTGTTTATGATTAATTATGTTGAAATCAAGATCCCAAGACCTTTCAAGTTTCAAGTATAGTCACAGAATATATAATAATTCTACTATGTAGTATATTTTACACTTTAAATTGTGCATAGTTATGGGATGATTCATATTCATAAACATAATATTAATCTTTGATTAATGTACTCAAACGTTCATAAAATAAGGCAATACATTACAGAAGTACATCCTGTTTTGATTGTTTTGAATATGAAAGTATGGCTGACACGTCCAAATAACGTAAATTGTTACCAATAATTTTATAATTAATAATTAAATTTTCCACCCCCTATTACATGGGACTTAAACGTAACGGCGAAATGAGGGTGTTACTATACACCTCTGCCCAACCCTTCAGGGAATACAGGCGTGATGTTATGTTATGTGCTACCAACAACTCTAAATAATCAACATTCTTGCCTTTTTACATAACTTACATTATTAATGGCCAAGTACTCAAACGCTACTTAATGTTAAGTTGCCGCTAAGTCTCGTGCTGTTGCTGTCACTATAAGGCGAAGTAACAGTGGCAGCACGAAATTAACGACCACCTAAAAAAAAGCAAACAAATCGGTCAAATCATTTTAAAACAACAAATAAACATAATTAGCCCATTACTGTCCCACTGCTGGGCACGGACCTCCTTCACAGAATGAAAAGGGTTTAGGCCTTAGTCCACCACGCTGGCCTGGTGCGGGTTGGCAGACTACACACCATTGAGAACTTTATGGAGCTCTCTCAGGTGTGCAGGTTTCCTCACGATGTTTTTCCTTCACCGTTAACACAAGTGATAATCAAATTCTGATCCGCTCATGACTTCGAAAAGTCAGAGATACAGGCCGGGATCGAAATAAACAGTTAACAACATCTGTCAGACAGAAAGAAGTAAAAAAATATTTTAGGTGTGAATGATGTCATCAACATCAGCCTATCACAATCTATTATATTCTAAAGCCTCTAGCATCATGTAAACACTTCAAACAATTGCAGCTATTCTTCTGTTTCCAGATCGTTGTCCACATGATGCCAGATTTACCAAATGTGGACTTTGAAAGAGATGTGGAACAGTTTATAGAGTTCTTTGAGAACCCAGCATTCAGAGCCGATGGGCTGAAGATATATCCCACACTGGTGATCAGAGGAACTGGTCTGTATGAGTTGTGGAAGACTGGGAGATACAGGAGTTATCCACCATCCACTTTGGTAGACTTGATTGCGAAGATATTGGCTCTAATTCCACCTTGGACCAGAGTATACAGAGTCCAAAGAGACATTCCCATGCCCTTAGTCTCATCAGGAGTCGAGCATGGTAACTTGAGAGAGCTGGCTCTTGCTCGCATGGCCGACCTGGGCACTGACTGCAGGGATGTCAGGACTAGGGAGGTTGGCATCCAGGAGATTCATAACAGGGTCAGGCCTTATGAGGTAAGACATTTTTGCGTTTTCTCTATGGCTTTTATCGGACGTGAAAGAAAGAAAGAAAGAAATTTATTTGGCACGAAAGCAGTCAGACACACAGACAGAAAATTCATAAGAGACAAAACAAAATATAAAAATAAACAAAAATAAAGTAGATGTGTGTCTAGTGGCTGCGCCAAATAGGTTACGTGCTCGTATATCATTGCATTGCGTATGCAACGATGCGTGAGCGCCGCTCGAGCCAGGCACGAACGCTATTCATTTATACAGGGTGTAAACGAAATCATGTAATTCCTTCAAACCTCGTTATGTACTGCTGACATAGATTAAACCTGCACGGGATAAATTTAATTTCAATTTAAAAAAAATACAATATGTAAACATGTCTTCTTAACGTGAGGCATTTTAGCGCCCCGAGTGAATTGCGCGGCTATCGCTCGCCGCGCGGTCGTTTAACTCGGAGCGCTAAAATTCCTCACTTTTCACACATGTTTATATCTTGTAATTATTTTTTTATTGATTCCAAATGTGTCCCGTTCAGGGTTAATCCGTAGTACATCACGAGGTTTGAAGGAATTACAAGAATTCGTTTACACCCTATATGTATAATTCTACTAAAAATAAACTTAATGTTCTAATTTCAGGTCGAACTAATAAGACGTGATTACACAGCCAATGGTGGTTGGGAGACATTCCTGGCTTACGAAGACCCTGATCAGGACATATTGGTTGGTCTACTGAGGCTGAGGAAGTGTGCATCGGACACATACCGGCCAGAGTTGAAGCCAAAGCCCGATGATAACTTCAAACAGTGCAGTATAGTTAGAGAGCTACACGTTTATGGATCTGTTGTACCGGTAAGTTATTTTTGCTAACCTATACTAATATTATAAAGCTGAAGAGTTTGTTTGTTTGAACCCGCTAATCTCAGGAACTACTGGTTGGAATTGAAAAAATATTTTTGTGTTGGATAGTCCATTTATCGAGGAAGGTTATAGGCTATATAATATCACGCTACGACCAATAGGAGCGGAGCATAAATGAAATATGTTGCAAAAACGGGAAAAATGTCCACCCGTACGAAGCCGGGATGGGCCGCTAGTAAAGAAAATAATCATGGAATGAATGAATAGTAGAAAGTAGAATAAATGCCGTGGAAATGCGTTCCTTGCGAAGTATATGCGGTGTAACTTTGAATGATAGATTGAGGAATGTTGTTATAAGACAAAGTTGCGTTTCAAAAGATGATGTAGTGATAAAAATAGAAAGGAGTATGCTTAGATGATTTGGTCATGTTGACAGAATGAGTGAACGGCAATTAACACAAAGAATTTGTAGGGCGGATGTTAGTGCAAACGCACACACAGCAGTGATAGCCTAGTGGTGTGACCGTCGGACTGCCAAGTCATAGGTCTCGAGTTCGAACCCAAGGCACGCACCTCTGACTTTTCGGATTCATGTGCGTATTGTATAATTATCACTTGCTTAAAAACGGTGAAGGAAAACATCGTCAGGAAACCGGCATGCCTTAGAGATATTTCTCGACGGCATGTGAAGCCAAGTCAGAGGCCCATGGGCGGCATAAACTCTGACACCAGGTTAGTCACTAACCACACGAAAAGAAGAAGAAGTGCAAACACCGGTAGACGCGACATACATCGATGTTATTGGTGATGTTCTTCACAAATGACAGGTGCGTTATACTATCAACCGGCGTACGTGTATGACTAGATGTATGAATGTGGACGCAGCCAAAGGAGTATGTAAAGATAGTAAGTAGCACATAGCGTTTTGGTTTTCTGCCTCCCCTATGGGAAAAAGACGTCGAGTTTATGTATGTATGTTTGTTGGAATGACAATAAAATTCCATGATAATAAATTCTAAATACCGTCTTCGAGGAAACAGGACCTAATGTAAACATATACTAATTACCCACTTTAACAATTATCGCTACTGTTTTTCATAATTGACACCTAACAAAGGAATTATTTGAAATGTGGGTAGTTGTATGTTTACATTTTTAGTCTTGCTTTCCAGCAAGCCCAACATGTGCAGCGCGACATACTTTTATCGTCGCATTATCTCGTTCGAGACGAGACAAAATTATGTCGCGCTGCGCATGATAACCGAGCTCAATAAGGTATAGCTATAATTAAGATTCACCGAATCAGGGCCGGATTTAGGGGAAGGCAACCGGGGCTACAGCCCCGAGGCCTCCACAAAAGAGGGGCCCCCACAATAGAGACCGGAAAAAAAAACAAATTCAGACTAGTCAACAACTTTTCCTTTCATATTTTTTTTCGCGTTTTACCTTTACCTACAGTACTTTGTACAAACATGATTACATTTAATGTTAACAGAAATCATCGATCTATATTTGTTCACTCCAATCAGGCAATCAGTAAAATATCAAAATCTCAAATGGTCCTGATAAGCACTTCCAATTTACTCCCCATCTTGAGGGAGTATCTCAATGGGGCCTCCACTCCTTTGTTGCCCCGAGGCCTGCAGACCTCTTAATCCGGCCCTGCACCGAATGAATCCTGATACAACTTACCAATAACTTCTTATCTTAATTCAATGATAATACTTCCGCAATTTTGCAAAACTGGCTTAGCCATCTTTGGCTTTGCATCCAAAATTTTGTATGCATTTAACAAAAAATATTAATGACTACGTTATATGTTGATGTTATGTACCTATCTTAGGTTATTTGTGACGGAAGCGGTTTTTAAGTTGTACGAATTGGTTTAACATAAAAAAGTTACACTAGGATAGGAGAAAGTGGAAAGTGGCACCAGTGACAGAAAAGTTGAAAGGAAAGCGTTTGTCTTGGTATGGGCATGTGCTGAGGAGGGATGAAACACATGTGACTAAGAGAGTGATGAATATGAATGTTGATGGATGGAGGGGGAGAGGGAGACCTAAGAAAAGATGGATGGATTGTGTGAGGGAGGATATGAAAGATAAGGGAGTAAATGATAATGAGACGGCTGACAGGGAAGAGTGGAAGAGAAAAACATATTGCGCCGACCCCAAGTAACTTGGGACCAGGGCAGGAAGATGATGACTAGGATAGGAGAACCATACTCAGATTTGTATTTAAAATTGATGTTCATTAAAAATATGGAACTTCAATAATTTTATGATAACATTCCAGGTGAATGCCAGAGACCCAACCAAGTTCCAGCACCAAGGTTTCGGCATGCTCCTCATGGAGGAAGCCGAGAGGATTGCCAAGGAGGAGCATGGCTCCGACAAGATGGCCGTCATATCCGGAGTGGGCACCAGGAACTACTACGCGAAGATCGGCTACCATCTCGAAGGACCGTATATGGTCAAGATGCTCGTGTGATAATAAAGTTGTATAGATCTTACGCGTGTTTTATTTTTTAATTTCTACCCTTTAACGGGATTTTTATGTGAATTGTGAATAAGAATGGAAAAAGCAGTCTGTAAGAACGTCGCTGTTATATCTACAGTTCTGCTTATTCTTGTCAAATTATTCAGACCATCCATCTTACTCAAATAAATCGGAAAATGAATAACGCCAAATAAGGGCCAAGCCACATCTGACGGAAGAGACGCCGCCTATCTTTTGTCGCGTAATTTACTCGAGTAATTTTAGTAACGCATCTTCGGTCAAATGTGTACGATGTGAGATGTTTATACATGGAATTGTGTGTACCGGTGGAAGGTCTGCGACGTATCTTCCGTCAGATGTGGCTTGGCCCTAATTGAGTTCATTCAAACCATTGACTTTTATAGACATTGACATAAGATTTAAAATAAAATGGTTGAAGCGTGCTTGTGAAATGTTGGTTTGAATAATTAGACAACTTTGGTTGAGTTAATATTAGTGTCACTTTGGATGTTTCTTAATATTTGGTCATTCTGATTGCTACTTACCATGACGCTGGCTGTACCTGGGCGATTATTCGAAAAATATTAACAAAAATTGAGAACGTCATTAGCATCATCGCAAAGTTAAGAATGCAGATGTTTAATACGATAATTATGATAATGAAAACTCAAACTATACCGCTGCCGTCAAGCAATAAGACAAGAATAAAAACAATCTGACAATACTATAACGTTAACAACCCAGGAGAAGAATGATTTGTTAAAATAATGTTAAAAAATTTCGAATATTCGAAATGATTTATAACTTCTAAGTTATTAAAACAATCTGCGTTTATCATTTTTTGTAACAGATCTAGCACGCGATACCTATTTAATTAATTTAACCCTCCCTCTGTTCCCTCTTCATACATAATAATACCCGACTCCCACCTATCCTTTTCGTCACCTTGCAGGCCGGACCCGCCGCTATCGATCAACCCGACGGAGCTCTATCACAAGCACGTCGGCATGCTACCTAACTATGCTGGTCACGTTCCTGGATGCATGTTCAGGTAAAATACAAAAATAGGTTTCGAGTGTAAAGCCGCGTACCCACTAGGCGACATTTGTAGAGCGACATGTATCCCCGGAGACATAGGGCGACATCGCCCGGTGTCTTGTATCCGTTCACATCAGTTTAGTCGAACCTAGGAGCGATACAGATCAATAAGTAGCAGCACTACGTCGTTCGTTTACATTGTCGCAGGTCGCGCACACGTCCACACTTTGAGGCTACTCTCGACTGTCAGCGACACGATGACAAGCTGCAAATTCCGTAATGTCGCTATCGATGACTCCTGGGACACATGTCGCCTAGTTGGGACGCGGCTTAAGATTTTGTGCTTAGGGTGGAATTCTAACAGTTTTTTAGAGATGGCAAGGCGTGCGATTGTCGATGCACGTTAGCATAGCCGCCACCCTACACCAGTACACTACTGCACGCTACACACGCTAACTATGCAGCCGTGCATAGCGTGCGCGTGTGAAACCGTACGCAACTCTGTACCGTTACATGATCCCTGTTTTTTCTTTTTTTATATTGTTTTGTAGATAATGTAATTGAGTTCAGTAGTAATTTTTATTTGTAGGTATAATCTGTATCAGGTTAATCACGTAAAACACGTCAAAATCGTACCGCTTGTGAAGGTACGCTCTCATTAATATTCAGTTTAATTAATTAAAACATACTTTTCCGATGAAAATGTATCTGTCGTGGCTAGATCATAGAATTGATCACTTCATGATGTGGCCAACCATTTCATGAAATACAGATCCTCTCTATTTTTAGTGAATCATTTGGGTTAGGTTAGGTTAGGTTAGAACTTAGAACATCATAAATCATGTGTTTGTCTTGCTATTAAATTAATAGTTGTTATATTAGAAATTTTGAACCATTCGGAATTATGAAAATCATGGACACCCTACTTTAATGATATGGTCAAACGTGGATGGCCATATCATTAAACGTTGACGTTTAAGCGATATGGCCAGTTTTAGCTGGCCATTTCATGAAATACAACCATTTTATGAAATGGTTGGCCACATCATGAAGTGATCAATTCTATGATCTGGCCACGGACATATCCAATACGACCCTCAAATCTGTGAGGAGTTCATAATTTAAAAAAATGTATTTCTCATGTGTATATTTTCTTCTAGATTTGGGAAAACGTACGGGAATGACACAAGAGACGCTAAACGTTGGCTTCGCGGAGATTTTGCATCATAAACCTCCAGTAATTGTGTGAAAGACATGCTATACTGAACCGTTTTGTGAAAGAAATACGGTCAAAATCGAAAGTGATAGGTGCTATTTTGGGACGAGCAAATTATAACGTTTTAATTTGATATTGATATTTGAAATAAAACACACGAATTAATAATCTTCTGTTTTATTGTTAATAAATTATGTGCAACTCTATAAGTGATTTGGTTCCAGCCCAATTAAATATCAAAAAAACAATAATGAGTTATTTGAAGGTTTTATATTACTAAACCTCCATTTTTTATATAATTAACAGATTTGAGCCAACAAATGGATATAAAATTAAATATAACAGTAAAAAAATGCCTTATTTAGGTAATGTATAAAAATATATCAGAATAATATCACAATATTTATATTAATGATAATATTATCATAATGTAGGGTAATTACGAACAATATTCCGAAATTTACGAATTTCTACTAAACCAGGTAATATTTTTTGCTCTGGCAATGTGTAATGCAATGTTGCCAGTAAAAATATAGCTTATAGTTTAGTAGTAATTGGTAAGTTTTGCAATATTCCCATATTCGTAATTACTCTAAATCACCTTATATTATTATTAATATTATAAGTTATTTTACGCTTTCTGTTTCTTATTGTTCCACTCTTTGAGTAGTTTTTCAGCCAGTTTCAAGTTTTCGTCTTTCTGTAAACGTAAAATTGAGTTTTTTATTACAAAATAATATTGATAATTTATTTATTTACTATTGTTCTATACACTGTCCCCTGGAATATTACATTGTTCATTTTAAGTTACGAGCAATAATAAGCGACTATCCTTAGTAGGTTTTACTGCGCAAGTTGACTTCTGCAGCCGACTTTCAAACTATGGATACGCCTGCAGCTAGTCGACTTCTGCAAGTTATACGAACTAATGTCCGGTTCCCATTAACAAAAACGAATCGTTTTGCTTACCAATGGTAGCATTTTTTATTGCTGAAATGGTCATATAAATAGACTCGTAAGCTAATTTTACCTGTGATAGCTACTTCCATATGAGAGGGGGTCTACTATGCAAAGCCATGAAGGTTTTTGCTTCATTATTGGTAAAGATACAAGAGTTCCCATTTTAACCAGTAAATCGGCCATTAGCTTGCGGGCAATAACTTGCGCAATAAAACTTGCTAGTTGATTTGGCGCTTTAGACTTGATACCACAACAAATAACTGACTAACGACCATCTCTTTTTTAGTTGCCCCACACTAGGATTTCTCCCGTATCGTGGGTGCGTTTACAGAAACAAATCTTCACATGCACAAACGTCCCAACCCGGAACAACAATTTGTAGGCCATACAAATATTTGATCTGTGCGGGAATCAAACCCGCAACCCGTAGCGCAGAAGCCAATCGCTTAGCCATTGCACCAAACATGTCATCAAAATCTATAGCAATCCGTACAATTTTACAAGATAGTTCTTTGTGATGTAAAGACGAGGCTAGCTCCATTTATTGGGCACCAATATCCTTTCCCAAACTCTTCAATGCTATCATCGAAGAGTTTTCATCTATGAAATGAGATCTATCTACTAACCTTGATGAAGCAGAACCTGGCGAAGTTCTCTCCGAGGTTCTTGTGTGCTTCCGAGTAGAAGGCGGTGGGTGGAATAGTCAGCACACCGGTCTCCTTGGCGAACTTCTTCGTAAACCGGTAGTCTTTGTACTTATCTTGCTCCGATGATAAGTCGATCTTGTTAGCTGTTAAAAGTAAATAGTCAATTTGAAAACAGAACATACCTATTTGTTTTTTTAGATGAGTTATGAAAATTTAAGTTCGCTGGAAGCGATATGTATATCGATATCCTGAATCGCCACATCGAAGTCAACGCATCTAGAAGCTCGATACCTTCAGGACTAGCAGCCTACCAATCTTAACTCTGAATACATACATAACATCACGCCTGTTTTCCCCGAAGGGTTGGGCAGAGGTGTATACCCTCATTTCGCCGTTTAAGTCCCATGTAATAGGGGCAAGCCTATTGCCATCAACCGGGCACAAATCCAAACTCCTGGCTGTTACTGAGGAATTCCACAGTCCACACGGAAAAATCCAATAACACTGCCCGACCTGGGAATCGAACCCAAGATCACGATCAGGAGTCGCACTTGCCACCACTAGACCAACGAAATAATTAAATAGAACATAAATCAGCATTTCTTTTAGTTGAAGATCAGGACAGTTCAACCGATTAGATTTTACCGCAGTGGTCTAGTACCAACGAGGCAGTTTAACTCTAAGGTCCGTATGGCAGAACATTCCTCAAGTCCAGTTTGATCTTTACTCAGTTGATCACTGTTTAAGTATAGAATCAGTACTTGAGGAACGGTCTTATTCCAGAACGGCAATCAATCTATACTAAGATGAAACAAGACTCAAATCGAGCCGATCGATTGGTTGATTACAGATCAAATCACTGCTTGGGGTCGAATCTACGAACTGAGTAACGATCTAGAATAAAGCCAAACTCAGCTGAACTATGATCAATGAATCTATGCTTAAGGAACGTTCTAAAATTAAAAGTCAACTCGAAACTAGTTTTAAACAGAGATTAATGCTTGAGTTTCGTTCTGTAATACGGATCTTAATCTCACCTTCGGAAATAAATAATCGCGTCTCAATGGCGTCGTATACGTCGTCAACGCTTTTAACATCAAGGTACTCACCCAGTTTGGTCCAGTCCGCTACAATGAAGTACCCCGCTTCTGGCACGGTCGGGTTGAACCCGTTCTCTCTCAGGGTTTTCACTAAGAAGTCACGTTTGGGCAACAGTTCCCGAGCCAACGCTTTTAGGTAGAAGTCGGGAGAGTCACGACGAGCCAGCTCGTACTCGAATGAGCGGGCTATTGCCTCCTGTAAATGAAGAGTAGATTGAAGACTTGGAAGTGTTTTATCGATGTTGTAATGGTGAATGTTAGTGTATGTAAAAGGTATAAGGTTATCGTTTAGTTTATTTGAGTAGCTTTAATAATTTAACAGACGATTTTACCAACGTCGGTTAAATTTTGTGTGAGTAATAAGTTAGTTGTTTTATCAGAATTTCTATACAAAAGTTGTCAAAACGTTATAATTACGATGTTGGTGAAATTGGCACTAAGAAGCACATTCCTTGACTACATTTTGGAATTTATGTTTGGATTTTTGGTTCTTACCCCTCGTTTACACCTAGGTATAAAACATGTATTCTACATGTCTCAGATCTTTTTTCGTAAAAAATTATTACCTATATACATACTTTAAGTAGCAAACAACTATGTAGATCTTTAAAACACTTGTTTGAAATATTTTATACATGTTCATTAAGTGTTAAGACCAAGTAATTTCTTTTAAAAAGACACAAATTATGTTTACAACTTGTTTTTAGGTGTAAACGAGGGGTTAAATAGCCTTATTTTACCGGTATCAAGTATGTAATACCGTCAGTTGCCAACAGTCGTAAAACTCTTGTGGCTAAATACTCAAAAGTTGTCGCTAGAGTGCGCGCAAGTTAACTCTGCGCGCGGCCAAAATCGGAACTAATCATGTTCCGCCATAGTGTTGCCGTTTTATTAACTTTGACACTAGATCTACCTGATTTTAGGAATAAAAGAAAATATAATAATAAAGATTATGTAGACCTCATCAGACGATAATAATCAGAATGCATTATTTTTCACTCACGGCACATTTATAAGCTTAGTTCTTTTATTTTGCAAATTACGTAAAAATACTAATTAATTTAATTGATAGGTAGTAAATTTAAACGTACAAAACTTAGCTCAATTAAAATATAATAAACCGCAAGAGGGCTGTCCAATTTTAATGCTCACGAATATACTACATTTCCTTGAAAAGTAGGACTTTGTATTTTTGCGATCATGGCAACATTTAGCACGCCCTCCGTCGCGCGCAGACTTATCTTGCGCGCACTCTACCTCTTGTTCTGTCACTGTCACTCTAAGGACAGGTTCAGACGGGTCGAATCGCTTTCCACTAATGAGTTGATTAACAAAAGTTTAAACGTTTTTGTTGCTTCAATTTGATTGAAAGTCTGTTCAGACGGTTCAAATCGCATGCGATTTAACAGTTGATCAACTAGAATAGAATCGTGTGATCCTGGTATAAGGCGAAGTGACAGTAACAGCGCGAAACTAACGGCAACTTGAAATTGAGTAGCATTGAGTATTTGGCCATTAGCTTCATACATAAATCGAAAATAATCAACACTGCCACAAGCGAGTTGCTAAAGAGGCTATAGACAATTGAGAAGCTGCAAATGATTATAATGACTTGCAAGCGCTGCTAGAAAACGCCTTGCACGAACATTGCCAGCGCGTTTCCAGCATTAGAACACTCACCTGGATAGGAGTACAGCAGGTGTACACACAGTTCTGGTGCACTACTTGCAGGTTCAGCATCAGCGGGGCGTGTGCGTACGCCCATCCCGTCTTCCAGCCAGTTACAGAGAAGGTTTTGCCCGCTGAACCGATAGTTATCGTGCGTTCCCACATGTCGGGCAAAGTAGCTGTGGGAATAATAGTACATTTTATTTTCATGTTTCTCAATGTACCATTTTGCTTAGTTTTTTTGCCGAGATCTGGAGTTAAAATTGCTATCAGATTAATTACTTATTTTGCCGTAACTCGTCCTGGAACCAGGCATTGCAGACACATTACAGATCGAACACTAAAAACCTTTTTAAAAACAAGCTTTTATCTTCCAGCTCCATCATCAGACCAGCTCTATGGTACCATATTATTGCATTGTCACCGAAGTTAAGCAAGTACGCAAAATTTCAGCTCAATCGGATTCCAGCAACTGCTTGAAAAATGGATCACAAATTTTGACCCGGAAACATACGAACGCAGCAAGTTAAATAAAAACTTGTAAAAATAAATTATTCTAAAGGCCAAAAAGTAACCCGCAATAACCACAGCTGCATTACCAGCCAAATGAGCAATCAGAAAAATAAGGTGTTCATATAAAATGTACTGAACTTGACACATTATTGTCAAATGGCCTTTGCAAACAGCGCCACCATTAACTGCAAAAATCCCTTATAAAACTTTTAAATTAAACGGTTTAATCTTGCTGCAGCATCAGGATTTGAGGGCTGAAGGTTGAAATTACTATAATATTGTATTGTCATAGGAATTGAATTTGTGTACAAAGTTTCAGGAGAATCAGTTACGCAGAAGTCGTTGAAAAGTTTGTCGCAAGATTTTAATCAAACAAATATACGAAGTGAAACTAATTAAAACCGTTTAAAAATATAATTGCAACGCGGTTATATTTCTTGTGTGTTCTTCTTAATTGTACCTAGAGAACAAGGGCCCAGGCCAGAGTCTGCAAAGCGCGAACCTACGTGGTGAATATGTTTTTGACAATACCTTAATATTTAACTAGATTATTACCCGAGGTTTCACCCGCATCCTAGGGCAACTACTTGATGTACCCGGATAAAAAGTATCCTATGTGTTAATCCAGGGCATAGTCTATATTCTTCTTCTTCTTCCTGCCCTTATCCCACACTAGGTGGGGTCGGCACAACATGTATTTCATAAATCCATGTTGTTAGAGGTTTTGGCTTATTGTTTTATGACCGGCCGCCTGCCTGACATCAACCCTCCCTGGGAATATTCGTTGCGCCCGTCGCGCGGTTGACCCAATGTGCTTGCTGATATTATGCACTGGGTCCCAAAATTATATGCATGTCAATCTTATTGCCAACAATTAAACAGACTATGTTCTTCTTGGTGGAGTATACTTGCAGTTCCTTGACCCACTCATTCAGTTTTGCTAGGGACTTCGGTTCTGACACATCGTAAATCGTAGCACCGTTAGCTTCTTCTATGACTTTAACACCGTTCACGTCCATGACTTTACATTTGTAGTCAACTCCGATTGTAGCTAGGAATGATGGATTGTAGTCTCCCGTTGTGAACGCTAGGATTATGCCGGATTTACCCACACCGCACACACGTATATAAATGTAAAAAAAATAAGCGAAAAATAAATTTTAATAAGTCTATCTGTGTGCCAAATCTCATCCAAATCCGTTCAGCCGTTTTTGCGTGATACATACAAACTTTCGCGTTTATAATATTAGTAAGGATAAGGATTAAGAAACTCACCGATCCTAATATGCTGGTTAGGCTCATACACCATCCACTCGTACACCTCATCAGATAAACACAGAACATTGTGCTTCTTGCACAAGTTTGCGATCAGCTCCAGTTCCTTCATAGTGAATGCCTTGCCCAGTGGGTTGTGGGGGGTGTTCAGGATGATCATTTTCGTGCGAGAGTTGAAGAGGGATTCCAGCTCTTTTTCGTCTAACACCCAGTCTGCTGATGTTACGGTTCCAGTTGTGGTTTTCTGTTAGGAGAATTATTAATTTAACTTTGGATTAACAGGCTGCTAACAGCAGTGATAACTTTGTGGTGTGGCCGTCGGACTGCCAAGTCATAGGTTTCGAGTTTGCACCTAAGGCACGCACCTCTAACTTTTCGGATTCATGTGCGTATTGTATAATTATCACTTGCTTAAAAAACGGTGAAGGAAAACATCGTGAGGAAACCGGCATGCCTGAGGGATATTTCGGCATGTGAAGCCAAGTCAGAGGCCCATGGGCGGCTTAAACTTTAACACCAGGTTAGTCACTAACCACACGAAAAGAAGAAGACCAGGCTGCAGCGATCATTTTGCGTTTCGTGATTAGATCGGTTCGCGTGACGCGGTAGGTATTAGTATGAAAATAATTATGAAACACGAATCAGCTAAAGACCAGAAAAAGTGCTTAGGTCAAGGATAAAGTTATCTAAGTTAACGTAACAAAGAGGCACACTTACAGGATTGAGCGCAATAAACCTAGGAATACCGCCAGCTGACTTGATCATGAAGTCGTAGCAGTCGAAGAAAGGCTCTATCACTATCACCTCATCACCTTCGTCAACATGACCTGAAATTATAAAATTATGACGTAGCATGAAATGGTAAATTTTGTGGAATCAATACGGTCCACCTGGCTAGCTAACACCCTCACATTAAAGTCGCCAAGCAGTTTACTGTGTTCCGTCGTGTGTATGTGAGAGCCAGAGGGGTATAGGGGAACCCCTTTTACATCTCTGTTCCTTGGATTCGTGTGCTCCATCTTCGACCCTGTCTGCGCTTACCATCAGGTGAGACTAGGGTCAAAGAAGTCAAGTAAAGAAATATATAGATGATACGTCACAAAAACCTCCATCAGTTAGCCAAAATGCTGGATGGTTTTAAGTACACTTATCCACATCACCTGAGAAATTGTGTGCTTTTAACTGCGGAAGCATGCGAAACCTGAATCGATGGGAACAGGTGAAACATGCGTACAGTGCCTCAAAAAAATAGTTTACCAGCCTAAAGTTAAATGTCTTTTGCACGTTGTAGATCAGAGGTTCTCAAACTTATTTCATCTACCGCCCACTTTGAAAATCAATTATTTTTCAGCGCCCTCCATTTCTTGTTTACTTTACTACATCTTAAAATCCGCAATGACATTAATTACTTTAATTAAATTTAAAGTAATTTCTGGGCCCCTTACCACCCCCCTCTAGGCCTCCAGTGCCCACAAGGGGGCATTATCGCCCACTTTGAGAAAGACAGTTGCAGATCAATAACAACTACTTTGGCTTGAAAGTTTTTATTATTTAAATTAGGTACATTTTGTCGGAAGTGGTAAACCACTTTCTTGGCTGATTGTAGAGTCTGGCAAACGAAAGTAGACACTCGAATTATTTGCAAACTTTTTATATGGCAACTGTTTTTCGACAAAAACAAATAATTCTTAAGTATCAAATTAGATTATTCCTTTATTTTGGGGTTGCTATGCTAATATATTTTTTAATTTGCCGCGCTTTTTCAGTCTCTACATTCGTTTGCCAGACTCTACGCATGTTCATACAAAATGCTCATCCTCTATGAGTGAAATGCGCATTGATCATATTACGCCTGCGGGACACGGTGGTAACGTTCTAGATTAACCATCATTTTAAGTTTAAAACGCTTTATTTAACCCTGGATTATCGCAGTATGATGTTATCGAGGTTAATGGTGTCGGCCTGCAAACCCAATGACAGAAATGACTATGGGATGGTACTATCACAGCCAGGTCATGGTGCACATGACATAAATATAACTAACATAATAACAATGATGATAACTTGATTGATCGCCATGAAAATGTATGTTGTACGTCAAACATAATTATTCGTTTTATTTTTTAAATCATAGTAAAGGTCATAGGTCAGTTGATGTTATTCCTGAAATTCGCGTGAAATGTTCGTCTTATCTGTTTGACTTTGGTGTGAAGGTCACACTGTAGGTACACATATTTTCAGAACATTTATACGTTTTTTAGTGTCACGCATGAAGATATAGGTAAAAATGGAACCCACACTACGAACAGGTGTTCGTAGGGTTAACGGTCAACTGACGTCATTATAAACTAAAGCTAAATCTACAGGGTGTTAATGAAATCATGTAATTCCTTCAAACCTCGTGATGTACTGCTGACATAGATAAACACTGCACGGGATACATTTGGATTCAATAAAATAAAAATACAAAAAGTAAACACGTGTTCTTAAATTGAGGCATTTTAGCGTCCGGAGCGAATTGCGCGGCTATCGCTCGCCGCGCGGTCATTTAACCCGGGGCGCTAAGATGTCTCACGTTAAGAACACATTGTTTAGTTCTTTTATTTTTTTTATTGAATCCAAACGTATTCCCTGCAGGTTTAATCTATGTCAGCAGTGCATCATGAGGTTTGAAGGAATTACATGTTTTCGTTTACATCCTGTATAGTTGAAAATTTTTATGGCACTCATTATCCCTCTTCTCAGCTCGCAGACCGCAGCTAGAATTAGAGTTGTCTCAGAAAGGAGAAACCGTATTGAGGAAGCGAGTTGTCAAAATGAAGCTGTAAGTAAAAATGGAGACCACACTATACACTTACTGGAAATCGAAACATTTGGCCTTGAATATTTACTTTGGCGGCCTCTTTTTCTAAATACCCTATTTAGCAAGAGATAGATTTCCAAACCAAATATTCTATCTTTTTAGTCTGTCCGTCCGTCTGTCTGTCACCAGGCTGTATCTGATGAACCGTGATAGTTAGACAGTTGAAATTTTCACACATGATGTATTTCTGTTGCCGCTATAACAACAAATACTAAAAAACAGAATAAAATAAATATTTAAGGGGGCTCCCATACAACAAACGTGATTTTATTGCTCGTATTTGCTCGATATTGATAACGGCAACAGGTAGACGCTTGATATATTCACAGGATATTAGGTTATATATATATATATTCACTTCTAAATAATTAAATTAAAATAAAACAAATATTTAAGGGGGGCTCTCATACAACAAACGTGATGTTTTTTGCCGTTTTTATAGATAATGGTACGGTACCCTTTTACTCCATTTTTACCTATATCTTCATGGTCTCACGAGGTACGCAGTGCTATCAGTTACATGCTTCCTTATGAGTGTGGTAAGTTGATAACTGATGATCCTCATGACCCATGAGGGGGAAGGAGATTTTATTTAGTTACATAGCATTAGGTACTTGAAATTACATCCGTAATGCTAAAGTATTCTGTCCACTACTATAGACTCTGTTATCTAAGACTTTATATCATACTAAAACTCTCTTATCTACTATTTTTAGTGTGTACTTCGTCATTGACGTATTGTTTAACTGTAACAAACTGTGACATCTTTACATAGTATAAAACAAAGTCGCTCCCGCTGTCTGTACGCTTAGTTCTTTTAAACTACGCAACGGATTTTAATGCAGTTTTCAGCAATAGATAGAGTGATTCGAGAGAAAGGTTTATATTATGCCCCACATTCGTATCTACATTGCACCCGTGCGAAGCCGGGGAGGGTCGCTAGTTTACTGTAAGCTGTGAAGTTACCTTATATTAAATAAAACCTAGAATAAATGAGTTTTCGTGGTTCAAAAAATTTGTATGCTTACCTAAAATAGCCGAGTACAGAGCTTCATAAGCACCATATGTGACCAGGATTTCATTCTGTGGGTCTATGTCCCTGCCCACTAATGGGGAGTACAGCTTTGATAAGCTCTGCACTAGTTTAGGGTGGCCCTGTAGAGATAAAGATTTATTTTTAGTCTAGATATACAAGGTTAGTCGGAAAGGGGGTACTAAGCCGAAAGGGTGTTAAAGTACCCATAATAAGGGATAACTTTTGTTCTACAACTTTCCCCAAAACTCGATAGTTTAAGAGAAATAGCTTTTCAAAGATTTCGTAAAAAATATGCTAAAATCTATCTGTCCATAGCTATGATCAGCTGTTTTTACAATTTAGGTCATATTTGGGGTCACGGATTAGAAAAATAATTTTCTGAATTCATAACTAAAGCAGGTATGTTTTTTTTTTTTGAAAAAACTAAAATAAAAAAATTTTTTCATCCAAATAAAAATTATCGAATTTTGAAATTTTAACAATTGCTTTGTAATAGTCATCAGTGATACTTTAGGTGGCCCGCGGCTTAGTACCCCCTTTCCGACTAACCTTGTATTTAAAAAGAGAAGGTTTATTTTGATGTAAGTGTTGTTATAGAGAAACAGGTTAAAGGGATAGGTTACAGGCCAATCTATAAAGCTGCGGTACCACTACGCGTAAACTGACCGGCCGCGTCGAGCAACTATGAACCTCGGTAGTTTCAAAGTTGCTCGACACGGGCCCCGTCGGGAGTCGGTACTCCCGACGGATCGGACGGGTGACGACAGGCCCCCGCAGGCCTCATCGGACGCCACGTTCCCAAGGCCTGCCGGACCTGCAAGGCGCGGCCTGGCCTGGCAAGAAAACAGGCCGTGGTACCGCAGCTTAAGGCAGACTGCATTATACACTGCATTCACACATTAGAACGTTGATGTGTTTGTCATAATTATCCCGTGGTTTCTAAAAGTCTAATCAATTTAATATGTTGTCAAATCTCATATCTAGTGATGTGATTGGTCGATAAAAATACCAACAACCAATCACACCTGCTGCCATGAGAATTGATAACCGATTAATTCATTTTTGTGTTGAACATTCTTTGTGAAACCAAGGATGAGTTTGATGCTTCAATTGTAAATGCATGGAAGAAACACATTAAGAGGCCCTCCCAGTTTCACAGCAGTCTCGCTCAACTTTAAGGCTTTATTAAACATTTAAAGTGATATATTGAAAAATGTAATGTAGAAGTTTAGTGTATCCACCTTCTGAGTGTCATCACAAATAAAAGTTTTATATCCATATATGATTTATATAGAAAAAAAACAAAAGATATAAATTTTCGTTTTCTTATTCTTTCTAGGCAACAAATAAAGATGAAAATATGTTTCCAACATTTATAATGTTATCCTGAAGGATGTGTTCAGAATACATTTTTTAACACTGCCTAAAATCTCTTTAAATTTTTATAAAAGACCTAAAGTTAGAGTGAGATGGCTGTGAAAATGGAATGGTGTGTTAAGACGAAGTATTCCCGTTTGAGCACCTATTTTTTGGGCACCTATGCATTGAGCACCAAAGGTATTCCCATTTGAGCTTTATCGCTTTATCGCTTGGTGCTCAAATGGGAATAGCTTTGGTGCTCAATGCATAGGTGCCCAAAACTAGGTGCTCAAACGGGAATATTTCGTTAAGACTTACATGCCTGCTTAAAGATGAAACATGTCGTCGCTGCGCCTGCAAAATCCGCTATGTATTTTTTATTGAAAATCTGTCTTTGATGCTATTATACAAGGTTAGTCGGAAAGGGGGTACTAAGCCGAAAGGGTGTTAAAGTACCTATAATAATGGATAACTTTTGTTCTACAACTTTCCCCAAAACTCGATAGTTTAAGAGAAATAGCTGTTCAAAGATTTCGTAAAAAATATGCTAAAATCTATCTGTCCATAGCTATGATCAGCTGTGTTTACAATTTAGGTCATATTTGGGGTCACGGATTAGAAACTTAATTTTCTGAATTCATAACTAAAGCAGGTATTATTATTTTTTTGAAAAAACTAAAATAAAATCTTTTTGCATGCAAATAAAAAATATCGAATTTTGATATTTTAACACTTGCTTTAAAATAGTCATCAGTGATACTTTAAGTGACCCGCGGCTTAGTACCCCCTTTCCGACTAACCTTATATAATACTTCTCAAGCAACATACACCTGTAAAATCCGTTTTCTAATAATATAATTAGTTAGCAAGTTAGCAAAATAAATTATTACAAAACGGATTTTACAGGTGCACGTGGCTTGAAAAGTATTATAAAATAGCATCAAAGTACGGTTTTAAAAAAAACTACATAGCGGATTGTGCAGGCACAGCAACAATGTTATACTTACAAATCCCCTAGTATACTGGTTCAGCAGTGGATTTTCGCTAGTTGCAATGTCTCCTAGAGCCTTTGTGACATGTTCTGGTGCATGGTAGTCGGGGAAGCCCTGACCGAGGTTCACCGCAGGCTTGTATTCAGCAGCCAGTTGGATGTATTCCACCCTACAATAGAATATGACAGGTGATTTAACCGTATTCTAGTATTTTGAGAGAGAGCAGTATACAATTTTATGGATCACATAACATCACACCTGTAATCCCGGAAGGGTTGGGAAGAGGTGAATAGTAACACCCTCATTTCGCCATTATGTTTAAGTCTCATGTAATAGGGGGCAAGCTTATAGCCATCAACCGGGCACAAATCCAAACTCCGGGCCATTACTGAGGAATTTCACACAGAAAAACCTAATAAAATTTTGCCGGATCTGGGGATCGAACCCAAGACCTCACAATCAGCAGTCGCGCTTGCCACCACTAGACTAGCTATGGTAATTCACCATGCACTACCAACATTGCTGATTCCATTCTTTTTACAAAAATGGTCATTTTTAAAAAAAATTGAATGCCATTTAAATTTTTTTTTTTTATATTATGTGTGTTATGTTTGGTAGTAAATTTATCCTTATCATAAATTTTATCTTTATTGTAAGTGTAGGTACACTTATGTTAGTATAATGAACATTTTGTTTTGTTTCACTGAATCATTAAATTAAAATGATAAAATAAATATGTTTCATGTAAATCAGTGGTAAATCTGACTGTGTAAATCAGAATGTTATATTTCTACATGTCAGTTAATGTTATTATATTAATAAATAACAATATTCCATTAAAAATAATGATGTACCAGATTTTTGTGAGAGGAGTATGTAAGGATAGTAGCATGTGGCTTTCTATAGTTTCTGCCTACCCCCATGGGAAAAAGGTGTAAGTTTGTGTATGCATGTATTCATACACTTGACATAAATATGAAACATAGTTAATTATGGTTTTGTGTTAAGTAAATATGTTTCTTATTTATTTACACATTTCTCCTTCCGCAGGTCTGCTGCAAGAGATTTCTATTATAAATAAGAAGTGCTTTTGTACTTTACATTCCTAAACCATTGTTCATGTACCTTTTGTGTATTGTGTGAACATAAATAAATGAACCATTATTGTTAAATAAATAATAAGCTGTTCCCCAATGCATAAGATAGGTATGTTTGTTATTTCATTGACTGGAAGTACAAATAAAATGCTTGTAATCTCTTTTATAATCAACTACACACAATTACAAAGGTATTTAGACTGTTTTAATATGCAAATTAAATTCCAATTGCTATCTGTTAGTAAGTACCTACTGATTATGTAACAAGAACAAAACAATCCAACTATTATATCTTCTACACGGCCTTCACCCCATGGGAGAACAAATATGAAATGTTTCGTAAATTTCACTCACCAGACACTTTTTTCACCGGCTCCATAACGCGCAGGTAACTTAAATTTGTTTGACATCTGGCTAGCTGCACAACACTGATTCTTAACCACGTAGTTAAACTTTAAACGCTGTATAACTCCGCTGTTGCTTCCCACAGCTGTGAACAACGTTTGCCCCCACCTAAACATCATAATAAATGATAATAATAGAGATAAACGAAACAGTAAACTTAACCTAATATTGACATGACAGACGGTAAAAACTGAAAAACTCGAAGGATTGTCAAGTTAGACTGATAAGAATGTAATAAAGAATACTCACTGATTTTAATTAAAACTGGTTCACACTGGAAGCTTATCAGTAATCAGCTTGAATAGTAAACAGTAATAATTAACATTAGATGTTTGAATATAATATTATCAGTTCGGAAGTTGATTTTTGTATTGATCACAGGTTGATGATTGCGAAAATTATGGTAATTATGCGTACCTTATTAGAAGTATTATGGTACGTATACCATAATTTTTACTCACTCACACTGGGTACAAGATTATGAAAATATAATTACAAAAATACAGTTTCTGTCAATTTGATTTACGTGAAACGAAACGGCTTTTTTGTAAATATTGTTGCTGGAGATGTAAACGAAACTCTTTAATTATAAATTAAAGTAACGTAACGAAAGAAATATACCTAGTACTGTGTTCGACTAACTCTTCTTTGAAATGGTCAAAGAGTGACTGTTTGTATTTTTGTAATTATTGGAAAGAAATGGCAAAGCAAATCGTTGACGAAACTTGTGATATTGACAGTTTAGTTCAGTTGCCAGGATGACAAAAATCGTTTCCATTCATTTTATCGTTTATTAAATATTTAATAGGGAATTTGTGCCTTTACAATAATGGTCAAAATGATATTATTATCTCAATAATCGAGAAAAAAATTGGCTCTAATGGGTGTAAGCGGTCTTATCATTGCCAGTCTAATCAAAGTGTCCCGTATCTGGCAACAAACGATGATTTTGTTACGACTTGCGAGTGCAGTGTACGGAAAGTGTATCAGACAGAGTTACCAAGTCATCTGTAAAGTGGCAGAAAATGGGACATTCTTAATATAAAATATGTGTGTCATGTCAGATTACATATCCCTCATAATCATAACATAACATCATGCCTTTTATTACCCGAAGGGTACGGCAGAGGTGTTTTTTTTAATATTAGTACATCCTCATTTCGCCAGTTATGTTTAAGTCCCATGTAATAGGGGGCGAGCCTATTGTCATTAACCGGGCACAAATCCAGACTCTGGGCTGCTACTGAGAAATTCCTAATGAAAAACCCAATAACACTTTGATCAACCTGGGGAATGAACCCAGGACCTCATGAACAGCAGTCGCGCTTGCCACCACTAGACCAACGAGGCAGTCAATGTACAAGCTATGCTTAGTTTGTAAATCACTGTTATACGTGTATATTTGTATAATAATAAAGATTTTTATTTATAGAATGGCAGCACAGGAGCAAACAGAGCGACGTTTTTCAATTCACAGATAACTTGGTCCTAATAGGACCTACTTATGCAATTACAAAAAATTTAAACCGACTTCAAAAAAGAATAGAATAATTACCATATAAAATGAACAGTTTCAGAAGTCGGTGCTGATCCACGCTGAACCAAATTGAAGGCACCAACTTCTGAAACTGTTAATTTTATATGGTAATTATTTTATTCTTTTTTGAAGTCGGTTTAAATTTTTTGTAAAAAATGTTTTTATTTTTTCATTTTAGTGGCCTTAATTAAAACTTGGTTGGACCTACTAAAGACGCTGCTCGTAACATAATCACATCATCACAATATGCGTACTGTTCGTCATTGAGGAGTTCCATTGTCTATCTCCGAAGTTCTTCATCAGATCTTCACCAAATTTAAATGGAACCAACTTCGAAGTATACCCTATCCATTAAAAAAAGAATCATCAAAATTGGTTCACAATTGGCGAAAATATCGATGAACATCCAACAAAAAAAAAAAAGAAATGAAAAAAAAATACATACAGACGAACATAGTAACTTCCTCCTTTTTGGAAGTCGGTTAATAAAAAGCAGTGATAACCTAGCGATTGAACGCTTGCCTTCCATGCAGGAGTGTCTGATTTCGACCCGGCCCATACTTCTGACTTTTCGAATTCACGTGCGGATCAGATGCAGATCTGAATTTGATTATCACTTGCGTTAACGGCGAAGGAAAAACATCGTGAGGAAACGTGTACAACTGAGAGGGCTCTATAAAGTTCTCGATGGTGTGTGTAATCTGCCAACCCGCACCAGGCCAGCGTGGTGGATTAAGGCCTAAATCCTTCTCAATCTAAGAAGAGTAATGGGTTAGTTATGTATGTATCTTATAAAAGGAGCGGAATGAAACTTATATAATTCGAAAGGTACTGTACCTACAATACACGTACCTACACAAAAAAAAACACGTGTGTATGTTGCCGTTAAAGCAGGTTAAAATAAAAACAAAAGCCCTCAAAGAGCCAGTCTGTTCAGCGACGAATAATTACGTGCGTAGTAATAACGAGCAATATTGAACGCCCACAAATAAGATAATGGTCGAATTACGGCTAGGTACAAGCGAGTAGTTCTTAGCCCAACAAAGTTACACCATTTTTAACCGACTTCCAAAAAGGAGGAGGTTACTATGTTCGTCTGTATGTTTTTTTTGTGTGTGTTCATCGATATTTTCGCCAATTGTGAACCGATTTTGATGTTTCTTTTTTTAATGGATAGGGTATACTTCGAAGTTGGTCCCATTTAAATTTGGTGAAGATTTGATGAAGAACTTCGGAGATAGACAATGGAACTCCTCAATGAAGAACAGTACGCATATTGTGATGATGTGATTATGTTACGAGCAGCGTCTTTAGTAGGTCCAACCGAGTTTTAATTAAGGCCACTAAAATGAAAAAAATAAAAACATTTTTTACAAAAAATTTAAACCGACTTCAAAAAAGAATAAAATAATTACCATGTAAAATTAAGTTTCAGAAGTCAGTGCCGTCAATTTGGTTCAGCATGGATCAGCACCGACTTCTGAAACTGTTAATTTTATATGGTAATTATTTTATTATTTTTTGAAGTCGGTTTATTTACATAGTATAAAACAAAGTCGCTCCCGCTGTCTGTACGCTTAGATCTTTTAAACTACCCAACCGATTTTGATGCAGTTTTCGGCAATAGATAGAGTGATTCAAGAGGAAGGTTTATATGCCCCACGTTAGTATCTACATTGCACCCGTGCGAAGCAGGGGCGAGTCGCTAGTTATCAATAAACCTGTAGGTACAATAAATTGCAAGTTTTCCAGAACATTCTACGCCGGTAAGATGTCAATGTTTATCAGTAACCACGATGAAAGCTTTCCCTTTCCAACTCAATGAACAAGCGGTAAATAGAATTATCGGTTTAGGCCTCCTCCGGACTTGTGGTGGGAAGTTAAGTGTAAAGTTAAACTTAGTAATAGGTATCTACTGTAATTTTGATTGACGTCACTATCTTTGTTGGGTGACGTAAGAGGTTTTTTATCAGGTTATCAGTTAATAAAGGATCTTGCACTGGTATTTGGGATACAGCGGGATAGGAGCGATACAGAACATTGACGTCAAGTTTTTACAGAGACGCTCACGGTGCTATATTAGTTTACGACGTGTCAGAACCCAAGTTCCTAGCTAAACTGAACGAGTGGGTGGAGGAACTTTAAGTACACTCCACCAAGAAGAACATAGTCTGCTTAGTTGTCGGCAATAAGATTGACAAGCATATCATTTTGGAACCCAGTGCATAATATCAGCAAGCACATTGGGCCACCCGCGCGACGGCCCAACGAGTATTTCCAAGGAGGATTGATGTCAGCAAGCGGTCATAAAACAATAAGCCAAAACCTCTAACAACATGGATTTACGAATTACATGTTGTGCCGACTCCACCTAGTGTGGGATAAGAGCAGGGAGAAGAAGAAGAAAAGACCCTGCTCAGGATGATAGGTAAATGTCTTAATTCATTTTCTTCTCTCGTATCGATACGTGCTATTTGAGAATAGCCCATGGCGTGGTGAAAGGATTAGTCAATCAGCGACATTGGTAGCGGTACTGACTGCCCAGGCTGCACCAGGCGTACTTAATTATCGACACTTGTGGAGGCTCTCTTAATGCACTCCCAAGGCGGCATATTTGAGTATCTAGTTTATAAAATCGACACCAGCTGGCGCCACTACGAATGTAGACCTGTTAAAACTTGTTCTGCTCAGTCAGCAGCAGGAGTCACTGAGTGAACAGAATTTAATACCAGTATTAGGTATACCTGTGGCAGCAGCTATCCCGCCACATGCGAACTACGCAGCATGACTAACATCTAGCAAACTACAGCGACTACAATAACAGCTGTCAAATGAAATGTCACAAATCCTGCATCGCGATTTCAAGATTTGACACGCAGATAATATATATATAACTTCCCAACATCAACCGTTGGGCTGTAGCCCGCCAGGCACAAGACTCGCCTGGTAGGAGTTTCCTCCCTGTTTGTTAGAGGAACACCATACCTCGTTCCTCCACATACCTACCTATTGTATTTTAATTAGCTTTACAACATACCATAAATTACAGTACCCGGTAGTAAATATTGCACATCGAGCATCAGAAAGAGATAATTATTGGCTACCTTCGGCTTTATAGAGCGTCAGTTCTGTCGCACGAAGCGACAGAACGTCACATAGGTATGAGTGACAGAGACGACGCTCTACGAAGCCGAAGCTAGCCGATTATCTCTTTCTGAAGCTCGATGTGTTATATTTACTGCCGGGTACTGTATTGGCTGATGACATTTTGATTGAGTACATTCATACATAAACTCACGCCTTTTTCCCATGGGGGTAGGCAGAAACTATAGAACGCCATATGCTACGACCCTTAAATACCCCTTTCATTAAGGAATTTGTAAGGCGGATGTCAATGGAAATGGCGGTAGAGGACGCCCTAGAAGGACATACATCGATGTTATTGGTGATGTTCTTCACAAAGGTCAGGTGCGTAGTACTCTCAACCGGCGTGCGTGTATGACAAGATGTATGAATGTGGATGATTGAGTATTTGATAATTTTGACATTGATAGGTCTACATAACAACAGCGCCTTTGCATGCTGACATTAATGAAAAACCTACGTCCAGGTTTACACGATTCGATTCTAGTTGATCAACTGCTAAATCGCATGCGATTTGAATCGTCTGACCAGACTTTCAATCAAATGGAAGCAACAAAAACGTTTAAAATTTTGTTGATCAAGTCATTTGATCAACTAGAATCGAATCGTGTGAACCTGATATAACCTACTACGAAATTTTATTTTCGATTCAAGTTTCAGATGATCCATCGTGTCTGCCTGGCGACGCATATCCAAACTTGCAAAAGGTAAGATTCTTGGGTAGGTATATTAGGTTGATGTGCAGCAACATTTGGCATTTCCCTCAAGAGTTGGGCAGCGGTTTATAGTAAGACCCTCATTTCGCCGTTATGTTTAAGTCCTATGTAACAGGGGGCGAGCCTATTGCCATCAACTGGGCACAAATCCAACGTCGGGCTGCTACTGAGGAATTCTACACGGAAAAACCCAATAACACTTTGCCCGACTTGGGGATCCCGACCTCACGATCAGCAGTTGCGCAATAAATAATAACTAACTGCGAAATCCTGTTTTTTGTAAAGGCTTCACGGGTTCCATCGGGGATGCCTTCAGTCCTAACAACAAACTATTAATCAAACCCACAGAAGCCAAATTGATGATTACAAAGCTAAGCTCTATACCCACTAAGGCATTCCAGTAATACCTCATCAATTTACGAATCAAAACACAAGAACATTACAGGAATCTATTGGAATGCCAGCTATTCTCAAGTAAAACCTCACAAAGGATGCCGAAGTATAAAGATTTATGGAGCATAATTAATTCAGCTCACGGAGTTTACATGAAGAGTATTGATAGAAACGAGGTCGGAAGGACCGCTCTCAGTTTTGGTTATAAATTCAATTTCCTTAGATAAAACGTGAAATTGTTCTAGTTTCCTTAGTTGAAGTCCAGGGAACTCTCAGCTCCAGGTTTTTTTAGTACCTAACATGGATGGAGTGGGAGAGGGAGACCAAAGAAAAGATGGATGGATTGTGGGAGGATATGAAAGATAAGCGAGTAAATGATAATGGACGGCTGACAGGGAAGAATGGAAGAGGAAAACATATTGCGCCGACCACAAGTAACTTGGGGCCAGGGCAGGAAGATGATGATGATGGATGACATGAGTTTTATTTGATTTTTATCTTAGCGTTTTCCTGGCGTACTGTTGCCATGCTCAAGAAAATATACAACGTTAGTCGGAAAGGGGGTACTAATCCGAAAGGGTGTTAAAATACCCATAATAATGGATAACTTTTGTTCTATAACTTTCCCCAAAAGTCAATAGTTCAAGAGAAATAGCTGTTCAAAGATTTCATAAAAAATACGCTAAATTCTATCTATCCTCAGCTATGATCAGACGTGTTTACATTTTACGTCATATTTGGGGTCACGGATTAGAAACTTCATTTTCTGAATTCATAACTAAAGCAGGAATGAAGAATTTTTGAAAAAAAATAAAATAAAAATATTTTTTCTTGGAAAAAAATTAATCGAATTTTTAAATTTTAACACTTTCTTTAAAACAATCATCAGTGATATCTACATTAAATGGCCCGCGGCTTAGTACCCCCTTTCCGACTAACCTTGTATAATGGTACTATAACACTAGAATCTAGAAACAGAGTTGAAAAAAAAAGAAGACTCGTTTCTGTAATTGTGTGCAATTGTTTGAACACTTGTTTGAAGACCGCATGCGGTACGAGTATTTGAGCATGTGCGCAGAGTTTCAAACTTTGTGCACATGCTCTAATATAGGTACGCGCCGTCTTCAAACAAGTGTTCAAATGTTTGCGCACATCTCTGCCTAAAACTAGAAACCAAGTTTAACCTGTTTAACAATAAGACAAATAAATACAGGGGAGTCCAGGGGACACATTTCTGCAACAGACAAATAAATAAACTCGTCTTTGTCTGTACCATAAAGTCACTTAATCTGTAAGCGTCTTTAAAAGTATGAATAACAAAATTTTATTAAAAATGTTTTCTTCGACGTTACCTATTTTATCGTCAGACTATCGTCATTCCTGTCACGTTTTCCATCCCCGCTTAGTATCTTCTTTTATGATGAAAACTATTATTTTATATTTAACTAGCGACGCGCCTCGGCTTCGCACGGGTGCAATGTAGATACTGTGGGGCATATAAACCTTTCTCCTGTATCACTCTATCTATTGCTGAAAACTGCATTAAAATCCGTTGCGTTGTTTAAAAGATCTAAGCGTACAGACAGCGGGAGCGAATTTGTTTTATACTATATAAAGATAAAGGAATCAAATATGACGCTGTCGGCCGCCATATTGGAACATATCGTTTTATCTTGTGGCCAGGTACAATAAGGGTTTGAATAATGGGCTGGCTTGTTCGTTTTATTTTGAGTCTCTTCTTAGCAGTCTAGTCTAGAAAAATAACCGTCTGAATTGTGTCTGGCTATCCATTAGTCTATCCATATTTTGGGTGAAATATCTCATTTTTATTCCGATGAAATTTTCTGTTCTGTCGTATCCCATAGTTATTATAAGAGACAGAGCTTAGACAGATGCCTTAATTGTATTTTAAGACAGGGTTTACTAATTATTTAAAGGGCAGAAGAAATCTGATGACAAAAAATTCAAACGTTTTACGCCCAAATATCTTGATAGATATCCACAAAAAAACCATTTGTAAGAAATTTTTCCATGATCTAGTTTACAAAATAATAAAATTTTCCTCGACAAACAAACAAAGCGAATGGGTTGAATGCAACAATCTCAACATTCGCAATGGTGCTTCAAACAAACGATCTATCTTGAGACGCCATACAAGCAGAACGGAACGACGCGCGACGCCGACGACGGGAGAAATAATAAGTGCAATCATAATTGCACAGGCAACACTATATTTATTTGTAGTATTATGTTCGTGAAATTATCTAGAATTACTCAAAGACATTGAAACTGGTGATTAAGAAAATACGGGAACTTGTAGTGTCGTAGCATGTGGCGTTCTATAGTTTCTGCCTACCCCTATGGGAAAAAGGCGTGAGTTTATGTATGTATGTAGTAGTGACTTTGTTGAGCGAGCGTAGCAGATGAATGATCTGCTACGAACTACGAGCTACGATCACGTAGCAGCCGTAACGTGATCTACGTCATAGCTTCTACGTACCTACTACGTAGGAGCCCAAAGGTTTTTATTAGGAATAAATATAGCCATAACAAAATGTTTATATGTAACATAATTCCGTAATTGTCTACTTTAAAAAATTAGGAAGAATTTAGTATTATATTAAAAATGGTACCTGGTGTATAGAAAGAAAACGATTGTTGAAAAATAAATAAGATCAATCTAAAAATGGAGCTATACACGATTTCAAGTTTTTAAATGGCGCATGTTCTGTCCTTGTCGCACGAAATGGACATTGTATGGAGTAATGTTAAGTTACTATGAATTTTTTGAAGTATTTCGTCATGGTTCAATAGTGCGGTCTCTGTCTAGTTAACAATTAAAATCGCTTACAACTTGGACATTTTATTATATATTTCATGGTTTGGCAGCGCTGTCTGTGTTAATAAACTTAAATCGCTTATATTTTGGGCAATTTAAAACGGTTTTAACTAGCTTCACTTCGTATATTTAATTTTGTTTGTTTGATTGATTCAAATATTCCGACACATTTTTCAACTTCTGCATAACCGATTCTCCTGAAACTTCGCACACGAAATCAATTTCCATGACAATACCACATTATTATTTTCAACCTTCAATTCTCGAATCCTGATACTGTAGGGGTACAGCAAGATAAAACCGTTTAACATAGAAGTTTTTAGGGATTATTATGACGTACTTACTTAATGGTTTTTGTAAAGTTTCGAGGTATCTGATAGAATAAAATTAGTCACCCACCGAATTGTAATATACCTGGTATGTTATCGGTAGCTGGTAACACTGGACAATGTTGACATAGGAGGGTAACCGGCAAGATTAATCAACGTACCCGAAGTTATAAAAACAGTGGTCATTCGACGGAGCAGAGGATTCCATGTGGAACAGCCGAAGAAGTCTGACCAGAAATAAAAATCGGGTTTACTTGTCCTCATTTTCTGATCTTTTGTTAATTATTATATTGTTATATATTGTGAACTAGCTTCTGTAACTAATCACTAATCTAATTAAAAGTACTCTCAGTGGTGGAGAGTCTATGTTGGTTTAATTTACTTTATTAACCATGCTCTCAATCCTGATATTAGCTATAACTGTAATGATAGATTCACCCCTATAAGATTATGTTGTATGTATTTTATAGGTACTAGTACTGTTACCCCTTCAACATAATCATGGTGAACAGTAATCTTTGCACAAACTTTTTTCCTTCATTCTTTTCAATTGTTATTCCGGTTTGCCAATTCGGAATTACGGATAAGGATTTAATCAAAAAGGGTTCACGGGTTCCCATGTAAGTAGTATTTATAGCGGTATTGAACGTTTATTCCTATCCTGTACTGACCAGGAACATATCCGAAGTAAATTGTTTTTTAAAGGGAATCTGTAGGCCTAGCACGAACGTTACGTATACACCCATATTCTTAGGCGTTCCTCCAAAACTTACTCGACTAGACTCCACCTCGACTCAGCCTTTCTCACTACCATCGGTAGGTATAGTTGACATAAACGTCCTCGACTCGAGATTTTTCCTTAGTCGAGGTAAGGAATCATCTGTCAAACTCAAGGTACCTCGGAACCTACCTTAAGGAAGGAAGTGTCAAAGTTCGCATGTAACATAAATTAATTTTGAAAACATTATCGAATATGCTTACGATAATCCTTACAACTATTTATCGCGGTGTTATTTGCTCGATGCAGATTATTCAAATTATGACTCTACCTCGATTCATTTGAGGACTCCTCAGTCGAGGAATCTCAAAGTTCACTCGAAATTGCAACTAAGAATACAATTTTGAAGGTGTTTTCGAGGCCGTCCTGAGTCGAGTAAGTTTTGGAGGAACTTCTTAGAATATGGGTGATAGTATCGTAAAGGAATCGCTAATGTAAGGGAATTTTGATTCGAAAATACAACTGTCCTATAACATTTTGGTTTTTTTTTTGCGACATGAACAATTTGTATCATAACATGACATACGTGATATGGGAATGTGATGCGGCGGAATGAGGAACATGTCGTGAGGATAGTTTTGAGTATGAATGTGGATGGTTATAAGAGTAGAGGAAGACCAAAGAGACGATGGATGGATAGTGTGAAAGAAGATATGACTAGAAAGGGGGTGACTACTGAGATGACGGCTAATAGAGATATAAGGAAGGGAAGACATACTGCGTCGACCCCAAATAAGTTGGGATAAGGGTAGGAGGATGATGATGATGATGACATAAATAAGAATAAAGATTACAATTTAATTAAATAGTGTGTTAATAAAAGTTATAAGTATGAATCTTTAGATTCTGTGCAAACAACTCTTGACGTGTATCTAGATAAAAAAACATCACGCCAGTATTCCCCGAAGGGTTGGGCAGAGGTGTCTAATAACACTCTTATTTCGCCGTTATGTTTAAGTCCCATGTAGTAGGGGGCGAGCCTATTGCCATCAATCGGGCGCAATTCCAAACTCCATGCTGCTACTGAGAAATTTCACATAGAAAACCCCAATAACACTTTGCTGACCTGGGGATCGAACCCAGGTCCTCACGATCAGCAGTCGCGCTTATCACCACTAGACCAACGAGGCAGATATTTCTAGATATTAGATTTCAATAGTATTTAACTATTCAATTGTGGCGGCATCTATCACACCACATGAGAACTAAGCAGCACGACGACTGTCTAGGCACACTGTCTGACTACACAAGGGCAATAGTGTCAAAACTCTCAAAAATGACGTCTCAAATCCTGCATCGCGATATTAAGATTTGACACACAATATTATATGTATATACAACTTCCCAACATCAACCGTTGGACAGTAGCCCGCCAGGCCGGCCTGGTTGGAGGATTCTCCCTTTTCGTTGGAGGAACACCATATTTCGTTTCTGCACACAATTATTCGGCCCACCTTTGGATGAACAGGAAGTCAATGAATAAGATAGGGGGGTAGTCCGTCGTGTACTGCTGCAAAATATATACTACACACATATCATTAATCTGTGCTACACACGATACATAGTATAGAGTGCGCGCAAGATAACTCTGCGCGCGACGGAGGGCGTGCTAAATGTTGCCATGATCGCAAAAATATAAAGTCCTACTTTTCAAGGAAAAGTAGTATATTCGTGAGCATTAAAATTGGGCAGCCCTCTTGCTGTTTATTATATTTTAATTGAGCTAAGTTATGTACGTTTAAATTTACTACCTATCAATTAAATTAATTCGTATTTTTACGTAATTTGCAAAGGAAAAGAACTAGTGAGTGAATAAGAATGCAGTATGATTATTATCGGCTGATGAGGTCTATTATAATCTTTATTATTATATTTTCTTTTATTCCTAAAATCAGGTAGATGTAGTGACAAAGTTAATAAAACGGCAACATTATGGCGGAGCATGATTAGTTCCGATTTTGGCCGCGCGCAGAGTTATCTTGCGCGCACTCTAGTAAGAATTTATTTAAAGTAACGATTTGTTTCTTCCCCGGGCTTTACCTTTTTTTTAAATGTATTTAATGATTGTGCTGTCGTGTGTACACCATTATCATGCTGGTTATTTAATTGTATAAGTGTCTTCTCTGTTAATCTATTCTTTCCTTTCCTGTGCTCACAACAGTAGGTACTTACCTGCTATTCCAGCGATAACGTCCATCGAACGTGAAAGGTTACATAAATAATTGAACAATGACGCACATTGGCCTATTGAGGGCCTATTTCTTATAAATAACATTGATTTTTTGATCAAAGAAACAAAATATCGCGTGACGAAAACTAGTAAGGAAGCTTCCTAGTTCCTTAGATGGGTATACTCTAGAGAATTCCATTGATACGTACGTAGCTTTGAGTCAAAAATGGAGCAATGGAGATAATAAATATTTTATGTGGATTCACTATCACGGGTTAGATAACGCAAGTTGAACTGTGTCATTCCAATTGGGTTGCGGTGCAATAGCGAATCCCGTGACCCCGGCCATAGGTTAGAGGGTGGAACACCGTGGGTTTTTAGCCGGAAAAAAGCCGGCAGTCCCCCTCGCCTTCCCCGGGCGATCCTATGAGGATTTTACAACAAAAATAAATAAATAATGTGCCATTAAGTAGGAGCAATCCTCCTACAAGCTATGTTGTTAAATCAGTTCTCTCTCGGCCGTTTCCGTTTCTGCAAGCGCGTATGGTTGCAGGATGCGAATACGCGACCTTTTACTGCAAAGTGTGAAGACGTGCGCGAGGCGTGCCTAATATTTACTACCCCGCACATATTACCTTATAATTATGTTAAACAAATCCTGATCTGTACATGAATTCGAAAAGTCAGAGGTGTGGGTTGGGATCAAACTCAGACCATCTTGCATGGAAGGCAAGCGATCAAGCGCTAGGCTATCATTGCTTCTATTATGTGGAACTCATAATTACCTATATTTCTTTCACATTCGCAAATAAAAGCTATTTTAAGTTCAAGGAAATTGCTTAATTATACAATGCTGCCAACCTGGCGGGTGTGAGTTTACATCGCATGATCGCCAAATTAGATTTTCGCGCACGAAACTGTAAACGAAGCCGAGTAGAAACTAACTACTAATTCATCAAGGCTGACGATGCTTTTAGACCTTACGACTACGACCCGACTCTACTTAAATTATAAAATGTTTTCCACATCGTATTGCGTAGGACACTATTCTGTCGTGGGTAGGCAATCATCAAGACGGTTAAACAAATAGAAATGGGGTTTAAAAATCATCCGTGCTATAGAATCGATGGTAAAAATTAAAGCAGATGAATCCAATGAATGACTAGACTGGAATAGAATACGAACAATAAAGCTGGGTTAAACTTGAAATAAAGGAGCAGTGGTGGCCCAGTGGTAACGGCCCCGACTTACGAGTTGTATGTCGTGGGTTCGAACCCAGCCAGGCGCATTACTTTGTGTAATTTATTTCATCAACACTGCTCTCAAAACGGTGAAGGAAAACATCGTGAGGAAACCGGCATGTCCTAGAACCAAAAATTCGAAGACGTGACATCTACCAACCCGCACTGGGCCCGCGTGGTGGATTACGGCCCATTCCCTCTCACAGAGAGGACGCTTGTGTCCCAGCAGTGGGAACATTATAGGCTGATGATGATGATGAAACTTGAAATAGAATTTGGAGGACAAAGAGTTGTGGTGCAATTTAGGAAACTCCAAATACCAACTTTAATTTACTTATAGCCGGTTAGATAAGCAAGCTTTATTAGCATTTGAACATGGATTTTAGAGAAAATCCACGCTCAAATATTACTTAAGTTCTGTTTAGCATACAATTCTCGTCTCAGAAACTGGCCGTTGGTATTGACAATAATTATGGTTACTTATGACAAAGATTGGAAAAGCAAAAAGTATCTATATTGTTAGCAGTGTAAGCTGAGAGTTCTACGACCATTTGCGGTCACTATTATATCAAACTGTCAAGTTGACTACACGTTTGGTACAGTGGCTGAGCGATTGGCTTCTGCGCAACGGGTCGTGGGTTTCATTCCCGCAGGGATCAAATATTTTTAAGGCTTACAAATACTAGTTCCGGGTCTGGGCGTTTGTGCATATGAAGATTTGTGTCTGTAAACGCACGCACGATACAGGAGAAATCCTAGTGAGGCCTTCTGCTTTTCGTGTGGTTAGTGACTAACCTGGTGTCAGAGTTCATGCCGCCCATGGGCTTCTGACTTGGCTTTCCATGCCGACGAGAAATATCTCTCAGGCATGCCGGTTTCCTCACGATGTTTTCCTTCACCGTTTTTAAGCAATAGATTATTATACAATACGCACATGAATCCGAAAATTCAGAGGTGCGTGCCTTGGGTTCGAACTCGAGACCTATGACTTGGCAGTCTGACGATTACACCGCTAGGCTGTCACAGCTACTAAGCTATCACAGTGAGGCGAAAAGATACCAATAAAAAAAAAAGTTTTCCTGTACCAACTTTTGTCGTGAGCAGTAAACGGTGTCATCAGCTTGAGTGACGTCTCACGGGCCCTCTTTTAACAGGAGGGCGAATTCCCTCCGCTACCTACGTAATTAATATTCATGCGAACGTAATCAGAGGACTGTTCACCCTTTTTATATAATTCGCCATCTATCAAAAACAGATGGGTATAAAAGGTCAATTTTATATAAAGGTAGTTAACAAGGTAGCAAGCACACAGAAGACAGAAATACCTAAAGCGTGTGCAATTTGCGATTTATAGGTACACTCGGGAGCAATGAATCCGGGACACCAACATGAACATAACAATGTTAAAATGTTTTAAGTAATATTTAACAACGTTTCCGGTAAGCTTTATCCAGCTTTATCCAGCTTTATCCCATCAAAAACATAAATGTGAAAATGGGAGCCAAGTTCAATAATAAGAATATGCGTGGTGGTCGACTTTGCGCACAAAAGAATTGAGATCTAAATGGGTGCCAAGTTCTGTAGATAATCCTGAAATTTATTTATAAGAACATACAACATTCTAAAATAAATTTAAAACAAAATTTCTTGTTTTTTTTTTTACATCAATGTGTTCTATTTAAAAATATTTGAAGCGTCGAATTATTTTCACAAAGCAGATACCTTAGGATAAATTGAAGCTCAAGTTTGAGTTGGCTAGTTTTAACCAGCAAACCAAATTTTTAGAAGAGTAAGATAATTATGTTGACCTTACAATATAAAAACAGTAACTTGAGTATAACATAAAGAAGATAAGTTGATTAGCCAAATATAAGATAAGTTGTATGTGAAAATTTGTCAAGTCAAATCTTGAGCTTCAATCAATAATCTGGTATACAAAACGTTAAAAGCGACCTTTCATCATCCAATCATGAAACCTATTCTTCTGCGAAAGAAAAAGTTTTTACTATTATAATTTCGATAGGCGCTAGGTAATAAAAATCGATTGCTTGGAAAATATTTCAAATATTAAAAATTCACTGTTTTCTGATTTTTTCCTTTGTATACACACAATGAGTGAAAAAGCTGCGGGATCTATCCAGCTTGTGGTGTTTGCCGACGATACCAATGCAGTGGTCTCGGCTGATAATATACACGCTCTTAATACGATAGTTGATCAAACCTTAGACATCTTCCACAGCTGGTTTGCTGTTAATAGCCTTAAAGTCAATGCCAGTAAAACCAATGTAATGCTTTTTCATTCTACTTCCAAAAATAAAGATAGCATTAACTGCGTCATAAATGGTGATACAGTGAAAGTGGTCCCAGTGGTTAAGTTTCTGGGAATTCATATCAATAGCCAGTTGAAGTGGAAACAGGAGCTAACACACCTAGAGAAAGCTATCAGCTCTGCCTGCTACGTACTAAAAAGTCTAAGAAACGAGGTAACCATAAAATAGTTAAAAATGGTCTATTACGCATTAGTTGAGTCAAAACTGAGATACAGCATACTTTTCTGGGGAGGAAGTTATGATTACAATACTCAAAAAGCTTTTGTAATTCAGAAAAGAGCAGTCAGTACCATGGCTAGAATTCAACAGCAAGAATCATGCAAGCCACACTTTAATGACTTGAATATATTGACAGTCCCAAGCTTGTACATTTTGGTCCTACTTAGTCACTTATCTAAATTTACCCCCATGCATCAGAGTATTGTCTATCAATAAATTCAGGAAAACAATATTTGCCTGGCTTTTAGACAACTGTTTCTATTCAGTTACCGAATTTTTAAATTATAAATTTTAACTTGACATTATATCAATACTTTGTGTGTGTACCTATATTGAATTCTATTTTATATGTTTTTTTTGTCTTTTATTTTTAAAACATTTGACATTATATATTTAGTAAATTTTGACATGTCATTCGTAAATAATTTATAGACATTGTTCTTGATACTTGAAAGTTGAACTTGATATTGTTGGCACAAAAATTACTTATTTATATTTCAAATTAATTTGTTATACCTACTCCAATTATAATATTTCTACACCGGCAACGGTAGTATAAGTGAAACTGGTTTAATATTAAGATCTCAATGTACCGTATACTGAGAAATAAATAAATAAATATATCTTTGAATATGAGACTGAAGATGAAAGGCAAAAAAGGGAGAGTACAAGAAGAAAAGATCTCCAAATGAAGCAAGTGTCTCACCTGAACGTTGTTAAGCATAGCGCTCACCACAAGTCATTGAAAATGTTCAATAAACTGCCAACAGAAATAATAAGTCTAGTATATACAAGTGGGTTTCAGAGTAAGCTTAAACGGTTCTTGTTAAATAAGTGTTTTTATTCTGTTGATGAAGTAGAGATGAATACAAAAGTCAATATGTTTATCGAGTTTTATGACTTGACTTATGACATTTACTTTTGTATTCTAATTATTTTTTATTTTTTTATTCCCAGTATTGTTTAATTGACATATTTTATTTCATTTTGATTTTATTTTTTTATTATTATTCTGACTGTAATGTAAATTGGATAATTGTAATGATATAAATATAGATTCCATGCATAGTTATAGAAATTCAGACACAATGTAAATTGTTATTGAATAAATGAATTGAATTGAATTGAATTACCCAGCCGGACGCCTCAACTTTCTAGGTCACCTGGAAGTGGGTTAGGTTTTCGATCTATATATGTCAGTCAGTCAGTGATAAAAATGCCGATTTTTAGACGTTAATATTTCAATAACCGTTTTAACTGTATTTATGAAATTTGGGGTTCTAGTTAATCTAAGGGGTCAAAAGTGGCTTCAAATAGTTCGTGTATTACACACGGCTGCTGCGTCGCCAGTTCCTTTTTCCTTTGAACTTGGCTTGACACGCTGCCGAGTGTCTAGATGTTAGTGACCCGGAATTATTGCTCCCAAGTGTAGTTTAACATTTTGGTTTGGTTTTCTGTACAAAGAGATTTCTGCGGGATTGCGCAGCATGTCGAACAGTGGACTGACGTAGGTCGTTGACACCTTGCGCCCTTATTGTTGATAATATTTCTCTATTACGGTTGTGTAGGAAGATGCCGCCTCTTCTAATCGGTTTTGTGTAATGAAGTATTAAATATGTTTAGACAGTGTTCAGAGTTCCAGTAAATATCGCTTGATCATTTGTGATACTTATTCGACATGTTTACCAAAGTCCCTAGTAAAACTGAATGAGTGGGACTAGGAACTTCACGTATACTCTACCAAGAAGAACATAGTCTGCTTAATTGTCGGTAATAAGATTGACAAGCATATCATTTTGGGACCCAGTGCATAATATCAGCAAGCACATTAGGTCACCCGCGCGACTGCGACGCAGCGAGTAAGTATTCTCAAGGAGGGTTGATGTCAGGCAGGCGGCCGGTCATAAAACAATAAGCCAAAACCTCTAACAATATGGATTTATGAAATACATGTTGTGCCAACTCCACCTAGTGTGGGATAAGAGCAGGATGAAGAAGTTTGATATTTAGTTTATAAGTATGCATCTATTACCTATATGGGGTTCATGGCTAATTACCAACTGCGCGGATCATACGATTTGCGAGGCTAGGCTGCGCTTGCCATAGTCAGTCTTTGGATGGGTGTCTGTTCGTTACACATCGGGACTGCTCCGTGCCTTGGAGAGCATGGGCTCGGTTGTCATAGGAATACCTATGACAGTCGTCACGGGAAGTCAGAAGCCTGAAAGTCTGACAACCGGATTTTTTAGAAATCATAGATGACCGCAACGATATGTAGCTACATCTGAAGTTGGCAACGCATTAGCAATCCTTTTCTTGTTGCAGGTGTATACAGGGTGTAAACTAAATCATGTAATTCCTTCAAACCTCGTGATATACTGCTAACATAGAAAAACCCTGCACGGGATGCTTTTGGATACAATAAAAAAAAATTACAAGAAGTAAACATGTGTTCATAACGTGAGGCATTGATATTCGAAAAGGACATTGCTCTGCGCCCATACATTGTTCGCCCTGGAACCTAGAGCATCGGAAAATTATGTATTATATTGTCGATCATTAGTAAACTCCTTTAAGATCTTATTTTTATAGCGGACTAGCTGCTGAATAGATATATTTCCAAAAAAGTATCAGAATTTGAGGTTATAATCGAACCATAACAACGAATATTATAGATATATTTTTTCATAGCTCCGAGTGATTTTTAAGAAACTGAAAAGCAATATAATAATACATTTAGCTATTTTTAGTACCTACCTAGATAATTAGGTACCTATGTAGTGTTTTGTAAAGCCTAAGTGTATGTAGGTAAGTACTTGTATTCTTAGTATTGGTTTTGGAATTGTGTGATCAGTGTGACGTCAAAAATAGGGGTGGCAAATACGATACGGTTTATCGATATTTCCTAAGATTTACTATGGCCAGACGTTACAAACTGTATTACATCCACTTTTGTCATACGATGATATTAATACCATTACAAGTATGACAATGTCCTACTTTACTTATAATTTATAATAACACTCTTCTATACTTGTAATAATATTTATACATTATAACATCTGTATCTAGTTTGCAATATTGTTTTTTTAAAGAAAACATTTTTATAATGTATTTAGTAACGATAAGTATTTTTAACCGACTGCGGCGAAGCCCAAAAGTAGGGTTATTTTAATATTAATTGTTGTAAATAATCGTTTAGTTAGAAGTAACCCACACACTTTTCTAAACGATCATTAGAAAACCTTGAATAATGATCACGATGAAATATGTAGGTTTTGTTCATTTCAGCATTATTCTAACTACCAATTTAAAATCGAGTATGACCTCATTCATAAAGTATAATTAGTAGGTTTTAAAAAAAAAATACTTTCAGGGAATAATAATATGTGGAATATAGAATGGTGATTGAATGTTTTTATTGTATTAAATAAATTCAAAATGTGATTCAGATTAAAAAATATGCAATAGTTCATTAAAAATTCAATCAATCGGTTACAACCGATTGGGCATCCCTAATCTTTTTCGACACGACATGACGTTTGGCGAAGATGGCGGCGATTAATGTTATTAGTCGCGTAAAATACTTTTAATGTTCATTTTGGTATGCAGCTAGTCCGTGTTACAAAAGTATTTGCAACTAATATAATAATTAGACAATTAATTATCGTGTATGTCCGATACTTTTGTTGCACAGGGCGATTCTGGACAATGTCCTTTTTAACATTATTTTAACAAATCATTCTTCTCCCGGGTTGTTAACGTTATGGTATTGTCAGATTGTTTTTATTCTTGTCTTATTGCTTGACGGCAGCAGTATAGTTTGAGTTTTCATTATCATAATTATAGTATTAAACATCTGCATTCTTAACTTTGGGATGATGCTAATGACGTTCTCAATTTTTGTTAATATTTTTCGAAGAATGCCCCTGTAGCGCCCCGAGCGAATTGCGCGTCTGTCACATGACGCGCGGCCATTTAACTCGGGGCGCTAAAATGCCTCACGTTAAGAACACATGTTTACTTCTTGTAATTTTTTTTATTGCATCCTAATCTATCCCGTGCTGTGTTAATCTACGTCAGCAGTACATCACGAGGTTTGAAGGAATTACATGATTTCGTTTACACCTTCTGTAGGTGGCGGTTACTTACCACTTTCCATTATTAAAATTTTGTAATACAACCTGTTAACAATATTAAACAGATTTTATTTCATTGCACAGACAGCATTTATAGCAGTGATACCCTAGTGGTGAGACCGTCGGACTACCAAGTCATAGGTCTCGAGTTGTCGTCACCGCTGACTTTTCGGATTCATGTGCGTATTGTATAATTATCACTTCGTCCTATAGAAATCCTATAAATGTTTATATATATAGCTGGATTTGGGCGCACTTTATAGGACTATTACGCCCCTATTTTGTTACAGTCCGGTAACATGCAATTCTATTTTATAATTATCTTATTTGGTGCGTTTACAAGACAAATTGTTCTATAAAGATCCGGTAAACCCACTGAATAAGCGCGATTAATCCTCTAACGACATGACGTGTGCCGCTACTGGTGTAATTAGTCCTGTAAAGATTAACGGCGTGTCGCTACTGGTACAATTGATCCAAAAGTGATCAGCGTGATGTCATTACTAGAGCATTAGATTTTCATTCTTTTTGTCACGTTGTCGTAGTCTTAAAAATAAAATATAATATTTCCAAAAGTAAAGTAATCCACATTAATATCTATTAGCATAACATATGTAACTTTTGTCTTTTCAGTGTTGAGTAAAGATTGCCTACTCAACTTGCGAAATTAATTTTATTGATTAAGTGTTCGATGATAATAAACATATCTTCATGCCCTTTCAAAATTAAACATAATTGTTATTGTTTATTCAATAATAATTAACAAAATATACTTAGCCGCCATCGGATCGGATCACGTGCATTTATCAGAACCTTTACAATACTATTTAGTCAAAGTTAAGACTACTACAGGACATACCTACTTTGCCACCATATTTAAGTTTTAGGGTTCTGAGAGAAATACAACAGAAATAACCCTACATGTCAATACATGTAAGGTTAATTTTTATTGAGTTTAAAACATATTTAACATTTCTCTTTAAAACTGATTTCGATATAGATCCATTTTTATTTTATTTTGCTTTCTCTAATAAATCACAAAATTGCCGAATACTCTAGTAATAGCAAGTACCTATAGGACACATATAAATATAATCTTACCTATAAAACTCGTAGGCCATGTTAGTTTGGTGCTAACAATCCATTACAAGTCACGTCTAAGACAAATAAATCCTATCGTATCCTTGACCTGTAGCAGCTATATCTGAGACGTTTATAGACGTGCATGTCTTATAGAAGAATGAACAAGACGTTAACAAGAATAAACAATCTTATTAAATGCGTTTATAGGATCAAAAGCGACTTTATGCTAATTGGTTCTATAACATGCGCTTATAATAATGCAGGTTCTACTAAGAGTCGTAGAAAGTAATCGTGTTAACGTTTATAAAACTAAGTAAGGCGCTCCACCCACTGCACTGCGCCCCATCGCGTAGCGCGGGATGGCAAACTGCGCGCGGAGCGCCTTCCCGCGCATTTCTGCGTCGGCAGTGTGTTGTGCTAGGCGTGATTTCTATATAAATTGAGATACTTGCATACAATGGTAAAATCTGCCATCCCGCGATACACGACGGGGCGCGGTGCAGTGGGTGGAGCGCCTTATAAGATCGAAAATACTTGAAGCGCAAATCGGCTTAGAAGATGCTGTTGTAAGATAAGTAATCTTGTCAAAACGTCTATTAGATTCCTATAAGACGTTTAGTCCTATAGGTCGATGACTATAGGAGATTTTTCCTACTTGGGATTAGTATCTACATTGCACCCGTGCGAAGCCGGGGCGGGTCGCTAGTATTATATAAAAGGAACTGCCTCGTTAGTCTAGTGGTGGTAAGCGCAACTGCCGATCGTGAGGTTCTGGGTTCGATTTCCAGGCCAGGCAATGTGTTATTGAATTTTTCCGTGTGGAATTCCTCAGTAGCAGCCCGGAATTTATATTTGTGCCAGGTTGATGGCAATAGGCTCGCCCTCTATTACAAGGGACTTAAACATAACGGCGAAATGAGGGTGTTACTATAAACCTCTGCCCAACCCTTCGGGGAATACAGGTGTGATGTTATTTATGTTGTATAAAAGAAGAAACTGACTGACTGACTGATCTATCAATGCACAGGCTACACCGTTGGGGTCAGAAACTTGAAATTTTGACAGCATTTACCATTTATAACGTAGGCATGCACCGAGGAAGGATTTTTCAAAACGCCTTCCGAAAGGGGTTGAAAAAAAATCAAGTAAGCTGCGGTCAAAAGATAGTATTAGCTATTTAACAATTAATTTCGTCTAATCTATTAATTACCCTTCCATTTCTTCCTTGATTCCTTGGGTTAAGATTTACTTGAACCCCCTTTTTTCCATAGGTGGCTTATTATCCCAGAATAGTACGTGAAGCGATTGAAATTAAGAAGTACAAGAATTTCAATCGGGAAGATGGATACAAACTATCAACATCATGGAATCCGGTCATCAGCAAGTGTTATCGTTGACGGGACGTTTTAGGCGAGTGTAAAGACGTCGTTAGTGTGGTGTGTCGAAGTACCGACGATAATAATATTCTTAAAAATCAAGATCAAGTGTGGGTAGATGAAAATACCCTTGCTTCACGAAGATGACAACTGCTCCACCATTTCAGTCTACCCGTGACCACGGCCGGTGAAATTCGGTCGAAACGTCGGGATAAATAAGGTATTTTTCTGCCTTATAAAATTTTCTACGCGATTAGACCCGATTTAGTATTTTTATAATATGTTGGAGTCAGCTTCCAGTCTAACCAGATGCGGCTGAATACCAGTATTTTACACGGAGCGACTACCATCAGACCTCCGCAACCCAGTGACTGGGCGACGCCGATATCCTAAAGTTAAACCGGTTGTCAGACTTTAGGGCTTCTGACTACCCTAACGACTGTCATAGGTATTCCGTATGACACCCGGGACCGACTATTTAACGTACTCTCCGAGGCACGGAGGGATCTCGATGTGTAACGAACGGTCACCCATCCACAGACTGACCGCGGCAAGCGTAGCTTAACCTCGCAAATCGTATGATCCGCGCGGTTGGTAATAAGCCACGAGCCCCTCAACGAGTGCCTCTGAATTTTCAAATTCATATGCGGATCTGAATTTGATTATTACTTGCGTTAGCGGTGAAAGAACATCTTGAGGAAACCTGCACACCTAAGAGGGCTCCATAAAGTTCTCGATAGTGTGCGTCTGCCAACCCACACTAGACAAGCGTGGTGGTGGACTAAGGCCTAAACCCTTCTCATTCTGAGAAGAGGCCCGTGCCTAGCTGTGGGACACTAATGAGCTGATTTAGTTATGTTATGTTACCTATCGACATAAGAATAACACAATATTAGATTCTTTCTTCTAAGTACCTAATGTTTGCTTTCCTCATTGCATCAAAACTTTTAATTCCTCAGGACACCTTATCCACGTGGGAGTAACAAACTTCGGTCACAGTCGGATGTTTTTCTATTACATTATGTCATATTACGCAACGCACCGCAAGAGGTCGCTAGTTTGTATAAAGTTTCTAAAAATACATTCCGCTTGGGAATATCGTGCGTTTGACGTATTGAAAATAGTATGTTTTCTTCTTTGAATTGAATGTAAAATATCTGTTTTTGATCTGGTAAAGGAAACGTGTGAAGTTTGTGTAATAACGGTTAGGTAATAATGTCACAATTGTTTTTTTTTCCGTAATATACCTAATTGGCCTTGGAACCTATTTGGCGCAGCCGCTAGACACACAGCTACTTTGTTTATTTTTTTTTAAAAAAATTGTCTCCTATGATTTTTTTGTCTGTGTCTGACTGCTTTCGTGCCAAATAAATTTCTTTCTTTCTTTCTTTCTTTCTAATACTGCCTCGTAACTGCAAGTGGATTGAAAATCAAGTTAACAGTTGTCACCAGTTGCACTGACATCATCTTATTTGCTTCAAACTGTATTTAGCAGATGCAGCCCCCTTTACTCTCAAAAAATAATTAAAAATTAAAAGAATTAATTTTAAAAAATCTCTTCGTTCGGTATTGGCATAATGTCAGATTGCAGTCTCACTCATTTGTAAAATTTTGAAGGGATTAGCGGATATTTACTGAACTATACAAAATTGGAATTGTATTAACATTGAAAATGACCCTTATAAATCTATTTCTGTAAACGATATAATATTATGATTCACGAAACGTGACATTTCTAGCCACTCTGGATTTTAAGAACTTAATAATGCTTGATAGATTGATTTAATATTTATAGCCTAGGTCAAAAAATAATTATGTTACTATGAAAACCCTTAAAATCATGCAATCGATCCATAATTCAGTAATATAATATAGTATGACTGAGATATACTGTCTAAGACCGAGCGATAAATATAACTATATCTAAATCTATTTTTTGGTCCTTTTTATTTGATACTAGCTGTGTCCTCACGGCTCCGCCCGTAGCCTATATTACTCAGTGATAATGTAGCTTTCTAACGGCAAAATAATTTTTGAAATCGGTTCAGTAGTTTTTAAGTTTATTCGTTACATACAAAAATCCAAAAATACAAATCTTTCCTCTTTATAATATTAGTATAGATATAGTTAGTTCTACTAAATGCCATTTCAAGGTTATCCATTAATTACAGGACACCCTGTATATGCAAATACTATAATATTGGAATTAATTTTTTTGTGGCTCTTTAAAAACTGTTGGTAAATTGCAACTTTAGGCTCTTTCATCTCAAAAGGTTGCCGACCCCTGGCCTAGGTACACGTCTTTCCCCCCCGGTGGGTTCCCGCATTGTCGTTGCGGGGGGGCTTAGTAGCCGTGGCTTGGAGCCCCACGGTGAAGCGAAGAGGAACCCGAGGAGGGGCTGCTCGTCGGGGCTTGGGCCTGGAAGCCCTCGACGTAGCGGCCAAGTAGGTTGCGGTGTCGCCTGAGCGACATCGCAACTGAGGAGGGCCGCGATGTCTTATGGGAGGCATTGCGGCTGAAGGGTGAAGGCCGCGGCGGGAGAGGAGTGCCGGTATTACGGTGCGCCGTTCTCCCTACCTTCCGCGGCCTGACGGGGCCGCCACCGTCAGATGGCGGACGCGGTGGGGCCGCAGGGGGAGAGGAGTGTCGGTGTTTAGTTGGCCGCTCTCCCTATCCTCTGCGGCCGAAAAGTGGTAGGCGGCGGGGCCACTAACCTGACCCGTCGCAGGGGGACCAGGGGTGCCCAGACACGGGGTAGTCTGGCGCCCATGTACTTGTTTGGTCCCCGGGGTGGTCACGGCGTACCATGTGTTCTGGTGCGCCGGTGATGTGGGGTGCCCCCCGCGCCTCTCAGGAGGTCGTGGGGTGGGGCCCTACAGTGGAGAGGTCCACCAGCAATTGGTGGACCAAGACCTGCCGGGGTTGCGGTGCATGCAATAGCGAATCCCGCGACCCCGGCCTTGGGTCAGAAGGAGGGACACCGTGGTGGTTTTAGCCGGTAAGAGTCCGGCACACCCCCCCGTCTTACCCAGACGGGGGATAGTCCATGAGGATTTCCCCACGATAAAAAAAAAAAAAAAAAAAAAAAAAAAAAAAAAAAAAAAAAAAAGGTACACGTCTTTGAGAAATTAGAAAATGTTTTTTAAGGTAGTAAATAATCCATTTAAACATTTTTAGAACCCTACACTGCCTCGTTGATCTAGTGGTGGCAAGCGCGACTGGTGATCGTGAGGTCCTAGGTTCGATCCCCAGGTCGGGCAAAGTGTGGGATTTTCCTTGTGGAATTTCTCAGCAGCCCGGGGGTTGGATTTGTGCCCGGTTGATGGCAATAGGCTCGTCCCCTATAACATGGGACTTAAACATAACGGCGAAATGAGTGTGTGACTATACACCTCTGCCGAACTCTTCGGGGAATACAGGCGTGATGTTATATTCAGAACACTACAATTAATATTTTCTATAGAAAAAAGATTATTAATGCGATCTTTGAGTACAACATCCACAGAAACGAAATCAATGACTAGGTCACAAAACAGATAGGTACAGAAGTCAATCACATGTATGTACCTCACTTTTCATACCGCAAGCGCATGGCACTCGCGCTCGCACTCACTCGCACTCTGGTCCCAAACGGTCCGAGATATCGTGTCCGTGAGCAGTGTCTATGTGTGCGTTGCTCGAGCGCACTTGTATGTAGATTGACTTCTGTACCTATCTGTTTTGTGACTAGGTACCCAACTAAAAATTATGTTGTTATCGGTAGCTGGTAACACTGGACAATGTTGAAAAAGGAATAATCGTCAAGATGAATCAACGTACCCGAAGTTATAAAAACACGGGTCATTCGACGGAGCAGAGGATTCTATATCGAACAGCCGAAGAAGTCTGACCTTTTATATCTGATTAGCGTGTCCTTATTTTCTGATCTTGTGTAAATTATTATGTTGTGTTATATTTTGAAATAGTTTCTGTAACTAATCACTAATCCAATTAAAAGTACTCTCAGTGGTGGAGAGTCTATGTTGGTTTCATTTACTTTAATTACCATGTTCTCAATCCTGACAAACCGATATTAGCTATAACTGTAATGATAGATTAACCCCTACAAGATTCTGTTTCTATGTATAATTTCAAGAAATAAATATTTAAACAAACAAGAATCTCATTAAAACAATATGAAAATGTTGGTGGTATTTTTAGTACAGTGCTCCCTCATAAATTCACGGAAAGAAAGTTTCAACTACAAGTTAAATGCAAGCCGTTGTTAACTGCGTGGGTTGCACAAATTAACAGTGCTTGTAATTATTCATTTACGGGACGTTGGATGTACTGGCTTCTGGCTTATGAATATTTATTTTATGTTACTTCATATACATTCTAATTTAAAATGTATTTATAACTAGCAACCCGTCCCGGCTTCGCACGAGTGGACTTTTTTCCCGCTTTTGCAACATTTTTCATTTATGCTCCGCTGCTATTGATCGTAGCGTGATGTTATATAGCCTATAATCTTCCTCGATAAATGGACTATCCAACACAAAAATATTTTTTCAATTCCAACCAGTAGTTCCTGAGATTAATGCGTTCAAACAAACAAACAAACTCTTCTGCTTTATAATATTAGTATAGATAATGACAAGTTATGGTTTGCTGTGTTTTTTACAAGTTTCTGGGGGATTTGAACTTTTCCGTTAATAATTTTGTAAACAAAGTAAGTTGGTAAAGATCTTCTAAAAAAAGCAGTGAGAGCCTACTGGTATGACCGTCGGACTGCCAAGGTAACTCGAGTTCGAACCTAAGGCACGCACATCTAACTTTTCGGATTCATGTGTGTATTGTATAATTACCATTTGCTTAAAAACGGTGAAGGAAAACATCGTGAGGAAACTGGCATGCCTGAGAGATATTTCTCGGCGGCATGTGAATCCAAGTCAGAGGCCCATGGGAGGCATACACTCTGACACCAGGTTAGTCACTAACCGCACGAAAGAAAGAACTTTTTTTTAGTGTAGTTTTCCATTCCATCCGAATCATAAGTCTGTAATAACCCGATTACATAAAGAATGGGATAGAAACTGACGGCGCTGTTATGGTTGTCGTTATTTCCGTCTTGCTCATGCACGTACTTTGTGAGCGAAAGGCAAATAGTAGATCCGTAATTTCTAAATCCATTCTTAAAGTAATAGATTTGTACTGAATTAATATTTTATGCAAATATGTAGTTAGCTAGTTGGCACTTTGATTATCGCATCGCTGTGAAACTTTGCGAATATATGTAATTACTAGCTGTTGCCTGCAGTTTCACTCGCTTTCTAAGTAACCACTCCAATATACCCGGATAAAAAGTATCCTATGTTTTAATCCAAGATATGGTCTATCTGTGTGCCAAATTTCATCTAAATCCATTCAGTAGTTTTTGTGTGAAAGAGTAACAAACATCCATACATACAAACTTTCGAATTTATATTCGTTTATTCATTGTATATACATATAAATTATATTTTTAAATATTTCCACAAAAAATATAAAAAAACATTTTAAAATATAAAAAATAGTAGCCCACCGGCATCGGGAACAGGGTCCAAGCTACCGGTGGTCAGGGCCTCAGAGAGAGGAACTTCCTGACAATACGTGCCGTGTCCAGAAGTACCGCTTTCTGTATCAGGCCCTTGACCCAGCTGCCCAACGAGAGCCTCATCAGGTGTTGGTCGAGGCTCTTGGCTATTAAGCCATTGGCCGTAACGACTATCGGCACAATGACTGCTGAGTCAACCTCCCACATGTCGACAACCTCGTGTGCCAAGTCTTGATACTTAATTTCTTTATCTTTCTCGGCTTTCACAAGGTTCTCGTCATGTGGGACAGTGACATCAACAATCATTGTGAGACGCTCTGATCGATCTATCACCACTATGTCAGGCTTATTGGCAACAATAGTCCTGTCGGTGATGATAGATCGATCCCAGTACAATGTGATATGACCATTCTCGAGAACTGGGTCGGGCACATACTTGTAGTATGGTACTTCTGCGTCCACAAGGTTGTATTTCAGAGCAAGTTGCTGGTGGATAATCCTAGCCACTAGGTTGTGTCTGTGCAAATACTCGCCGTTAGCAAGACGAGAACAACCAGAAATAATATGTCGAATGGATTCACCCATCGACGCGATAATCTAAGTGAAAATTGATTTACAAGGGTTTTTTACAAACTTAGTTATTCAGATAGTTAGTTAGTTATTGATAGTTAGTTACACTATTTGCAGTGTAGCATGGTGCGGGTGACATAAGACGAACTTTATAATTATGAATTAATATTTTAGTTGCACCTTAAATATCATAGTAGTAAAATATGGAATCACTAATATATAAGTAAATTAAAAAAAAACCCTGCCAATATGTTACTGTCTACAAATAATGTCAAATACTGACAGCTGTCACCCGCACCATGCTACACCGCAAATAGTTAATTAGTAAGTTGGTTAGTTACAGGTGAAGCTAACGGGGTGACCTGCGTAAGCGACAAACGCGACGCGATGCGATGCGGCGACGCGATCAAAACAACGGCATTCCCTACTGGCGGCCTTTGTAGCGAGAGTCGTGTCGCGTCGCATCGCATCGCGTCGCGTTTGTTGCTTATGCAGGACACCCCGTTATATAAGCGTGTTAAATAAGTGATTACCAAAACGTCAAGCCGTGATCAGTGATCTGCAAATTCCCTGCCAATGACATTATCAGTTCTGCACTGGCGAAACTGTTATCGGACCTCTCTCAAAAGCATTCGCATTTTTGTATGAGAAGTTAGAGTGGCCTGCCTCACCCGTAAATAATACAGCGTCATCATAATAAGCTACCACGTAGTACGACGTGTAGACGTCATAGTATGTGACATCAAGTTCTATAAAGAGCCTTCGCTCACCCAGGGGAGATTACCACTCCCGAGTTATTCCCTGAATGGTAAATATTTATACAAGTACACGCTGTATGACGCACAGATACTCGCTACCTTTTTTTATAGGTCTAACATCAGCAAACTTGGTGGTCGACCACCGTTCAATCTAAAATTGCTTACACAAGGCATACGATGTCACTGAGGATTCGTGGCTAATTAACAACCGTGCCGATCATAAGATTTGCGAGATTAAGCTGCGCTTGCCGCGGTCAGTCCGTGGATGGGTGACCGTGGATGGGTTAGAACCCGGAAAGTCTGACAACCGGTCTAACCTTAACATATCGGCATTGCCCAGTAACTGGGTTACGGAGGTCTGATGGCAGTCGTTCCGTGTAAAATACTGGTACCCAGCCGCATTTGGTTAGACCGAAAGCTGACCCTAACATAGTTGGGAAAAGGCTAGAAGGAAGAAGACGGCATACGATGTCACCGGTAAGCTAGAGGGGCGGCCTTTAAAACTGAAATGGTGTAAGGTCGCCTTTTTGGACAACCACGGGCAGAGAAGGAAACCAGACAATTCTCACATCTTAGAAATGTAAAAATTGGCTAAAGTGGGCCGGGCTAGTATATAGAGTGTCGTTCAAAGCATCTTCTCAAAATGAACTACCGCCAACTTGCCCGCCTTGTATCTATCATATTTTTTTGGTTTAATATTCAATATTGTTGTTTTAGGAAAATTCAGGATTGTTTGCTACCCGTCATTCATAGCTATTGCTATTTTAAGCTGTTGATCTGGCAAATGGTTTACTTTGTAACTTCCTAATGAGTTGATCGGTTGGAAAAATAATTTGTTGATCTCATGAAACGTTGGAGTTGTTTCTTGTTGGTGTTTATATTTTGAAGCGTTCTGCTAAGCCTTTTCCCAACTATGTTGGGGTCAGTTTCTAGTCTAACCAGATGCGGCTGAATACTAGTATTGTACACGGAGCGACTGCCATCAGACCTCCACAACCCAGTTACAGGGTAATGCCGATTTCCTCAGATTAAACTGGGTGTCAGACTTCCGGGCTTCTGACTTCCCGTAACGACGACGGTAGGTATTCGTATGACACCCGGGACCGACTGTTTAAAGTGCTCTCCTTGGCACGGAGGGGTCTCGATGTATAAGGAACGGTCACCCATCCACGGACCGACCGCATCGACCGATCGTATGATCCGCGTGGTTAGTAATTAGCCACAAGCCCCTCTTAGACACATATTACACACATACACAATATATACACATATATACAATAAATAAATAAATATTTATCTGTTCTATAATTCGTCAAGGAGGTATGTTTGTCGATTTTATAACCGGTACGTTGATATTATTGCTTCTGACTGTACCTATTTATTGAAAGATAACAAGTAAATTACTTATACACATGTACCTCTTATAAACGAAGAGGGAAGACTCTAATTAGACAGCGAAGTGCGTCGGTATTAGGGCTTGTACACAAAACTGCGATGCGACGTCGCATCGTAGAAATATACGAGCTCGCATGATTTTTCCTATATCTTCTTATCAGTAACAGCAGTGCGCATATCTTTTTACGCAAATTTATTTTACCTAATATAAAATACGTTCAATATGGTTGACGATTGCCGAGGGATTGGTCATCCGAACCTTGGAAGGAACACGCCTTGTCGCACGAAATCGCATCGCAGCAATTTGCGTCGCAGTTTTCTGCGTTGCGAATTCGCATCGCAGTTTACTGTACGGACCCTTACTCAAGCAATGTTGTTTTGTTAATTAACCTCTTTATAACTTTCACGCTTTCAGCTGATTCTTAATAGACAGTGATTTGCTGCGGTGAATATTTAGTCGTTCAATCTCATTGCGTTCCTAATTTATTTCAGACGAATTATAGTAATATTAGGGGTCTTGTGTTAATATTATTATTTAACACCAGATGTTTCCTCACGGCTCCGCCCGTAGCCTATGTTACTTAGTGACAATGTAGCTTTCTAACGGCAAAATAATTTTTGAAATCGGTCCCGTAGTTTTTAAGTTTATTCGTTACATACAAAAATACAAACCTTTCCTCTTTATAATATTACCAGCTTTTACCCACGGCTTCGCTCACGTGTAATTAACATGATGTTATTCCAGGACCAAAAGTAGCCTATGTTACTCTCCATCCTTTCGACTAACTCTATGCCGAAAATCAAGTCGATTGGTTGCTTAGTTAGGGCGTGAAGAGGAAGGACAAACAAACAAACAAACACACTTTCGCATTTATAATATTAGTATGGAAGTATGGATATGGATAGTATATCCACTCAACCGCCCGGCCGGCGCCGCCAAATATCACTTGACCGCCAGCGACCGCGCGGTCTTATTTATGTTATTTGACCGCTTCCGACCTTAGCGATAAAAACACCTGACGTTCGCAAACTACAAGTGCTATATCAAAATAAAAAATACAGGTATAAAGCTGCTTACCGGCTAAAAACCAACGGTGTTCCTCCACCTAACCGTTCGACCAGGGTCACGGGATTCGCAAAAGCATGCACCATAACAAACATAACATCACGCCTGTATTTCTCGAAGGGTTGGGCAGAGGTTTATAGTAACACCCTCATTTTGCCGTCATGTTTAAGTCTTATTTAATAAGGGGCGAGCTTATTGCCATCAACCGGGCACAAATCTACAAGGAATTCCACACGGCAAAACCCAATAACACTTTGCCCGACCTGGGGATCGAACCCAGGTCCTCACGATCAGCAGTCGCGCTTGCCACCACTAGACCAACGACCCAGTTACGGCTACGTTCAATTTGTTCCTATAACTTTTCTAAAACCTTCAACTATCGCACTATATCTAATAAAACTTCCTCCTACGTATATTTCGAGAGCTCTCCTGTAGAGATGATAAAGTTTTCAAAGAGTCTGTCTTTTAGAAAGCTCATACTTTGCACACCTGTTCCAGATAGTTCTAAGAATCGTCTGACAGTTATTCTTTTATGGTTCAAAATATAAATGCACTGTATTTCAGTTTTATTATTATGTAAGTACCTACAAAGTGCACAATTTTTCTTTGTAAATTACTATAAGAGTAGCTAATTACAGCTTCGTTGGTCTAGTGGTGGCAAGCGCGATTGCTGATCGTGAGGTCCTGGGTTTGATCCCCAGGTCAGGCAAAGTGCAGTAGCAGCTCGGAGTTTGGATTTGTGCCCGGTTGACAGCAATAGGCTCGGCCGCTATTACATGGGACTAAAACATAATGGCGAAATGAGGGTGTTACCATACACCTCTGCCCAACCCGTCGGGGAATACAGGCGTGATGTTATGTAGCTAATTAGTGTTCTAACATATTTCTTTTCTACTCCAATAAAATAAGCGCTTTACTAACCGGAGTTGGGAATCTAGCTCCCATTTTTGGGAGCTCTGTGCTCAGCGGTAAACTGTATATTACTATGTATGTAAGTTATCTGGTTAATCTAGTTAAGTTTTACTATAAAGGATGATTTCCACCAAACTGCTCGCATCGCATCGGATCCAAACGGATTTTACAATCTTTAAACGATATTAAATCGTGTACATAGTATTTAAAGTTTATATTACCAAGCCGCGCACAGTAGCTTGACCGCGGGCGTCTTCCGCGACACGCGAACGTAGCCGAAAGTAAGCAGCGACGCGCGATCGGATCCTTTAAAAAATTAGAACACGTCAACGACGTCAACACGGTAGGAATGAAACTATTTTACTAGGCGCAGAAACGGATACGTTTGCAAGCGACTGTACGGAGCCGATCGTATGCGTCGACATCCTGACGGACGCGTTCGGCTGTCGCCACATCCGTTCGTGTCCTTGCCGATTCGATGCGATGCGAGCCGTTTGGTGGAAATCATCCCTTATAATTAGATTTTCGTGGTCAACCCCAACATCCATCTCCCAAACCCAAATTGCATCCAAATACTTGGTTTTCAGTATTTGGAGGGGCTCGTGGCTAAATAACAACCGCGCCGATCGTAAGATTTGCGAGGTTAAGCTGCGCTTGCCGCGGTCAGTCCGTGGATGGGTGACCATTTGTTACACATCAAGACCCCTCCGTGCCTCGGAGAGCACGTTAAGCCGTCGGTCCCGGGTGTCATACGAATACCTATGACAGTCGTTACGGGTAGTCAGAAGCCCGAAAGTCTGACAAACGGTTTAACCTTAGGATATCGGCATTGCCCAGTTACTGGGTTGCGGAGGTCTGATGGCAGTCGCTCCGTGTAAAATACTGGTATTCAGCCGCATCTGGTTAGACTGGAAGCTGACCCCAAGATAATTAGGAAAAGGCTAAGAGGAAGACTTGGTTTTCAACCTTCCGAACCCAATCTTCACCAGCGATCTGTTTTCCAATTTGTCGGACCATCTACAGCTTGACATAAAAGTAATCTTTGTCAGTACTGTGACAGTCAGTGTTTTATCAGGAGATAAAAGCGTACTAAGAGCGGCTCATGGCTAATTACCAACCGCGCGGATCATACGATTTGCGAGGTTAAGCTCCGCTTACCACGGTCAGTCTGTGGATGAGTGACCGTTCGTTACACATCGAGACCCCTCCATGCCTCGGAGAGCACGTTAAAAAGTCGGTCCCAGGTGTCATACGAATACCTATGACAGTCGTTACCGGTAGACAGAAGCCCGAAAGTCTGACAACCGATCTAATCTAGAATATCGGCATTATCTTGTAACTGGGTTACGGAGGTCTGATGTCAGTCGTTCCGTGTAAAATACTGGTGTTCAGCCGCATCTGGTTAGACTGGAAACTGACCCTAACATAGTTGGGAAAAAGGCTAGGTAGAACGAAAGAAAAGCGTACCCACTAAGACGCTCAAATTGATTTAAAATGATGAAGACTATGTAAGTTCTACCAGAGTTATTTAAAAAGTTTTAATAGCTATTTCCATATTTTACATTTTTCTTACTCTTTTGTGCAGAACTGTACAGTCTTGGACAGGGCCTGATTTAATCTATAGGCTGAATAGGCTGCAGCCTGGGGGCGGCGCGGCTGCGAGGCCGACGAAAATTATTTTGAAGGGAGAATGGGTACATTTCCTTTAGCTAAAACCCAGTCGAGGTCTGTGAGTTCGGCAGAGGTGTTTTTAGTACACCCTCGTTTCGCCAGTTATGTGTAAGTCCCATGTAATAGGGCGCGAGCCTATTGCCATTAACCGGACACAAATCCAGACTGCGGGCTGCTACTGAGAAATTCCTAATGGAAAAACCCAATAACATTTTGCCCGACCTGGGGATCGAACCCAGGACCCCATGCTTAGCAGTCGCGCTTGTGACCACTAGACCAAAGAGGCAGTCAACATAAAATTAGTAGTAGACATAACAATTAAGAAACAATTAATCAACTTCGTTAACACACTCCATCTTTAATTCTCCTCCCAATAAGGAAAAAAATAACCCAAAAACCTATTAACAGGAAGATCGACATACTTTCTGAAAAGTCACGTATCTACCACCTTACTACACGTTAGAAGTTACGACTTACGATGCGTCGCAAGACTTGGGAGCACTTACGCCCAAATTAAATTCCTCGATCGCCCCCCTCCATTAGGTCGGAGTAGATTCGACTTCCAGGTATTTAATTTCCTTGGTATTGGTTCGCGAATGTTACCTGATGTATGTGGCTCGTGTGGGCTTGATTTGTGTGTCGAAGTGTTCTGTTATATGTCCCTAATTTTTGAAAAGCGCCACTAGTGATTGATGGATATCGTGTTTTGTTGTGTAGGAGTATCATTAGCGTAATGTAAAGGGGAGTATAGACTAGAGCAGAGGTGCCCAAACTTTTTGTCTCGTATACCATTTGCAATGTTTTTCGGTTGTGGATGCTTAGGGGCCATTCAAGTATTACGTAAGCAGAATTTTAGTAATTTTTGACCCACCCCTCTCCCTTGTCAGCAAAAGTAAGCAAAGCTTTTACCCCCCTCCTATGCTTACGTAAGCATTGGTATATTTTTTTTAACTAATCATGTTTCTTTATTGTTATTCACGAGTAGCAGTTTTGAAGTCTAGAAAAATAAGTAATCATCATCTATAGACACCTCCGTACCCCATGTAATAAAAAATAAGCTAAGCAAACACCGGGGGGTGAGGGGGTGTTTGCTGAGCTTGGTTATTTACGTATTACGTAAGCACGAAACCCCTTTCGTGCTTACGTAATACTTGAATGGCCCCTTAGCTAATATTGCATTTTTGCAAATTCATCGACTTCAAATGTGTTTTTGACAGATTTCTAACTGTAGTGAGGTGTAGAGCGAAAAAACAATAAAAAACACAAGTTAAGTTTTATACATTTAGTAAACCTACGACAATACTTAAAATAGTACTATCGTCGTCGGTCTGTTTGTTACGTTTTCAGGTAAATACATAACATAACATCACGCCTGATATTCCCCAAAGGTTTCGGCAGAGGTGTTTTAGTACACCCTCGTTTCGCCAGTTATGTTTAAGTCCCATGTAATAGGAGGCGAGCCTATTGCCATTAACCGGTCACAAATCCAGACTCCGGGCTGCTACTGAGAAATTCTTAAACCCAATATCACTTTGCCCGACCTGGGGATCGAACCCAGGACCTTATGCTAAGCAGGTCAAAACTAAGCAACCAATCATCTGTGTATGTGGGTTTTTTATTAATGGAAAGTCAAAATTAAAGATACGACCTGCTTAAATGATATCCACTATCGTGGACCTCCATTTATATCTCACGGACCCCCAATAATTATTTTCGCCAACGTGGACCCCTTTGAGGTCACCGTTGACCCCTGAGGGTCTATATAAGGTTAGTCGGAAAGGGGGTACTAAGCCGAAAGGGTGTTAAAGTAACCATAATAATGGATAACTTTTGTTCTACAACTTTCCCCAAAAGTCAATAGTTTAAGAGAAATAGCTGTTCAAAGATTTCATAAAAAAAACGCTAAATTCTATCTATCCTCAGTGATTAGCTGTGTTTACATTTCAGATCATATTTAGGGTCACGGATTAGAAGGTTCATTTTCTGAATTCATAACTTAAGCAGGGACGAAGAATTTTTGAAAAAACTAAAATTAAAATGATATTTCATGAATATTTTTTTTCGAATTTTGAAATATTAACACTTTCTTTAAAACGACCATCAGTGATACATTCAGTGGCCCGCGGCTTAGTACCCCCTTTCAGACTAACCTTGTATAGACCACTTTGGGTATCACTGGACTAGAGTTACTTGTAACAGAACAACGAGCCGCTCTAATGTATCACCCTTTTACGAACCGAACTTCAAGCACCACACTTGATGTTTGGTTACAACCTGATTTTACAATCGTATTGGTGTAACATTTCATAGAGCGAAGGCACGAGCGCGGGCGACGCGGAATGTTGTTGGAATGTTACGTTGGAAGGAAGGAAGGAATGTTACAGGTAAATTTTTCATTCGCCGTGAGCATTACTTCGAACACCGTGTCGAGCACTCGCAGGAACGTTACATTACATGGATATATATATATATGGCTTTTTCAACCGACGGAAATAAGGGAGGAGGTTCTCAATTTGACACGTATGTTTTTTTATGTTAGACCACGCATAACTTTTTACGGAGTAGACCAATTTTGATAATTCTTTTTTTTAATGGGTATACTCCAAAGTTGGTCCCATTTAAATTTGGTGAAGATCTGATGAAGAACTTAGGAGATAGACAATGGAACTCCTCAATGACGAACAGTGCGCATAATGTGATGATGTGATTATGTTACGAGTAGCGTGTTTAGTAGGTCAAACCATGTTTTGATTAAGGCCACTAAAATGAAAAAAATAAAAGCTTTTTAACAAAAATAAAACCGACTTCAAAAAACCGAAAAAAAGGAATAAAATAATTACCATATTACAAATTAACAGTTTCAGAAGTCGGTGCCTTCAATTTGGTTCAGCATAGAAAGAAAGAAGAAAGAAAGAAAAACCGTTTATTCACGTGAGAGTGACGCACATAACATAGCTTTTTATAAAAATAAAATAACTGGCACAGAAATATATTATGCGCCACTACCGCGCGAAACGGCCGACGCTCAGCATAATGCCGTGGCCCGTGCACGAAGGCACGGAACCACGGCGCTGGTTTTCAGCGTAAGCCGGCGTGTCGCTGTCTCGGAACTACTAATTAAAAAACATCACATAAAGCATGGATTAGAACCGACTTCTGAAACTGTTAATTTATAATATGGTAATTATTTTATTCCTTTTTTCGGTTTTTTGAAGTCGGTTTTATTTTTGTTACAAAGTTTTTTTAAATTGATCTTTTGCTTGTAATGTAACATTCGTAAGAACGTTACATTACATGGAAATGCTCGAGAAAATGCTGTAGTGTATACTCACCTTTATAGTACGTAAAATGGAATGTTTTCAATTCAAATCTCTCCTACTCATTATTACACCTACACAATATTGCTTATCGAAATCTAAAATATATCAAACGTTTATATAGGTATATTAGAATTTCCTTTGCACGTCATGCAAATCGACTACCCACTCATTAATGACCCGTGTGGGTGAACATAATGAATATTCGAACCCCAAAAATAACCTTGAAAATTAATGAAATGCTCCCCTCCCAACTATATTCCGTAGTTAAGCTACGTTACGTGGTTTCAAATGTTATTGTCGTACGAGTTATAAACACAGCCTCTTGATTCAGAACGTTCAGTAGCGACTGATTCGGTTTGTTTGTTATCTTGTTTTGGCTACAACTCTTGTAACGAGAGGAAGCGAGATAGCGAAGAGAATCGCTCGTCAGCTGACTTATCGAATAGTTCTAAATCAGGGAGCTAGTTACTTATTTTTTCTTATTCCGAATGGATAAAGCTGAAAATAAATAGTTTTATTTTGTAAAGATGTCATCTTTACATAGTATAGAACAAAGTCGCTCCCGCTGTCTGTCCCTATGTATGCTTAGATTTTTAAAACTACGCAACGGATTTTGATGCGGTTTTTTTTAATAGATAGGGTGATTCAAGAGGAAGGTTTATATGCCCCACATTAGTATCTACATTGCACCCGTGCGAAGCCGGGGAGGGTCGCTAGTTATTTAATAAAAACTTTTCCTAATTCTTGAATTCTTGATTGACTAACCGTGGATTAACCATTCAACTGAGGTAGTTAATGGACCAGAACGGCACAAGTTACTACAATCAAATCGCAGCTTAACACGGCCGTTAGAAGGATATCTTTATACGAAATAATCCCATAAAAATAACTTTTAAGTTAAACGGTCTTATCTCGCAGTACCCCTGCAGCATCAGGATGTGAGAATTGAAGGTTGAAATTATAATGTTGTATTGTCATGGGAATTGAATGTGTGAGTGAAGTTTCAGGAGAATCGGTTAAGTAGAAGTAGTTGAAAAATCTGTCGCAAGATTTGAATCAAACAAACAAATAAATATGAAGTGAAGCTAATTAAAATCGTTTAAAAATGCCAAACAGCCGTGTTTGGTCTGCGATTTTAAACAATTTTGATACCTAGTAGAAATTGGCCTCCATCTCGCATTTAGTAGACCTTACTACAGTTTATTTGACTTCAGTAGTCTAGTACATACGCACGCACTGAAGCCTATATTTCTAAACACCAAACAAACTGTGGTTCGACAAATAATTAAAACAAAATGCACGTTCTCACAAAACTGCCTCGTCGGTGTAGAGGTGGCAAGCGCGACTGCTGATCGTGAGGTCCTGGGTTCAATCCCTAGGTCGCGCACTGTTGTTGGGTTTTTCCGTGTGGAATTCCATAGTTGCAGCCCAGAGTTCGGATTAGTGTCCGGTTGATGGCAATAGGCTCGCCCCTATTAAGTGATACTTAAATATAACGGCAAATGAGGGTGTTACTATACACCTCTGCACAACCCTTCAGGAAATACAGGCGTGATGTTATGTTGTGTAAAATGCACGCTTTTACCCATATACGAACAGTAAGTAGTGGTTGCTAAAATTATCTTTCTCTTTCACGTTATTCCATAAACCTCTTTAGCTTTTCTATTATGATTTGGCGGTCAATATTTATTTTTACCCTGACCTTTAAAGCAAAAAAAGGCCAACAAATAAACATAATCTTTTCATAACAAAACACCTACGCTTGCCCTTAAAATACGAACGGAACACGGAGGTACTTACATACCCTTGAGTAGTTCCCTTCATTTAATTAATTTGGTATAGTAATCACAAAGAGTCGTTCCCCCGAGGTCCTTATAATGGATGTATTGGAGCCAAAATTTGGGACCATAAGTGGAAAGAAATTTGGAGCAGGTATTGTTGAACCCTCATGGGTTTCATTGATTTAATGGGTTTTAGAGGGTACTATGAGACATTGGACCCCAGAGTGATGTCCTGATGGAAGTTTGACCTAATTTGTGTTAGGGGTAACCTATTTTTATGTTGATGTGCGTGGGTGGGTTATTTTAATGTATGAAAATATGTCTTTAGCATGATAGGTGAACAAGCACATACACAGTTATTGTTATGACGTAGTTTTTTTTACTTATTATATTATCCATACATACGTGGGAAATGCGTGTAGGTTTACGGTTCTACGCGTAAGAGTATTTCGTAAAAGAAATGATAACATGAGTTTCATTGTCCCCGTGTGCTTACTTTCTTTAACCACCATATCGACGTAACGATTCGAGTTAACTACAGTCATTACAAAGTACATACTAGTCAAGATAGTTAAATGGTTAGGACCTTCTTGTGACTATTCGACTTCTTTAAAACACATAATATATCATCATGCTTGTATTCTCCGAAGGGTTAGGCAGATGTGTATAGTAACATCCTCATTTCGCAATTGTATTTAAGTCACATATAATAGAGGGCACAAATGCAAACTCCGGGCTGTTACTGAGGAATTCTACGACGTAAAACCCAATAACACTTTGCCCGACCTGGGGATCCAACCCAGGACCTCACCGATTAGCAGTCGCGCTTGCCACCACTAGACCAACGATTCTTTATATGGAGAATCAATCCCTTACTTACTTCATCTCACTTCGTTTTTAACCGTTTTAAACATTTTTCGACAAGCAAAAGTATGTAGGGTGCTTTAGGGTAATTACGGTAAATACATGGGAATATTCCGAAAATTACGAATTTCCGAATATTCCGAAAATTACTATTTTTTACTGAACCAGGCATTTTTTGGTCTGGCATCATTACATTACATTGCATTACACATTCTAGCTTTATTACGTTGCCAGAGCAAAAAAATATTGCCTGGTTTAGTAGAAATTCGTAATTTTCAGAATATTCCCATGTTCGTAATTACTCTAAAGCACTATATTTCTGATCTCTTTGAAATAAACAAAGTTAGAAACAGGAGACAATTGTCTACTGTTTATTTACTATCTTGCACAAAGGGAACAATTGCACAAAGTTGGTACGTACATTATATTGGCTGAGTGCTGCATAGTTAGTATTTCAAAGGTGGTTCTCATTCAGTGACTTTCGTAATTACACAGCATCAAAGTATCGGCTTGCACTCTGATGAAACTATGAATTAGATGGTAGGTCTTAGATTATCTAGAGGAGATAGGATTTTGGATTTTATAGTTTTTTTTGTTCTTGACTTGGTCGCGTTTGGCCCTAATTTCACCTGATGGTAAGCGCAGACAGGGGCTAAAATGGAGCACACAAATCCATAACATAGGTAGATATAGAGGAATTCCCCTATACCCCTCTGGCTCTCACATACACACGACGGAACACTGTAAACTGCTTGGCGCCGGACTTTAATGTGAATGGTAGCTAGCCAGGCGGACCGTATAGATGCTACCACCAAGCGTGCTGGGTTTTGTTGAATCTTACAATACGCGTCTATTCCCAGTGTGTGGTGAGGAAGTTTTATATTCTAACTTGTCCCCACACGGGATAAAATGTTTTCCAAAAATAACCAAAATCAATCAATTATAAGTTGCCGTTAAGCTTCGTGCTGTCTCTGTCACTTTAAGGCGTGGTGACAGTGACAGCACGAAATTAACGGTAATTTAAAATTGAGTAGCGTTTGAGTTTAGCCATAAGTTCTGCCTAGCCTTTTCCCAACTATGTTGGGGTCAGCTTCCAGTTTAACCAGATGCGGCTGAATATCAGTATTTTACATGGAGCGACTGCCATCAGACCTCCATAACCCAGTTACAAGGCAATGTCGATATCCTAAGGTTAGACCGGTTGTCAGACTTTTGGGCTTTTGACTTCCCGTAACGACTGTCATAGGTATTCGTATGACACCCGGGACCGACTGTTTAACGTGCTCTCCGAGGCACGAAGGGGGTCTCGATGTGTAACGAACGGTCACCCATCCACGGTCTGACCGCGGCAAGCGCAACTTAACCTCGCAAGTCGTATGATCCGCGCGGTTGGTTAGTAGCCACGAGCCCCTCCTCGAGTTTGGCCATAAGTATTCAGCTTTAAGTCATCCTTTTTGTCTAGGCTAACTAAAACTTAACTTTTAGGAGACGATGGTACCTATGTGTCACATAAACCTGCTACAAATATTTCAGACTATACAACATGACTGATTAGTCGTTTCAAACCCGAAAACCATGAATTCTGCTCATCATTCTGTACAACTTTAACTATGGGACAAACTCTGAATTCGTGAAAAATAATCAGCTGTTCCATACAAAATAATCTATACTAATATTAGGTCCCCACCTATGAAATCAGCGTTTTGTATGGAGAATTTTAAAGAAGTTGCATTTTTCATACTAACATTTTCTTAATTTATTTAACAACTATGAACACTGATGTTTTAAAACTTTTATGCACTAATGTTTAAAAACTAAGATAACGTATGCCACTTATATTATGCGACAAAAATCAGTTTTGGCTAAGTTAAAACAAAAATAGTGTTCATTTCTGCTAACAAAAAGAGGAGGCATTTTTAAGTTATTTTTTATGTTTAGAAAACTATAAATAATAAGGTTTTTTTACTATTGGTAGTTGTCTATGATGGTCATTATTCGATATAATACCAAGCAATTGATTAATATTTTAAATCATAGAAGTGACGAGGTTCTCTATTTGTGAGAAAAAAACGCCAATTTCATAGGTAAGGACCTAATATTATAAAGCTGAAGAGTTAAGAAAAAATATTTTTGTGTTGGATAGTCCATTTATCGAGGAAGGTTTATAACATCACGCTACGACCAATAGGAGCGGAGCATTAATGAAAAATGTTACAAAAACAGGAAAAATGTCCACCCGTGCGAAGCCGTGACGGCCCGCTATCAATATTATTTAACAAAATGTATGGAACAGCTGTTTTTTTTCGATTTCAGAGTTTCTCCCATAACAAAAGTTGTACAGAATGATGAGTAGAATTCATGGTTTTCGGATGTAACGCGACTAACCAGTCATGTTGATGTTTCAATAACACGGCTCGCTTTAAGTTTCCTATAAGTCACCACACTTAAAATCTTACCTATGTGTTGTATGGTAATAAACTTAGTCCTGGTGGGTGTTTTTCAACATTCTGATAAAAGCCGAAGTCACACCTTGTGACAACAGATAAGGAAGTTGGTTCCTTAATCCCTGAAATAAGGTTACTATACGATTTCTGATGCATGCGTGCCGTCAGTTGGGACACGTCAACTCGAACCCCCCCCGGTGGGTTCCCGCATTGTCGTTGCGGGGGGGCTCAGTAGCCGTGGCATAGATCCCCATGGTGAAGCGAAGAGGAACCCGAGGAGGGGCTGCTCGTCGGGGCTTGGGCCTGGAAGCCCTCGATGTAGCGGCCAAGTAGGTTGCGGTGTCGCCTGGGCGACATCGCAACTAAGGAGGGCCGCGATGTCTTATGGGAGGCATTGCGGCGGGAGAGGAGTGCCGGTATTGCGGTGCGCCGTTCTCCCTACCTTCCGCGACCTTGACGGGGTCGCCACCGTCAGATGGCGGACGCGGTGGGGCCGCAGGGGGAGAGGAGTGTCGGTATGTCGTTAGCCGCTCTCCCTATCCTCTGCGGCCGAAAAGTGGTAGGCGGTGGGGCCACTAAGCTGACCCGTCGCAGGGGGACCAAGGGTGCCCAGACACGGGGTCGTCTGGCGCCCATGTGCTCGTTTGGGCCCCGGGGTGGTCACGGCGTACCATGTGTTCTGGTGCGCCGGTGATGGGGGGTACTCCCCAGAGGAGGGTCCGGTGACGGACAGCCGCGGCGGGTTCGCGGATGAGTGCTTACGCGTGCCCGTGTTCCCGCCATATGCGGCACAGGAGGACACCGTGGAGTTTTAGTGGGTTTGAGTCCCACATAACTGCACTATCTCCCCGTGGTAGTGCAGTAAGCGAGTGCATTTCTCCACGATAAAAAAAAAAGGTCAACTCGAATCTGCAATGGCTGTATCCTCAAAAGGTCATTCCAAACGTTGCCCTACATTGTTACACTCGCATAGTTTGTACCACAATGTCTGGTCTTTAAAAGAGACCTTGATCTCTAAGTTTGTTTCGGCTTTTCTTATTAGAGCTAGTCAGATTGAAAATGCCGGCGCCATCTTGTGTAAAAACTTTACATTTACTTAAGTGTCTGTAACAGATTTATTTAACATAACATCACACCTGTATTCCCCGAAGGGTTAGGCTGAGGTATATAGTAACACCCTCATTTCGCCGTTATGTTTAGTCCCATGTAATAGGGGGCGAGTCTATTGCCACCAACCGGGCACAAATCCAAACTCCGGGCTGTTACTGAGGAATTCCATAACGAAAAACCCAATAACACTTTGCCCGACCTGGGGATCGAACCCAGGACCTCACCATCACCAGTCACGCTTGCCATCATCACTAGACCAACGAGGCAGTTTATTTATTAATATTTATTTGCAGAAATAAAAATAATTTATCGGCGCCATGCGAAATACCGCCATCAAATTCTTAGTCTTTGACACGAAAGAACCGTACTCTAATTACCGTCGTAAGATTTACGGCTAATTGATGCCTAACAGACGGTTACCTCACACCTTTTACACCCGATACCGATGGTTGTTGGTCTCTCAGAGGACTTACATAATTGGGCACTTTCTCCATAAAGAAACATCTTTGTTGTTATATTTTTAATTAACAATGATTATAATACTTTAGAGTTTTTGCAATTGTATTGTTAGAAGTTTAAGATGATATCAAAATTTGTTTACGTAACAGCGATGTTGTTATTGTTCATTTTTATTATATTATAACCTCCTTTATTCATTTCAATACATTTATTTACATTTTTAAATCTTATAGTATAAAACAAAGTAGCTCCCGCTGTCTGTACGCTTAGATCTTTTAAACTACGCAACGGATTTTAACGCAGTTTTCAGCAATAGATAGAGTGATTCAAGAGGAAAGTTTATATGCTCCACAATAGTATCAACATTGCACCCGTGCGAAGCAGGGGCGGTTCGCTAGCATTTCATTAAAAAAAAAACTAGCACACCGGCATTGGGAACAGGGTCCAAGCTACCGGTGGTCAGTGCTTCAGAGAGAGGAACTTCCTAACAATACACACCGTGTCCAGAAGTACCGCTTTCTGTATCACGTTCTGATCCAGCCGCCCAACGAGAGCCTCATCAGATGTTGGTCGAGGCTCTTGGCTATTAAGTCATTGGCCGTTACAACTATTACTTTATTATTATCGTTCATCCTCATTAATTGTGGATTTGTCGTTTATTTATTTGATTTATTAATTGTAAGCAGTATTTTGTTCGGAGTACATTTATGGCTGATCTTAATAACCGATCTGAATCCAAAACCTTTAGATTAATGTAGATTTTTGACAGAAATTCCATAAGTAATGTCAAAAATCTATAATCAATTCATAGATTTTGAATTGGGATCGATTATAACTACCTCGTTGGTTGGTGGCAAGCGCGACTGCTGATCATGAGGTCCTGAGTTCGATCCCCAGGTTGGAGAAAGTGTTATTGGATTTTTCCGTTTGAAATTCCTCAATAGCAGCTTGGAGTTTGGATTTTTGCCCGGTTGATGGCAATAGGCTCGCACCCTATTACATGGGACTAAACATAACGGCGAAATGAGGATGTTACTATACACCTCAGCCTAACCCTTCGGGGAATACTATATTGACTATTGAAAAGTAAGGTTAAGATTTCCAGTTATATTTATACTTGAAGATGTGTTATAGCAATAATTATTTTACCACCAAGTTAAATACATATATTGAAAGGAATGGATATTCATGACAAATCTTTCCTTGGAAAACGCTCTGAATTTACTCATACATAAAGAAGAAAAGGATAAAAAAAATAAAAAATGATGACAAAGAATTAAGTAAATAATATTTTTATTGACTATTATTAAGAACAATATGAACTTACGAGTATAAATATTGACTAAGTATAAGAACTTAATACAGTCGGGTTAGACCACAGAAATCTAAATAATAAAATTAGACCATCGTCACATTATTCGTTATGAGTTTAAATTTTAAAATGTACTTTGTCTGAAGATTTTTTAGGCGAATTGAATACTTTAATGGAATATATGTTAATAGACTACTGGCTATATACTCAAACACAACTCAATTTTATGGTACTGGTAAATCTCGTGCTGTCACTTTCACTCTGCCTTGGAGTGACAATGACAGCACGAAATTAACAGTAATTTAAAATTGAGTAGTGTTTGAGTATTTGGACATACGTCTTATGGTTTCAACCGATGATCAATTAAACATTTATGTCTATTTTCTATAATACCGCATCATTGATAAAGTCAATCATTTGCATCGTCATTTACTAAGGAAAAAAGGTTCCTCCAATCCAATCGTCAGTCTCATATCTTATAGAAGTAATGATTATATTTCGGTGTTTAACTGTTTCCATTGCTTTTTAACTCCGAAGACGATTATCAACACCGGGGTTTTGAATTTTGAGAACTGAAAGTTTAATCAACAAAAGATTTTCGGCAAGTCCCGTAATGGATAAAGATTTCAAAGGTAATAGAAGACGCCATTTTCAGTGAGGCGACTCTGGCGAAAGCAAACATGCTGGCGAGAAAGAAAAAATCAGAGCAACAATATTTAAAAATGGAATGTTATAATTTGTCTGGCGCTTTATTTAAATACTCATTTGGAGTACGCACGATGATCCAACCCGATCAAAATTTCGCCAGATTCTTTGAGTATTCCTTTAGTTTCACGGCAGTATTTTACACTTACAAATTAATTACTAAATTAATTACATGACTAATATAAAAACAATGAAGTATAAATTACTTCTAATGGGTTTGAAGAGAATACAATGGTGGGAAAGACTTTCGAGGTGAAAGAAGAAGAATTTGGAATGAGAAAGGTGTTCTAGAAGTTCTAGACGATGGTGACTTAATTTCTAGATTGTTGTCTTTGACGGCCCTGTTCTTGGTACTCGCCGTTGTTTGGCCGCTTGTGCTGTTGACCCTGGAACAGAAAGATTGAAGATTATTGATAATATGAAAAGATTATACCTTTCGTGGTTGTTTTAACAGTATTGGAAGAAGAATTTTAACATAGTGGTGCATTTTTTCTTGAGGAATTTGAAACCATAAAATTGTTAACCCATACTATGTATGATGTAGGTAATAGGTACATATTTGGAATCAATGACAAGGAAAAAAGCGATTTACCTAAACGAAGACTTTTTCCTACTTTTGATAGCTACTATAATTTACTAAAGACGGGCGATGTTGAATAATTGAAGGCATCTTCAAAAGTAAATGTTTCCCTTACTTTAGTGACCCAAATCTGGAAGCCTGAAACTTCCATTTAAGTACAAATGTCTCAATATACTAAGTTAATTGAGCAAGACGGACGCAAAATAGGTTTGTACAGAAGATCAACTCGGGTGATGCACGTGATAACAGAGTAACGTACAACCGGGTTATCTCAGGTATAACTGAATTTTTAAAAATTAACAGCTCCTCAGAATACGGATATACCAGGTTAGTCTTAAAGGGGGTACTAAGCCGCGGGCCACTTAATGTATCACTGATGATTGTTTTAAAGAGTGTTAAAATTTAAAAATTTGATTAATTTTTTTTCCATGTTTTTTTTTATTTTAGATTATTCAAAAATTCTTCTTCCCTGCTTTAGTTATGAATTCAGAAAATAGAGTTTCTAATCCGTGACCCCAAATGTGACCTAAAATGTAAACACAGCTGATCATAGCTGAGGATAGATAGAATTTAGCATATTTTTTAAAAATTCTTTGAACAGCTATTTCTCTTAAACTAATCACTTTTGGGGAAAGTTGTAGAACAAAAGTTATCCATTATTATGAGTTCTTTAACACCCTTTTGGCTTAGTACTCCCCTTCCGACTAACCTTGTATATTATGTAAGGCTATTCGTTTCATTGGGGTACATTAAAAGAGCCTCCACGCATGACGATTCTTAAGTACGTCATCCTTAGCAGTCATTCCCGCTACCAAACTTGCTGTCTGGTAAATCTTATCACCGCAGCATAGGTAAGCTATGCTCGTAGCTCGCTACCGACACGAGAAGAATTTCGTGTGAACTTTCCACCATCATTGTCTACAATAAAGACGTACTTATAGACGTAAATAGGTCTATTTTACAGTTGCATAACTGTGAGGACTGAACCTTCTGTTCCTCATCATTTTGTGTAGATGAAGCTCTTCCCAAAACCGACTAACTTCAAGCGAGAATCAATAGTCAATTCGATTTGCCCCTCGATTTAATTAAAACACTATTCTAGATCTTACTGAGTCGAAGGTCTAATGGAATTGGTTTCGAATGTTCCTTTACCTAAGGTTAATGTCTGTAATTGCTGTTAAGTCGGCTAAACTTTGTAAACGACCTAAAGGCTAAACGCGTCAGGTATTTGAGAGAGATTCTAGATTATTTTTAAAAGCACTGCAGCGTAGCATTTGGTCGCTTGCTTTCCATGCAGGAGGGTTTCTCTGAGTTACTGAAGTCATGTACGGATCAGAATTTGATTAGATTACGACTTGTGGTACGGGGAAGCAAAACATCGCGAGGACAAACTGCACACCTGAGAGGGAGTTCTCGATGGTGTGTGTAGTCCACCAACCCGCAACAGGTTAGCGTGGTAGACTCAAAAGCCTTTTTTATCTTTGGAAATTCTTCATGGATGTCCCTCGCCCGCGGAAGGCGAGAGGGTCTGCCGGACTCTTACCGGCTTAAAATCTACGGTGTTCCTCCTCTTGACCGTTCGGCCGGGATCGCGGGATTCGCAAAGGCATGCATCGCAACCGGCAGAATAAAGGCCTAAACACATTCTGAGAAGATTCCTAGAACTAATGCATCTTGTAATTATACTTTACGCAGAAAAATATTCGTTCTTCATACCTGTCTCAAATCCTGTTGGCTTTCCTCCTCCGGCGGGGGCGCGGTGGTTGTGGGCACGTCGCACTCCTCAGTGGGAGGCACCACGCACCGCAGCGACCTCCTGTCGAACACCAGCATAGCAGGACATCTCTGGAGGCGCGGGTACCCGCCCTGACACTGCCAGTAACGGTTGCATGACTTGCCTAGGGGCACGTTACCGTTGGGGTCGTCGTTACAGAGGGCTGGAAGTAAAATAATTACATTATTATTTAACAGTAGTTAACCTGTCGTTATACTATACTAGCGGCCCGTCCCGGCTTCGCACGAGTGGACATTTTTCCCGTTTTTGCAACATTTTTCATGGATGCTCCGCTCCTATTTGTCGTAGCGTGATGTTAAATATTTTTTCAATTCCAACCAGTAGTTCCTGAGATTAGCGCGTTCAAACAAACAAACTCTTCAGCTTTATAATCTCTCGGTCTCTTATTTTAACACACTTAAAAACAATGGCGTCATGACAAAAAATGAGACCCATCATGGCGAAAACCTCCAGAAAACCAAGTCAAATCTTCAAACTCTAACCTATTTGTATAAGTAGTAGGTACTGTTAAGAATCCGGAGCTATTATTATTGTAGATACCTCATAAGTTAATTTAAATAAAGTTCTTATGCTATGACATTGAATTAGGTACCTTTTTTCTTGGAAACGCACTCAAACAAAAAGTTATTTTTATCCTCATTAGTTTTTTTTATGTATTAGATTTTTTTCAAATTACTTTTCTGCACACATCCTTAATAGTCTATACACGTTTTTCATATTTTTCACTGATTAATTTATTAATGACCAAATACTCAAACGCTACTCAATTTTAAGTTGCCTTTAAGTCTCGTGCTGTCACTGTCACTCTAAGGCGAAGTGACAGCGACAGCACGAAATTAACGGAAACTTAAAATTGAGTAGCTCTTGAAACAACATCATCATCATCATGCTCCTGCCCTTATCCCAACTTATTTGGGGTCGGCGCAGTATGTCTTCATCTTCCATACATCTCTATTAGCCGTCATTTCAGTAGTCACCCCCTTTCTAGCCATATCATCTTTCACATTATCCATCCATCGCTTCTTTGGTCTTCCTCTTAATTGAGTAGAAGTCTTGAAACAACATGATTGTGTTTTTGTCCTATATTAAACGACAACGCGCTAGCGTGTCTGTTAATCCTTGATCATTTCAAGTTCCAATTCCTAAGATCGCTCTTGCATAAATAACAGCAGATTGCTGCCCACTGAAACTTTGTTTATCTTATTAGGGTTGTTCCAACTCGCACTACGAATATAAGTGTAAGTAAGTTTCTTGTTTTCTTTATCAAGTTCTTCAAAGTTGGACGGAACAATGATATACCGATATGTTTTATATGAGTTTATTTTTGTATCAGTATCAAAGTTTTCGGAGATGGTCGATTCCTTCGTAGTGTTGTTAATTTATTTTGTTTCTTCTTGGAAGCTCTATATACGTTGAGCAGAAGTGTATAATAACATCCTCGTTTTACCCTTATGTTTAAGTCCCATATAATAGGGGACGAGCCTCTTGCCATCAACCGGGCACAAATCCAAACTCCGGGCTGCTACTTAGGAATTCCACAAGGAAAAATCCAATAACACTTTGCCCGACCTGGGGATCGAACCCAGGATGTCTCGACCAGCAGTCGCGGTTTCTACCACTAGACCAACGAGGCTTCTTGTATCCGAATAAAAAGTATTCTATATATTTTGTTCTATTTATTCAAGACATGGTCTGTGTGTCAAACTTCATTCGAATCCGCTAAGCCGTTTATACGTGATTAAGTACCTATCAAACATCTATCTCATCCATCTTTAACCCTGTGTGAGGACGGGTTAGAATATAAAACTTCCTCACCGCACGCGGAGAACGTGTTGTAAGATTCAACAAAACCTTGCTCGCTTTCGATCTATACGGTCTGCCTGGCTAGCTGCCACCCTCACATTAAAGTCCGGGGCCAAGCAGTTTACTGTGTTCCGTCGTGTGTATGTGAGAGCCAGAGGGGTATAGGGGAATCCCTCTATATCTCTGTTCCTTGAATTCGTGTGCTCTATCTTGACCCCGTCTGCGCTTACCATCAGGTGAGACTTGGGCCAAACGCGACCAAGTCAAGAATAAAAATAAATCTTCACAAACTTTTACAACTATAATATAGGTATACTCGTAAATCTGATACACTAAAATTACAACAAGGAAAATCGCACTCAATACTAAAACAAACAAACATTAAAGCTTCCATCAACACTAACCGTAATTCCAAGAATAGAGGACAATACTCGATAGTCGTGCTCGGCAATGACCATCGAATCGATATATCGTATTGAATTAGTTATAAACACTAAGATAACTTTGTTCCACGGCTCATGATCCACAAACGTGAAATGTTTATTGTATAAACCTCTGTTTAAGTTATATTGTCTGTTTTCTAGTATTCATGTGAATTATTCTTAAGAATCTTAAGGAAAATGTATTGCACGGGAAGTATTTAGTTAGTTGAATCAATTTTTCCAAGAAACATTTTCTTAAAATAACGTCTATCTTTGTCTCCATCTAAAATCTCAAGCAGGGCCTTCTACTTAGTTACACAATACGACGTCTTCCGAAAGCCTCTTAATATTGACCTTATTCTTTCAAGGTAGTGAAGCTCAATTAAGGTATTCTTTTTATTGTTTCAGGCTCACAATCTGATAAACAATGACCTTTGCGAATATTGATTGGATCCTAATATACACTCTGTATAATGAAAGGTAGGTATCTTTTTCCGTTTTTGTCTTCAGTTAATTTGTGACTCAATATTTTTCATTTCTTTTCCTTACTTTTATCTTTCTTAACACCTGTATTACGCCCTTTCTCAGGCACGTTCCCTTTCAATGGTCTCCGTATCTCACGCCTTCATTCCTTATGCAGTTCGCGATCGTGAACGTTCTACCGGCATATGATATTTTTAATTATCAGATCGCCTGAGAACTTAGATCCGTTTATAGGTTACTTCTCTCCCACGCCTAAGTTCACGACTTGGCCAATGTCAGTTGGCTATTATTCCATAACATTCCCACAGATGGACAGAGAAATATGAAGTTTTGTATGTGTTTTATGTTTCTTCTCAATGTCCATTGCGTTGTCTACAATGTCATCAATCAAAGTCGTGGGTGGAGTGACGGTTAAAAAATGGATCGTGAGGCTTGCAATGTGCGGAAGACAGTTTTCTTGTTATGAGAAATGCAGTCGAAAAGGGCTTGGAAAAGGTCTATTATGTCAACGCCTTATGAAAAATGATTATCAACTACTTTCACATGGTATCTATTTCAGCATAATCCGTAGGCATCTCTTCAAGGGGTCATTTCTTCAAGTAGTCATGGTGTGAATATAGGGTCTTATTTTTATTTGACTATCATAGGGTTATGTTTGTTTTATACATCATTTACTCTTCAGTCTTCACATTTACGTACACTTACACACACAATTACATAAACTCACGCTTTTTCCCATAGCAGGGCAGACAGAAACTGTAGAACACCACATATGTACTACGATCCTTACATACATACTCCTGTCGCTTCATCGAAATTTATATATCTTGTCATACACACACACCGGTTGAGAGTACTACGCACCTCTCCTTTGTGTAGAACATTACCAATATCATCGAAGTATGTCCTTCTAGGGCGTCCCCTACCGTTTCCACTGACATCTGCCTTATAAATTCCTTTTGTTAATCGCTGTTCATTCATTTTCTCAACATAACCAAACCAACATTTTACGTAATTTTCGAAATTATTTTTTTATTAGTATTATAATTGTCCTGTTAATTTTTACTGCAATATTTGTAACTGATTGTTTCTAATTCTTCAATCTGTATGTATCAGCACATTCTACGGGTATTTGCGTGGGTTGAAATAGGTACCGTGTACCTAGATTGGATCCCTAAATGATTAAATTATCATTTTGATTGACACGGAAATGAACACCAAGCTTCCAAGGTATTGCAAATTATGTAAATCAGGCAAGGAGACTACTGAGTCGTATACATAGCGGAATTGGAGACAATGGTTAAAACCATATTGAAATAGTCGACCACCACTTCATCTGTCAAGAGTAGTGATTGTGGCTTTGTCCTCCCAAGATCGTTAATTATAATGATCGTCTAAGTTAGTTCGGTTTAGAAGTATACTTCGTGAAGTAGGTAGGTTCAGCAGTGATAGCCTAGTGGTGTGACCGTCGGACTGCTAAGTCATAGGTCTCGAGTTCGAACCCAAGGCACGCACCTCTGACTTTTGAATTCATGTGCGTATTATATAATTATCACTTGCTTAAAAACGGTGAAGGAAAACATCGTGAGGAAACCGGCATGCCTGAGTGATATTTCTCGCCGGCGTGTGAAGCCAAGTTAGAGGCCCATGGGCGGCATAAACTCTGACACCAGATTAGTCACTAATAATAAAAAATAAAAAATAAAATAATACACGAAAAGAAGAAGACGTAGGTACTTACTAGAGCTCTTTATGAAAGAGTTCGTTCGGCGTACTACCCCTATACCCATTCCGCCGTCAACCAGCATTGATGTGTTCCTGAGAGTGTTCATAAGATTTTCCAACTTTGTCTCTAAGGTTGGGAACGCATCAGCAATCCTCTGTATCGTGTATATGGACGGCGCTAATCTCTTTCCATCAGGTGGGGCTGTCGGGTTGTTTGCCAACCAATTATATCGGGTGTAAAAATACCCTTGACGAAGCCGACAGCCACGTATTCTTCCCATCATTACGAAGATTTTTTGCTATTGGGTCATACCTGGGAACCGACTAGTTACGGAGATATTGAAGGTAAAAATCACCATTTTTGAACGCTTTTGACGAAAACTAAGTTTCAATGTTATTACCAAACATTCTTCTATACAAACATTATCAACATTTTCGAAATGTAGGCACAATCTGCTGCGAGCGCGCTTCCATTGCGCGCTACAATTAAAAGCTGTTTTTTAATACCAATAAATAAAAGTCGTTTCCCAGCAATTATTTTTGCTGTATGTTAGTTTGATGTACAGTATGCGTAGACTTCGGCTTCGTTAAGGCTATTTTTCCGCCCAGTATATAAAAAAAACTTGTTAGATTGCTGTGAATCTATTATCTAAGTTCGTAATCCAATTATCTATACTGATATTATAAAGCTGAAGAGTTTCTTTGTTTGTTTGAACGCGCTAATCTCAGGAACTACTGGTTGGAATTGAAAATATATTTTTGTGTTGGATAGTCCATTTATCGAGGAATGTTATAAGCTATATAAAATCACGCTACGACCAATAGCAAAAACGGGAAAAATGTGCACCCGTGCGAAGCCGGGACGGGCCGCTAGTTAGCCCATAAACTTCCATAGCTGACCATATGACAGGTTTTAGTAAAAATGCGGTTCGTTTGATTGTACTATAAACATATAGGTTTACGAAACGCGAATTTCCAAATAAATAATTAAGCTCTTTGAAAGTTCTCTTTGTTAAACTGCTAGGTTCAAACTAACGACCCCACAATCATGTTCAATGCCTAATATACCAGTCATTACTCTATGATACTCAATCATTCAGCACGCGGTGTGCACTTTCGTTTTCGTCAGAGTCGATGCCCCGATAACCACGATTAATACCGTACCGATTACTGGATTACATAAGGAAACTAACGCACCTATTATGCTATTATACGCTTTATTAAAGCAAGCAATTAGTGTGAAAGTTGCGTGATTGATCGGTGAAACGATTGCCGTTCATTCACTACTCTTTAAAGTATAATGACGGACAGAAGTTTTGTATGGAAATTCATTACTCTCCAATATACCTACACATAACATCACGCCTGTATTCCCCGAAGGGTTTGGGCAGAGGTGTATAGTAACACCCTTATTTTGTCGTTATGTTTAAGTCCCATGTAATATCCCGAGTCCAGTCACCGGTCTGCTACTGAGGAATTCCAAACGAGAAAATCCAATAACACTGCGCCCGATCTGGGGAAAGAACTCAGGACCTCATGATCAGCAGTCGCGCTTGCCACCACTAGACCAACGAGGTAGTTACCAATATATACAAGGGGAAAATATGCGCTCGTGACTAATTAACAACCGCACCGATCATACGATTTGCGAGGTTACGTAGCGCTTGCTGCGGTCAGACCACCGATGGGTGTTACACATCGAGTCCCCTACGTGTCTCGGAGAGCACGTTAAACAGTCGGTCCCGGGTGTCATAAGAATACTTATGACAGTTCGAAAGTCTGACGATCGGTTTAACCTTAGGATATCGGCATTGTTCAGTTTGATGGCAGTCGCTCCGTGTATAATACTGGTATTCAGCCGCATCTGGTTAGACTGGAAGCTGACCCCAAGATAATTGGGAAAAGGCTAGGAAGAAAGAGAAAAGATACAAGGGAGAAATATCCTCTCATACTGTTCATTGTAGCAGTCATTGGGAGGCCCATGTTGAGCAGTGGACGTTCACGGATGGATACGGTGATGATACAAGTGGTTCTTTTTTTCTTCATTTCTCCTGTTGGGAGCGAAATGTTTCTGTATCTTACTTAATTATTTCTTTTTCCCTTATTGATATAGTTACAATATATGGCATCACCGGGGTCAAGTTTGGTCCAGTACATAACACTCTGTATTTATGTGTAAGTTTTTCTCAAAGAATATTATTTATTTTGTAGAGAGTCCTCAAAGAAAAAGGACCTTTTTGTTTGTCACCCAAGATTTTGTTTCTTTTTGTATATTCTGCAGTGAAATTTGAGAAACGCCGGGGCAAGGAATGTTTCTCAAGACTTTTACAAAAGAAATTGTCATTTTGTCAGTGCTTTTAGTTTTCTTTTGTGTTAAAACTGTGTAAAGTGTTTGTGTCTTTTATACTTTGAACAGGCAGCCAAAAGGAGGGTTGATTTGGTTTTCCGTTTTTTGACTAAACACTAAAATGGCAGTGTTTTCACACTTCGTGCTCTTTTGTAGGAGGCCGAAACACAAGTGTACTTTCTACTATTTTCCCATAAAACCTAAGTATTATTATAAATTTTCTTTAAAAAATAATAATAATGAATCCGGTAGATGACTACTTAAAACATTAGGAAGAATTTAATATTATATCACTAGCTGCCCGGACAGACTTCGTTCTGTCAAAAGTTATTGGCCTGTATGGGAAAAGAAAAGTGTTGTTTTTACTATTTTCCACGCAATTTTTATATTTTTTCTCTCCATAAGAACCTTCCTTGTGCCTTAAGGAATATATAAAAAAAAATAGACGAATTTGGTCGAGCTGTTCTCAAGTTTTGCGCTTAGCAACACATTTGGGGATTCATTTTTATTTATATAGATAAAAGGTAATAGAATGAAAATTATCGTTGAAAAATAAATTAAATCAATCTAAAAATGAAGGAGATACACGTATTTCATGTTTTTGAATGGCGCATTTTCTGCCCTTGTCGCCTGAAACGGACATTGTACGAAGTAATGTCAAGTTACTATGAAGTTTTTGAAGTATGACGTCATCGTCCAATAGTGCGGTCTCTAATTTTAAGCCGCTTATAACCTGTGCATTTTATTGTATATCTCGTTGGCTTTTTAATTGTTGACTATATTTTTCATAAAATTTCCGAGGCGATTAATACAAACAAAATTGTAAAATACCCAATTTTCGTTCTGAAACGAGTTGTTACAACAATTAGAGAGAATAAGTAAGTAATGCCCGCAGTTAACAGGGGTAGCAAAGTTATGTCAATAAAATAATGATAATGTCTATGATCAAACAAATTCTAACTTTAGTTTGACCGTACATAGTTTTGCACTCACTTTATCATTGGTATTACTTGTGTGGTCGAGTGTACAGCATTGCGTAGGTTATTTATGAATAGCGATCATTACTTATATGGGCTTTTCATGTCATCGTTGTAAGTCGCGTTATTAAACGAATTATTGTATGAGCAAGAATGTGTATGAGGTGACAAATCGCTGTTTTATGTATGAATATTTTGAGTATGCGTGGGAGAAGAGAGCATGTTTGCGTATTGTCGGTCGGCAGTGAAAACCACGTATGTGTAAAATACATTTTTTTAAAAGAGATGAAATAACTGTTTCCTGCTTAGAAATGGCCGATCAATTAATGTTAATACAAGTTTGTCATCATACGTCATAGTTAACTTAGAAGTATTTGAATTGAAAGCTTGTTGAACTAGTACATGTATGACGAGTGTATCACTATAAAGAACAAATGAAACGCTTTTGAAGAAAATTTGATTTACGAGGTTTTCACTGCCGGGCGTTGATATAAAATATAACAGGATAAAACAACGTATGATGCAATGGAGTGCCATTAGGATCAGGGGGCCGACTCCGAAAAAAGAACAATGTTTCGGCAGCCTCGTTGGTCTGGTGGTGGCAAATGCGACTGCTGGTCATGAGGTCCTGGGTTCGATCCTCAGGTCGGGCAAAGTGTTATTGGGTTTTTCCGCGTGGAATTATTCAATAGCAGCCTGGAGTTTGGATTTGTGCCCGATTTATGGAAATAGGCTCGCCCCCTCTAACATGGGACTTAAACATAACGGCGAAAAGAGGGTGTTTTAAAACACCTTTGCCGAACCCTTCGGGGAATGTAAGGCGTGATGTTATGTATGTGTTTTTATCTGCCGTTTCAAGGTTCAAATGTAAACGAACTCATATCTAGTATACCTATATGTATTATATATGTGCCTTTATATATTAGATGTTATAAAGCTGTCTCAATTTTCACCAAGGGTAGTCTTTGACAAATCAGGGTGGTATACGTGTGAATGTCTTACACGGAATAGAATTAATTCTCTAACTAATTCTCAGTGTATTGTACTCGGCTTTCCATTTGGGAGTCGGTTTTCATCTCATTTGTAATTTGTGTTACAAAGTGAACGCCAGTGAATAGTTTTGGGATTATGAGGTAGATTTTGTCATGTGTTTAGATACATTTTGAGTAAGTTGTTTTTGGACTAGTGCGTTTAGTATTCCTGTATATTACATAACATCGTACCTTCTATTCATCGAAAGGTTCGGCAGAGGTGTTTTTTAGTAAACCCTCATTTCGACGTTATGTTTGAAGTCCCATGTAATAAGGGGCAAGCCTATCGCCATCAACCGAGTACAAATCCATATTCCAGACTGCTACTGAGGAATTCCACGCGGAAAAACCCAATAACACTTTGCCCGACCTAGGGGATCTAACCCAGGACCACACGATCAGCAGTCACGCTTACCACCACTAGATCAAAGAGGTAGTTAATGAAGGGACATTATACATAAGGAAGATAGGCAGGAGTGTATATTTGAGCCAAGATGAATACAATAACAAATTGGAGTTTTGTTAGAATTGTGAGATCAAGCAAATCGAAGTGCATGAACTCTTTGTACTTAGTAATTTCTTTCACGAAGTGTGTATCCTAGCAAATAGATTCCTATAAGGTATTAATTATTCCTATTCCTGTAATGTAATGTGATAATTTAGTAAATGATTGAATGTAAATATTTGCATACCGAATGGTGAAATATGGCTGAGCTATAATCACTCCACGCTTTTTGAATTAACCATTGTATATAAAAGAATTATTTTATAATTTTTAGTGCCTGACAAAAGTGTGTTTTTAGTTTTTTAAGCTACATATTTTTTTCTGTATTAGGTACTTATATTTGCAAATAAAAACCTATTCTATTCTATAAGGTAAAATTAGTGTAGAAAAAGTAGGTACTTACGATGTTTCTGACAGCCGTCGACATTCTCGGGCCAGTCGCAAGAGTGCGCGTTCTCATTGTACAGCAGACCACCAATGCACAGCTGTTCTGTGGCTGTGCCGTTCCAGCACGTCCAGTATCTCGTGCAGGAGGTCTCGTGCCCGAAGATGCCGTACAGCCAGTCGCAGTGCTCCGTACCGATTGGAGGGTCTGAAGGTGGAAAGGAGGTTACATTATGGGTAATATGTGAACTTTATAGTGAACAGCAGTTAATGGTTATCCATGTTTGGTTTGGAGGTGATTAAAAGTTGACTCATTTAACCAACTCCTTTATCCCTAAAGCCGGGTACAGACTGCTGTAACGTAACATGCAATGTAACATGAAAGGCATGTAGTACGCTCGCGTGGTCTACACGGTTCGTGCGCGCAAGGCGTCCACACTATGGGAATTCTGTTACATTGCATGATACATTGCGACAATGTGGACTGCAAATTATTTCATTGCGTGTTACATCGCATGTTACATTTCGTAAGTCTGTACCCGGCTTTAAAGTTAAAGAAAATTAAAACAATCTTTATTACAGTACTAAAGAAACTTCTGTAGATAATTTAAAAAAATTTGGAGTTTCTTCATGTTCAGCGTGTAATGAAGGAATTTGTTAAAAGGTAGATGATTTATATGAAATTTTATTCTCTCCATCAACTAAACGGCAACCATTTTTTAAACAGAAGTATAAATAACTACGTTTATTTCTATAGGACACTGACAGTCACGTTCTTGGAACTTTATCTGCGTAACTGGACAAGATTTGGCGAGATCCGATGGGTCTCCAGCCGAAGGTTAAATTATAAACTAAGCAACAGCTGCTAAGGGCTTCGGGCGTGGGACCTGGACCTCTGTTTAGGGCGTTGCTGGAAGGACGGCTAGGGAGCTGGATCTGATCGATATTATTATTATTAAGGGATGATTTACGACTAATTGGGCTTAACACGGGCCAGAATAACTACGTTTGTAGCAGGCGCGGTCGCAGCCAGACTTTGGGGAGGGTCACATTAACAGTAAAATAAAATAAAAACCGGCCAAGTGAGAGTCGGACTCGCGTACGAAGGGTTCCGTAGGTACCATTATCTATAAAAATGGCAAAAAAATCACGTTTGTTATATGGGAGCCCCCTAAAATATTTACTTTATTCTGTTTTTTATTAATTGTTGTTATAGCGGCAACGTAAATACTAATAATAATACTTCTTTTTTTGTCCAATCTATTCTTCTCTGGAACGCGCTTCCCTTAAAAATCAGGATGGCCAGCAGTCGCTATTCCTTCAAAATTAAATTACGTGAACATCTCCACAAGAAATTGGCGGAATCATCTCAGCACTGATTTATTCTTTACTATATTTTTGTAGGTATTATATAATACTATGTATATATATGTATGTATGTATGTAGGTATTGATTATTAATATATATTTATGTATGTTATGTTTATTTAATATATTCGTATAATTTATAAGTGTAAATATTATTTTTCAAATGTTTCACAGTAAGCTTTGTTTATTTTTAATTTGGTATTGCCTCACATACACAACAATACTTAGTGCACCTACCATGTTTTTTTTTGTCTGCACCACCCTAAGGTCGACTGGTAGAAAATGCCTAAGGCATTAGTCCGCTTTGTACAAACTTTGTGCGAAAGTATAAATAAATAAATACATCATCTGTGAAAATTTCAACTGTCTAACTATCACGGTTCATGAGATACAGCCTGGTGACAGACGGACGGACGGACGGACGGTCAGCGGAGTCTTAGTAATAGGGTCCCGTTTTACCCTTTAGGTACGGAACCCTAAAAAGCACATTCGAATTTATTGCACATATTTTTGTGTATAGTACACAATGAAATTAAATTCATTCGACCTAATATTTAAACTGCCAAGGGGTTGATTACAGCGATCATCCCTCGATATTGTCTGTCGTAACGGTTTTCGGGGTGATCCTTTAGTCGTCAGGAATGGACATTTAAGGGCTACTTTTTAGTCTTCTTCTTTTTGTGTGGTTAGTGACTAACCTGGGCATGGCCCATGGGCCTCTGACTTGGCTTCACATGCCGTCGAGAAATATCTCTCAGGCATGTCGGTTTCCTCACGATGTTTTCCTTTACCGTTTTAAAGCAAATGATAATTATACAATACGCACATGAATCCGAAAAGTCAGAGGTGCGTGCCTTCGGTTCGAGCTCGCAACCTATGACTTAGCAGTCCGACTATTTCCACTATTTAAGTGATCCGTAATAAAATTGGTAAAACGGAACATTTACGGAATCAGTTCTGTGTCTGTCTGTCTGTCACAGCCATTTTTTTCAGAAACTGAAGAAGAGATTTGATGGACACACTTACTGATCTGAACTTTAGGATATTCGCAATAGTTCGACCTCCAAGGATAGTCGCAGCCCTCCGTCACTCCTCGATGCTTGCCCGCGAAGACCAGGCCGTTAGGACAGTCGTACTGGATGGATTGCCCATTGTCACATTCCCAGTATTTGTCACAGTACTTATCATCTGACACAACCCGGGACTTGGTCTTGCAGGGGTCTTCTTGCTGCCCGCATGACGCGAAGGTTACCGCCAGCAGTACTGAAAAGATAGAAAGAAAAGTTTAGGATGTTGTTCGTTGTTTTTTGTGGAAATAACGTTCAATTAATTTTAACTGCCTAGTGGTGGCAAATGCGACTGCTGGGACTGAGGTCCTGGGTTCGATCTCCAAGTCGGGCAAAGTGTTATCGGGTTTTTCCGTGTGAAATTCCTCAATACCAGCCCGGTGTTTGTATTTGTGCCCGGTTGATGGCAATAGGCTCGTCCACTATTACATGGGACTGAAACATAACGGCGAAATGAGGGTGGTACTTATACACCTCTGCCCAACCCTTCGGGGAATACAGGCGTGATGTTATATTATAATTTTCTGGCAGGATGGGTTCCGGGTCACTTTTATTTTGTAGGAAGTAACGGAGTTATTGTAATAAGTAAAATAACCAACTTTTCGATTTTTGTTCGTCTTGAATATTTGTTATGGCCGATTTCTATAATTAACCGAGCGTTGTTGGTTAAAATTAATACTCTTGTATCTTTACCAATATTGAAGTACATACCCATAGTCTTGCCATACGTTAGTAGCTATAGGGTGATATAGGCTATAGGGTAGTAGATACTGGTGAAATTAACTTACGAGCCTTTTTAAATATCTGGTTTGGCAATGAAAAATGCTACCAATGGTAAGCAAAACGTTTCGTCATAGGAATCGTGCATTAATGGAGAACATCTATACCTCAGTTCCAAAGTGTAACAAATCGAAATTCAGAGAAATTGAGAGAAGTGTTAGAAATCCCATAACGATTACGCACTACCTATTTCCAAAGAGTAACAAGTCGATAACTGTTATTGTCGTTCAATTGTTACATCCAATATTTTTTCCTAAGTCTAGATTATTTTATTTTCATACAGTAACAACTATATAGGTATTTGTTTCCCTGTCTTATGAAAACCTGTTTCTGAATTGTTACACTTTGGAACTGAGGTATCTAATCTATCGGTAGCTTTAATGATATATGAGTACAAAACGCAAAATGCTATTCAATTCAATTCAATTTTATTCAAGAACAAATTACATTGTGTTTGAAAGATACATAGTAAATAGTCACGCTTATTAAAATGATAAAACTAACACATTACATTACATACACTACATTAGTACAATAAATCATAAAAATTAAAAAACAAAAAATTAAAATTCAATTACCTACATTACAAAATAAAAAATTCAATATACAATTTATGTCAATCAAATGTGATGTTATGTTATGTTTTTTAAAACGTGGATATGTCATCGTTTATGAGTCTCGACTTAAATGAGCTCTTGTAAATTATAGTTTTTAAGTCCAATGGCGACGTGTTGAAAATCCGCACTGCTTGATATTGAGGACTATGTTGAACAATATTAAGTTGGGGTATTATTTTGTTGTTAAAATCTTTCCTGCGCGTACTTTCCCTCAACTCTCTCTCCTCATCTGTTTCATAACTGTGAAGGTATTTTTTAAAATTCACTAACAATACCAAAACATAGAGGCTGCTTGGCACAGTAAGAATTTTTAAATTTATAAAATGTGGCCGACAGCTCTCTATTTGTGATATCCGGACCATGGTTCGTATGGCTCTCTTTTGGAGTACAAAGGCTCTCTGACAGTTGTATAAAAGCTATAATGCATTACCTGGATAAGAACTAGATCGGTTTGATATGATCACCTCACAATAAAATCTATTTTAACGTGATCACCGTCAGTCAAGAGTACTACGTTATTACGTTTAGGATTCTTTTAAGTCACTCAAGTATGTCGGTGACCCTAAAGATACTTTTGATGACGTATTCGTCGAGTAAAATGTCAACAACCCTCGAAAACTTCCATCTTTTGAGTAGAAGGACCTCGTTTAGCAGTTTCAACACAATTTAACCACCTCAGGAAGTCTTTGGGCACAGTACTGGTTCATACCGACACATTATATCATATTCTTTAATTACTAACCCCTATTTCGGTGGCGTAAGGTCTAAAATTGTTCAGCAATTTCGGTAACGTTACGAAAAGTTCTTTTCTTGAGGTTTATATTTTTGCTGTATTTTTAATGTGTATGTAGGTTTTTTTATTATTTTTGTCATTTTGTATGATATTCATTTGAACTTTCATAACATCACGCCTTGTACTCCCCGAAGGGTTCGGCAGAGGTGTTTTATACACCTCAGTTTCACCAGTTATGTTTAAGTTCCATGTAATAGTTTTATTAACCGGGCGCAAGTTCTGATTCCGGGCTGCTACTGAGAAATTCCTAACGGAAAATCCCAATAACACTTTGCCCGATCCGGGGATAGAACTCAAGACTCCATGCTCTGCAGTCGCGCTACTAGACCAGCAAGGCAGCTTAGAACTTTCGCATGCTTGAATTAGCAATTAATGTTTGAAGTTAGAAAAGCTAAGATTTTATCGTTTGATGATACCTTTCACGTTTTATATCTAGGTATAATTTAACAGTCTACTCAAAGCCTTTGATTTCTTTTGTAGACGGTGCTATGTACAGCCAACATCAACAGTAAATAATGATTGGTCGGTGTCAAAATTGTTTTATGAATGAAAACTTTCCGATTAGGTATTATTTTTGTGAAATAATAACAATGAGAATCGAATTCTTGAAAGAATAGTTTAATAGGTACCTACCTAGTATTTAATAAAAGAAAAAATATTTAAAAAAATAATTAAATATTAAAATTTTATTTTTAACTGCCTCGTTGGTCTAGTGGTGGCAACCGCGACTGCTGATCTTGAGGTCCTGGGTTCGATCCCCAGATCGGGCAAAGTGTTATTGGGTTTTTCTGTGTGGAATTCCTCAGTAGCAGCCCGGAGTTTGGATTTGTGCCCGGTTGATGGCAATAGGCTCGCCCCCTATAACATGGGACCTAATCATAACGGCGAAATGAGGGTGTTTAGTATACACCTCTGCCTAACGCTTCGTGGAGTACAGGCAAGATGTTATGTTTTTGCTATGTTAATTAATTTTAAAATTCCAAAATATTCGTCGAAATTTTTTGTGGACTCGTAAGTAAATAAAATGTTCCTTGTTGAAGTATGTAGGGTTTTAGTTTTAAGCTTACACATACTATTCGTCATTAATTAGTGAGTACTTAATTCTAATATACTACCTAAATGATAAACAAACAATACGATCACTGAATAACAAAACAACAATAAATATAAAAAAATGCATACATTTGGGAGAAAATAACGAATCATTATAGGGATGTACTTCCAATATTTTTTGTTGAAAACATAATCCTCGATATTCACGAACAGAACTGCTGTATTTATTAATTTTGAATAACGAATAATATTTTTTCCAGGTATTATCAAAATAACAGATACCTACATTGTGATTTTTTAAATACGAACATGATTATTGCATAAAAGGTTTTTTTGCGAAAACAGTTCGGTCGTTTTTATGAGTTTCAAATTTAAATTCAAATTCTGGATCTAATTTAATCAAAGCCAGACGTTCCAAATAGCCGTCTACGCAAAGAGGGTCGGCCCTAGACTATGTGTTGACAAGTCAAAATTTTAAATAAATTTTTCGTTTTAAATTCTATATTATGCACTAGCTTTTGCCCGCAGCTTCGCTTGCGTGATTTTTTTTCACCCCCTTAGGGGTTGAATTTCGAGAAATCCCTTCTTAGTAGATGTTTATGTCACAAAATGAATCTACTGTCAAAATTTCAAGTTTTTAACTCCAGCCGTTTAGGCTGTGCGTTGATAGATCAGTCAGTCAGTCAGCTTCTCCTTTTATATAGAAGATATACCTAGTCATTACTGCCATGCAATCCCCAGGTCGGGCAAAGTGCTATTGGGTTATACCGTGTAGAATTCCTCAGTAGCAGCCCAGAGTTTGGATTTGTGTCCGGTTGATGACAATAGGCTCGCCCCCTATTAAATGGGACTTAAACATGACGGCGAAATGAGGGTGTTACTATACACCTCTGCCCAACCCTTCGGGAATACAGGCGTGATGTTATGTTATGTAGTTATTATCACGAATCATTGCTATATTCCGACAACTAGTTATTTTCTAAACAAAATTATAAAAAGTCACGTAACAGATCTTTAAGAACTTTAAATCGATTTGGATTAACGAGTTATAAACGAGCTAGTATTGTAACCGATGCACTTGATTAATTCTTGCGTTTACGACCATTTTTAACAGCGAGACCGCCAAAGGAAAAGCAATAAGGAAAACACAAACAAGAACCAGCGCCAAGCCATTTAAAACTTTCCACGTAAGTTCCTCAATTGTTAACACACGAGCCCAGTTGATATGCCAGTTAATATCTGGAAAGTAACCACATTTATGAGCTACCACGTATCAATCGATTCAAACCGCTATTCTTAGCGTGACGACGCATATCTTGGGCTTTTCTGGAGTTTATTTGGTACAATAAATTCAGAGGTAAGGTAGGTGCAGACGGTCAAGTTACCAAGAAAGTCAAGAAGACGCTAAATGACACAAAACATGTTGAGCGTTCCAGGTTTCGGCATGATAAAGGCGACTAAAGGCTCATTTACACGGAGCAAGGTTTCTTGAAGCAAGTCTCATGCTATCTCTGTTTTGTCGGAGAGAAAGACAAAGATAGCACGAGACTTGCTTCAAGAAACTTGCTTCGTGTAAATGAGCCTTAATGCAATCGTCAAAATTGCATACATTTTTTATCTGAATGAAGTCAAGAAGCATGTACCTAAGCCATGGTCGACACTAGCGTAACTGCAATGTTTGGTAATGCGCACAAAATTCCGCTTTTCAGAACGTCAACTTCAACATGCACGTTGTCAGCCCAAATCCTTTAAGCCAGTGACTTCATCGTAAGTTATAGGTCTGGTCAAAACTTTCCTTTTATCATCATAATTTGACGACACGTTTGGCGCAGTGGCTGAGCGATTGGCTTCTGCGCTACGGGTCGTGGGTTCGATTCCCGCACAGATCAAATATTTGTATGGCCTACAAATAGTTGTTCTGGGTCTGGGCGTTTGTGCATGTGAAGATTTGTGTCTGTAAACGCACCCACGATACAGGGGAAATCCTAGTGTGGGGCAACGTTTAAAAAAAAGAAGTGAAAAATTATCAGCCCATTACTGTCCCACTGCTGGGCACGGGCCTTATTCAGAATGAGAAGGGTTTAGAACTTAGCCCAACGCTCTGGTCTGGTGCGGGTTGGCGGACTACAGTAACACCATCGAGGCCTTTTTTAATCTCATGTGTACAGGTTTCCTCACGATGTTTTCCTTCTTAAACTTCCTTTGCAATGAGATTATTATCGTAACTTGTATAAAGTGGGACTTCTGCAAATCTCTTCTGTCGTATACGGCAATTGTTGTATAAAACAATTGTTTCGTAAAGTCTTTAGCGATGAAGTTTGTAATTGTTTCCGTGATTGTTACGCTCTTGTTTGCTTCACCTACGCATGTTCAGTAACTTATGGGGAACTTGTATTGGACTTCTGTTGTTGTTTTAAAACGTAATTTTATGTGGTGCCCAAATTTATACAGGGTGTAAACGAAATCATGTAATTCCTTCAAACCTTGTGATGTAGGTACTGCTGACATAGATTAATCCTGCACGGAATACTTTTGTATTCAATAAATAATTACAAAAAGTAAACATGTGTTCTTGACGTGAGGTATTTTAGCGCCCCGAGTTAAATGATAACCGCGCACTTCGTTCCGGGCGCTAAAATGCCTCACGTTAGGAACAATTGTTTACTTTTCGTAATTGTTTTTTTATTGAATCTAAAAGTATCCCGTGCAGGATTAATCTATGTCAGCAGTACATCACGAGGTTTGAAGGAATTACATTATTTCGTTTACACTCTGTAGAGCGGCCGGAGATGGATTAGAATAAAATGAGTATAGTCACCGGCACGTAACTTGGCAATGTTTTGGCGTAGTGGGAGTAAGTTTGCCCATGTACACTGAGTGCAACAAAAAATTAGACACATTTATTGCTTGTCATTATGCTATAGTTATTGCCATAATTTATTTCCAAACATGTTTGTTTAGAAGAGAGAAATAAAGAAGAGAAATTCTCTTCTCTACTCTTGCCAAGTTACGTGCTACTACAATAAGGACTGTACTGAAGGAATAAATAAACTATCCTTAGGAGACATAACATAACACAACATCACACAACTGTATTCCCCGAAGGGCTAGGCAGGGGTGTATAGTAACACCCTCATTTCGCCGTCATGTTTAAGTCCCATGTAATAGGGGGCGAGCCTATTGCCATCAACCGGGCACAAATCCAAACTCCGGGCTGCTACTGAGGGATTGCACACAGAAAAACCCAATAACACTGAACCCGGCCTGGGGATTGAACCCAGCACCTCAAAATCAGCAGTCGCGCTTGCCACCACTAGACCAACGAGGCAGTTAGGAGATAATGGGGTAGGCAACTGTGGAAGTATTGGCGCCACTTTCGATTGTTCCACTGCAATCTTAGGTATTGGTTGCAATGTGTTTGACATTATTGTTAATATCAATCTGATGGTTCTAATTGGTGGAAATTACTAAGTATGGAGGTGCTGCCATCTGCTTTAGTTTTGCGTTGCCTTCCCCATTAGCTGATTATAAAATCATCTCAGTGAAAAGGGTTGTTGTTCTGGTAAAGTCTATTAAATAATTCTGTGAACCAAATTTTATTGCATCCTAGTCCTAAAACACGGCTCACCAAACTTTATTTGATTACTAGCGGCCCGTCCCGGCTTCGCACGGGTGGACATTTTTCCCGTTTTTGCAACATTTTTCATTTATGCTCCGCTCCTATTGGTCGTAGCATGATGTTATATAGCCTATAACCTTCCTCGATAAATGGACTATCCAACACAAAAATATTTTTTCAACTCCAACCAAGTAGTTCCTGAGATTAGCGCGTTCAAACAAACAAACTTTTCAGCTTTATAATATTAGTAAGTAGTAAGTAATTATAAGCGCGCCGGAAAATAAGTAAAAAAAAATATATAAAAAAGAAAATTTTACCTCTTTACTGACAAGTATTTCAATGTCACACATCAAGTATCTTACGTCACTTGCGCAAGTAGAAGCACTTTCTCTGCGCTTGCGCACCCGTGCGCGCATCTGACGTAACTCATGTAACATCGGGTAACTCCGTGAAATAATACAACGCCGTCACGCTGGTTCGCTCAATAAATATTGTTTAACGTTAGTCGCTGTAACTGTGTTTACATATGTAATTTTTTTTAATGTATTTGCTAACTGGCGATGACAGGAGACAGAAAGAGGTTAAACTTATTCATGCGTGCGTAAATATGTTGCGAAATTCATAGTTGCGATTGTAAAGCTGACTTCACATGGGCGAAACACATTTACCGTTTGGTGTATGGCCTGCAGCTACGAACAAATAGCGATCAACTGGGTCTTGAGCATGAAGATATAGGTGAAGACGGTGACCAATTTATGAAGACCTACTCAAAATCGAAACAATATCTTGAATATTTACTTTTGATATCGGTAGCTGATAACACTGGACAATGTTGATAAAAGAAAGTCGTCAAGATAAAACAACGTACCCGACGTTATAAAAACACTGGTCATTCGACGGAGCAGAGGATTCTATGTCGAACAGCCGAAGAAGTCTGACCTTTTAATTTACACGAGATCAGAAAATACATACATACATAAACTCACGCCTTTTTCCCATGGGGGTAGGCAGAAACTATAGAACGCCACATGCCACGACTCTTACATACCCCTTTCGCTTCATCCACATTCATACATCTTGTCATACACGCACGCCGGTTGAGAGTACTACGCACCTGACCTTTGTGAAGAACATCACCAATAACATCGATGTATGTCCTTCTAGGACGTCCTTTATCGGCGTTCCCATTAACATCCGCCTTATAAATTTCTTTTGTTAATCGCCGTTCACTCATTCTCTCAACATGGCCAAACCACCTAAGCATACTCCTTTCAATTATTGTCACTACATCATCTTTTAAAAATAAGGACAACCTAATCATGATTAGTTTGTCCTTATTTTCTGATCTTGTGTAAATGATTATATTGTGAACTAGCTTCAGTAACTAACCACTGACCTAAATATAAGTACTCTCAGTGGTGGAGAGTCTATGTTGGTTTCATTTACTTTATTTACCATGCTCACAATCCTGACATACCGATATTAGGTATAAATGTAATGATAGATTCACCCCTACAAGACTCTATTCTTGTCTTCTTCTCTCTTTCTAAATACTCTATTTAGAAAGAAATAGATTTCCAAACTAAATACTTATTCTATCTTTTTCTTAGTAGAGTATTTAGAAATATTAGGTCCCCACCTATGAAATCAGCGTTTTGTATGGAGAATTTTAAAGAAGTTGCATTGTTCATACTAACATTTTCTTAATTTATTTAACAACTATAAACACTAATGTTTTAAAACTTTTATGCACTAATGTTTAAAAACTAAGATAACGTGTGTCACTTAGATTATGCGGCAAAAATAAGTTTTGGCTAAGTTACAACAAAAATAGTGGTGAATTCTGCTAACAAAAAGAGGATTCATTTTTAAGGTATTTTTTTTGTTTAGAAAACTATAAGTAGTAAGGCTTTTTTTACTATTGGTAGTTGTCTATTATGGTCATTATTCGATATAATATCAAGCAATTGATGAATATTTTAAATAACAGAAGTGACAAGGTTCTATATTTGTGAGAAAAAAACGCCAATTTCATAGGTGGGGACCTTATAGACAGAATTACAAAGTAAATTTCAAGTCCAAATGTTTCAAGCTTCAGTAGGTGTTCGTAGTGTGCTCTCCAATTTTACCTAATTCCTTCAAGGTTTCGGGTGACTTAAGGTACGCTCAAAACAACGGGTTCAGCTTGCGGCAGCTGTGACGTGCACGGTTTCGATCAGATACTGCAATTGGACGTAGTTTAGCGAAAAGGATCCAACCCACACGGTTATGAGATATTCAATTTTTAAGTTTAGACTGTATTTCTTCATTGGTTCTTTGATTTAAATTTCTTGGTTTTATTGTAATTAAGAGACAAATGTATAATATTTTACTTGTTAAAATGTTATTACGTGTAGTTTGGCTTAAGAAGTTTAAGGAGTATTTTGATATAAATAACTCATTTTTGTGGGTTGGATCCTTTTCGCTTAACTACGTCCATTATTGTACTTGTAGCGACGTATCCAAACCAAACGCACAAAAAAAGGCAACAGTAAAAATATCAATGAATTATTTAATAAAATGTCCGAGTAATATGCGATTTAAAATTGTTCATTAGGCAGCACTACGGGGCGATGATGTCATACCATATGAACTCAATAGTAACTTCACATCATTCTGTTTCACATTTTGACAGTACTAAACTAGACTAAACGCAACTGTCACTTTCTTTTTTTATTGAAACAGAAAGAGACAAACACTCTTAGTTTAGTCCTGTTAAAGTCGCGAAATGCCACATCCAAATATATTTTTTTTGTATTTTATTGTATCCATGTAGCTGCCTCTTAGGTAAGTCATATGTACTAAAGATCTATGGTGTTTTAAAATGCTAAACAGATGACCTAAGCACCTACACTATTTAAAACTTTTCTTTGGAGGTGGTTGATTGGGAGTGTCGCTGATTCCTCTGTTGTGGGAGTCCGTGTCGGTGAAATTGTGTTCCCTGATGTCGATATTATATATTTTCTTGTTTTTGTTATGTATGTGATTTTTTATATTTAATGTTTTTCTTTAGTATCTAATAATATAAGACGTACACAATGAGGCTTGCATAGTCGCTGAAGGGCGAACTAATGCCTCGGAAAAATATTTGAAAAAAAAAAAAAAAAAAAATTTAAAACTTGTTTTCATATCAACTGAGACCTGTTTTTAATCTAGTCAAATCTTATTTCACCTATAAGATTGATGACTGAAACTAATATCAAAGTGAGGCTTTGACCTTTGGCCGTGATACATGACATTTAATTCGCGTGGGTGTGTGCTAATATGTAAATAATTATAATATCCAATCGCTGCCAATTAATACGAAAATTTATTGGAGTTTGAGTAGAAAACGATAAAATACGATAGTTTGATAGAAGCTTTTAGTTTTTGAATACTTTTTATTTGCATAAAATGTAGGTTACATAAATAGGGTTACCAGTTTAAATAATGAGATTTCCTGACAATGTCCCCAACTTTTCAGTCAATTTCCTGATATTTTGTCTGAATCTTGTATGTGGTATGTGAAGGCAGAAAGATTTAAAAAAAAATACTTTCAAGTACTTTCGGCTTTCAATTTCCAAAAAATCCTAATAAGTACTGATTTTTCCTGTTTCCCTGACAGAAGGCCATAATTGCGGACATGTCAGGAAAATTCCTGTCGTGTGGTAACCCTAGTGACATGATGAAACAATGCAGGGCCAGTTTTTTTTTTAATTTTCTCCATCTCGTTTGTTCACTATACGACTACAGGTATCCCCAGCAATGGGCTACAAAAGAATAGATTCTTTGACGGTTTTTAGAACACAATTAATTGCTTCTTTTAAATTGTGTCTAGACGTTTATAAATGAAAAAAGAAGTCTCCTTTTACTTATATTGAAAGAAGTATTGCTATAAAAAGGTTTACGTTTGACCTTAACGTTTGAAGTCTCATTGTGTAAGTACTACTTTATGAAGAAAAATATTACTGTTTCAATCGTGATAATAGAAACATCAGAGATAAAAAAGTCGAGCTATTTTATATTGTTTAATAGTACATTACTGCCGCGGTCTGTAATGACTGTGTTGCTGGCAGCACTGATGATGGCCGAGAGCGCAGTGTAGCGCAGCTCCAGGCCATCACAGCGCGGTCAGCATTGCAGCTCTTGATGGACAAGCTGGAATAAAGGCCGAGACCGAAGGTCGAGGGCTTTATAGCGCGGACAGCAAGGGCTGCAATGATGACCAAGCTTGAAGGCCGAGAGCGTAGCTAAACTAAGCCCGAGGTCATCATAGCGTGGCCAGCAGCGCAGTTATTGCGGACCAAGGCTTGTATAGTGCTTTACTCAAAAATGTTTGTAATTTAAATAAAACCAGCTTAGTACCTATAGTAAGCCTAAAAAAATCAAAAAATACCTGTACATATACAGCCAAATTATGAATAAATACTTTTTACACCAGACTGTTATTGAAACAAAACTCGACAATAATGGATTTTCAAAGGAAATTGCTGGTGGCTAAAACTCACCAGCAATGAATTTCCATACAACTTTGCTGGCGCCTATTAAAGTAGCGCGGAAACGTCGACTTTGCTCAAAGAAGGTTATCAAAATAATGACCACATTACAAGCATTTTTGAGTAAAAATATTTAGGTACCTACGTGTGTATATGTGTGTCCATGGGGGACACACACCTTCCGATTAAAGCCGATTGCCCAAAATCGTAACGATTCCATTGCCCTATAATAAAATATTAAGTACGATCGAATCGAAAGATTAATTCGATTAATCGACCGAAACGAAGAATTAGATTGTCCAAAGACAATATAATTTGTTTAAAAAAAGAACGACGCACCATTCTGAATTTAAATGCAAACTTTTTTTAAACAATTACCGCTAATTCTTTCCTTCTTTTCAGCCTTTCGAAATAATTTAAAGTATGAATTATAATGTTAACTCGCTTTCTAAGAACAATGAGTTATGAGGTTTATAATTACAAATTAAAACAATTACATCGTTCATGTAATTAACGAGAATTTATAGCAAAATTGGAAAACTGTTTTAATTATTGTAGGTAGGTAATGTTTATTAATAACATCATGCGATTAATGAACAAGAGTTTTAATGTTAGTTGAATACCAGGTTCACATGATTCTAGTTGATCAACTGCTAAATCGCATGCGATTTGAACCGTCTGAACAGACTTTCAATCAAATTGAAGCAACAAAAACGTTAAAATTTTTGTTGATCACGTCATTTGTTGAAAGCGATTCGACCCTTCTGAACCTGTCTTAATTCACCACATGCCAATAGCCACGGACTGTACGGATGTTTGATGTATGATTGATGATGTGATGTGATTTCAGATTTTGGATTGATTTCTCATCCTTTATTTTTAAGGGAGAATAGTCATACTTTAGGAAGAGGGGCTCGTAGCTAATTACCAACCACGCGGATCATACGATTTGCGAGATTAAGCTGCACTTGCCGCGGTCAATCCGTGAAAGGGTGAACATTCGTTACACATTGTGACCCGTCCGTGCCTCGGAGAGCACGTTAAACAGTCGGTCTCGGGTGTCACATGAATACCTATGACAGTCGTTACGGGAAGTCAGGAACCCGAAAGTCCGACAACTGGTCTAAACTTAGGATATCGATCACAGAAATAAGAAAGAAACTTCCTTCTAATATCTTTGATATCAATATTACTCAGTAACTGGGTTGTGGACAAAGATATTAGAATATTTCTGTGGTTGTGTACGTGTGATGGCAGTCGCTTCATGTAAAATACTGGTATTCAGCCGCATCTGGTTAGGCTGGAAGTTGACCCCAACATAGTTGGAAAAAGGCTAGGCAGAACAGTCTCAGTTTTAGAAACGGAAGCTTTGGAAGAATAGCTCTTGATTAGAAATAGCTGTGAGGTTAAAATAAGTGTAGGTATTAGAAAAATAAGGACTGAAGTAAAACTAGGGAAAAATAAAAGCCTACCTAAAGCGCTCGTGACAATGCTTAATTCATTGCACTAATTGAGTTAGCCCCTAAATTATGTAAAGGGACTTAGAGAGTCCAGTCCTCCTAAATTATGTAAAGAGACTTATGCCCGGTTTCTATCGCCGAAAACAGACCGTTTTGCTTACTAATAATAGCATTTTTTTTATAGTAGAATTAGGCATTTAAATATACTGGGAAGTTGATTTTATCTGTGACAACTTAGTATGGGAGGGCCTACTATACATTTTGTTTCATTATTGGTAAAGATTAAAGGCTCAATTTTTATCAATAAGGCTCGGTAAATCATTGGTTTTGGCCATTAGAGAGTCATGACCAAATACTAAAACACTACTCTATTTTAAGTTGCCGTTAATTTCGTGCTGTCACTGTCTCTTTAAGGCGAAGTAACAGTGACGGCACAAGATTTACGGTCGGTTTCTGATTTAAAAATTCTAAAAATATACAATAAAATATTTAGTGTTAATTCCGCGAAAAAACAGTTGATCAAGCCTGAATGCAGTATGCAGCACCGCCCTCCCGCCCGCAAATATATGCAAATGCAGAAGGTGCGATTAATAACATGCAACACACAAGCAAAACAAACCGATACGACACGTGTTTCGCCCCTCCACGGGGCATCCTCAGGTGATGTTGACTCGTCGACCGCTTGGACGCGAACAAGCCAACACCTTCTGCATTTGCATATATTTGCGGGCGGGAGGGCGGTGCTGCATACTGCATTCAGGCTTGATCAACTGTTTTTTCGCGGAATTAACACTAAATATTTTATTGTATATTTATAGATCATGGATTTCCGCAAAGTAACGCCTGATTCCATCATATATCTAAAAAATTTAAGATAAGTAACAATTGAGAATTGTTTTGTATAGAGTTTTACCTAAAATCAAGCTCAAACCTCGCTTTTATCTCTTTCTTAGCGTTGAATACTTAACTCAGAAACATAACGGCAACTTAAAATTGAGTGGCGTTTGAGTATTTGGCCATCAGCCATCTAAATTCTGTAGTAGTTTTAAGAGTTTGTTATCAACCCTACAGTTAATCTTTTGGGCGTACGGTGAATAGTATCTATTTAGAGCAGTGATACCCAAAGTGGTCTATATCGACCCCCAGGGGTCGACGACTACATACAAGGGGTCCATGTGGGCGAAATAAATAATTGGGGGTCCGTGAGACGTAAACGGGGGTCCAAGATAGTGGATCTTTTAAGTAGGTCGTGACTTTAATTTTGACTTTCCATTAATGGAATAACCCACATAGACATATGATTTGTTGGTTAGTTTTTACCTAAAAACGTAACAAACAGACCGACGAGGATAGTACTATTGCAGGTATTGTCGTAGGTTTACTAAATGTATAAAGTGTGACGTGTGCTTTTTATTGTTTTTTTGCTCTAAATATATTTGAAGTCAATGAATTTGTAAAATGCAATATTAGCTAAGCAAGTGGTCTATGAGACAAAAGAAGTTTGGGGACCTGTGATTTAGAGCAACGTGGCCATCAACGATCTATGACGTAGAAGTAAGGAGGCACAGAATGATAGCACAATCAAAGAGATAAACCACTTAATTCAACAAACGTGTCTAGGTGCTTAATGTTCAAAGTATGCAAAATTATAGGCGATTCAATAAAGGTTAAATGGCCATTAGAGAGGGTACATGGTACTAATGCTGGCAAATGACCGGTATTGAGAAATTAATAGGATGCTATTACTACATAAGTAGGGACGGTATGTAGGCTAGCCTGCTTAGGTTTGATGCAAGTGATAAGCGAATTGCAGTGATCTAATGGAATGGGTGGAAACTTACATCGTCTTCTTCCTGCCCTTATCCCACACTAGGTGGGGTCGGCACAGCATGTATTTCGTAAATCCATGTTGTTAGAGGATTTGGCTTATTGTTTTATGACCGGCCGCCTGCCTGACATCAACCCTCCTTGGGAATACTCGTTGCGCCGTCGCGCGGGTGAGCCAATGTGTTTGCTGATATTATGCACTGGGTCCCAAAATAAAATGCTTGTCAATCTTAGTGCCGACTACTAAGCAGACTATGTTGTTCTTGGTGGAGTATAGGTACTTGAAGTTCCTCGACCCACTCATTCAGTTTTGCTATGGATTTTAGTTCTGACACATCGTAAACTAATATAGCACCGTAAACGTCTCTTGCAAACTTACTACCATCATTTTTGTGGAAATATAAAGACCCTAGTGTGAGTTTTTCCTTTAACTACTGAAGTTGCGTCACACCAATAATGTATGAAAACCTTAGCAGCGCCTCTAGCGGCGAATACCGTGACTAAAAAACGCAAGTGCGAGGGGTTTGACACATAGATACATATTTTTGACAGCTCATTCTTTTTCATAATTTTTTTTTGGTATCGTCTATGAGTTGACAATCTATCACTGTATCAGTGACGTATTTGTTTTGTAAATATGATTGCCTGCTACGACTTCTTTTTTTCATTTATAACACTTTCGCTTCTGTATAAAACCATATCACACCTCGGTAGTCTATGGTGAAGAGCTCTTATAACGAAAAAGGCTAAGTCTATAACTTAGGCATCTTATTGCGCATGAGTACAGTCTAGATCAGCAATGCGGCCTGACAGGATGCATTCACTGGCATTTTTATGTTAATACAGTTACACATAAGCTAGATGTGCAGTGATCTAATCGGTTCACTATGATAGTACACTGCAAATATAATATGTATAGGTATAGTGAGATAAATCGTAGGAGAAGATTGATACGAATAGTCTGAAATTGTGCTAGCAACGGTCATCAAACATTGGAAGGAATGAGGAAGCAAATTGTCTCGGTCTAATGGTGGTAAGCGCGCCTGCTGATCGTGAGGTCCTGGGTTCGATCCCCAGGTCGGGCAAGGTGTTTCCGTGTGGCATTCCGTATTTGCAGCCCGGAGTTTGGTTTTGTGCACGGTTGATGGCAATAGGCTCGCCCCCTATTACATGGGACTTTAAACATAACTGCGAAATGAGGGTGTTACTATACACCTATGCTCAACCCTTCGGGGAATACAGGCGTGATGTTATGTGTAATTTATAAGTAGAAGACAGTAAAAACACAAAATTCAACGATAAAAAAGTCTCTTCGAAAGGTGTTCGAACTTTTCCGTAAAGTATGGAAGCTGGCGTAGCCACCATGCCACCTTTTTTTAAAGTTATTAGTGTACTATAATAGGCTTCTACCCATATTAGGGTGTTAAAATACCCTTAACGAAGCCGAGAGCCACGGATTTTTCCCATCGTTACGAAGATTTTTTGGTATTGGGAACCAACTGGTTACGGAAATATTGAAGGTCAAATTCACCACATTTTTGAACATTTTTCACGAAAACTATAAATGTTATTACTAAACATTCTTCTATACAAATATAATCAACATTTTCAAAATGTAGGCACAGTCCGCTGCGCGCGCGCTTACATTGCGCACTAAAAAATAAAAGTCGTTTCCCAGTAATTATTTTTGCTGTATGTTACTTAGTTTGATGTACAGTATGCGTGACTTCGGCTTCGTTAAGGCTTTTTTTACACCCGGTATACCTACCTGATTCAATGTGCCTTTACGGTGCCCTAAAATGTCACGTTGCCGAGATATTTGGAGGTAAAAATCGCGAGGCACCATATTGCTGACATTTTTATTTTGTGTCCTCTACACGTCAAACCAGTATCAAAATGCACCGTAACGTTGAAAAAAAAAGAAACAAAATGGCGGCATGGTGTCTTTGCCACAAAGGTGCTATATATCCACTTTGGAATCCTTCCAAAACGCACACTCGCGATCAATGACATTTGTAAATAAAGTGCTGTCTTTTAAAAAACTGCAGGCTCAACAATAAATTCAAAGTTGCAACTTAAATATACTAAGTTCTGCCTTTTTTCGAGTTAAATAAGAACCTTAACCAATTTATGTGACACGGGTGGTTTTAGTTTGAGATAAGTTTATACCCCGTCGTATAAATCAAGTAAGTATTTTGTATACTTTTTTCGGTTAAACCTTGATATAATGTTTGCGAATCTTTTGTGTAATAAAATGAGATTGGGATGTTAATGTACCAGAATAATGTATTAAGTTATTGTAGAAGTTTGAACGTGGTAGTAACGTTATACATAATGTTGAAGAATAATCGCCAAATACTCGAACGCTACTCAATTCTAAGTTGTCGTTAATTTCGTGCTGTCACTGTCACTTTGCCTTAAAGTGACAGTGACAGCACGAAATTAACGGTAAAGTAGGGCCATTTTAATAGGTCACATTTGAAATATGTAAGTCTATTGTCTGTTTGTCAAAGTAAATAGAAAAACTCTCTCCTTTTCCATTATTAAAATAAATACATATTTAGTAGCTGAAAAATGTTGTCCAATTGTGCCTTCTAACTTTGAAAAAAAACAAAAATAAATTATGGCTGCCGTTGCAAATATAATGGCCTGCAAAAATAAGTATCACACTTTTAAAATTGCAATAACTTTTTAGGTACACAAGATATATTTTCGAAACAAAAAGGACTCAAAAAAGAGTTTAACTTTGTTACTATAGTTTCAAAGAAAGCTGATAAAAATTGCTATAAAACGTTTTTTATTTTAAATCTCTAACTACTATAGTTTAGAAAAAATTGAAATTTTAAAAGTGTGATACTTATTTTTGCAGGCCAGTGTATTTTGATGAAGTGTCAAATGTGACCTATTAAAATGGCCCTACTTTAATTTAAAATTGAGTAGCATTTGAGTATTTGACTATAAGTAATGAAGCAACCTGACGTTATAAAACAGTTGTAATTCGACGTAGTGAGCTAATTCTGTGTCAAACTGCCGTAGAAATCTAACCTTTATTGGTTTCGATTCTGTAGCACATTTTGACAGCACTAAACTAGACTAAACGCAACTATCACTTTCTTTTTCTATTGAAACAGAAAGAGACAAACACCCTTAGTTTAGTTTAGTCCTGTCAAAGTGCGCAACAGATTCGACACCATTATCTGACTAGATGGTCCTTTTTATATTCTATTCTTGCGTGAATTGTATTGTGACTTAACTCATGTGACTAACATCTAAACCGAATACAGTACCTATTCTCAGTGGTGGAGAGTCTGTGTTGGTTTTATTTACCATACCTTACCTTTGCTCCTGATAAGCAGACACTGGTCTTAACTGTAATGCTATACCTACTCACTTCTATCCAATTCTATAACTGTGTCTACGACATCATTCTGCATAGCTTTTTCCCAATTGTGTTTGGGTCAGCTTCCAGTCTAACCAGATGCGGCTGCATACCAGTATTTTACACGGAGCGACTGCCATCACACCTCCGCAACCCAGTTATTGGGAAATGATGATATCAGCTGATATAGACCAATTATCAGACTTTCGGGCTTCTTGACTTGTAAAGACTGTCATTAGTATTCGTATGAGAACCGGGACTGACGGTTGAACGTGCTCTCCGAGGCACGGAGGGGTCTCGATTTTTAACGAACGGTCACCCATCCACGGACTGACCGCGGTAAGCGTTCGTATGATCCACGCGGTTGTTAATAAGCCTTGAGCCTCTGCGACATAATTATATTTATTAAACTTTTACTCAGGGTCACAGATAAGTCTTAATATTGACATCTACCTGCGGAGAAGGTAAAAGGGATGCGTTACAATATCGCCGTCCATGAACCATAAACAGGTAGGTAATAAGTCAGTTCTTGCGTACCGCAATAATTAAGGTCGTTATCATGTGATGTAAGATGCTGTGCCGATGTTCGGCCATGTTGAAAGAATGCCACAGGGAATAGTGATGAAACAAAAATATGAATGGAAAGATTGATGGGCTTCGAGATTGTTCCATCTTGATGTACTTAATTCATGTACTGATTTTATGATAGAAGTACTTTCTCCAATATTACTGTCAGTACACACTACTTTTAAAACAATCTTCAGTATAATATCGCGGGCTAATGAAACTGGTTGGGCGTTGATAATAATAACAAGACTATCCAATCTACACTCGGGAGCAATTAATCCGGGTCACCAATATAAACCTTAATATCTAGGAAAACATGGTTTGACATTTTAACATTGTTTGTTTATGTTGGTGAACCGAATTCATTGCTCCCAAGTGTATTAGCGTTACCGCTGATTTTCTTGTAATTAGACATAAAGGCTGTCACTCACTGTGTAAAGCGATCCGTTTTGGGACATAGGAAGCAGGCAATAGTTTGTAAAAGACAGAAAAGCAGAAAGTAGTGACACACTAAATCCAGTAGTACTGACTTCTGCAACTGATTTAAATTGTGGACACACTCGCAGCAAATCTACTTCTAGAAGTAGATTTAGTGCTTTAATATCATCGATAGAAGGGTCCTTCAGTGAAATCATATCAGACACAACTGTCTCTGTTCGCAAATCAGTTGAAATTGAAGTAAAATATACTCATTTCAGCTTTTACCTTATGGTGCATACAAACATTGCGAGGCACGCATGCCTTAGGGGTTCGCCACGCAAGTCTTGGGCTGTGTGCACAAGATGGCTTACTACGAGTGGTGAATGCTCAGTGAGCCATCCCGTCCACAAAGCCTGACGCCCGGTTTCCGAGTTAAGTATTCAATAACCGAGGTTTGAGCATAATTTTAAGTAAAACTCTATATAAAACAATTCTCAATCGTTACTTGTCTTGTAAATTCTAAATCAGAAACCGGGCGTGTGGCCCTAGCGAACCATTCACGGCGCATGCCTCGCAATGTTTGTGTGTACCTTTAGGCAAATATTGTCGAACTGTGAAATATTGAAATACCTCTGATAGCTTAAAAATACACGTGTTATGTCACGTATCGATTGGAGCCAAATAAAACATGCAATGACAATCTTTTTGTGTTTTTTTTTAAAGCTCGTCATCTATACTAATATTATAAAGAGGAAAGATTTGTATTTTTGTATGTAACGAATAAACTTAAAAACTACTGGACCGATTTCAAAAAATCTTTTGCCGTTAGAAAGTTACATTATCACTGAGTAACATAGGCTATATTTATTACTGGAATAAAACTTCCTACGCGGGTGGAGCCGTGAGGTTGTCTATTTGAAAGGCTTATATTTATTGTGTTACAAAAAATACCTAGCTAAATCGTTTCCATTTGTGTATTTTGGGTACATACATTTTAGCGAAAATCTTGATTTCTCAAGTCAGTTATAATAAGGCAACATGTTTCAGGTGGATAACACCAGAAATACATCGAATACGAATAAAAAACTGATTGTAAGCGTCCTCAAGAATATTATTATGATCAATTCATTTAAGCCAATAAAACAATGCCTTGACAAAAAATGTTATTGGAACCACAAAACCTTGCATGCTATTAATTGCCATCAGCGAAACATGTATGTTATATAATGTACTGTAGTACATTACACCATGTTCTTATGCAAATAACATCACGCCTAGTATTCCCCGAAGGGTTCGGCAGAGGTGTTTTAGTAACACCCTCGTTTCGCCAGTTATGTTTAAGTCCCATGTAATAGGTGGAGAGCCTTATTGCCATTAACTGGGCACAAATCCAGACTCCGGGCTGCTACTGCGAAATTCCTAATGGCAAAACCCAATATCAATTTGCCCGACCCGGGGATCGAGCCCAGGACCCTATGCTCAGCAGTCGCTTGCGACCACTAAGATCAACGAGGCAGTCAAATCATCATCTTCCTACCCTGGTCCCAGTCAAATAAATTAAGAATTTATACTTAAACTAGCGACCCGCCCCGGCTTCGCACGGGTGCAATGTAGATACTAATGTGGGGCATATAAACCTGCCTCTTGAATCACTCTATCTATTACTGAAAAGTGCATTAAAATCCGTTGCGTAGTTTAAAAAATCTAAGCGTACAGACAGGGAGCGACTTTGTTTTATACTATGTTGAAAAATATTCACACGAAACTTTATTCCGAACAAAATTAATAGTTACAATCTAAAAATAATCCGTTGTCCAATTCCCAAGGTCGCAGGCAGATGCGGTGCCCTTGACCTCTCAGCTGACTGTAAGTCGACACGCCTGCGCTTAGCCTCAGCATTGATCCTCGCCTTGACATCAGACACTCAATACTAACAACTGATAGGTCTAGACAATCATTTATTGTTTTTCAACGGAAATAATCATTTGCGAGTCCTTGTAAAACGAATGGAATAGTTACAAACGCAAACAACACAATAAACACAACACAACATAACACTACTCCTGTATTCCTCAGAAGTGTATATCCACAACCTCATTTCCCTCATAGCAAGTCCCATGTAATAGCGGTGAGCCTATTACCATCACCCGGGCACAAATTCAAACTCCGGGCTGCTTCCGAGGAAAAATCCAATAACACTTTGTCCGACCTGGGAATCGAACCCAGAACGATCAGCGGTCGCGCTTGCCACCACTAGACCAACGACAGCACAATAACCTTTCAACAATATTTAGAATAGTACCACTCAACTTACGATATGATCTATTGTTGTCGGTAGCTGGTAACGCTGGACAGTGTTGATAAAGGAGGGTAATTTTCAACATTAATCAACGTACCCGAAGTTATAAAAACAGTGGTCATTCGACGGAGCAGAAGATTCCATGTCGAACAGCCGAAGAAGTCTGACCTTTTATATGTGATTAGCTTGTCCTTATTTTCTGATCTTGTGTAAATTGTGTTAATTATTATATTGTGAACTAGCTTCTGTAACTAACCCCTAACTCAAATATAAGTACTCTCAGTGGTGGAGAGTCTATGTTGGTTACATTTACTTTATTTACCATGCTCCCAATCCTGACATACCGATATTAGCTATAACTGTAATGATAGATTCACCCCTAAACGATTCTGTTGTATGTATTTTACACCATTAATCAATTAATGTAGTAATTGGTATTAACAAGGCTATTATTAAATTAGGTAACTCGATCGTGAGGGTTATTGAGAATCTACTATCACTAAATTCTAAGGGGAATGCGTCAAGGTAGCGAATAGGCATCAATCAAATCATGATAGACGAAGGTAAGCCCTTCAGACCGTGGTACACGCCAATTTTAAAACTAAATCATTTTCTACCACATACACTGCGATCGTTTAAAGGGCTCTGCCCACTACACCGTACCATACTAGGATAGTAACCGTACGCGCACAGGCAAAAAAAACATTCTTTGTATGGATTTGTAGGTATGAGACAATGCCTAATAGACCGATCTGTCTCCGACCGACACCGTAGCGAGTCATGCACGAACCGGTAAAATTTCATCGCGAGAATATTTTGCAGGTGACGGAACGCTCCATGTTGGACCCGCGACGGGTATACACCGTGTTTATATCGCGTATCTTCGGTTGGCAGTGAAAACCACGTATGTGTAAAATACAAATTTTTAAAAAGAGATAGAAATAACTGTCTCCTTAAAAAAAATGGCCGAACAAATGTTAATTCAAGTTTGTGATCGTACGTCATAGATAGCTTAAAAGTATTTAAATTGAATGTTTGTTGAACTAGTACGTGTATGACGAGTTTATCAATCTAAAGAACAAATAAAACGCTTTTGAAGAAAATTTTATTTACGAGGTTTTCACTGCCGAGCGTCGATATTGTGTTGTAATCCCTGTCTGATACAAGATATTAATTATTTGCTGGAATTTGAATGACTTAACGTGCAAAAAAATGGATGGCGAAAATCTAATAGATTGTCTTCATAATACGAATATTTACACAATTATATACAACTAGCTGTGTCCTCACGGCTCCGCCCGTAGCCTGTTACTCAGTGATAATGAAGCTTTCTAACGGCAAAAGATTTTTTGAATTCAGTCCAGTGGTTTTTAAGTTTAATCGTTACAAAGATCCAAAAATACAAATCTTTTCTCTTTATAATATTAGTATAGATTAAAGAAATTGTAGGTACAATAAAAGGTAGAACGGGTAGTAAACGGGGGTGGTACAGTCATCATAGGCGTTGTATAAGGGTATAGAACGCGGTTGATCCGTTGCAGTGGTATACCACCTACCCTATAGGGTATAGTAATGAACGTAGCGTTTTTTCCCGTACATGACACATTCATTACTATTACGATCCTAGTACGATACGTTGTAATGGGCAGACTCCTTAAGGACAAATAAACATTCAAGAAACCGAACAATACCAGGGTTGCGCTTAAGTGTTAATTTAATACAACATGGACGGCGGGTTCCGTCCGGAACCAACGTGATTAACGAGCCCTTAGCGTTCATGAACAAACAATGTCTAATGACCTTCGACCGTTGCTAGGCGGAGATGAGGAGAGAAGAGTAGATACCGTACAGTATTGTGGTTGCTATAAAATAAAGGCACACGCGGATGTTTCTCAAAGTAAGTCTCATGTTGTCTCTGTTATCACCGCCGAGAAGAACAAAGTCAGAACGAGTTTCGCTTCGAAACTCTCACCCATTTTCTAAGACGTTCCTCCAAAACTTACTCGACTCAAGACGGCCTCGAAAACACCTTCAAAATTGTATTCTTAGTCGCAATTTCGAGTGAACTTTGAGGTTCCTCGACTGAGGGGTCCTCTAATGAGTTGAGGTAGACTGGAGTCATTACGTCATAATTTGAATTATATGCATCGCGCAAATAACGCCGCGATAAATAGTTGTAAGGATTATCATAAGCATATTCGATAAAGTCTTCAAATTTCATTTTTGTTACATACGAACTTTGACACTTCCTTCCTCAAGGTAGGTTCCGAGGTACCTAGAGTTTTACCTCGACTGAGGGAAAATTTTGAGTCGAGGAGGTTTATGTCAACTATAACTACCAATGGTAGTGAGAAAGGCTGAGTCGAGGTGGAGTCGAGTCTAGTAAGTTTTGGAGGAACGTCTTAGAATATGGGTGTCTATCTTTGTGTAAATGAGCCTTAAGTATAACTGCAGCTGCATGAAGATCGAACTCAATGACGTGCACTTGAAGAGGCTTTTGTCCAGCCGTGGACTATAGGCTGATGGTAATCTATGGCCGATGATGATGAAGTATAAATGACTAGTCATACAAGAAAGTTGGAGCTAAACATCTATACAGGGTGTAAACGAAATTATGTAATTCCTTCAAACTTTGTGATGTACTGCTGACATAGATTAACGCGGCGTGGGACACTTTTGGATTCAATAAAAAAAAAACAGCCGCGCAATTCGCGAATTGGATCCATAATTCTCCGGTTCAGGGTTAATCTATGTCAGCAGTACATCACGAGGTTTGAAGGAATTACATGAATTCGCTTACACCTGTATGTATATGGCCCCGCTACCAACCTTGTCGACTGCCTATCGTTATAAGCTATTCTCGTGTAACTTTGCTGACACGAAAGAAGAATGACAAATTAATAAATAACCTGCAAATAAACCAGGATATTAAGTAACAATGACAGTTGAACACGCGTGAAGCCACGCTTTCCACTTTCTTGTTGATACGCATCTTATTGTGGAGTCGTGCGACGACCATCGTGAGACCACAATGTGATCATCGGAGGATTTGTTTTATGAGATCTAGTTTGGTGCAAGGTAAAAGATTATGGCGTTGCGGTTGGTAATGGTAAGATCATTATGTTGAACTATCGGCTCAAAAACTGATCGGGATATTTCTCTATTAGGCGCTGTAACGAGTGCTTTTGGAGATAAAAATAGATATCGGGCAGAAGGTGAGTGCTCGTAGTTACATACATAAACTCATACCTTTTTCCCATGGAGGTATGCAGAAACTATAGAACGCCACATGCTACGGCCCTTACATACTCCTTTCGCTTCATCCACATTCATACAACTTGTCATACATGCACGACGGTTGAAAGTACTACGCACCTGTCCTTTGTGAAGAACATCACCAATAACATCGATGTATGTCCTTCTAGGACGTATTCTACTGGCATTTCTAGTGCTTGTAGTTATACACTTTATTAGTAAGTATAATCAGCCCATTACTGTCCCACTACTGGGCACAGGGTTTAAGGCCTTAGCCCACCACGCTAGCCTAGTTCGGGTTGATGGACTACACACAAAAATGCAAACTTTTTTGAAAGCAAATTGAAAATGTTACTGATACTTCTAAAGTATATAATCTTCTAGTCGCCTCTGACGGACGGAAAGACACGCTATCGCTTATAACTTATAGTGATAAGTAGTTGGATTGTGCCTATAAACATTTGTTCCTTGTTAGTTTAACACTTAGTTTTGAGTAAGTAGAGTAAAACTTTTACTATTTTAGCAGCGGGGGAGTTAACTTAACTTTAGAAATGGAGGCTGCTGCCGAGATCTGCCCCGATGTATTCCCGTCTTATTTGCTTCTGAATACACTCGGGGAGAGAGTATTACGTATTACGCGAATGGATAGAATTAGGAATGAGTATGTAAGAGGAAGTCTGAAAGTGGCGCTAGTGATTGAGAAGTTGTGTGGAAACCGGTTGTTATGGTATGGGCATGTGATGCGGAGCAACGAGGAACATGTCGCGAGAAAAGTTTTGAGTACGAATGTGGATGGTTATAAGAGTAGAGGAAGACCAAAGAAACGATGGATCGATAGTAAGAAAGATGATATGGCTAGAAAGGGGGTGATTACTGAGATGACTGCTAATATAGATGTATGGAAGAACTCGTACTGCGCCGACACCAAGAAAGTTGGGATAAGGGCAGGAGCATGGCGAAATAATAGCTATTTTAAAATAGTCATAATTATAATTAGTGTTTCGGTGTGCATTAAAAGAGCCTGCACGAGTGATGATACCTAACTACGTCGTTCGGCGCACCCTGGGCCCTGCTACCAACCTCGCCGACTGAGTAATCTTTTTACCACACGACACAAGAGAAGAAGAAGAAGATTTAGTCAAAGTACACTCGGGAGCGATGAATCCGGATCACCAAAATAAACAAAACAATGTAAAAATGTTAAACAATATTTTCCGAGATATTAAGGTTTATGTGGGTGACCCGGATTCATTGCTCCCGAGTGTATTTTAAAGTACGCTTCAAAATTTATAAATTTTTGTATTTTACACTCTTCGTTGTGATTTAACTATCCGATCTATTTACTTCATAAAAGCCAAAGGCAAAAATAGCATATTACTCTATGTCTAGTTTTATAGGAAATCTTCCCGATTACTGCCTAGTTGGTCTAGTGGTGGCAAGCGCGACTGCTGATTATGAGGTCCTGGGTTCGATCCCCAGGTCGGGCAAAGTGTTATTGGGTTATTCCGTGTGGAATTCCTCAGTAGCAGCCCGGAGTTTGGATTTGTGCTCGGTTGAGTTTGATGGCAATTATAGGCATGCCCCGATTACATGGGACTTAAACATAACGGCGAAATGAGGGTGTTACTGTACTAGGTTAGTCGAAAACGGGGTACTAAGCCGAAAGGGTGTTAAAGTAACCATAATAAGGGATAACTTTAGTTTTACAACTTTCCCTAAAACTCGATAGTTTAAGAGAAATAGTTTTGCAAAAATTTCGAAAAAAAAATTGATAAAATCAATCTCTCCATACCTATGATCAGCTGTGTTTGCAATTTAGGTCATATTTGGGGTCACGGATTAGAAACTTAATATTCTGTATTCATAATTAAAGCAGGTATGATGTTTTTTTGAAAAATTTAAAATAAAAATATTTTTGCATGCAAATAAAAATTATCGAATTTTGAAATCACAACACTTGCTTTAAAATAGTATCAGTGATACTTTAAGTGGCCCGCGGCTTAGTACCCCCTTTCCGACTAACCTTGTATACCTCTGCCCAACCTTTCGGGGAATACAGACGTGATGTTAGGTATGTTCTATTCCCGAATAACCACTTAGGCATTCCCGGCGGCAGATTATCGCTATCTTACGACATGCAGTTATGTGCCGCGAGCTAGGCCGCGGTCCTACGTACTTGTTAATATAAATAGTTCTCGTTCGACGTAACTAGACTAGACTACAACATTCTTGACTAGGAAAGTGGATATTAAAATATGTTTGAATATAAGAGGAATGTGTGTAAGGAAAGTGCTTATTAAATGCTTGAAGGTGGAATCGAAATTTTAAAGGTGTTGCGAGTTGGGTATATTTTAATCTTTATTTATTTTATTCTTAAATTTAAATAGTTGATGGAAATTAATTACTTTTAATTAATAACTTTTCAGAATATAAAAATTATCCTCATGGGAATATGATAACATGAAATGAAAATGAGGTTAATTTCCTAGTAAATGTTAAATTATATTACACTTTATATATTCTACGAATTATTAAGAGTACCTACCTGTAGGCCTAGCACGAATGATGTCCAGTTACTAACGTAAATAAAACGTTAATGTTAGTGAATTTTGAATCAAAAGTAGGTACTCGTTTTGCATATACTATTTAATTGAATTGAAAACCTTATTCATATCTATGGACGATACAAATTGTGTATGTCGCAAAAAACATAACAAAATGATATAGGACAGCTGTATTTACGATTCAAAATTTGCTTACATTAGCGATACGCTTACGATCAAACATTCGCGCTAATTCTACTGTTAGTTCTATTAATAAATTATGTATTCATCTATCTCGGTCTGATTATTAATATTAAACACTATAATAAAGGCTGATAACATCTTCGGCATAAAGATTGGATTCGTTTTGCTTGCGTGCCCATCTATAACACGTATGGAGTATCAAGGTTCGTGTCCAAGTCTCATCTATAAAATAGCATTTAATTAATGAAAATTAGATTTTATTTCATTTTAATATTGGCTGGTTTAATAGCTGATGTGATAGCCTAGCGGTTGAGGCCATGGTTCCATGCAGTAGGGTCCGTTTGATCCCAGCCCGAACCCCTGACTTTTCGAATTAATGTGTGGATCAGAATTTGATTATCACTTGCGATAACGGTGAAGGAAAAGCATCGTGTGGAAACCTGCACATCTGAGAGGGCTCCATGAAGTTCTCGATGGTGTGTGTAGTCTGTCAATCCGCACCAGGCCAGCGTTGTGGACTAACGCCTAAACCCTTCTCACTCTGAGAAGAGGCTCAGCAGTGGGACAGTAATGGGCTAGTTGAGGTGCAGTTATGATATACACGTGTGATATGATTAAGATTTTAAAGTTATATTATAATAATTAAAAATGCATCAGAACATAAAACATATTATCACGTCTTCTATTCCCAGAAGGGTTCGGTAGAGGTGTTTTAGTACACCCTCATTTCGCCAGTTATGTTTAATTCCCATGTAACAGGTGGCGAGCCTATTGCCATTAACCGGGCACAAATCCAGACACCGGGCTGCTACTGAAAAATTCCTAATGGAAAAACCCAATAACCCTTTGCCCGACCTGGGGATCGAACCCAGGACCTCATGCTCAGCAGTCGCGCTTGCGACCATTACACCAACAAGGTAGATGCATTAGAAAGTGTTCTTCTTCTTCTTCTCCCTGCCCTTATCCCACACTAGGTGGGGTCGGCACAACATGTATTTCGTAAATCCACGTTGTTAGAGGTTTTGGCTTATTGTTTTATGACCGGCCGCCTGCCTGACATTAACTCTCCTTGGGAATACTCGGTGCGCCGTCGCGCGGGTGACCCAATGTGCTTGCTGATATTATGCACTGGGTCCCACAATGATAGGATGATGATGCATTAGAAAGTGTTATTAAATGAATATTCCCACGTTTAAAATAGGCTAATCAATTTGGAGAATAATAGACAATTTTATTGGCTTTGTTAACTCAAACGCTAGCCAACAATAAAAGGAAAAAAGTAACAATAGCAAATGGCAGACCCATTGACACCACATTGATTCAGCGTGGCGTTTCCCCATTCATTCGCGGAACGCTAAAAACCCCGCTATTGTCTCACGGATGAGACTTCATCTTTTGTTTAATTTCTTTCTTTTTTTTGCGTTTTTTTTCCTCGCGTTTTTATATGGAACACTATTTCTGAAAACGGAGTGAAATGAAACTTTTAATTGAAAGATATCTCGCGGAAAATGTTTTTTTTTTTATTGTAAATACTAGTTTTATATAGAGAAGTAGTGTAGAATTGTATTGAATGCATTTTTTATTTAAATACAGTGTTTTGCGAGTTGTTCCGAATTTGTTTTTTAATTTTTTGTTTTTATGGTGACACGATAAAAGTATCTATACTAATATTATAGCTGAAGAGTTTGTATGTTTGAACGCGCTAATATCAGGAACTCTTGGTTGAAATTGATAAATTATTTTTGTGTTAGATAGTCCATTTATTGGGGAAGGCTATATAACATTACGCAACGATCATATAGGAGCGGAGCATAAATGAAAAATGTTGCAAAAACGGGAAAAATGTCCACCCGTGTAAAGCCGGGACGGGCCGCTAGTACTTTAATAAATAATGAAAGAATTATGGACAATAACACCAGACGACTTATGGAGTAAATTAAAAAAATATGCGTATTGCTGGTCATTTTTGCGACGATGGTAAACTTTCTTAGTAAACCAACTGCTTCTCCACGATTTTTGGAAAAAGTTAAAAAAGATCGCCCTCTCATACGTGTCCCTTAACAAGCATCACTATCATCAGCCTATAGCCGTCCACTGTTGCGTAAGACCTCTCCAAGTCCACGCCACTGAGCGAGATCCACGGCTTCTCTCATCCAACTGCACATACAATTAATCGACCAAATCGACCGTGTATTAACCTTACACGCCTGATTGATAGAACATGTCATGTGCAGTACATGCAAACCGTACCCTACATACAGTACTCGCAAGTCACACACATTTCGCATACGATGTATAAATAGATAAATTAATTAGGCATTCACTAGGCTCAAGGTCGTGAGAACGCAACTCTTGAAGGTACGACGTGCACTGAAAGCGATGGAGTGAAGCGATGCAACGGAGCGACAAAGGTGTTGTAGAATTTGAAGAACATGATAATTTATTACGTATACCTAGTCTAAAAATAGGGGCTCGTGGTTAATTAACAACCGCGTGGCTCGTACGATTTGCGGAGTTAAGCTGCGCTTGCCGCGGTCAATCTGTGGATGACCGTTTGTTACACATCGAGACCCCTGCCTCGGAGAGCCCGTTAAACAGTCGGTTCCGAGTGTCATATGAATACCTATGACAGTCGTTACTGGAAGTCAGAAGCCCGAAAGTCTGGCAACCGGTCTAATCTTAGGATATCGGCATTGCCCTGTAACTGGGTTGTAGAGGCCTGATGGTAGTCGCTCCGTGTAAAATACTGGTATTCAGCCGCATTTGACTAGACTGGAAGCTGACCCCAACATAGTTGGGAAAAGGCTAGGCAGAACGAGTCTACAAATAGCACATCAATTATACATTGTTATCAGTATCGCTTCAATGCTTAACCACTAGGTATAAGCCAATGCATTTTGTGCCACGCTAAACTGTTTTGTATCTAGGCCTTTCTTGCAATAATATTGAAGTCATTTGTACGGGGAAACAAGGCGCTTGTGACGTACTGACTGCACCAACGCTCGCTGTGTAACACGGTACATTACGTCTCGTAACGCCGGTCAGTACCCAGCTTTAGCAAACGTTCTGCTCGTTCTGTTATTTCTCCTCCATCTTCAGATCAGTATCGAAATAACGTTATCAATTGTATTATGAACAGCTGACATGTCTTATATGGTGATAATAATTATCACATGCTGAAAGTTAGTCAGTAGCTCAGTGGTTTATTATTCCGTAAAAATAGACGGATACAATATATGACTATGTAACGACTGAGTTGATGGTCTACTGGTACTGCTGACCATGGGATCCTGGGTTCGATCTCCAAAGTGTTATTGGGCTTTTCGATTAGGATTATCTTAGTAGCAGCCTGGAGTCTCGATTTGTGCGCGGTTAACGGCAATAGGCTCGCCCCCTATCACATGGGATTTAAACATAGCTGGCGAAACGAGGGTGTATCAAAAACACATATGCCGAACCCTTCGGGGAATACAAGGTGTGATTATTATCTATCTTCTTCTATAAATATAAAATGCTTTGTCCTGAATGACTGACCGACGGATCAACGCACAGCCTAAGCCGCTGATCGTAGAGACCTGTAACTTGGAGAGTGTGTTCTTTGTATGACGTAGGCATCTGATAAGAAAGGATTTTCCAAAATTGTACCCCTAAGGGGGTGAAAAAGGGGGGCAAAGTTTGTATGGGACAACATGATTCCTTGGTCCAATCTACTTCAAATTTTGCATAATCCTTTTTTAACAGAATTGATGGAAGACGTGTTTCGTATTTTATTGAAATTCATCCCCTAACGGGGTTAAAAAGGGGAAGGAAGTTGGTTCTCATAGTTTTCTTTTAATTTGTCTTATAAATTTAAATTAGTGTGTACTGTTTTTCACAATTTTTTTACATTTATAAATTTGTCTGTGTCCATTTTTAAAAATGGGAGCAGAGTTGGTTAACATCAATTGGAAATTAATAAACCTTAAATTTTGCCAGCGGGTACCTTTTATAATGTAGGCATCAACTAAGGAAGGATTTTTCAAAATTTCTCCCCTAAGCGGGTGAAAAAAAAATCACACAAGCGAAGCTGTGAGCAAAAGCTAGTGTTATAGAATTTTAAAAAATACGAACTCTGTAAAAACGTCGCTCCAAGTTATTATAGTTTCAACGTAACATCGCATATCTTTCAGTGATTGAAAGCCTGCCACTTGACACCCACAGTAGATTGTTGTACTAACAATAGTGAGCTTCTGTCGGATCCGACAAGATTACAAGATTGCCCATTCTATTGGGCAATGCGTATACGCCGACGCGTTGCATTGTCGAAAGGGTTTATGATAAGTGGATAATTAATTTACGTTTAGTTTTATTGCTTATTCTTGTGGTACATTATTATTAAGTGTTGCCAATTATTTTAGATTGTTTAAAGCTTCTTTTGTTTTTAATAGCTTTTATGGATGTGCCTGTCGTTTATATTCAGGGCCATGGTTTGGCAATTTGTTTATCTCAAGCGAATTTAGAGGTTTTGAGTTTTTAGCTTGGGACAAGATAGCGGTGGTTGGGTGCCTAAGTGGTTCTGCCAAGCCTTTTCCCAACTATGTTTGGGTCAGCTTCCAGTCTAATCAGATGCGGCTGAATACCAGTACTTTACACGGAGCGACTGCCATCAGACCTCCGCAACCCAGTTACTGGGCAATGCCGATATCCTAAGGTTAGACCAGTTGTCAGACTTTTGGACTTCTGATTTCCCGTAACGACTGTCATAGGTATTCGTATGACACCCGGGACCGACTATTTAACGTGCTCTCCGAGGCATAGAGGGGTCTCGATGTGTAACGATTGGTCACCCATCTACGGACTGACCGCGGCAAGCGCAGCTTTACTTCGCAAATCATATGATCGGGTTGGATTACCAACCCCGCGGTAATTATAATAACTATAGCGACGAGCCAGAACAGATACCTAGTTTTTTTTTGCGTTTTCATCATGATATCAGCCCGCAAATCTCTACTGATGAAGTTAATCTTCTAATGATCGCTACAATGAACGGTCTAAGGGGAAATTCCCATAATCCCCAGTTCCCCACGCTTGGTCGATAGATTGTGATTGTAGTTTGTTGCTATTGTGACTTAAAGGGCGCTGCTACCCATATATTCAACTCTTATGGCGAAATACTCAAACGCTACTCAATTTTAAGTTGCCGTTAATTTCGTGTTGTCTCTGTCACGTCGCCTTAGAGTGACAGAGACAGCACGAGACTTAATAAATAGCCCTCAGTTAAGATATCCCTCTTAAGCGTAGTTTTAAAGTGATACCGAGACGTAGGTAGGTATTTAAAAAAAATGTTGTCAAATACTACTATAGTAATATAATTAATAATATTTATTGGTAATTATAGTTACTGGCGAAACGAGGGTGTACTAAAACACCTCTGCCGAACCCTTCGGGGAATGTTAGGCGTGATGTTATGTTATGTAATGTTGTCAAATATGTATGGAACTCTACTTTATGGTAGCTGCTGTTGGAAGATGTCTCAAATGAAAGCTGTTTATACGGGTCTAAATGGCCAAGTACTCAAACGCTACTCAATTTTAAGTTGCCGTTAAATCTCGTGCTGTCACTGTCACTTTAATGCGAAATGACAGTGACAGCACGAAATTAACGGCAACTTGAAATTGAGTAGCATATTGAGTATTTGGCCATACGAGCCCGGTACGTCCCACACGACAGCGGGGTCACCTAAACTTTACTGCCTAAAATATAATAGAAATTATGACTAAATTTCCAACGATCAAGATAATCAATATAAACAATGTTAATTAAAATTTCTTCGTAATTAATTTAAATATGCGCACTAAAATGTATAGCGTATTTAGTTGCAAAAAGTAATTATGTAGTTACGTTCATACTAAACAAGTCTGCGAAGTTTGGGGTTAAAGTATTCCTAAATACGTTTTCTAATAGATTTAGAATATACAATAACGTTCCAAAGGAAAATGTCTACTCAGGCTTCATATATTGTTAATTGTTTCAATATAAATTAACCACATAACGGCTTCGAAAACAAGTCTTTTGTGTAGTCCATTCGATAGAATAATTTAACTGATTGTTTTAGATGAATGCGTGAATACAAATTAATTTACAATAGCTGTGAATGGGTAGATGAATACAAATTTGTGTAGATAAATAGATAAAGTTGATATGGGTTGTGCTCGATTATACCTAATAATATTATTATTCGTGCCTGCTCCGCACGTGATAAAAGGTCCATGCCTCTTGTGAAGGTTATTTTTGTACATAACTGTGTAATAAGATATGTACTACGGTACCTACTTCGAACTAAGTAGAACAGTATGATTTAAAATGAAAAGATATAAAAAAACTGTTCTAATCAATAGTATTTTTACTCAGTTTTTACGAAAACGATTATTTATACCTACAATTATTACCATTTTCTGGGGTAAATATAAAAAAATCGGTAACCCACTCACAAATTACGCTAACGTTGTAATTTTTGTCGCTCCCAGCAATTCTACATAAAAAGCGAAGGACAATAATAAAAATATCTAAAAGGTAGAAACTAAAAACCTATACAAAAACCAAAACATCTCTTCTTCCTGCCCTTATCCCACACTAGGTGGGGTCGGCACAACATGTATTTCATAAATCCGTGTTGTTAAAGGTTTTGGCTTATTGTTTTATGACCGGCCGCCTGCCTGACGTCTACCCTCCTTGGGAATACTCGTTGCACCCGTCGCGCGGTTGACCTAATGTGCTTGCTGATATTATGCACTGGGTCCCAAAATTATATGCATGTCAATCTTATTGCCGACAACTAAACAGACCATGTTCTTCTTGGTGGAGTATACTTGCAGTTCGTTGACCCACTCATTCAGTTTTGCTAGGGATTTCGGTTCTGAACTTCTGACACAACGTAAATGGTAGCACCGTAAGCTTCTTCTATGACTTTAACACCGTTCACGTCCATGATTTGTAGTCAACTCCGATTGTAGCTAGGAATGATGGATTGTAGTCTCCCGTTGTGAACGCTAGGATTATGCCGGATTTACCCACACCGCACACACCAATAAAATAATTAACAATTTATAAATGTAAAAAAATAAGCGAAACAAAAATTTTATAAAAAGTCAAAAACCAAAACATATTAAAGAAAAAAAAAACTAAAAAGTGAATAAAAACAAAACTACAAAGACATACTTTATTCAAAAGAAGTAAAAGCATTGACCTCTCCTCTCCACATCCATTTATTATGCGTCGACTGCATGTCCCCGAAATCCCCAGTACTCCAAAATATACAGATTAAAACTTCAGCCTGACTGTAAAACATGTTTTTTTCGTCCATTACCTTGATTAGTTTCCCTCCAAATGGACGCTGGGTAAATTAATAACAGCCTGGAGTGATGAACGATGCGGATTAGTCGTAAAATTTTGTAAAACCTTGTTTTGTGGAAAATTGTTCTCAATTTTTTCATAAAATAATAAGAAATATCATTACCGTTATAGATGATAATGGCCTGTTACCCTGACTATTTATAATTAGGGGTAATAGTTATCACCATCGGTAATTGGACAAGGATTGGTACACAGTTGAATCTATTTATCGATCATCATTAATAATAAGAAATGGCATTGAGAGTTATTATTCAATCTCAATGATCCATTACCCCGAATATTTATAATTGGGGGTAATGGTAATCACCATCACAATTAACTTCTTTCGCAGAAGGAGTAATGAACAGTATCTACCTACATTCTAAACATCAACATCATAATAATATAATGCGAGATTGGTAATATTCGCCAGTTACCCCAAATATTTGCAATTCGGGGTAATAGTTACTATTAATATTATTTTCAAAATTCAAAACGGATTGTTATTAAATAAAATCTTATGATTTGAACTTTTAACGAATGTTTGTTAAATTTGCAATAAAATATTATATTTTGTTAGTTTAATGACTGTTAATTATAAATAATGTTTATGATAGCAATAAATGTTGTAGTTTGTAAATTAATAGTTTTTTTTTTTTAGTTTATATTGATCATTAAATATACGATGGTAGATTACGGTTGCATCGGGATTGCCCAAAGAATAGTTTGTGGCGTGAAGTAGGTAAATGTAGATATTGAAATTAAAACCACCATAACTATGTATGCAACATGTTTATATCATAAAGTAGCATTTCAGAGAGCTTAGAAATCTATACTAATATTATAAAGCTGAAGAGTTTGTTTGTTTGAACGCGCTAATCTCAGGAGCTACTGGTTGGAATTGATAAATTATTTTTGTGTTGGATAGTCCATTTATCGAGGAAGGCTATATAACATCACGCAACGACCAATAGGAGCGGAGCATAAATGAAAAATGTTGCAAACACGGGGAAAATGTCCACCCGCCGGACGGACCGCTGGTTATTCTTATAAAACAGGGACGCAGACAAGCAATCATTTCGTGTAAAAACGGAGTTTTTCTAAGGGTTTTAAGATGGCGACGCTGTCCTTAGCATCCGATCGTAATTTAACATTCGGAGCAAATTTGTTACGTTCCGCCGCCTGCTAAAATCCGCATACCTACTTAATATGCTAGTCCCGAAATCTGTGCTCACTGTACTAACGTTCAAATACTCGCTTCGTTAGTCGTTTACACCTAAAAACAAGTTGTGATATAAGTTTTAAACAAATTGTTTAAAGTGTATTTTTAAAAGTATGTAGTTATTTGTTTTTAACCCATAATGAACATGTATAAAATATTTAAAACAATTGTTTTATAGATCTACATACATCGGACACCTAGATCTAAACTAAGACCACTCAAAAAAGGTAATTTTTCAGGGGACGAAAAAAACGTACATCTGCATATTTTGTTAGGGAAGTTATACAATTTAATTTGATTCTAGATTTTTGAGTTGTCTCAGTTTAGAGATCTAAACTGAGACAACTCAAAAATCTAGAATCACACTTTTAGTAGCAAAAATGTCGCACACATAGATATGTGTGCGACATTTTTGCTACTAAAAGTGTATTGTAATACATTTTTGGAAAAAGTTTGCTGGTACATGTAGAATACGTGTTTTTAACCTAAGGGGTTACATGTTATACGGGTCACTCACATTCGCACGAATACGCGAAAACACAAGTGTGGGACTGACATTTGCAATGATTATGCGAACGTTTTCCATACAAAACGGAAAACATTCGTACAATGTACGAATGTTTGCGCGCATGTGAGTGACCCGGGTTACATTACCCATATGAGATAGATCAGTCGCCCCCTTTAGACTCCATGGGGCTGTCTATGAATCACCGTCTTGCCAAGTTATAGCGGGTTCACACGGTTCGATTTTAGTTGATCAACAAAAGTTGAAATGTTTTGTTCCTTCAAATTGACTCAATTTGATTGAAAGTCTGTTCAGATGGTTCAAATCGCATGCGATTTGGCAGTTGTTCAACTAGAGTACGCGCAAGATAACTCTGCGCGCGGTCAAAATCGGAACTAATCATGTTCCGCCACAGTGTTCCCGTTTTATTAACTTTGTCACTAGATTTACCTGATTTTAGGAATAAAAGAAAATATAATAACAAATAAAGAATAAAGTAGACCTCATCAGACGACAATAATCATAAATAATTCTTAATCATACAGGGCACATTTATAAGCTTAGTTCTTTTCCTTTGCAAATTACATAAAAATACTAATTAGTTTATTTGGTAGGTAGTGAATAACGTACATAACTTAGCTCAATTAAAATATAATAAACAGCAAATATAATAACCGCAAAACCGCCCAATTTTAATGCTCACGAATATATTACTTTTCCTTAACAAGTTGTAGGTATTATGTATTTTTGCGACCATGGCAACATTTAGCACGCCCTCTATCGCGCGCAGACTTATCTTGCGCGCACTCTAGAATCGAATCGTGTGAACCTGGTATTATGCATCCTCTGTACCTAGATTTTCTATAATCTAAAAAAAATGTATGGCTAAAATATATATACAGATATGCTTATTCTACAAATATTATTTTCAGCCTCTCGCTTTAGCTGCCTAGCTGGTCTAGTGGTGGCAACTGCGACTGCTGATCGTGAGGTCTTGGGTTCGATCCCCAGGTCGGGCAAAGTGTGGTTGGGTTTTTCCGTGTGGAATTCCTAAGTAGCAGCCCGGAGTTCGGATTTGTGAGCGGATGAGACTCGCACCCTATTACATGGGACTTAAGTATAACGGGGAAATGAGGGTGTTAATATACACCTCTGCCCAACCCTTCGAGGAATACATGCGTGATGTTATGTTAAAAAATCTATGGTTAAAATATATAGCTACGCTTATTCTACAGATATTATTTTCAGGGGCGATACGTGCCGCACAACGGATAATGAAATCAAACGTTAATGGCAATTTGCCGTTGTTTGCTGAACTTGGAGCTATCACAAATTAATTTTGTTCGCCAATAAAATGGCTGATATCTTTTTGACGTTGAAAGTTTTTATTTTCTATTAAAATAGTTCTTTCTTCATATATACAAGGTTAGTCGGAAAGGGGGTACAAAGCCGCGGGCCACCTAAAGTATCACTGATGACTATTACAAAGCAATTGTTAAAATTTCAAAATTCGATAATTTTTATTTGCATGAATTTTTTTTTATTTTAGTTTTTTCAAAAAAAAACATAAGTACCTGCTTTAGTTATGAATTCAGAAAATTATTTTTCTAATCCGTGACCCCAAATATGACCTAAATCGTAAAAACAGCTGATCATAGCTATGGACAGATAGATTTTAACATATTTTTTACGAAATCTTTGAAATTCTCTTAAACTATCGAGTTTTGGGGAAAGTTGTAGAACAAAAGTTATCCCTTATTATGGGTACTTTAACACCCTTTCGACTTAGTACCCCCTTTCCGACTAACCTTGTATAGGTATTATTGATGTCAATGAACGAACGAAAACATAAAAAATTGGTGGCGATCCTGTTGTGCACAAACTAAACTTAATTTAGACTATTGCCATATTTTTCACTCTGATAAAATAAGAAAGAGATGGATGTAATATGAGCTATCCATACTTAAACGACAGATCAGAACGTGTCGACACGGTGAAGTTTAACACCCATATTCTAAGACGTTCCTCCAAAACTTACTCGACTTAGGACGGCGTCGAAAAGACCTTCAGAATTATATTTGTTAGTCGCAATTTCGAGTGAATTTTGAGGTTCGTCGACTGAGGGGTCCCCAAATGAGTCGAGGTAGAGTGGAGTCATTACGTCATAATTTGAATTATCTGCATCGCGCAAATAACACCGCGATAAATAGTTGGAAGGATTATCGTAAGCATATTTGATAAAGTCTTCAATATTCATTTTTGTTACTATACGAACTTTGACACTTTTTTCCTTAAGGTAGGTTCCGAGGTACCTTGAGTTTGACAGATGATTCCTTACCTCGACTGAGTAAAAATCTCGAGTCGAGGACGTTTATGTCAACTATTACTACCGATGGTAGTGAGAAAGGCTGAGTCGAGGTGGAGTAGAGACGAGTAAGTTTTGGAGGAACGTCTTAGAATAAGAGTGTAAGGCGTAAACTAGTTTGACATCTCTTACTTAGTTCTTAGCTATCACTATCATTTTCTCGAGCTGCCTTTTAGTAAAAGATAGCAACTCTCTAATTTTATTTTAATTGGTGATCAAGAGTATTGGCACCAAGCCGATATAAAAATATGTTTTCTTTCAGCACTAAAAAAAAATAACAAAAACCATAGATTTTAGATTGGTATCGGTTATTAATATCGGATGTATATGAATACAGGGTGTAAACGACATCATGTAATTCCTTCAAACCTCGTGATGTACTACTGACATACCCTGCATGGAATACTTTTGGATTCAATTTTTTTTTACAAATTTAAACATGTGTTATTAACGTGAGGCATTTTAGCGCTCCGAGCGAATTGCGCGGCTACCGCTCGCCGCGCGGTCATTTAACTCGGGCCGCTAAAATGCCTCACGTTAAGAACACAGGTTTACTTTTTGTAATATTTTTTTTATTGAAGCCAAAAATGTCCTGTTCAGCGTTAAACTATGTCAGCAGTACATCACGAGGTTTAAAGGAATTACATGATTTCGTTTACACCCTGTACATGTAAAGGTTAGGGGATATAATTCAACAAGACGGATTATTTTCTCATTAACATATATACATACATAAACTCACGCCCTTTTTCCCATGGAGGTAGGCAGAAAGTATAGAACACCACATGCTACGACCCTTACATACTCCTTTCGCTTCATCCACATTCATACATCTTGTCATACACGCACGCCGGTTGAGAGTACTATACACCTGTCCTTTGTGAAGAACATCACCAATAACATCGATGTATGTCCTTTTAGGACGTCCTCTACCGGCATTTCCATTGCCATCCGCGCATTGATTTCTCATTGAAACATACCTTTACTTAATTTTGATTTAGAAACTTTACGAATAATCTCACTCACTTCCGATCTGCCTAGCCTTTTCCCAACTATATTGGGGTCAGCTTCCAGTCTATCCAGATGCGGCTGAATACCGGTGTTTTACGCGGAGCGACTGCCATCAGACCTCCGCAACCCAATTACTGGGCAATGCCGATATTCTAAGGTTAGACCAGTAGTCAGACTTCCGGACTTTTGACTTCCCGTGACGAATGTCATAGGTATTCGTATGACACCCGGGACCGACTGTTTTACATGTTGATCTCGATGTGTAACGAACGGTCACCCATCCACGGACTGACCGCGGCGAGCGCAGCTTAACCTCGCAAATCGCATGATCCACGCGGTTGATAATTAGCCACGGGCCCCTCTACTAATAATCTCACTCACTTCCATATCCAACAATACAGTAAGATTACAATCAGTTTTCACAAGCATATCCTAATTTAAATCTGCAAACAATACAATAACTAGTTTCCCAACTTAACTGTCCGTTGCAATATTATGTAAGTAATTAAGTTAAAATCGTAAGTTAATTAAAAGTTTGTTTTAGGCTGCCTTTCTGCGGCCTGATTTTGTTTACATTATAAATCGATTAAAATGTAAAAGTAATTAGGAAGTTTGGTTTTCTAAAACGATGAGAGATATAAGTTTTTGTTTCTCGGAATGATATAATTAGGTTTTTGTGATAAAAACCAGTGCTGGCCCGAAAAAGGGTTTTCCGAATACGAAAAATCGTTTGAATGTTCGGTTAAACGTTAACCGAACAGAACATTCAGTCGAATAATCGGCCGAATACAAATGTTCGGTAAACCTGCCGAATATGCCGAATACCGAACAGGAAACGAATATTCGGCCCATCCCTAATAAAAACTTTAGGTTCTTGAAATATATAGATTGTAGAATCAATAAATCTAATTTTATTGGTATATCGTGCTGTCTAATGCTAGACATAGAAATTATAGACATCATCAAAATAGATGAATTTAGGTGTCAAGAAGTATTATAACGAGTCCAATTGCTAGAACACACAAAGTAAATTTTGTTTTCCGATATTTATAAGTTAATCGATTTAAATATTAAACAGCTTTAATTAACTTTGTTGTAAATGAAATGCAATAAATTAGAATCCCAGTAATTAAAATGTACTCACCTATGAAACCCGTCCAATGATGCCTGGATAACATGTTCAGGTTCTGACTCCAATAAACACTGCAACAAATGATAGAACAGGTTAGTAACAGAATTACAGGTCAACACAAATTTAATATTTTGCATATTATATCTATACCAATATTATAAAGCTGAAGAGTTTGTTTGTTTGTTTGAACGCGCTAATCTCAGGAACTACTGGTTGGAATTGAAAAAATCTTTTTGTGTTGGATAGTCCATTTATCGAGGAAGGTTATAGGGTATATAACATCACGCTACAACCAATAGGAGCGGAGCATAAATGAAAAATGTTGCAAAAACGGGAAAAATTATTCCTTTTTGAGAGCGTCTGTTGCGTGCGCTGCGTAAACGGTTAAGTTACGCAAATATCTAAAAAAAGCGGGCGGAGCCGCGAGGACACAGCTAGTGAGTAATATAACACGTTATTATATGAACAAGCGTTTGATTATCGTAACAGTAATACGACATTAGTTTACAGTATACGACATTACGCCTTGGCAATATTTGGTCTAGTGGTGGCAAGCGCGACTGTTGATCGTGAGGTCCTGGGTTCCATCCCCAGGTCGGGCAAAGTGTTATTGGGTTCTTCCGTGTGGAATTCCTCAGTAGAAGCCCGGAGTTTGAATGTGTGCTCGGTTGATGGCAATAGGCTCGCGCCCTATTATATGGGACTTAAACATAACAGCGAAATGAGGGTATTACTATATATCTCTGCCCAATCCTTAGGTGAATACAGACGTGATGATATGTTTATGTGAACAATTGACAAATTATGAGAGGGATCCATAAAGTTCTCAATAGTGTGTGTAAATTCTTTCAAATTCAAATTCATTTATTTATCAAATATAAGCTAACAGTTTACACCAAATCGCTTATATCTGTGCTAATTCTACAAAATTACATAAAAGTTTTAATTAAAACTTCTTAGACTAAAAAATACAAAAAAGAAACGGAATAAAATAAAATTTGTAAACAAAAAACAACCTTATACAGAAAATTAGAAAAAAGAAAAACCAATTATTTCTTCATATTTAAATAAATATACACATGTTTAGTGATAGTCCATTGAGAGTCAAAAAAAGCATTATTCTTCTTTGAGCATCCTTTGAGTCATTCCCGTTGACACCACCAAAAGACGTGGTGTTTTTTGGTGCATCAGAGCCCTTCACACAGCGGATCCATTTTTGATCGAAGAACAAATGGCAGCTGCGTCGCATCTGGCGAGCAGGATACGATAAAAATAACGGATCCAGTATTTTTTACTGAATTCAGAATACTGTCGTGTATGTGAACTCGCTTGTAGAACTACAGGCGCCATCACCAAAATAAAAACGGATCCGCTAAAACGGGTTATGTAAACAGTTTCTGTGTGAAATAGCTGTCAGTGGTATCAATAAGAGAATGATGCAGTTAACTACTTGAGTCAATTCAATTCATTCCCTTTGACACCACTGGTGGTGTCTTTTAGTGGTGTCAACGGGAATGGACCGTGGTTTTATTTCAGGCAGTTTCAGTAGGTGAAAAAAAACGACATAATATCACGCCCGTATTCTCCGAAGAGTTGGGCAGAGGTGTATAACGTATTTCGCCGTTATGTTTAAGTCCCATGTTATTACGAGCGAGTCTATTGCCGTCAATCGGGCTCAAAGGAGATGTTTCATTTTTGTATGGGACTCCGGCCATAAGGTGTACATTTTAGAAAAGCTGGGAAACTGAACCCTGAATAGCTTACAGTAACATTTTTTTCATAATATCAAATGTTTTTTATGCACAAAATAAAAATTAAAAATGTTTGACGTTTGTCGTGAGAGTTATGACAGCCGTGAGAGGTTGTAAAGATGACGTTTACCTAACCTAGAAATTGATATTTGTTAATTACTGACTGATTGTGACCTGACATTTTGAATTATTCGTTCAGAAGTACACGTCAAAAAAGAAGAATAAATATTTTTCTAACGATGAAATCGTCACACTAGCTTAGAATTAGTCGAAAAAGATGGCTAAGAGAATAATAATTATTATTAATTGTACAAGAACACATACCTTTCATATTTAACGTCTACGTGAATTATGTTTTGATTTGACATGATTTCAGGACGAAAGCGGGCTATGCAAACTATAGGACGCCATGTTGAATAGAATATGGCAATAATTGAAAACTTATTATATTTTGTGCACATCAAATCAGGTTTAAATTCACGAAAGAATATTTTTCCTCAATTCTTGAATTTTTTCCCCTTTTTCGATAAATGTACATCTTATGGCCGAAAATAAAACATCTCCTTTAAACTCCGGGTTGCTACTGAAAAATACCATACGGAAAAACCTAATAACACTGCCCGACCTGGGTATCGAACCCAAGACCTCACGATCAGAAGTCGTGCTTCCCACCACTATCCCAACGAGGCAGTTAGGCCCAAATAGTTAGCTAGTAAGTTAATATTCTGAACTGTGTTTGTTGAGTAACACAGGAATCCCTATCAGGCATTGCAATTGCAATTAATTTGCTGTCCGCACGGGCAGGGATCATAAACTGCCGTTATGAAGACGTTTGTACCGGTATACGTAAAGTGTATAACCTTACCTTATTGCCCTGGAATATGGTCGAATATCGACTGAAGCGTAGGCTACTGAAACGTATTCCCTGCGACGTGAAATATTGATACTAGTCTAACATTTAGTTAATATCTCGGTGAATTGGTAGTGTGATGTTCACAATTACAGGCTCGTGTCTCGGAGAGTACGTTAAATAGTCGGTCCTGGGAGTCATACGACTACCTATGACAGTCGTTACGGGAAGTCAGAAACCCGAAAGCCTGACCACCGGTCTAACCTCAGGATATCAGCATTGCCCAGTAACTGGGTTGTGGAGGTCTGTTGTCAGTTGCTCCGTGTAAAATATAAGTAAATATTCAGTCGCATCTGGTTAGGCTGGAAGCTGACCACAACATAGCTGGGAAAAGGCTGTGCAGAACGAACGAACCCAAAACCAAGGGTATTTCATAATTATCGTTTTAAATGTAGTATACAGAAGGACGAGATTCCAAGACTAGGTTGTTCATTGTGTATTCAAAACTCATGCTCATTGTCTTGGAAGCTGAAAGTCAAAGATGAGAGGGGCCGAAGATGGAGTTCAGTGACGTGATATTAGAGATGCCTATGGCCAGCAGTAGACGGCTATGGGCTGATGATGATGATGGATAGTCGAACTTTAATCGTCTTCATCGTTTATTATGCATAAAGTCTACATTTCCAATGAGGAGGCGAATGCGAAACGAAAGCAGACGGCAATACCTCTGCTGGTACCAATTACAATTAATCAGAACGGCTTTTATTGCCATCATCAATAATGTCAAGCTAACTAAAGTCGAAAAACAGACAGCAGACCAGATATCTATCGGACGTCAGAACGCTCAAGGACGGCCCAAGGTTACGTCCACGACTGACGTCCGATAGTTTGCACAATTTAGTGTATATTCATTATCCAGATATGAGGGGCTCATGGGTAATTGCCAACCGCGCGGAACATACGATTTGCGAGGTTAAGCTGCGCTTGTCGCGGTCAGTCCGTGGATGGGTGACCGTTCGTTACACATCGAGACCACTCCGTGCCTCGGAAAGCACGTTAAACAGTCGGTCCCGGGTGTCATACGAATACCTATGACAGTCGTTACGGGAAGTCAGAAGCCCGAAGAGTCTGACAACTGGTCTAACCTTAGGATATCAGCATTGCCCAGTAACTGGGTTGCGGAGGTCTGATGTCAGTTGCTCCGTGTAAAATACTGGTATTCAGCCGCATCTGGTTAGATTGGAAGCTGACCCCAACATAGTTGGGAAACGGCTAGGCAGAAAGAATCCGTCCATCAGCCGAGTCCCATAGTTTGTTTTCAGCATGACTAATGAAATTGCGTTTGTGTCAGCGATGGTGATGCCTTTAGTTCCTCAGTTTACTTTCATAACAAGAATTATCTCTGGTAGCAAAAATGAATATGCGCAATCAGTGTGAAGTGCAAACACTCCATTTCCTTTCATCTACCAAACAGATCACGGAAACAATCGAATTTCTTAATAAAATAAGGCACCACAATGGAACAGGAAGAGAATTAATTTAGCTAATAAAGTGAATAGCTTTTGTAAAACAAATTGAATGAATTTGTACCGTTCACAATGAACCCGCTCAATGTTTAATGAAAATAGCGAGAGATGGCGCGTTCTCAGCGAAAATTTTACAATTATACAGGGTGTAAACGAAATCAAGTATAAATTCCTTCAAACCTCGTGACGTACTGCTGACATAAATTAACTCTGCACAGGATATCAGGAATCAATAAAAAAAATACAAGAACTAAACATGTGTTCTTAACGTGAGGCATTTTAGCACCCCGAGCGAATTGCGCGGTACCTATCGCTCGCCGCGGGGTCATTTAACTAGGGGTGCTAAAATGCCTCACGTTAAGAACACATGTTTACTTATAGTTATCCTGTGCAGATTTAATCTATGCCAACAGTCCACCACGAGGTTTGAGGAATTACATGATTTCGTTGACAACCTGTATAATTAATGTTTTTTTTCGAAATATATTTCGAATACACTAGTATTTTTCCAACATTATACTCGATACAGTACACAGACTAAACATATCAAATATTTATTCCCCGCACAGATCGATGTCTAACTACCTTCATAAATGTATTTTACCAAAGTATTAAATATCTTCGAAAAATATTGTAGACCTCAAATTATTTAAGATTAGCTGTTACCCGCGGTTTCTCTCGCATCCTATGGAAACTACTGCATGTACCCGGATAAAAAATATCCTATGTGTTAATCCAAGGCATGGTCTAACTGTGCGCAAAATTTCATTCAAATCCGTTCAGCGGTTTTTGCGTGAAAGAGTAACAAACATCCATACATACAAACTTTCGCGTTTATAATATTAGTAAGGATAGTAAGGATTTGTTGAGATCCATAGTCTACAACTTATGGAATTATGTTATCACAGTAAAAGGTATTAAAATAATATTTCGTATCTACCTAATCAAATCAGTGATCATATTTTTTTTTGTAATAAAATATACAGTCGACTGTTGAAAATGATTACAACAAGATAAACAGTATTGGATCGAAATTAGATAGGTACATTTCGATAAATTAGATATGCAAAGAATCCAATAAATACGTTAATTAATTTGTAATCTTGTATAATTTTCTGCAACTGTAAGCGATATAATAATATGACTGCTAATAATACTGATATTGATATGCAATTGATTCTAAGCTATGCATTTCATTGTAGGTATCGACATTCGCAGTAAACTCTTGCTAACACCCATATTCTAAGACGTTCCTCCAAAACTTACTCGACTCGACTCCACCTCGACTGAGCCTTTTTCACTACCATCGGTAGTTATAGTTGACATAAACGTCCTCCACTCGAGATTTTTCCTCAGTCGAGGTAAGGAATCATCTGTCAAACTCAAGGTACCTCGGAACCTACCTTAAGGAAGGAAGTGTCAAAGTTCGTATGTAACAAAAATTAATTTTGAAGACTTTATCGAATATGCTGACGATAATCCTTACAACTATTTATCGCGGCGTTATTTGCTTTTTTTATTCTTGACTTGGGCGCGTTTGATCCTAGTCTAACCTGATAGTAAGCGCAGACAGGATTTAAAATGGAGCACACCAATCCAAGAAACAGAGATCCCATCAAAAACATAAATGTGAAAATGGGAGCCAAGTTCAATAATAAGAATATGCGTGGTAGCCGACTTCGCCGACAAAAGAATTGAGATCTAAATGGGTGCCAAGTTCTGTAGATAATCCTGAAATTTATTTGCCCTTGCGAATGTATCCGTTTCTGCGTCTAGTCAAATAGTTTCATTCCTACCGTGTTGACATGTACTAATTTTTGAAAGGATCCGATCGGATACGTCGACAGGCGAACGGAGCCGATCGCGCGTCGCAGCATACTTTCGGCTACGTTCGCGGGTCACGTAAGACGTCCGCGGTCAAGCTGCTATACTGTGTACACGATTTAATATCGTTAAAAGATTGTAAAATCCGCTGCGATTCGATGCAATGCGAGCTGTTTGGTGGAAATCAACCTTTACCCATCTAGTTAATTAGCTGTTTATTGTAGGGAATGATGTTGGAAGCCGACTTTATGCACAAAACGTGCCTGCGGTATGCAGGTTCGCTCGCAGTGCACACGTAACCAATGAAGCCTATTAAATAGGTCGCGATGATCAACAGCAGTAGGCCGTTAATTAAGATTTTCCCTATGTTCTAGAATTTACTTTCATAGACTATAGAGAGAAAATTAATATCTATACGGGCCTCGTGGCTAGTTAACAACCGCGCCGATCTTACGGTTGCGAGGTTAAGCTGCGCTTGCCACGGTCAGTCCGTGGATGGGTGACCGTTAGTTACAAATCGAGACCCCTCCGTGCCTCGGAAAGCACGTTAAACAGTCGGTCCCGGGTGTCATACGAATACCTATGACAGTCGTTATAGGAAGTTAGAAGCCCGAAAGTCTCGACAACCGGTTCTAGGCTTAGGATATCGGCATTGCCCTATTGCTGGGTTGCGGAGGTCTGATGGCAGTTGCTCCGTGTAAAATGCTGGTATTCAGCCGCATCTGGTTAGACTGGAAGCTGACCCCAACATAGTTGGGAAAAAGCTAGGCAGAATAGAACGGGTGGTTAAAAATAAAACATGTGAGGTTATTCAATCAAATAGAATTAATTAATATCTATGAATAACCTGTATTTTCTCGGAATCATACCGGCTAAAATTAAGTTCTTGTTTTGTTGTAGAGTTCATTAAGTTTTATTATTAGAACCAATCATAACTAATTTTAATAGGAAAATATTTTTAAAGATTATAAACTTACGTAGTAATGTATTATGCGAAATATAATATAAATATATTACGTGAAATATAATACAAATGTATTATGCGACTGCCTTGTTGGTCTAGTGGTCGCAAGCGCGGCTGCTGAGCATGCGTCCTGGGATTTGATCCCCAGGTCGGGTAAAGTATTATTGAGTTTTTCCATTAGGAATTTCTCAGTAGCAGCCCGGAGTCTCGATTTGTGCCCGGTTAATGGCAACAGGCTCGCCCCCTATTACATGGGACTTTAAACATAAATGGCGAAACGAGAGTGTACCTACTAAAAACACCTTGCCGAACCGTTCGGGGAATACAAGGCGTTATGTTATGTTATGTATGTGAATATAATACAAATGTATTATGCGAAATCTTCTTCTTCTTCCTGCCCTTATCCCACACTAGGTGGAGTCGGCACAACATGTACCTATTTCACAAGTCCATGTTGTTAGAGGTTTTGGCTTATTGTTTTATGACCGGCCGCCTGCCTGACATCAAGTTTCCTTGGGAATATTCGTTGCGCCGTCGCGCGGGTGACCCAATGTGCTTGCTGGTATTATGCACTGGATCCAAAAATGATATGCTTGTCAATCTTATTGCCGACAACTAAGCAGACTATGTTCTTCTTGGTAGAGTATACCTTGACGTTCTTCGACCCACTCATTCAGTTTTGCTAGGGACTATGATTCTGACACGTCGTAAACTAATATAGCACCGTCAATGTTCTATATCGCTCCTGTCGCGCTGTACCCCAAATACCAAGCTTGACTTTAACACCGTTCACGTTCACGTTCACTTTACATTTGTAGTCAACTCTGATTGTAGCTCGGAATGATTAATTGCAGTCTCCCGTTGTAAACGCTAGGATTTACCCACATCGCACTCACCGATAAAATAATATACAATTTCACGATGTAAAAAATACGCGAAAAATAAATTTTATAAAAAATGTATTATGCGAAATATAATATTAGGTCCCCACCTATGAAATCAGCGTTTTGTATGGAGAATTTTAAAGAAGTTGCATTTTTCATACTAACATTTTCTTAATTTATTTAACAACTATAAACACTAATGTTTTAAAACTTTTATGCACTAATGTTTAAAAACTAAGATAACGTATTCCACTTAGATTATGCGACAAAAATAAGTTTTGGCTAAGTTAAAACAAAAATAGTGTTCATTTCTGCTAACAAAAAGAGGAGGCATTATTAAGGTATTTTTTATGTTTAGAAAACTATAAATAATAAGGTTTTTTTTACTATTGGTAGTTGGTCATGCCTATGATGGTCATTATTCGATATAATATCAAGCAATTGATTAATATTTTAAATCATAGAAGTGACGAGGCCCTCTATTTGTGAGAAAAAAACGCCAATTTCATAGGTAAGGACCTAACACAATTGTATTATGCGAAATTTAATAGAACACTTAATTCGCTAACGCAACTAAAGTTTGAAACATAAAAGTAAGTAAGTAAGTAAACATAAAAGTTAATACCTGCAAATTATAACAAGAAGCTAAAATAGAAAGTAGGTACCTACTATTATTCTAGACAACCGCCTGCATGCAAGTCATTTACATGATATTATACTTTTTACACGTTTCTATTTGTATGGATAATATTTTGAGTCATAATTTTAGAATGTCTAAGCAAACAGATAGGCAGCGGGTAGTTACATGAAGTAATTAGCTTTATTTATAAGTATGTTATGTAAGTACATAGGAAGTAGGAAGTTATTTCCCTTTTTAGAGGGGTCTGTGACTAGCAGTGTGGTTCTCTACATGTTATACGTCGCTGAGGGAGGCGGCCTACTTACTATACAACATTGTTTTTTATATACCCTAGACCTGAAAAGGGGTCATTGTACTCATCGTTATGAACAACTTTTACTATGGGACCAACCCTGAAATTGTGAAAAAGAAAAACAACTGTACCATACATTTTGTCGAGCTATGTATATGCGCAGTGATAGCGTAGCGGTTGAACGTTTGCTTTCCATGCAGGAGGATCTGAGTTCGATCCCGGCCCGTACCTCTGACTTTTCGAATTCATGTGCGGATCAGAATTTGATTATCATTTGCGTTAACGGTGAAGGAAAAACATCGTGAGGAAACCTGCACACCTGAGAGGGCTCCATAAAGTTCTCGTGGATGGTGTGTGTAGTCTACCAACCCGCACCAGGCCAGAGAGGAGGACTAAGGCATAAATCCTTCTCATTCTGAGAAGAGGTCCGTGCCCAGCAGTGGGACAGTAATGGGTTGATTATGTATGTATGTCAATATAAATGTATGGAAAAGCTGAGTGTTCATGTTGCCTGTATTGGCCAGGTGAATGTATTATTTTCTGAATATCAGAATTTTCAATAAAGCAACTGCTATCCTGCAGCAGAATAAGTGGGATATCGGTATCCTAAAATTGGAAGAATGTTAGGCGAAATGCATTCAGTTGACCTCAGGGTGATGCAGAGACAAAAAATATACTGCCTAGCCTTTTCCTAACTATGTTGGGGTCAGCTTTCAGCTTAGATCCTGTCTGCGCTTACGATCAAGTGAGACAAGGGCCAAACGCGAACAAGACAAAAAAAATTCTGACCAGATGCGGCTGAATACCAGTAATTTATACGGAGCGACTGCCATCAGACCTCCGCAACCCAGTTACTGGGTAATGCAGATATCCTATGGTTAGACCGGTTGTCAAACTTATGGGCTTCTGGCTACTCTTCACGACTGTCATAGGTATTAGTATGACACCCGGGACTGACGCGCAGTTTAACGTGCTCTCCGAGGCACAGAGGGGTCTTGATGTGTAACGAACGGTCATCCATCCACGGGCTGACCGCGGCAAACACAGCTTAACCTCGCAAATCGTAGACCGGTTTTCAGACTTATAGGCTTCTGACTTCCCGTAATGACCGTCATAGGTATATGCAGAGACCAGAAATATGGTATTGTTAATAGCATGTGCCCTATTATTGTAAAGCTTTAGTATTGCACCTACCCATTAGTCTTTGTTACAATAATAAATTCTGAAGTGGTAGTACCGAACTGAGTAGCTGCATAAGTGCGTAGTTCCAAAACACATCATCCATTCAATATTTACTGTACACACAGTAAACGACAGTTAAACCTACAAAATCGCTAATTCATCATAACAATAACAATAAAAACATCCAAATTACGTCACACGAGTAGGTTCACGCTGTCGTAACTGTCGCACATGCGATTCTCCGGCGTTCGCACGCGATCGTTGCATCAGATGATATTCCCCGACCTCGACAAAAAATGACGCGATTGCCGCAAGATTCGCAGGTGAAAGCGCACAATTAGTGCGTGTTGCGCAAGCGATCATGTCGCGTCGTCCGAATTTGGCGAGTTGTCGTGAAGTATGCGGCCGGTCTTATTCCGAGAAAATTGTTAGATGCGGTTTGATTGGTCAGTTAAAGCTGGGTTAGGTTATTGGCAGTATGTGAGTATGTATTTATGCGTAGTGGGAATTTTCCACTCATTTAGATCAAATGTTTAACCCTGTAAAAGGATTGATCACATTTGATTAGTGGTTTGAGCAGCAGATGCCGTGTGGACTTGGTTTTGTCAGCTGGTAACACCGGACAATGTTGATAAAGGACGGTTCACGTCAAGATGAATCGTTTGACGACACGTTTGGTGCAGTGGCTGTGCGATCGGCTTCTGCGCTACGGGTCGTGGGTTCGATTCCCGCACGGAACAAATATTTGTATGGCCTACAGATAATTGTTCCGGGTCTGGATGTTTGTGCGTGTGAAGATTTGTGTCTGTAAACGCACCCACGACACAGGACAAATCCTAGTGTGGGGCAACGTTTTTTTTAAAAAGAAAGAAAGAAGAAAGAGAATCAACGTACCCGAAGTTATAAAAACACTGGTCATTCTACGGAGCAAAGGATTCCATGTCGAAGAGCTGAAGAAGTCTGATCTTTTATATCTGATTAGCTTGTCCTTATTTTCTGATCTTGTGTAAATTATTATGTTGTGTTATATTGTGCAGTAGCTTCTGTAATTAATCACTAACCCAATTAAAAGTACTCTCAGTGGTGGAGAGTCTATGTTGGTTTCATTTACTTTATTTACCATGCTCGCAATCCTGACATACCGATATTAGCTATAACTGTAATGATAGATTCACCCTTACACGTTTCTATTTGTATGTATTTTATAGTTTGGTAACTGAAGCTGTTCATCTGGTAATTCTAAAGGACGTTTCTTCCTCTTTCGTATCGGTACAAGCTGTATGAGAATAGTTAATGTTGTGACAAAAAGATTAGCCAGTCAGCAAGGTTGGTAGCGAGGCTGACTGCCCAGAGAGCGCCGGCCGTATTGTAGTATCGTCACTCGTGGATGTTGTTTGAATGAATGCTAAAATGGCTACTATAATCATCCTAACAAAGAACTCTTACAAAATGGACAAGTTACGGCATTCACCAGGCCTGTGGCGGATCGGGGGGAGGGGGGGGGGGGGGTCATAGGGGTCATGACTCCCTCCAAAATGCTACACCGTCAAATTGACAAACCTAAAAATAGATACCTAATAATTTACAAAAAATAATAATTCTTTATCTTTACATAGTATAAAACAAAGTCACTTCCGCTGTCTGTACGCTTAGATTTTTTAAACTACGCAACGGATTGTAATGCAGTTTTCAGCAATAGATAGAGTCATTCAAGAGGAAGGTTTATATGCCCCACATTAGTATCTACATTGTACCCATTTGAAGCCGGGGCCGGTCGCTAGTGTGCAATAAAATCTAATATGCTTAACTCATTTTACTGTTAATATGACCCCCCCCCCCCCAAAGTTTTTGGCTGCGACTGCACCTGTCACTAGGCCGGGCAAGCAGGTCGTTGACCGCAGAGCAAACTGTTACGCACTGTCCACTCTACTGTCGGCGCTGACAGGGAAATTTTGGCCTGCAAATCAGGTCCCTCATCAGTCGGCGACGAAATTCACCACAATGTCATTCCATACATAAAATAATCAGTCCATTACTGTCCTACAGCTGGGCACGGGTAGGTTTACCAGACGACAGGATTTTCCCTAACATGTCCGGAATTGGCTATATTAATCTATACTAATATTATAAAGAAGAAAGATTCGTATTTTTGTATGTAACGAATGAACTTAAAAACTACTGGATCGATTTCAAAAATTCTTTTGCCATTAGAAAGCTCATTATCATTATTATTAGAAAGATTATTATCATTGAGTAACATAGGCTATATTTATTACTGGAATAAAACTTCTTACGCGGGCGGAGCCGTGAGAACACAGCTAAAGTAATAAAAAGATATATTTTGAAAATCTCGCTGCGTAACACATCTAGCATTCAGACAAATGTCAGGAAATTAACGGAAAAGTCAGGGACATTGTCAGGGAATCTCATTATTTGATCTGGCAACTGTAGGCACGAGCCTCTTCTCAGAATGATAATGGATTAGGCCTTTTTCCACCTCGCTGGCCTGGTGCGGGTTGGCGGACCACACACACCATCGATAATTTTTTTGTAGTCTTGTTTGTAGAGATTGTTTTATCGTTATAAATAACCATCTAGGTGGACCAGCCTTTTATTTACTATTAGAATAATTATCATACATTCTTGTCTAGGTTACAAGTTCGGCCTTAGAATCTGGACAAACTGGTTCGCAACTCAGGCACAATTGTATTAATATTAATAAGTATATGGGTATATATACCTATATATATACAAATGTATGAGATGAAGGAACTGAGCGATCATAAGCTTAGTGACAAGCGCAATTTACCGTGTATTTTAGACCTAGAAAAAAAACTATTGACAATGATGAAAGAGAATATTGAGGGGCTCGTGGCTTATCATACGATTTGCAAGGTTAAGCAACGCTCGTCGCGGTCAGTCCGTGGATGGGTGACCATTCGTCACACATCGAGACCTCTCCGTACCTCGGAGAATACGTTAAACCGTCAGTCCGGGTGTTATACGAATACCTATGACAGTCGTTACGAGTAGTCAGAAGCCCGAAAGTCTGACCACTGGTCTAACTTTAGGATATCGGTATTGCCCAGTAACTGGATTGCGGAGGTCTCATGGCAGTCGTTCCGTGTAAAATATTGGTATTCAGCCGCATCTGGTTAGACTGGCATCTGGAAGCTGACCACAACACAATTGGGAAAAAGCTAGGCAGAATTAACGAAGGAGAATATTGAATATTCATCTTCTTCTCTTGAGTTGGCACGAACTATGCAAGAAGAGCTGATGCCGTGGTGAAAAGATTATAGCTAGTCAGCAAGGTTGGTAGCGAGGCTGACTGCCCAGGGTGCACTGGACGTACTTGAGTATCGTCACTCGTAGAGGCTCTTAAAATGCATATTGCTAATAATTGCTAGATAACATAACATAACATCACGCCTGTATTCCCCGAAGGGTTGGGCAGAGGTGTATAGTAACACCAGTTCTATTTTTTTTTAACTTTGCCGCACTCTAGTGTTTCACCTGTATCGTGGGTGCGTTTACAGACACAAATCTTCACATGCACAAACGCCGAGACCCGGAACAACTATTTGTAGGCTATACACTATTTGATCCGTGCGGGAATCGAACCCAGGCCACGACCCGTAGTGCAGAAGCCAATCGCTGAGCCATTGCACCAAAAGTGTCGTTGATTTCGCAGTCATGTTTAAGTCCCATGGGATGGGGGGCGAGCCTACTGCCATCAACCGGGCACAAATCCAAACTCCGGGCTGCTACTGGGGAATTCCACACGGGAAAACTCAATAACACTTTGCCCGACCTGGGGATAGAACCCAGGACCTCACGATCAGCAGTCGCGCTTGCCACCACTAGTCTATCGAGGCAATTCTTATAATTGCTTGATATATGCTTTAAAACCTTAACGACCATTTAATATTTACTTACGTGCTTAACGATTTACCGTTATCGTTGTATCTCAGATTAGCCTTAATTGTTAAAATATTCAGCCCTCAAATATTTATTCAAATAATATATGAGTTCTGTATTTTAATTAAAGCTACCCAAGGATTAGTTTAAGTCGATTAAGCGAAGCAAAAAAATATATTTATGAGAGAGAGAGTCTAGTTTTTGGATTCTGTTTTTTATGCCAACCGCTGAGACCTTGGTGTAAAATTATACATTTTAGAGTACTCAGAAATCCAGATTTTTAAATTACCTCTGTAGGCCAATAAAAATATTGTTTCGTGAATCCATTACCGCTCGGTCACTGCGCACATCCAGTTACATAGTTGACTATTTATTCATATCGTGAAAAAACCTGCATACCTGAGAGGGCTTCAAAAAGTTCTCGATGGTGTGTGTAGTCTGCCAACCCGCACCTGGCCAGCGTGATATACTAAGGCCTACTAAATTTCTCTCCAAATCTATTCCCATTTTGAGAAAAGGCCCGTGCCCACCAGTTCAGCAATAATAAGCTGATTATGCTTATAATTTCAAAACTAAGCTTTATCTAGAGTTCTAGAGGTTCAATCCCTCAGATACCTCCGACGATTGTTCATTGACCGACCGTTAACAAGATAGTCTCCTGAATAATCCTGCTAGGTACTATTTCGAAGAAATATTTAATCATAACTTTAAGCCTTTGGCCAGACTGCAAACGCGGGCGCGGTGCGGCGAGTTCAAACAGAAGAACTTAATTTGAGTGTCCATAGTGGGCACGCGGGCGCGGGAAGCGGCGCGGGCTACTTGGCGCGGGGAGCGCGCGGGTAGCTCACGCCATAGCTCGTTCATACAAGTGGCCGCAGTGAGAGCGCGGGCGGCAAGCGACAACCCGCGCGGGAGCGGGGTATCTCAAACTAGTTCGAGCTGACCACGCGCGTTGTTGTGATGGCGTCTTCAAAATTAAATGTTGAAGAATTAATAAGTGCTATTCAAGCACGATCTGCACTGAGGATTTTGAAGAATTTTCCAGTAAAAATAAGTCTTGTTCATCCATATTATATTTTGACAAACACTGGACACGACAACGCTCAGAACGAAGCCACGCTCGACTGCGGACAGGTAAATCGCGCGCGTTCCCGCACCCGCGCTGCTCCCCACACCGCGCTGCCAGTCTGGCCAAACACTATCCTTCATCGTTACAAGTCTATCAAGTGATCGAAGCCTGCATATTTGATACCCGTTTAATTATTCGCTTCAGTAGTTCAAATTCTACATAATTTGATAAGCCCTCGAAGCAAATATTAACTATTCATTATGTTTATAATATTACAATATATTTAAATAGTTTGATTGGCAGGGGTATCTGAATATTATTGGAAATTAATTATTGTAGTTACCTAATGGTTAATTCATTTTGTAAAATACATACAAATAGAAACGTGTAAGGGTGAATCTATCATTACAGTTATAGCTAATATCGGTATGTCAGGATTGCGAGCATGGTAAATAAAGTAAATGAAACCAACATAGACTCTCCACCACTGAGAGTACTTTTAATTGGGTTAGTGATTAATTACAGAAGCTACTGCACAATATAACACAACATAATAATTTACACAAGATCAGAAAATAAGGACAAGCTAATCAGATATAAAAGGTCAGACTTCTTCGGCTGTTCGACATAGAATCCTTTGCTCCGTCGAATGACCACTGTCTTTATAACTTCGGCTACGTTGATTCATCTTGACGATTACTCTCCTATGTCAACATTGTCCAGTGTTACCAGCTACCGACAACATAATGGCATTTTATATAAGAACAACCATGAAGGTTTAGGTAAAGATGGAGAACACATAACGAACACCAACTGAAAGTCGAACATTTGGCTTTGAATATTTACTTTGGTGGTGTAGCCTTTTCGAAATATCTTATTTAATAAAAAAGGACTGTGGGCAAAATACACCCAGCACCGCCAGCCATATATTAATTATGATTAGAAACAACTAATAATAATAAGCGTATTTATTAATGACGCATTAAAAAATATCCCAGAAGTCATTACATATATCTGTATACGTGCTCCATATACAAAGTTAGTCGGAAAGGGGGTACTAAGCCGAAAGGGTGTTAAAGTACCTATAATAAGGGATACGTTTTGTTCTACAACTTTCCCCAAAACTCGATAGTTTAAGAGAAATAGCTTTTCAAAGATTCTGTAAAAAATATGCTAAAATCTATCTGTCCATAGCTATGATCAGCTGTGTTTACTATTTAGGTCATATTTGGGTCACGGATTAGAAAATCCATTTTCTGAATTCATAACTAAAGCAGGGATAAAGAATTTTTGAATAAACTAAAATAAAAATATTTTTTGATGAAAAAAATATTTATCGTTTTTTTTAATTTTAATACTTTCTTTAGAACAATCATCAGTGATACATTAAGTGGTCTGCGGCTTAGTACCCCCTTTCCGACTAACCTTGTATTTATGTTATAACTCGACAAAATGTAGAGAACGGCAGTTCTTTTTTGCGATTTCTTGATTGGTTCCGTAGTAAAAGTTGTCCATAATGATGAGTACAATAAGCCCTTAAGAGGTTTTCAGTTTTTGCATTTATACCTTGTATTGTTTACACATTCAGTCAGTTAATTCCTATTCAACTTAAAAAAAAAGAGAACCCTTGGACAGAATTTGATGCACATTGGCACAGAGAAACATGGCTGTAATACCTTCCAAACAAAGGTAGTCTAAGCTGTGGCGGACGTGGGTGTGTCGTCCATACATTTTAGCCCACTATCCTTTAGTTAGGAAAATGTATCTCTTTCTATATAGGGTATTTAGAAAGGGACAGACTAACAAAGTAAATATTTAAGCCCAAATGTTTCGACTTTCATCAGATGTTCGTACTATGGTCTCCACTCGCTTCCTCAATGCGATTGCAATTTAAACAGACTCCGGAACCAGGTTGGTCGAAGCAAGGAAAACCTGCTCAGGTGGAGATTCATAGACGATTCTAGCTTAAAGTGTAAATGTGGTGCTGTTCCACAAACGATGGGACATCTGACATCATGCCCCGCGTGCCCTGATACCTGCACATTACAGGAACTAATGGACTCTACTGATAACGCTAAACTCGTAGCTAAGTTCTTGGCCGACCCAATTAAGATCGCCATCGACACGCTATGAAGAAGAATGCGATTGCTCCTTTCTGAGACAACTCTAATTCTAGGTGTAGTCTGCGAGCTAAGAAGAGGAGTATATAATGAGTGCCGTTACAATTTTGAAGTTTGCAGTCACACCGTTAATCCAGTCCTCATCAAGCTGTCTCTCTCCCAGTCCTCCCGCCAGCAACGCTCTAAGCCGAGGTCCGAGTCTCATTAGGGGTCGCCCTTAGTGCTGTTGTTGCTAGCTAGTCATGATGTTAGTAATAGTAGTTAGCTTAGGTTAAGTATTTTACTCTCGTCCCCATTAGTTGGAGACCCTTCAGGTCTCGCCAATAACTCCCCGGTTACGTAGAAACGGTCCGCAAGACCAACTATAAGCAGTCGAATAGAAAAATAATAATTTGATGTTTAGAAACATAGTTTTAGCTTTAGTTTTAAAAGACGTAACTTGACCGTTATGCCTGCCACTCCTATCGCTGCTTTTATGTTCGTTTTATGAAGTTTGTAGTCCATTAATAAAGGTTGAACTGGAGGTCTAATAATGTCACATTTGGTGAATCATATTTCGTTCATTAATATCGCATCGTAACTGCGATTCGACTGCACATCAAGTCTGCAGTTGACACGCAGTTGACCTTCAAAACTGCATTTGGCAGTTGCGGTTGGGATGCACTCCGTCTAGGTCGAACGATGAACGAAATATGATTCACTAATTGCTGTTTTTTCAATTGTCAGATAACTTTTATCTGATGAATAAATATGGCGGTTTGACAGCTTTTGTAGGTATAGAAAATATGTCAAACGGCCATATTTATTACATATTTAAAAGTTATTTGACAATTGAAAAATCGGCACTTCCTCTCTTAGCCTTTTCCCAATTATCTTGGGGTCAGCTTCCAGTCTAACCAGATGCGGCTGAATACCAGTATTTTACACGGAGCGACTGCCATCAGACCTCCGCAACCCAGTAACTGGGCAATGCCGATATCCTAAGGTTAAACCGTTTGTCAGACTTTCGGTCTTCTGACTACCCACTTTCGGTCTTCTGACTACCCGTAACGACTGTCATAGGTATTCATATGACACCCGGGACCGACGGCTTAACGTGCTCTCCGCGGCACTTCATGTGACATTATTAGCCTATGTTAGTACGGTAAGTACAGAACACAAAGGCTATTCTTAATTCAATCTCATTTCAGACAGGGTGAAAATGAATACTTGAATAAAAAACTGAATTTCAATATCCTTAGTCCTTTTATAACATGAGCATAAGCTCTGCTAATTAAGTGTTAAAAATAAATGTGCGCCTTAGTGTTGTGGCAATTTCGATATTTTGTTACTTTGAAAATATCGATACTGCATGATTGTTTTTCTTAGCACTGATAATAAATAATAAATATTTTAGCTACTTTTCATTTTCTTGTAACTTGTGCAAGTCTATTTATTAACTTGTCTGCGGGTAAGAATTTCTATTTGAGTAGTAAAATATTAATGCTTAGACGAATATAATTTCAAAACCACTATGTCTATGCACACGACGCTTTAATTAGTTCTTCTGCACTATAATATATTAAATAAAGCTGCTTTACATGATTTCATTGGAAGTGAAAGTTCAAGTAATATTCTGTAGGTATGTACATACAAAATGTATTTTTATATTTTACTCTCATCTTTTAATCTGTAAACATAATCCATATAATTGAGTTTCCATTGCACTTTATCGATAAATGTTTCGATATTTTACACAACACTATAACACTTTGTTAAAGGAAATTTCGCGGCCAGGCTCAAAGGTGCCTTTGTGCACTGACTTGGCAGCTTGTCCAAGCAATAATCTGAAGGGCGTACTCTGTCAATAAAATGTTATTTTAATCTTGGCCCCTTTAACTTGGCAAGTCTTTGTCTTCGTTGTGATAAGGTTGAGATGTGCTAAGTATTTTTAGGGGTTATTTTTACTTGTTTTGTTGGGTCGCAAGTTTTAGAGATAAGTATCTATTTTAGGATCTAAATAAATCGGTGGAAGGTTAGTATTTTAGGATTGGGGGATTACGTTTTGCTATCTGTATATTTCATGTACAAATTACCTACAATAGATTTTGTTTTTTTTTCGATTCCATTAAAATGTTATTTGGATTTATTTTAATTTCCATGAAAGTATTTTTTTTAAAGCCTCGTTGATCTAATCTAATGGCAAGCGCGACTGCTTATCGTACGGTACTGGGTTCGATCCCCAGTAGCAAAGTGTTATTGGGTTTTTCCCTGTGGAATTCCTCAGTAGCAGCCTGAAGCTTGATGGCAATAGGCTGGCCCCCTATTACATGGGACAAACATAAGGATGATATGATGGCGTTTGAGTAAGTGGTCAACATCGCTTTTAAAATCGTGCTATGTCATTCGTGGAAGATATTATTTCTCAAACATTCCGAATTCAGGTAGGTAAGTACTGTATACAGATTTTTAACCGCGGTAGTTCTAATTTTCATCTATTTTAATGATTTAGGAAACGCATTCTTATTTATGTCATACACTGACCTGCTACTTTGACCTCTATGCCAAACAAGTAAAGTCGCTATTCGCATACAAACATTTATTGGTATAATATTTTCTGCACGCTAACTGATACACATACAAATATGTATGCATATGACAATAATGTGTGTTTGCGTGTGCGCAAGTTCGTGTACCTGTATCTTCACGTTACGCTGTCTAATAAATAATGTATAGTGAAACGAACGAAACAGTTGATCGAATTATTTCACGGTTGGACACAAATGGTGGTTTCGCAACATTTTTGTCCGACGTATGAGTTTTTTAAACTTTGTATTCAAGTGTTGTGGTGTGATGTCATACTGGTTCGGTGATCGTTAACTTGTTTGTTTTATCGATAGAGTGATACGTGAGAGTGTGAATGTACCTATACCTACAGGGTTTAAACGAAATCATGTAATTCCTTCAAACCTCGTGATGTACTGCTGACATAGATTAACACTACAAGATATACTTTTGGATTCAATAAAAAAAATACAAGAAGACAACATGTGATCTTAACGTGAGGCATTTTAGCGCCCTGAATTAAATGACCGTGCGGCGAGCGATAGCCGCGCAATTCGCTCGGGACGCTAAAATGCCTCAAGTTAAGAACACATGTTTACTTACTTTTTGTATTTTTTTTATTGAATCCTAATGTATCCCATGCAGTGTTAATCTATGTCGGCAGTACATCACGAGGTTTGAAGGAATTACATGATTTAATTTACATCCTGTGTGTTATGGGCAAAGACTGGTGGGCATACAAAACTAACTGACTTCAGTGCCGAGGTGGAAAATCCTTGTCGGGCATACCCTTTATTTAGTTATGACAGGTCAACTCAAACCTGCTATGGCACCTTCTTCAAAAGGCCATTCCAAACGTTGCTCTATATTGTCACAAAATCTGGACTTTAAAAGGGACCTTGATCGCTGAGTTTGTTTCGGCTTTTCTTCTCAGAGCTAGTCAGATAAGAAACGCCGGCGCCTAGTCTTAAAAAAACATTACATTGACTTGTGAAAGTGTCTGTAACAGATTTATTCACAGAAATAAAAATCATTTATCATTTATTATGGACAGTGTCAGTTCCTTATCAACAGTGGGCAATGTTGATACGATGCCTATAGTATGTGAACATTCTTCCCGTGTGGGCCTAAACCCTTCTCATTCTGAGAAGAGGCTCGTGCCCAGCAGTGGAACAGATGATGATGACAAGTGGGTGATAGGCGATGAAGAAAAATATCGTTGTTTGCATTGGTTACAAGGGACAAATGAACTAAATGAAGAAAATTTTACTAAGTAGGTACCTGAAGTTTTTTACGACAGCGTATTTTATCGGTAACATGAAAGAATCGTGAAGGGGCTTATAGTTAGTTAAAAACCGCGCGGATCATAGTATTTGCGAGGTTAAGCAACACTTGCCGCGGTCAGTCTATGGATGTGTGACCTTACATTACACATTGAGAGTTTGAGACCCCTGTATGCCCGGAGAGTACGTAAAACTGTCGGTCGCGGGTGTTATATGAATACCTATGGCAGTCGATACGAGTAGTCCGAAGCCCGATAGTCTGACCGACGGGCTTACCTTAGGATATCGGCTTTACCCAGTAACTGGGTTGCGAAGGTCTGATGGCAGTCACTCCGTGTAAAATACTGGTATAGGAAGATGACCCCAATACAATTGGGAAAAAACTAAGCGGAAGACAGGAAGATGAAAGAGACGTGAAAACAATACAAAGATAACCAATATTTCTTCATCTACAAAATGGCTAATCTACGATCATTATAATTTCGTTCACGATCAAGAATCCGCTCCATTCATTCAAATCGACTTCTTACATAATAAGGTAACGAGCTCACTGACCGACTTGCGACTTTATCACCACCATCAATATTCACACACCATCGACGAGCTTGTAGGACAAAGCGAAATGGTACATTAACAAAAACGGCAATGTACATGTTTGCTTAAGTACCTACCTATTATGTAATATTGTTACGAGTTGTCGGGATTATTATGTGCTGAATGTACTCGTAAGTACCTAATTTGAAAACTGATTAACCTTGATAGACTAGTTTGGCGTATTTTGGCAAATATTAATACTTAGAATTTAATGTTTATTAAGGTTTTCTTTATTTTAAACGAGCGCAGTAGGTACGTGCATAGGTAATTATGGGTACTCAGGACCGAGCCTGACATTTTATTTTTTATTTATGTAATAGGTTGGTAAACCAGCTGACGTCACACCTGATGGCTACCACCGCCTTTATATAATTTCAACCACAGGATTGATGATGCGTTACCGGCCCTGATACAAAGTTGAAAAGTCTCATGTGCCTGTAATTCATCCATTCCCTTCAAACCGGAACATAGTAATACTGCTTGGCGGTAGAAATAGGTAGTAAGTACTTCTCCGGACGAACTCATTTACACGGAGCTCTACTACTACTACTAGGAGCTCCACTAGGTACTACTAGGAGCTCTACTACTACTAGGAGCTCCACTAGGTACTACTAGGATATCTGCTACTACTAAGAGGTCTACTACTATTAAGAGCTCCAGTAGGTACTACTAGGATATCTGCTACTACTAAGAGCTCTACTACTATTAAGAGCTCCAGTAGGTACTACTAGGATATCTGCTACTACTAAGAGCTCTACTACTACTAGGAGCTCTACTAGGTAGTACTAGGAGCTCAGCTACTATTAAGAGCTCTACTGCTACTAGATCTCCACTAGGTACTACTAGGATATCTGCTACTATAAAGAGGTCTACTACTACTAGGAGCTCTACTAGGTACTACTAGTAGTTCTACTACTACTAAGAGCTTTACTACTACTAGGAGTTCTACTACTACTACTGTTCATAATAATTACGATGTCGTCGAGGGCGATTTTTCAGGTAGTTTAAGTAATTACCTACATTTTAATGACCTAATGAATGAATGATCAAGTTTCAAGCTTTATTTTAATAATTATTCATTTAATTTACAGACGGGTGCTGCTTTCTACCTAGGAGAGATAGTTAAGTCTTTGCAAAAGCCTTTCATATTACCAAAAAGCGTGTGGAGCTAATTAATCAATAATTTTCACTAGACTCTTGAAGCTATATGAAGCAAGAGTGAAGTTGATATCAAAAGCACTTGCCGCCGAATATTTTACACAAATTACAACACTATATTATAATAAACTATTCAGTTACACAATGAAACAGCTATTTACGCACATAACACATACATACAATCGTTTTTATTTGTGTAATCAAATCATCACATATACAACGTGTTACGAGACGAGTGACCGCTAACCGCTCCATTTTAGACTTTCGCCAAGTTTTTATTACTAATGAATTGCTGACATTTTTGGCTTTCATGTACCAATTAGCAGCTATTATTACTCTTGTTATATAAATGTTAATATGCAGTTTATACTCATTATTAATTTACGAGGGAATGTTAGATATGTTGGTTTGAAATACACATACTACTTCGAGCGAAATAATGTCAACTATATATGTAAATAATGCACACGAATTGGTTGGTCAACCACGGTAACCGAGCATGCTAGGTACGTTAAAAAACAACCAAGCATGCAGCATGCTTATTATACAGGGTGTAAACGAAATCACGTGATGTACTGCTGACATAGATTACCCTGCACGGGATACATTAAGATTCAATAAAAAAATATTACAAGAAGTGAACATGTGTTCTTAACGTGAGGCATTTTAGCGTCCCGAGCGAATAGGCTAAAATGCCTCTCGTTAAGAATACATGTTTACTTCTTGTTTTGATTTCGACTACACCTTGTATAGCGTGCAGCATAGGTATTCTAGGCCTTTAAAATTTTCTTGGTGTGTAGACTTGAGTATTTCGCCAAGTGATAGATGTCTAATTCGGCGGAAGACTCGCTTATGGTTTATTGGCGATAAATAATCAATTAAGAGTAAATGTATATGTCCTAAGATAAATTATGATTGGCTGTAAAGCAACATCACTTTAATTGATGATGAACTTTAACTTACTTCCTACTAAAAGATTAAAATATAGCTAATTTATTAATATAAAAAAAAAACTCATCAAGGTGAAAATAAAATTGTCAACTAAATTTAATTAAACGAAATAGGTAATAAATAAAGCTGATAAAGTTGATGTGTGACCGTTCCTTACACACCGAGACCGGTCTGTGCCTCGCAGCGCACGTTAAACAGTCGGTCCCGGGTGTCATACGAATACCTATGGCAGTCGTTAGTCTTCGCAGGCGGGAAGTCAGAAGTCCGAAAGTCTGACAACTGGTTTAACCTTAGGATATTGCCATTACCCAGAAACTGGGTAGTAGAGGTCTGATGGCAATCGCTCCGTGTAAAATACTGGTATTTAGCCGCATCTCGTTAGACTGGAAGTTGACCCTAACATATACTGGCCTGCAAAAATAAGTATCACACTTTTAAAATTGCAATAACTTTTTAGGTACACAAGATATATTTTCGAAACAAAAAGGACTCAAAAAAGAGTTTAACTTTGTTACTATAGTTTCAAAGAAAGCTGATAAAAAATTCTATAAAACGTTTTTTATTTTAAATCTCTAACTTCTATAGTTTAGAAAAAATTGAAATTTTAAAAGTGTGATACTTATTTTTGCAGGCCAGTGTAGTTAGGAAAAAGCTAGGCAGAATAGGTAATAAATAAAGCTAATAAAAATAATAATACTTGACGCAAAATATTTTTTTAAACTGAGCATGACAATATAAAATGATTATTCCACAGCCTTATAAAGATTTATTAAAAATAAAATCCTCTTGCTATAAACGTATATTAAAAATGGAAATGCACCATACATATGCGAGAAAATGCGTGGTCAACGACCGAACCCTTCCTTGACCTTTGAGTTTGTACCTAAATATTTTATTTGCTTTTCAACAACCTATCTAGGAGGTGGGAGCTGAAGATGACCTTGCAGTAGAATTAAAATCTTGGCTAGACTTTATACACTTAAACATATTATTTAGAGTTAATGTAACCCGTGTCTGCTTGAGATATCTATGTTTTTCTGAACATGTGTGTGCACCATTGCAGAAATATAAAAATAAAAGTTTTTTTTTGTCAATTGTTTTCTTCTTTTTTTTACAAAAACCTTTGCCCCACACTAGGATTTCTCCTGTATCGTGGGTGCGTTTACAGACGTTTACAGACTTTTTTTTAGATGAGGCTTTATCTATTAAATGAAAAAAAAGGCTGTCATGATGGAACCATCTTTAAATTATTATGCCTCAAACTAGAAAAAATTGGTACCTAGTATATTTTTTTTTGTTTTAAAAACCGTTGCCCCACACTAGGATTTCTCCTGTATCGTGGGTGCGTTTACAGACACAAATCTTCACACGCATAAACATCCAGATCCGGAACAACTGCTATCTGTAGGCCATACAAATATTTGTTCCGTGCGGGAATCCAACCTACGACCCGTAGCGCAGAAGCCCATCGCTCTGCCACTGCACCAAACGTGTCGTCAACGTTATTTCACCTTCTTCACTTTTTTATGTCCAACATGCGCAGCGCGATATAATTTTGTCGTCGCATTATCTCGTGCCGAGACGAGATGGTAGTAGGACTTATTTCGCCCCGCCATGACATAATGCGACGAATGCTGGTAGTGCTATTGTTAAAAAGGATACATAAGTACCTACCTACTGTGTAGCCAATATTTCTATACAAAACATTGATGGCAGTGACATTTTATGTTTCACCTTTTTGATAAAATCATCGGTGAACTGAGAGAGTATGTACCAGGGAAGACCAGTGGCGTGCATTGCCTATAGGCAATTAAGCAGTGCCTACCATATAAGATTTAATTAACTACTCCATCTTTAACTATTGCTATAAATAAAATAAGCGTGTATGTATGGCTATGATTGATTTTGGTCAAAATCCTATTGAAATGGGCTTAAGCGTACAATTGAAAGGCGACATCGCTAGTGCCTACCTACCTAGTCCGAAAAACAATGTAAACCGCTTCATGGAACCTACACTTGGTGATGTTGTGTTAGAGCGCTTGGGTACTGCGTCCAACCCGAATCCGATGAAATACGATCCGAACTAACTGTAGTAATATTTGTATGAACGCTTGTCCACTGCATCGGATCTGAATTTAATAGGTTTGGAACCGAGTTTTCTCGGACCGTATTTTCTCGAATTCAGATTCGGACGGACTGCACAATCGCTCTTAGGAATCTTTATCTTTACATAGTACTAGCTGTGTCCTCACCGCTCCGCCCGTAGCTTATGTTACTCAGTGATAATGCTAACGGCAAAAGAATTTTTGAAATCGGTCCAGTAGTTTTTAAGTTTATTCGTTACATAAAAAAACCAAAAATTCGAAAAATACAAATCTTTCCTCTTTATAATATTAGTATAGATAAAACAAAGTCGCTCCCGCTGTCTGTTCGCTTAGATCTTTTAAACTACGCAACGGATTTTAATGCAATTTTCAGCAATAGATAGTGTGGTTCAAGAAGAAGGTTTATATGCCCCACATTAGTAACTACATTGCACCCGTGCGAAGCCGGGGAGGGTCGCTAGAATATTATATTTGGTAATTTAGCACACATGTGACATGAGCAAGTATTTACATGGCCCTTAGGCGATCACATGTAAGTTAATATTACATAACACGCACTGGTCTTGGCCAAATATTGCCGGGTTAATCCAGCAACCGGTTCACAGTTTTACTTTCATGTGTCGAAAATGTACTTAGTTAATATTTACTTGAAGCGATCTCAAAGTGATCTTGAGTACTCTTAACCGCTTTTCATCATACCCGTTTACTTGTGTATTTCTGTCTATCCTTCCAACTATGTTGGGGTCAGCTTCCAGTCTAACCAGATAAGCTGCATTTTACACGGAGCGAGTACCATCAGACCTCCGCAACCCAACTGGACAATGCCGATATCCTAAGTTTAGACCGGTTGTCAGACTTTCGGGCTTCTGACTACCCGTAACGACTGTCATAGGTATTAATGAAGTGAAACCCTAAAATAACCGTTGTCGCTTCATTTACTGGCAACAGTAGGCACACGGAATAATCAGTCCACTAGGAACTTAACACACCATCACGCCTGTATTCCCCGAAGGGTTGGGCAGAGGTGTATACCAACACCCTCATTTCGCCGTTATGTTTGTCTCATGTAATAGAAAGAAAGAAAGAAAGAAAAAGTATTTATTTTCCGCCCACGCGGACGCATACGGATCCTTAAAATTAAAAATATAATGTTTCTTAAAAATTAACACTTACATTTAAACCTAGTCTATTAAACAACACGGTAACCCAAACACACAAAAAAAATAAAATAAAAAATAATCTACGGTTACTATTATTTAGTCTATGGTGCACGGGCTACCATAACCATAAATCCTCATGCATCATAAAAATAAGTGACACTATACAGATACAAACATTTAAACATGTTGAATTTGTGCGTCGCATGGTGCGTGAAAATTTAGGTCATTGCTCAGCATTATGCTGAGGCAATGACGAGCGAGCGCTAATAGGGGGCGAGCTTGCCATCAACTGGGTACAAACCTAAACTTCAGGCTGCCACTTAGAAATTCCACACGGAAACACCCAATAACACATTGCCGACGCGACTCAAAAGTCGCGTTTGCCACCACTAGACCATTAAGGTAGTTAATATACATTTTCCTTATTGTTTTTGAGCAGTTACTAGGAACTTTTACGTTTACAATCTTTTGAATGCACCCTTTCTGTAGGTACCTATATATCTTTAATATCCTCAGAGTGAAAGAAAAATAGAAAGCTGTCGTAATGAGAAACAGTTGAGAATTACTACTTACTCAGTTTCCTGTCCAAGTTGTACATAAGTCAATGAACGGACAAGTTGAGAATGTTCTAGTAAGACTTGAAACCTGTCTTCATTTATAAAGTTACTGCTTAAAAATAAGATATTTTTTTACGATATGTAGCTCTGTAGCTACTATCGAACTTTCTTCAAGTAATATTAAATACTGGTAAGTTTAGTCACAGAATTGCATTGTAATTGACCATATGGAAATTCTTTAAAATAGTTTTTTTTTAAACAGCCGTACTAACATGCGCTGCGCGACTTAATTTTGTCGTCGCATTATCTCGTGCCAGGACGACATAATGCGACAGCAAATTTATGTCGCGCTACGCAATTTAGACGTGCAGGAGTGCCTTCTTATTCCCTCGTGTCAGCACAAGTTACATAAAAATAAGCAATAGCCAGCAAGGTTGATAGCGGGGCTGATTACCCAGAACGCGCCAGAGGTTCGGGTGACAGAACCAAAATTGATTTACAAGATTTGTAGCAGACAGACAGACAAGAAAGCAAGCTAAATAAAACATAATACAACATAACATCACGCTTGTATTACCCAAAGGATTAGGCAGAGCTGTTTAGTAACACCCTCATTTCGCCGTGATGTTTAAGTCCCATGTAATAGGGGGCGAGCTTATTGCTATCAACCGGGCACAAATCCAACCTCCGGACTTTCCGTGTGGAATTTCTCAGTAGCAACTGAGAAATTCCACACGGAAAAACTCAGGACCTCACGATCAGCAGTCGTGCTTACCACCACTAGACCAAACGAGGCAGATATACCTATACTTTTATTAAAAACTAAAATTGCCTATAATAGCATTTTATAACTTTTTTCACTTGAAGCACATAATGTATGGGACCCGTTAGACTAGTTGTTTATAAATTGCTAGTTTTTAAATAAAATATTTCCGGTTTTATACCGTTTTGTAATTAATATTACTGATTAACATAACAGCTATTCTGTCCAGTATTGATATTTATTCAATCTTTTATCTTATTTGCAAAGTATGGCTGTTAGAATCTATGGTTTATATCGCTAAGATTACTGAGCAATTTTTTAGGAAAAAAGATAGCGAACCTTTCGCGATACTGTTACAAAATATTCCATAAAGTGCTTTCATCTACTTCTTATTTCAACTGCCTCGTTGATCTAGTGGTGGCAAACGCGACTGCTGATCGTGAAGTCCTGGGGTCGATCCCCAGGTCGGGCAAAGTGTTGTTGAGTTTTTCCGTGTGGAATTCCTCAGTAGCAGCCCGTAGTTTGGATTTGTGCCTCGTCCCCTATTACATGGGACTTAAACATAACGGTGAAATGAGGGTGTTGTATACCTCTGCCCAATCCTTCGGGGAATACAGGCGTGATGTTATGTATGTTATGCTGATTTCATTGTCTACAATATTTCAAGGTTGAAAAATTCTAGAGCTTATGTTTAACAATTTCAAGAAAAAGCTTCACAGTTTCTTGGGAAGCATTTCCTCGAAGTTGTTAACTAATATTGCAATTATGAAGTTTAATTTTAGAAATACCAACTGCACTTTCATTTCAGAATACCTACCTAGATTTTCTACTGGTCACCAAGTAACGTTAGCGTCGTAATTATAACCATCTCCTCCATTTTGGGTTAATTATTAGGATACGCCTATGTCCAGTAACGAACTAAGCAGGCTATGCAATATATTTTTACTAATTATAAGACAAGCAAACGGTTGAACGCTTGCCTTCTATGCAGGAGGGTCTGAGTTCGAACCCAGCCCGCAATACTGACTTTTAGAATTCATGCGTGGATCAGAATTTGATTATCATTTGCGTTAACGGTGAACGAAAAACATCGTAAGGAAATCTGCACCTGAGAAGGCTCCATAAAGTTCTCGATGGTGTGTGTAGTCCGTCAACCCTCACCAGCGTGGTGGACTAAGGCATAGACCCTTCTCATTCTGAGAAGAGGCCCATGCCCAGCAGTGGGACAGTAATGGGCTAATTATATTAATGATAAGACTTGTATCTCAATCTTAAAATTCAGAACTGTAAAGTGAGTTTAAATCTGATTCATGGATTGACCATGAATCAGATTTAAACTCACTTTACACCAGAAATCAATCATTTTGAACACGTTAATATTCAACTCCTTACATAGGCATTACTTTTACTTATCCAATACGTACCTACTCAAAGCAAGAATTATGTGTACACAAGAAACATAACAACAGTTCGTAACACATTAGATAATAGTGTGTATTGAACAAGTAGGTACTAGTAATAAGGAAATATTGTTGTGTTCTGTCAAAACTTCCTCTCATCTGCCACTGAGCACTCAGCAGTGGGCTTTGTGCTTACTACACCACTTTCACTGTCTATAAGCTAAGATACCTAGCTGTGACATAACGTACGCTACTCGTAATAGAACCTTTTTGTACACATATGTGAATTCATAACATGTTGGATATGTGTGACTTCTTACCCGATATGTGAATAGTGGTCTACTCATCTAATCGTAACAAAGAAATGAGAATTCGATATCGAATTTTTTATTTAAAAATAAGGAATGTTTTTCAATTGTTAAAGATTTTTTTATCTATAATTCATTTTTGTACCCGTTTAATTCAAGAAGATCGCAGGACTTGGCTCAAAATTTATGCAACATTTTTTTGTGTACCTACATGATTTCATTATCTGTTTTTACATTAAAAAAATGAGTTGCATTGGTACGAATTTTAGAACAAAAAATACTAGACGTTAGTGAATATCTTAGCGTAATTTATATCTATATTTTTTGACTTTGACATCTTAATACTCGGTTAGAAACCGGCCTTCTAGTATGTTCTAAAGAAGAAATAGCGAAAATTATTGTACATATTGTCTGGAGGGCAATTTCTTTTATCGAATCCATTTATAAAATAAATACACCCGTTTCTAGATTTATTTTTAATTAAAAAGCATCAAATACTTACCTTATGAATCGGCCTTAACTATAAAAAAGATTAAGTAATAAGTCATAATAAAAAATAATATAAAACTAAACTTACGCGTAAAAAGATCCGTCACCGTTGGTAACACACACTTAGAAAAAAAGTTCGAATTAAAAAAAACGTTCCAAAATGGCGTCTGTTAGTGGCGCGTTCGCGAGATACAACTGCGGAATCGTCGCCGGCGCAGGTGAATGTGCACGTCACACCACCACTCTTGTTTCGCGTAGGATTATCCGTATATAGATGTACCTTCCCTTCTTCATTGTTTTAGTTATGAAGGGACTTCTCAATTCAGCAGGGCTATACCACTTGTTATGTACATTGAACTTAGCCTATTTGAATGGACGATTGTTCTTGCGATGCGTCTCCCATTTTTATTAGGCTGTATATATATTTTATGCACTTGTAAGTTTTGTCGTTTGTTGTTACTAACTGTGCTGGTTTCTTAGAAATAAAAGCACCAATGTAAGACGACATAAGTACAAAATTTTCCATTCTCAATCACAGCTGAAAAAGTGTCTTAAAATTCTTAAGAGTGATCGCACTATAAAAGGATTTTTTAAAACAGATAGCCGATCCATCAAATTATTCGACAAATTGTTTTATAAAAAGAAAGTAATTTCCAAGATTATTAATGTACGCATTTCACAAAAACTTCACGGGTAATAAACAAGAAAATGATGAATGATAGAGCGTTTGCCTTCACGACTTCGCTCCGTTTAATCGTATGTAATTATTCATACTACCCTCCTATTTAAAATAATGAAAAAAATTTCAAGAAAGCTTTTTGCACTTAGTGCATCGAATTTCGCTTTAAACGCTTTTCTTTAGTTTATAAACTTCGGGTTTTCTGTGCAGATGGGAAAATAATTAAGTTCTTAAAGTTATAACAGTTGAATGGACGTGAGAGTTACTGCTGAAGTGCAAGAAAATTTGGATGGATTGTGTGAGGGAGGATATATAGGAAAAGGGAGAACAGGATAATGTGACGGCTGTCAAGAAAGAATGGAAGACGAAACATATTTGTAAAAGACAAACAACAGAATCTTGCACGGGTGCATCTATCATTACAGTTATAGCTAATATCGGTATATCAGGATTGCAGGTATGGTAAATAAAGTAAATGAAACCAACATAGACTCTCCACCACTAAGAGTAGGTACTTTTAATTGGGTTAGTGATTAATTACAGAAGCTACTTCACAATATAACACAACATAATAATTTACACAAGATCAGAAAATAAGGACAAGCTAATCAGATATAAAAGGTCAGACTTCTTCGGCTGTCCGACATAGAATCCTTTGCTCCGTCGAATGACCACGGTTATAACGTCATGTACGTTGGTTCATCTTGACGACTACCCTCCTTTATCAACATTGTCCAGTGTTACCAGCTACGGATAACATATTGCACCGACCCTATGTAACTTGGGACCAGGGCAGGAAGATGATGATGAATATTATATAGTTGATAGCTTGCAACATGTCCTTGTTATGCTGTCAAAATGTAACTATTGTAACATCATTTATCATGCGCAAATAAAGAAAATGTTATTTACGATAGCTATGACTATAATTGTAATTCAAAATAGTAAAAACATTGACTTTAATTATGTGGTTAATATATAGTTTATGGAATGTCATAACTTATTTGAAGGCTAGATACATTAGCAATTATTAATCTTTTTTTTTCAACATAAGTTCGTAGTTGCGTAGGTAGTAGGTACTCAAAATAGCATTATTTAATCCGAATATTCATTATTCATTTAATTATTTCAATCTAATTTATTTTGACATGTATAAGTAAAATTTCGTATTGTTTCAAAATTATGATTTTTATTTTCCATCTAGTTAATAATTAGTAGTGAAACTACCCATTTCTAAATAATTAAATTAATACCTACCTGCCTATTTCAAATAAGAAACAGAAATATTAAGAAAACACCATTGTTGCGTATCTTTACAAAAGTTAATTGTTTAACCGTCTAGACGGTTTAATAATAGCTTTTTGGTTTCTCATGAAAACCTACAATCTCTTGCCTAAACTTTGTTTTGTGGTATTTATTTGATTTCAGTCTACAAATATTTGAATTGTTTGAATTCCTAAATATTCCGGACATTTTACCACCTTGTAGGAACTATACAAAAATGAGGTGTATTAAAAGAGCCTTCAGTTAAAATATTATCGCGCTCGGTGCATCCTGGGTAATGACCCCGCTACCAGTCTTGCAGACTAACTAATTCCGTAAACACGGCATGAACTATTATTTAAGTTCGTGCTGACACGAGGAAAATATAAAAAAAATGATTGTCATTTTCAAACGACAACATTGCTTTTTTTCTACAGTCATTTTCAGTACTTTGGGAAGAAAGTTGGAAAGCAATTACTTTAATGAATGAGAATTGTGTTTCTCCTTTTAGCTAAACTTTTATTTATGGGACTTAAACTTTCTGGTTCGAAAGTAAAATATCTTTACAACAAAAGCAGTCACTTCTGATTTCTAACTTCAGATCCCAGTCAAATTTACAATATAAAACTTCCTTACCGCACGCTGGGAACAGACGCGTACCTATTGTGATTATGATCTTAAATGGATTGAAATAAATTATTTTTGAATTTTGATTTGTAAGATTCAACAAAACCCAGCAAGCTTGATTGTAGGATCTATACGGTCCGCTTGGGTAGCAACGGCCTGAACATTAAAGTCATTAGAGCCAGATGGGGTATAAGGTAATCTCTGTTTATCTTTGTCACTTGGATTCGTGTGCTTCATCTGACACTGTCTTTGCTTACCATCATGTGCGACTAGGGCCCAACGCGACGAAGTCAAGAATTAAAAAAAAAGCAAGCCTGTTTTTCTATGCTTCTCTATTCTTTGTTCTATCTATTCTTATTATAGGGTGCTATTTCCTGCGTTTCCTCAACTTTCCTGCCCATTCTCATCTATTGCCATCTCATAATAGGTCTATCTGGCTGTTGGTGTACCTGATGGTCGTCGACCGACACCCAGAAGCATAAAAAGTCCTCACTGTCTCATTACTGGATACGGGCCTCTTGTCAGATTGAGAAAGATTTAGTCCACGCTGGCCTGGTGCGGGTTGGCGGACTACACACACCATTCGTTAATGTTTTGAGCCCTTTTCGTCGTGCAGCTTTCTTCACGATGTTTTCCTTCACCGTTAACGTAAGTGATAATCAAATTGGTCCACACATGTATTTGAGAAGTCTGTAGTGCCTGGGATAGGACTCAGATTTTCGCGTTCATAGAAGGCGTGTGTTGAATCACTAGAATATCATTTTTAAGTCAGACCTGGATCATACTTTACACAAATCTTTACATAGTATAAGACAAAGTCCCTCCCGCTGTCTGTACGCTTAGATCTTTTAAACTACGCAACGGATTTTAATGCAGTTTTCAGCCTTAGATAGAGTGATTCAAGAGGAAGGTTTATATGCCCCACAATAGTATCTACATTGCACCCGTGCGAAGCCGGGGCGGGTCGTTAGTCCAATTATAAACAATAAAGTAGCATCAGATGCATGGAGAATACTTGATTGTATGATAACCAGTTCCACTCATCCTTTTTTAACAGATCAGTGCGGAAATGAATACATATTGTTAATGAACCTTTTTCTCGTTTAAACGTATATGGTGCTCTTGACTCATCAGCCGCATGCCAGGAATGTCGATTACCCTTTATTTCATACCGCTGGAGACAATAAAAAGAACCAGTCGAGTCAATCACTGACCTTCACTGCCCAGAGGATCTTTAAGGTCAACACAACAATTAATGTTTACAATAACAATTATTATGAATAACGAAAGAATTCGCAACATTATTGGTGTTGAAATTATTTAATAAAAGCTTAGCTTTTAATAATCCCTTAAAAAGGATTGAAGGTTGAAATTATAATAATGTTGTATTGTCATGGGAATTGAATTTGTGTGCGAAGTTTCAGGAGAATCGGTTAAGCAGAAGTAGTTAAAAAAATGTGTGGCAAGATTTGAACCAATCAACAAATAAATAAGCAAACAAAGATACGAAGTGAAGCTAATTAACCGTTTAAAAAGAACTTGTTCGTCTGGTAATTTTGTTACAAGCGAAATTATTGTGCCCGATGTGAGTGGAGATGAAAAACATGAACTTACATCTGAAGATGGTAGACTTGATGCTGAGGTTTTTTTTTTTTAGATAGGACCACTCGCAATTGAAGCTCTGAGAGCTTTGTTTATGCTTAACCGGACTATTCCTGTGGGTGGCCAAAATTACGGCCCCCAGCCAGGGCTAATGAGAATATCAACCGGACACTAAGGGCACCCCCTGCGGGGTTAGAACCTCGGCTTAGTGCGTCGATATGAGAATTAACAAGGGTCGGGCTGGGTACATTTTTTTTCAATATAACGTCGTTATCCCTGATTTAATTACGAATTCAAATGTAGTTACTAAAACGTGATCCCAAATCATCATCATCATCATCTTCCTGCCCTTATCCCACATTTAATACACTTTCGGGTACCTCCTTTTCGACTAACATTGTATACAGCTTGGTGATGTTCTTCACAAAAGACAGGTGCGTAGTACTCTCAACCGGCGTGTGTGTATGACAAGATGTATGAATGTGGATGAAGCGAAAGGAGAGTGTAAGGGTCGTAGCATGTGGCGTTATATAGTTTCGGCCTACCCCATGGGAAAAAGGCGTGAGTTTATGTATAAATGTATGTATTGTATACAACGTTGCTATCGATGCGTATGCAACTTTATTGGATCTTGACTATGGCTCAACTATAAAAATGGGTCATTGAACCTGTTTACTCTGATCGAGGCTAACAGCAATGAGATCCTGTCCGTCGTAAAAATATTGGTTTAATTTTTTCAAAAATAGAATTCTATAACATGACATCACGCCTTGTATTCCCCAAAGGGTTCGGCAGAGGTGTTTTTAGTACACCCTCGTTTCGCCAGTTATCTTTAAGTCCCATGTAATAGGGGGCGAGCCTATTGGCATTAACCGGGCACAAATCCAAATTCCGAGCTGTTACTGAGAAATTCCTACTGGAAAAACCCAATAACACTGCTCGACCTGGGGATCGAACCCAAGACCCCATGCTCAGCAGTCGCGCTTGCGACTACTAAACGAATAAGGCAGTCAAGGAATTCTATCACTATTTTAATCTAATAGATTGTCCAGCTATTTTTAGATTGGCTCATTATTCTTGTAATTCAATCCTTGGAGTTTTAATTTTAAACTCGCTAATTAGCCAATTAGAATTAATGTTTGAAGTTGAAGATGAAACATTGTCAGCGTAATTATATAAATTGTTGTTGAAACACAACTATTTGCTTTTCTTTTTGTCACATATTTTTTATTTTATATAAACGATGTTTTCTTTTAAGAAAGTGATACGTCTCGTATGTGTGTGAGAAATGAGAGTTTTTGCTAGTAGATATATTCTTAGGTAATTCAACATAACATAATAATACTTTTGGTTTCCAAGGAAGCCACATCTATACCAATATTATAAAGCTGAAGAGTTTGTTTGTTTGTTTGAACGCGCTAATCTCAGGAACTACTGGTTGGAATTGAAAAAATATTTTTGTGTTGGATAGTCCATTTATCGAGGAAGGTTATAGGCTAATAACATCATGCTACGACCAATAGGAGCGGAGCGTAAATGAAAAATGTTGCAATAACGGGAAAAATGACGACCCGTGCGAAGCCGGGACGGGCCGCTAGTACTAAAATGATAATATAAAAAGAGTTATTATATTTTGATCTCGTTAATGGTTGATAATATTGGAAGAGAAAGTGTATAAAAGCCTGAGCAAGCTCCTCGTAGATAAGTACGTTTTTTTTTATAATAACTTTATTATGTAAACGTATCACAGAAGGCAAATGAAACAAACCTTTAACCTTGTGTTGCCGCCTCTGATTTTCATATAATAGTATTACTTGGGCTAAAAACGTGACACAACATCTGTACAAACGGAAATATATCTTAATAACTACGACATAAGGTTGGGTATACTGTATACATAAGCATTATTTTATCACCTGACAAGATTTTACGAATATCATGAAAAATTGGATTCGTTGTTATTAGATAAGTAATAGCTTCCTAGTACGAATGTATGTTTATTACCATGTTTTTGCGTTTGTAACGGCTTTGGTAATAATTTGAACGTGTATATGAATATTTTTAAGAATAGCCCACATGTCGGTGAATAATTAGTCTTTCTAAAGGTGTCGTAACCATATCTGGGAGTTACTCCTAACAGCTTCGACTTCTGAATCGATCGAGTTTGATTCGAATTAGTGTCCTTACTCCTGAAATTAATAAAACTAAATAATATTTTTTTAAAATACTTAGTCGTTAATTTTTATTTGAGCTTTCGTACAGTCATGCGCTTTTGTCGATTTCTAGATAAAGAAGTGAGAGTAAACTGCTTCATTGGTCTAGTGATGGCAAGCGCGACTGCTGATCGTGAGATCTCGGGTTCGATCCCCAGGTTGGACAGTGTTATTGGGTTTTTCCGTGTGGAATTCCTCAGTAGCAGCCCGGAGTTTGGATATGTACCCAGTTGATGGCAATAGGCTTGCCCTCTATTACATGGGACTTAAATATATTGGCGAAATTAGGGTGTTACTATACACCTCTGCCCAACCCTTCGGGGAATACAGGCGTGATGTTATGTGAATTGAGAGTAATTCGAACCAAACTCGATCGAGTCAGAACTCGAAGCGGTCGGGAGTAATCTCCCCATTTTTTGTTTCTATTCGAATGCTTGTGTCTTGCGGTCCGTTTCTACGTAACCGGGCAGTTTTTGGCGAGACCTGAAGGGTCTCCAACCAATGGGGACGAGAGTAAAATACTTAACCTAAGCTAACTACTATTACTACTACTAACATCATGACTAACTAGCAACAACAGCACTAAGGGCGACCACTAATGGGACTCGAACCTCGGCTTAGGGTGTTGCTTGCGAGAGGACTGGGAGGGAGACAGCTTGATGAGGGTTGAATTAAAGGTGTGACTGCGGAGTCAGAAAATATCCCCAGTACTACAGTGTCTATACTTATACTATTCTACTGTCGTGTCAGCACGAGTTATATAAGAATAGCTTGCCTCGGTTGGCAGCGAGGCTGACTGCCCAGCATGCACCGGCAACTTAAGTACTTATGTATCTACTTAAGTACTTAAGTGACGTCACTCTTCGAGGCTCTATTAATGCATTGAAAATTCTGAAGTTTCAGTAAAGAGAATACTAAGCAAAACTATTAGGTATTCCTATTTACCCAGCTAAAAAAGGAATTATTATTCTGTTTTAATTTATAAACTAGAAAAAAGTTCGGTAGCGTCCGATGAAATATATCTGTGTATCAGGGTTCGTTCTGCCTAGCCTTTTCCCAATTATGTTGGGGTCAGCTTCCAGTCTAATCAGATGCGGCTGAATACCAGTATTTTACACGAAGCGATTGCCATCAGACCTCCGCAACCCAGTAACTGGGCAATGCCGATATCCTAAAGTTAAACAGTTTGTCAGACTTTCGGGCTTCTAACTTCCCGTAACGAATGTCATAGGTACTCGTATGACACCCGAGACCGATTGTTTAACGTGCTCTCCGAGGCACGGAGCGGTCTCGATGTGTAACGAACGGTCACCCAGAGCACGTTAAACGGTCCCGGGTGTCATACGAATACCTATGACATTCGTTACGGGAAGTTAGAAGCCCGAAAGTCTGACAACCGGTCTAACCTTAGGATATCGTCATTGTCCAGTAAGTGGGATGCGGGGGTCTGATAGCAGTCGCTCCGTGTAAAATACTGGTATTCAGCCGCATTTGGTTAGACTGGAAGCTCTGACTCCAACATAGTTGAGAAAAGGCTAGGTCAAACAGACTATTACCCCACGTTAAAAAAAACGGCCAGGTGCGAGTCGGACTCGCGCATCTAGGGTACCGTACAAATTTTTTTTGTGGTGTAATTACAAATATTTATATGGTTTTCGGATTTTTTCATTTAGGTACTTGTGCTTTAAGACATTGTTTTTTGTCAAATTTCATGATTCTAGGTCAGCGGGAAGTACCCTATAAGTTTTGATTCTCTTGCGAGTGTCAAAATATGCAGCATAAATGGCTGTATCTTTTGATTGCGTTGACTTAGAAGTTTAATTTTTTCACAGCTCCAAGGGATTGCAGACCGAAGTATTTTATATTAATTTCAACTTGATATCTCCACGTGTTCCTGAGAAAAAGGGTCTTAACAGACAGACAGAAAGACGGATTTTTTTTTTCCTATTCGACTATTGTAGATGGTCTTGCGGACCTTTTCTACGTAACCTGACTATTATTGGCGAGACCAGAAGGGTCTCCGAACCAATACCTACTATTCTAACTACCTAGCTAACTACGCAAAGCTAACTACTGTAACATCATGGCTATGACTATAGCAGCGACACCTCTGAAAGTGTCCCCAAGGGGGGACTCGAACTCTTAGGGTGTCGAATGCAAGAGGACTGGGAGGGATACGACAGCTTGATGAGGGCTGTATTCTCGCGTCATGGTGACTGCGCGGAGTCAGAAGGGACGACCGGCTCCGCGGCTGCGGCGGGTGAGCACGGTGGATCGGGGGCGGCGGCGGTGGGACGTCGCGAGGGGCCTCGTCGGCGAGGGCGATACGCCGGTCGGCGGCGGCGGTGTATGTGTATAGTACTAGTCGATTTATTCGCCTCCTGGAGGAGGGTGATCTCATCATCGGGCTCTAGTAGCGCATGCCGGGGACGGCGGACTACGCTAATCTGGGAGGGTTTATAATCGGACGCGGCCAGAAAGACGGACAACGAAGTGATCCTATAAGGCTGTGTTTCCACCAGAGATGTACTAGGATGCGTAGCGAGGGATGTGTTTGTTAAGAACCAATAGAATCACTTCATTTACCTAGCCTCGCTCAGGACAGTTCTAATAGAAATGGCTCAGCGGAGCGAGGTTCTTGTACATACAAAACAAGATAAGGAATGTTGCGAGAGATGTGTTGCGAGGGATGTGTGCTAGGGACGGACGCCAGCGAAAAAATAGCAGTCACTAGACGGTGTTTGTCAAAGGTAGATGTATAGTGTACAGAAAACACCGCTCCCACCACATCCTCGCACCGCTCATCTGCGCACCGTTTCACAGCGTCGCTACGCATCCTCGCACCGCTCAGCGGCCCAGCACATCTCTGGTGGAAACGCTCACACTGTTCCACAGCTTCGCTACGCATCCTCGTACCGCCCAGCTACCTCGCACATTTCTGGTGGAAACGCAGCCAAAGGATTATTTTTTTCCTTTTGAGGTACGCAACCCTAAAAGTCGTAACAGTAGTCACATTACCATAATAATCACCTAATAGGCACACCAGTCTACGTGTTTCAACACTATGGAATCAACAATCTTGTCAGTTTAGGTCTTACGAAAGAAGAAGCATGGACGTACTACGAATTATTTTTATTTACATACCTACTTTAACTATTGTACTGTTGCAATATAGCCGTGAATGATTTAACAGTTCGTGCAAAAATGTATATAGGTATGATAACTGCATGTGAATTTTGACACTTGAATGTTTTTGAGATTTTGTAACAATTGATAATTATAATAATTGTAAAAAAATATCGAGATGTAGGTATTCAATGTTAATTCTATTTTTTTTTATATAGTAAAAATATAGCATCGTAACATTACGCCTGTATTCCCCGAAGGGTTTGGCAGAGGTGTATAGTTACACCCACGCTTCGCCAGTTATGTTAAGTTCATGTAATAGGGGGCAAGCCTGTTGCCATTAACCGGGAACAACTCAAACTCAGGGCTGCTATTGAGGAATTCCACACGGGAATACCCAATAACACTTTGCCCGACCTGGGGATCGAACCCAGGACCTCACGATGAGCAGTCGCGCTTGCCACCACTAGACCAACGAGGCAGTTTTATATAGTAGGTATTCCTTATTCGAATAAATTTTGTGAGAAAATAATTAAAAGTGAATTTATGTTGTGTTTTATAATGACTCATGGCCAAATACTCAAACGATACTCAATTTTAAGTTGCCGTAAATTTCGTGCTGTCTCTGTCACTCTAAGGCGAAGTGACATAGACAGCACGAGACTTAACGATAAATTAAAATTAGGTAGCATTTGAGTAATTTAGCTATCAGTCGCACAAAATGCAGAGCGATTTGTGCGACTCTAAATTGTAGGTAACAATAACGTAGATGATATTACGGGTTACTGCAAAGTGCAGCATATTACAGTTCGTGTAGCCGAGTCTGTAATGAAAATTTCACGAAAGTAATAATACTATTCTTGGAGCTTGGCTTTACTTCAACTTATTAATTTAATTAGCATCTAAAATATTCCAATGAATATTCATTAAAATCTGAAATTTCAATTGGACAGACAGTCTTTACGATATTCTTGTGTATTTATAACGGAATAAACTAAAACAAGGGAGTTATTATTATATGCTGACGTAGAATTTTACTTTCATAAATAATCAAATGAAGTTGATGAGGGGGGTGGACCTTAATTTCGTCTGCCTGGAACCTTAATGGGATATTTACGTCTTTCATTTTATATTAAAAAAAAAACAAAAAAAAAACAAAAATTCCAATGAATATTCATTAAAATCTGAAATTTCAATTGGACAGACAGTCTTTACGATATTCTTGTGTATTTCTAACGGAATAAACTAAAACAAGGGAGTTATTATTATATGCTGACGTAGAATTTTACTTTCATAAATAATCAAATGAAGTTGATGAGGGGGGAGGACCTTAATTTCGTCTGCCTGGAACCTTAATGGGATATTTACGTCTTTCATTAAGGGAGCCAACGTATTTATAGAAGTACTAAGATGGAGTTGGCATTTGGGTAATTTTTAGGTTATTTTTAACTTCTTACTCTAACACAGAATTGAATAAAGAATATTATGTCGTAGGATAATCGGAAAAATCGGATCTTTGCGGTAATCCTAGGACGATTGCAAAGGGGCGGATATTTGGAATCTATGACAGATTTTCGTAATCATCCGAGCTATTTTCAGGTTCATTGCAAAATTGCGGCTTATCTTAGATAAGTCAAGCAAGCTCATCGGTTGATACTATGTTTTATTACTATTTATTATGACGACACGTTTGGTGCAGTGGCTGAGCTATCGGCTTCTGCGCTACGGGTCGTGGGTTCGATTCCCGCATGGAACAAATATTTGTATGGCCTACAGATAGTTGTTCCGGGTCTGGATGTTTGTGCGTGTGAAGATTTGTGTTTGTAACTGCACCCACGATACAGGAGAATTCCCAGTGTGGGGCAATCTATATATATAAAAGGAGAAGCTGACTGACTGACTGATCTATCAACGCACAACCTAAACGGCTGGGGTTAGAAACTTGAAATTTTGACAGTAGGTTCATTTTGTGACGTAAACATCCACTAAGAAGGGATTTCTCGAAATTCAACCCTTAAGGGGGTGAAAAAAAATCACGCAAGCGAAGCTGCGAGCAAAAGCTAGTGATTTATAAAAAAAGAAAGAAAAAAAAGTCGTATCTTTGCGATAATCGTAGGACGATTGCAAAGGACCGGATATTTGGAATCTAAGACAGATTTTCGTAATCATCCGAGCTATTTTTAGGATCATTTCAAAGTTGCGGCTTATCTTAGGTAAGTCGCAAATAACCGCTCAAGTTATGAGTGCTCATTGGTTGATAGTTGATACTATGTTATATTATTATTTTACCTGTTATTCCTTTACTTTGCCTATGGGCCTTTATGAAGAGCAACTTTCTGATCAACCAGAATAAAGATGTTATAAATCGACTCTTAGATTAGCCAATTAGCGTTCAAGTTTCCAATCGTCCTAAACAAACTGGGATTTTTGGAATGATCTTGAAAATAACTCGGATGATTACGAAAATCTGTCTTAGATTCCAAATATTCCATTCTTTGCAATCGTCCGTGGATTATCGCAAAGATCCGATTTTTTCGATTATCCTACGACGTATAATATGTTCTGCCTAGCTTTTTCCCAACGATGTTGGGGTCAGCTTCCAGTCTAACCAGATGCGGCTGAATATCAGTACCTAGTTTACACGGAGCGACTGCCATCAGACCTCCACAACCCAATTACTGGGTAATGTCAATATTCTAAGATTAGAACCAGTTGTCAAACTTTCGGACTTGTGACTTCCCGTACCTAATGACTGCCATAGGTATTCGTATGACACCCGGAACCGACTGTTTAACATCTCTCCGAGGCACGGAGGGGTCTTGATGTGTAAAGAACGGTCATCCTACGACTATATACGCTTCATTGATATAATAATTAACTTTTTAACAAAAATAAAACCGACTTCAAATTGTCTATCTCCGAAGTTCTTGATCAGATCTTCACCAAATTTAAATGGGACCACTTCGAAAGAATACTCTTTCAGACAAAAAAAGAATGATTAAAATCGGTTCACAATTAGCAAAGATATCGCGGAACAAACATACAAAAAAAAAAGAAAAAAAAAACATACAGTCGAATTGAGAACCTCCTCCTTTTTGGAAGTCGGTTAAAAATTGCAATTCTTTCTTCACAGAGAACTGACTGAAAAGGGCATTACACTGAGAGATGTGAATAGCTTTGGGAAAGTAAATGTAAGTATTATTCCTATTTCACCTTTCGGAAATAGCCAAGAGTGCGTAGGGCGCGTTGACACCACCCTAAATTATTAACATACTAAGTGAATATACAGTAACTTTTGGGTTTAACAAGCCCATGTTCAGTAGACCAGCAAGGGGATCAAAGTTGCGTATCTGGGGCATGTGACGCGACATGGAAAGAACAAACTCATGTAGCTAACCACGGTGAACAAGGTGGACCCGGAAAAATGCCATAGCTACGAACTTAGACCATAACATAACATCACGCCTGTATTCCCCGAAGGGTGCGGCAGAGGTATAGTAACACTCTATTTCGCCGTTATGTTTAAGTCCTATGTAATAGGGGGCGAGCCTATTGCTATCAACCGGGCACAAATCCAAACTCCAGGCTGCTATTGAGGAATTCCACACGGAAAACCCTTCGGGGAATACAGACATGATGTTATGTGTATGTATGTTGTATGTATATAATAAATTTTTTAATAGTAGTAGCAGCAAAATCAACAACATCTGTGTCATGAACAGAAACATCTAGACCAAACAATCTTGATCCAACTTGTTTACATACAAAATAATTGGTACTCAATAAAACGAAATAATAAGCAATGAGTCGAAGTTAGTCAACTTTCAAAATGCCCTCGTTTCGGAAACGGAGCAATCAAAACAAGGTCCATCGGTTCCTTCCTTTCTAAACGAGATAGTCCCATCGCAAGGTCGTCAGTTATGTCCACTCAGCGCAGAGCTGGTGGCACACGACATAAGCGGCGAGCGAGTTGGGAGCATCTCGAATTGTTAAACGTTTTAAGCGTACCTACGTTTGCGCGTTTGACCGGTGCTAACACGACTGCTGTCGAGTTACTGACGTAAATGTAACGTTAATGAGACAGCTAGTTCACATAGAAACTATTTACAGGACCCGTTTTAGCGGATCCGTTTTTATTTTGTTTATGGCGCCTGTAGTTGTATGAGCGAGTTCACATACACGAAAGTATTTCGAATCCAGTAAAAAAATACTGGATCCGTTATTTTTATCGTATCCTTCCAGCCAGATGCGACGCAGTTGCCATTTTTTAACGGATTCGTTAAAATTTAGTTTTTAATTGGAAATACTAGTTTCTTCCACACTATTTAATTAAATTGAAAAGTTTATTCATGTCTATGTATGATACAAATTGTGCAAGTCGCAAAAAAAATTACTAAAATTTTATACGACAGTTGTATTTTCGATTCAAAAGTCGCTTACATTAGCGATACGTTTATGTTTACGTATAGTGCAAGGCCTACTGGAAAAAAAATTCCAACCCCTCTACCCTTGGTTGTCGCGAAAGGTGACCAAACGAAGTATGTCCTGAAAATGCTCAACAGTATCTATCTTATTTATGATTAGTTACGGTTTACTCACGTGCATTTTTCGGGATTACCCGACTAGTTTCGGACCCAAATGGAGCCCTTAATCATGAGCTGATCACGCGGCGAGGTCGCAAGACGAACTAGCGCTGCACCGCGCCGCGTAGCGTTGCGCCCGCGACGAGAGGGGCGCGCTCTGTGTCGTAGTATCTATCTTCCTGTGTACTCAATAACATACTATGATTTTGTGATGTATTAAATAATTGTGTAGCAAAGTACCAGTACTTTTAGAGTGACGGTGAATATGATCGCTTTTGCCCAGCACTGGAATCCAGTCAGACGTCTTTTGTAGAAAGTTGTAGTTTTTAACAAAAACTTTGCTCGGGGAAAATGTTATTGGGTTTTTCCACTAGGAATTTCTCAGTAGCAGCTCGGAGTCTGGATTTGTGCCCGGTTAATGCCAATAGGCTCGCCCCCTATTACAAGTGACTTAAACATAACTGGCGTAACGAGGGTGTACTAAAAACACCTCTGCCGTACCCTTTGGGGAATATATGGCGTAATGTTATGTTTTAGAATTACCGTTCTTCACAGACCTCGGATTCGTCTTCTGCGTGAGATACGAGGCATCATTGCGTGCAATATTTATTGCGTAGGGCTCTGAGTAAACTTTAAACAATATTATAAAAGCGTTCCTCACTGATTTACTTTCGATACAGTAAGGATTTTTTATTATATTTAATGGGCTTGCGTTAGACCGCAATCTCACCTGATGTTAAGCGATGGTACGGTCTACGATAGTACACGCTTGTCCAGCAAAAACCTGTTCACTCGAGACTTGAAGATAACCAGATTTTACTTATCGGGAAACACAAGTAAGGCATTCCACTCCTTAGCGGTATGCATGATAAAGCTATTTACAAATCGCTTCGTACGTAAGGGTGGGATGTCCAACATATAATGGTGGCGCTTTGATAAATGAAAAGGACATGTTTATTTGAATAGGAAAAAATGCAGTAAATAATTTCTAGCCCACACAAGCTGAAAAAAGAAGCATAAGTTCATTTAGCAACCACGGTACTGTACCTTTTTATTATCCAACAATCGACTTATTTACATGTAATTTTAAAATCGCTCTCCGCTCATACCTTAGCTCCGCTTCAACCCATCAAAGCGTCCACATAAATGGTATAAGCGCACCGCTTGGGAGTTTCCCACCATTGTGGCCGCAAACGAGCCATTGTGCGTCCACCTTGGCCGAAATCTAGCCGAGCTGATGATGTCTATGTACAGCAGGTATTCCATAGCCATGGTCTCAGGAAGTCGGATTCCTTGGTAATTAACGAATTTTTGCACTTCAAGGGACGATTGTAAGAAATTACAATCGGCCTTTTCGCTTTTTCGCTACGCACGCGTACTAGTAGTGGAATATTAATTGAAGATTTCAATTAAGATCTCTACTAGACTGCCTTATGCGTCCAGTGGTTGCAAGAGCGACTGCGGAGCATGGGGTCCTGGGTTCGATCCCGAGGTCGAGCAAAGTGTTATTGGGTTTTTCCAGTAGGAATTTCACAGTAGCAGCCCGGAGTCTGGATTTGTGCCCGGTTAATGGTAATAGGTTCGTCCCCTATGACATGGGACTTATAAACATAACTGGCGAAATGAGGGTGTACTAAAAACACCGGCAGAACCCTTCAGGAAATACATGGCGTGGTCTTATGTTTATGTAATTAAGATCTCTCTAAGTTCTAAAAGGTAATTAAAGTGTGGCATCTAAGACGTCACATGCGAACTACACAACTCGACGAATGTTTAGCAGACTACAGTGACTACCTACAAGTGACAATTCTCAAAAATGTGTCGTCACAAATCCTGCATCGTGATATCAAAATTTGACACGCAGATAGTATATACAGGATGTAAACGAAATCATGTAATTCCGTCAAACCTCGTGATATTCTGCTGGCATAGATTAACCCTGCACGGGATACTTTTGGATTCAATATAAACATTTTTACAAAAAGTAAACTCCGAGCGTATTGCGCGGCTATCGCTTGCAGCGCGGTCATTTAACCCGTGCGTTAAAATGCCTCACGTTAAAAACACATGTTTACTTTTTAACCGACTTCCAAAAAAGGAGGAGGTTCTCAATTCGTCTGAATGTTTTTTTTTTCTTTTTTTTTTTTAATGTTTGTTACCTCATAACTCCGCCATTTATAAACCGATTTAGATATTTCTTTTTTATTTGAAAGGATATACTTCAGATTGGTCCCATTTAAATTTGGTGAAGATCTGATGAAGAACTTCGGGGATAGACAATTGAACTCCTCAATGACGAACAGTACGCATAATGTGATGATGTGATTATGTTACGAGCAGCGTCTTTAGTAGGTCCAACCATATTTTATAATTAGGGCCACTAAAACGAAAAAAATAAAAAAACATTTTAACAAAAATAAAACCGACTTCACTAAAACGATGAAAAGAATAAAATAATTACCATATTATAAAATTAACAGTTTTAGAAGTCGGTGCTAATCCACGCTGAACCAAATTGAAGGCACCGACTTCTAAAACTGTTAATTTTATAATATGGTAATTATTTTATTCTTTTCATCGTTTTTTTGAAGTCGGTTTTATTTTTGTTAAAATGTTTTTTATTGTATTTTGTTTTATTGTATACAAAAGTATTTCGTCCAGGGTTAATCTATGTCAGCAGTACATCATGAGATTTGAAGGAATTACATGATTTTGTTTAGACCCTGTATACAACTTCCCAACATCAACCGATGGGCAGTGGCCCGCCAGGCATTAGACCTGCCTGGTAGGAGGATCCTCCCTTTTCGTTAGATGAACACCATACCTTGTCCCTCCACAAAAGCATTGAGATTCTTGTCATCCATCTTTATGGGACTGTCTTAATTGTGTCTTCAGTATGAATAAGTGCATTATTTTTACCAAAAGATAAAAACTATGCCTGCCTGACCACAGAAAAGAAATCCAGATCCTCGAAAGGTGATTACTGCGACTGTACACATGACAATCGCAGTATATCTGAGGCCTATAAAATTAAAGGCAGCTAAATCCAAGTCTGTCAAATATTCAGGAAGCTACAAAAACTGATATTTTTGTCAAGGTAGCGAATGCCAATATCGGTTTTTGGACTGAATTTCTAAGGGACTTAGCTGCATTTGTTACTAAAATGAATACACCAAAGCCTGTCCAACTAACTAAACTAGATGGCGCCATAATTAACTAATGTTATAGCTGCCTTTGACTTGATAGGTTTCATCTAGTAAACGATTTGCTGACGTTGAAATTAAATCAGGTGGTTAACTTGCGACAGCTTTGAGTTCTAAATCAATCGAGTTTGATTCGAATTAGTATTAATTCGTACTCTTGAAATCGACAAAAACGCATGCTTCTGAAACTAACCACTGTTTTCGATATTACTCGACTGATACAGAATTGGGGGCCAATTCTATTAACAGAAACGTTGAGCAATCGCAAACGAACCGAAGCCAACCATTCAAATTATTTGACAATAAATTGAAAAGCAAACATTTTTTCACGGAGGGGCTCGTGGCTAAACAACAACCGCGCCGATCGTACGATTTGCAAGGTTAAGCTGCGCTTGCCGCGATCAGTCCGTGGATGGGTGACCATTTGTTACACATCGAGACCCCTCCGTGCTTCGGAGAGCACGTTAAGCCGTCGGGCCCTGGTGTCATACGAATACCTATGACAGTCGTTACGGGTAGTCAGAAGCCCGAAAGTCTGACAAACGGTTTAACCTTAGGATATCGGCATTGCCCAGTTACTGGGTTGCGGAGGTCTGATGGCAGTCGCTCCGTGTAAAATACTGGTATTCAGCCGCATCTGGTTAGACTGGAAGCTGACCCCAAGATAATTGGGAAAAGGCTAAGAGAAAGAAGAAGAATTGTAGTTTTTTTGCGGTTTGGCAACAATTTTGATAGTAGAATTAGACCCCTGGCACCTGTCGGCAGTGCAACAGTAAGCATCCAGATCACTTGTTTTGATCATAATGGATAAATATTGATGGCAATAGGCTCGGCTGCATAATGTTAATAATTTGAGTAGGTTTTTGCGATCTATTTCCGTTCCACCGCTCCCGCAAACCTTCCCAATTGAGCGCGAAAGAGACACCTGCATCTCGGACTGATTTCTCCTTCAAATCTGAACCGATTTTAATATTTTTATCTGTAATAATTTAAGAAAGACTTTGGTTATGTCTGTATGTTTGTTTTTTTTATTCGCCTTTGTTTGCCAGATGTTTGAAAACGGTTGTAAAACCGGTCGATTATTGTAAAATTTTAACATTTATAGTTCTTTTAATAATTGATTTATTGACAAAAACAAAACATACAGACATAGTCGTGGTAAATATCCTTACTAATCCTTACTAATATTATAAATGCGAAAGTTTGTATGTATGGATGTGTGGATGTATGGATGTATGGATGTTTGTTACTCTTTCACGCAAAAACGGCTGAACGGATTTGAATGAGATTTGGCACACAGATAGACTATGCCCTGGATTAACACATAGGATAATTTTTATCCGGGTACATCAAGTGGTTCCCCTAGGACGCGGGTGAAACCGCGGGTAATAGTCTAAAATGCTTTGTCCTGAATGACTGACTGACGGATCAACGCACAGCCTAAACCGCTGATCGTAAAGACCTGAAACTTGGAGGGCGTGTTCTTTGTATGACGTAGGCATCCGATAAGAAAGGATTTTTCGAAATTCTACTCCTAAGGGGGTGAAAAAGGGGGGCAACGTTTGTATGGGACAACGTGATTCCTTGGTCCAATCTACTTCAAATTTTGCATAAACCTTTTTTAACAGAATTGATGGAAGACGTGTTTCGTATTTTATTGAAATTCATCCTCTAATGGTATTAAAAAGGGGTAGAAAGTTATTTTGGCGGTGATTTGCTTCGAAGTTGATATCGATAGCTGGTAAGGATTAGAACATATTGGTTATAAATTATACGAATCATTCCATATTTAAAAAAAAATGTAAAATACAAATATAAAAGAATATTTAAATCGGATTAGAATTTGAAATTTCAATTTTATTTGTTCTTGGATAATTGAATGAAAAACTTACCTTATACCTTGATTTTCCTTCAAAAATTCCTTGGAAATCTCATAAATTACCTACTTAGCAAATATTTGCGATTGCTGTATAATTTGTTTGGAAGTTCATTTTCATTATTTCATTAGAATATTTTCAGTGTAGTTAATTTAATTTCTTTTCAATTTGTTGTTATAATAATTAAAAAGGATTCTTTGTGTTTGATTTGTTAGTGTATAATATAGGTTTTTAGTTTTAATAGTAAAAATATCTGTGTTTGATTTGTTGTGTATAATAATAGTTATAGTTTTCTTTTAGTTTGTTTTAGAAGTTTAATTTTGTGTGGATTGTTTTTCGCAATTTATTTACATTTATAAATTTGTCTGTGTCCATTTTAAAAATGGGTGCAGAGTTGGTTAACTTCAATGGGAAATTAATAAACCTTACTATTGTACCAATAGTGGGAGATGCCGCAAGCCTTTTCCGTACGCTTTCTTATTTGTTGTACGGCACACAAGAACGCTCAATAGATATTCATAAAGAAATTGTGTGTCATGTGACGAACAATTGGGATGAATTTGCTGTTATGCATCATGACCGTCATGGCAACAATCATAGGACAAAAGAAGAGTATACTTTAGATATGTTACAAAACTCTACATATGGCAGTTTTTGCAAGTTAGTTGCAGTCGGTCAAATATACCCATTTGTATTTGAAGTGTATTGAAATGACAACCTGTATGCCAAATTTGGTACAGAGGACCAACCTATCAAAAGGTTACGTTTTCCCCAAGATCTTTCTAATAGTCACTTTGATGCCTACGCTGATGCGGATAGTGATAATAACACTGATGAGCGTCCAATAGCCAAAAAACGGCGCATTGAAATGGCTGTATCTCCGACGTTTACTCAATCTTCACTAATTTCTAATGTTGTGCAAGACTTTCATTCGCCTACTTATACAATTATTTAATCTGAATGTGAGTCAGATTTAATTTCTTCTTTGTCCACTAATAATTGCATAGCATTTCCAACATTCACTACCCAAGAGTCAGTTCAAAATGAAATTAGATTGACAAATAATCATTAAAAAAAGCATTAGAGCAGTGGTGGCCCAGTGGTAACGGCCCCGACTTACGAGTTGTATGTCGTGGGTTCGAACCCCGCCAGGCGCATTACTTTGTGTAATTTATTTCATCACCACTGCTCTCAAAACGGTGAAGGAAAACATCGTGAGGAAACCGGCATGTCCTAGAACCAAACATTCGAAGACATGTGACATCTACCAACCCGCACTGGGCCCGCGTGGTGGATTACGGCCCATTCCCTCTCACAGAGAGGAGGCCTGTGTCCCAGCAGTGGGAACATTATAGGCTGCTGATGACGATGATGATTCAAATTATATGAGAGTGGGCGTTATTTGAGTAGTTCGGAGGCAGTTTGAAGGATTTTAGGGTTTCCCATACATGAAAGGTTTCCCGCAGTCATACATTTAGCTGTCCACCTTGAAAATGGCCAACGAGTCTATTTTAATTCCGACAACCTCGCCGACATAATTAATAGCCCACCAAAAACGACACTGTTAGCATTTTTTGATTTATGTCAAACAGATGATTTTGCTAAAACCCTTCTATATGCGGAAGTGCCTTCATATTTTGTAAGGCAAAAAAACAAATTTGTGAGAAGGAAAAGAGGAAAACCCGTAGATGGCTGGCCAGGAATAATGAAAGAACACGCTCTAGGTAGAGTGTACACGGTTCACCCGAATAACACCGAGTGTTACCATCTTCGTTTACTTTTGCACGAGGTTACCCCCTGGTTAGGGGTCCATCGTCCTTCGATGACTTGAAGACTATCAACGGTGTCCTCCAACCAACTTTTCAATTAGATTGCATGAAACTTGGCTTGCTAGAGGACGACAAACATTGATATTCTGCCCTAGAGGAAGCAGCCCTATGCGACTCGCCATTTAAAATGCGTGAATGCGTTTAAAGTGCGTGCGTGGCATTCTGTCAGATTACAGACGCACTAAGTCTTTGGGTAAAATACAGGGATAGCCTATCAGAAGACTACAAACGACAAGTGGAAAAGTTTTCTAGCATTATAGATGAACATCTAGCAGATGAAATCTACAATAAATGTCTGGTCACAATATGAGAAGCTGTATTAGCATTAGGAGGACAAAGCCTACAGCAGTACGGGTTGTCTCAGCCTCAAAAGTCTGAAGGCTTACACAATAACCGGGACTACCTGAAGGAAACAAGTAACGATGTCAATTCCTTAGCAGAAGTGGTGTCGAGTAGTGAAGGCTCTGTAACCAATGAACAAAGACGTATTTATTATAAAATACTTTCCAGTATCGATGCAGGTGTAGGTGATATCTTTTTTTGGATGCTCCTGGTGGAACAGGCAAGACTTTTCTATTAAATTAACTGTTGGCCAAAGTGAGAAGCAATCGTGATATCGCCTTAGCGGTCGCATCGTCCGGAATTGCTGCCACGCTGCTGGAAGGAGATAAAACTGCACACTCCGCGTTTAAACTTCCTCTCGATTTGATACAACCCCAAACCCCACTCTGCAATATACCCAAACAAAGTAATATGGCAGAAGTACTCCGCAAAACGAAATTAATTGTTTGGGATGAGAGTACTATGGCTCATAAAGGGAGTTTCGAAGCCCTAAATAGTTATTTACAAGATGTTAGGAATAATAATTGTCAAATGGGAGGAGTTACTGTATCGTTAGCAGGCGATTTCCGGCAGACTTTACCCGTAGTGCCCAAAGGAACGCGAGCAGACGAAGTTAAAGTGTGCATGAAGCGGTCTCATTTGTGTGTTGTTGTGGCCTTCAGTGACAAAACAGAGCCTTACCAAAAATATGAGAGTCCATCTGAGGAGAGATGTTACAGTTCTCAGATCTGTTGCTTAAAATAGGAAATGGTGATTTCCCGGAACTGGATAATAATATAATTCTACGCGGACGAAGTCGCGGGCAAAAGCTATATATCATAAAGTAGAAAATATTTGCTCTAGTGACATTATCCAAGGAGGAAACTGAGGAATACGTTTGTATGGACTAAATGCCGACCGCATTTCCTCTTAAATATAACGGCGAAATAAGGGTCTTACTATACACCCCTCTCCAACCCTTCGGGGAATATAGGCGTGATGTTATGTTATTACCTAACAGCAGGTGCTTTATACTGTTGAGTGTACATAGAGATACTTGGCGTTTACGACTTTGTTGAGTGCAGCAATATTAGGTCATTTTACCGAGAATCTCAACAATGGTCCTGTTATTAACTTCAAAGTTTTAATTTTCTTTCCAACGGTTAATGGACCTGACCTAGTTCTACTTTTCATAAAAATAACATAATATCACGCCTGTATTCCCCGAAGGGTAGGGCAGAGGTGTATAGCACCCTCATTTCGCCGTTATGTTAAATCCCATGTAATAGAGGGCGAGCGTATTGCCATCAACCGGGCAAAAATCTAAACTGCGAGCTGCTACTGAGGAATTCCAGACGGAAAAACCCAATAGCACTTGGTCTGACCCGGGGATCGAACCCAGGCATCAACGAGGCAGTTAAAAAATAATTTAATTATAAATCTATTATTTAATACACAAACGGAAAGATGAAGTTAAAATTAATTGTACTGTCAAGTCAATAACGTCAAAGAAGAACACGATTATTCGAAGCTAAATTATTATGCGAAGCATGCACTTCGTAATGTAAAAATAGAATATGAATAATCGATATTGAACATTCCATTTTTTCGACGACATAATTCCGTTATTTCAATTAAAACAATGCCTGCATTCAACAGAACAATATTTTCAAGGTATTTTTGGATCACAATTTTATTGTTGTTTAAACAAAACATTTAAGAATTATTGTTTTACGGTTCTATTTTTTTTTTTTTACGGTATTTTTTTTTTAGCTTACCGTTGACTCCTCATCATAGCAGACCTCTTTGTTAATATGTGGAAAATGTTGTGGTTATTACATTGATTTTGTTTTTATATACCTTACTGATAAGTGTTTTATGTAATGTAATATCGTTTTTTTTTCCAAATAAAATAAAATATTTTTTTTTTATAAAAACAGACCCGAACAATTTTTTGAAACGTTTTGTTTTTTTCATATTTTTCAATTCGACTACTTGTCGATGGTCTTGCGGACCATTTCTACGTAACCGGGCAGTCATTGGCGAGACCTGAAGGGAATACGTATTGTCGTATTGCCCACCGATTTATAATCGGCTTTTAACTTTCATCTAGCTCTCGTGCATAAGACTGTATGTACACATCATTATTTTTTATTATTCTTTCCTTGTTGCGTTTGACCTTAGTCTCATCTGACGGTAAGCGCAGATGGTCTAAGATGGAGCACACGAATCTATGGAACAGAGATATAGTGGGATTCCCCTATACCCGTCTGGCTCTCATACACGACGGAACACAGTAAACTCTGACTTTAATGTGAGGGTGGTAGCTAGCCAGGCGGACTGTATAGATCCTACTACCAAGCGTGCTGGGTTTTGTTGAATCTTACAACACGCTTTAATTTCCAGCGTGCGGTGAGGAAGTTTTATACTCTAGCCCGTCCCCACACGGGATAAACAGAACTGGAGCTTCGTGTTTTATTGTGAATACTATCACAACTTTTAAGGAATAAAGACGCTGTTACTAATTTAGAAAACGCTTCTTTATCTTATTAAATTTCATCATCATCATCTCCCTGCCCTTATCCCACACTAGATGGGTTCGGCACAACATGCATTTCTCTTCCATTCTACTGTATCAGCCGTCATCAAAGTACTCCTTTCTTACTCATATCTTCCTTCATCTTATTGAATTTATTTTCAGTTACTCTTTATTAGCAAACAGGCCAAGAACCTCCTGATGGAAAATTGTTAAGTCCCATGTGTCTATAATTTCTCCAAAACCCATACCCTTCAACCCTGGACGCGTTGCGGCTTGGCATTTACCTGTAGGTACAGTAAAATTTTCTGAGTAGCTTTCTTCTCTGATTTTCTACTAAAAGAGATGACAGGCCATTTGCTTGTTTCGTAATTATTGTTTATGTTTGATATGCGAGTCTTTATAATTTCGCTCCAAGTAAAAAAATAATTTGTTTTCTTAATTTGATAAAACACCAATCAAAATATTCTGTTTAGCCTTTTCCCAACTATGTTGAGGTCAGCTTCCAGTCTAACCAGATGCGGCTAAATACGGAACCCAGTTATCGGGAAATGCCGATATCCTATGGTTACACCGGTTGTCAGATATTTCGGGCTTCTGACTTCCCGTAACGACTGTCATAAGTATGACACTCGGGACCGATAGTTTTACGTGTTTTCCGTGCACGGAGGAGTCTCGATGTGTTACGAACGGTCACTCATCCGCGGACTGACCGCGGCAAACGCAGTTTAACCTCGCAAATCGTATGATCCACGCGGTTGGTAATTAGCCATGAGCCCCTCTAAATTACCAAGCTAAATAATTATTATAATTTCCATGACATCGCCAAATGATTTTTTTATATCCAGTACACACGCGTACACACGCACCAGAATAAAGGGATCGAATCCTAAGAAAGATACATTGGAAGCGTTCATCTTTTCACGATACAGATTTATTACAGAAAAGATTATATCAATAAGAGCCTGATTTATCGCTTCATTAGGAACAACAGTTGGTAAACGAAAATGTTCGTAGGAACTATGAAAATGAAAACAATTTATTCGTCTTAGGTGTTATGTATTTCGTCGGTCGGCAGTTAAAACCACGTAGGTATGTGTAAAATACAAATTTTTAAAAGAGATAGATTTAACTGTCTCCTGCAAAAAAAATAGTCGTTCAAATGTTAATACACGTTTGTCATCGTACGTCTTACTTTACTTTGTTGAACTAGTACGTGTATGACGAGTTTATCAATGTAAAGAACAAATAAAACACTTTTGAAGGAAATTTTATTTACGAGGTTTTCACTGCCGAGCGTCGATTTGTAGTTTATATAGATGTTTATCATTATTTAAAATTTTATCGATATGTATCCATTCGTTTTTAATATTTCACCTACCTACTTGCGTGAAACCTTTTCTATGTGTAGTTTAACAAAGATATTAAAAAAATACATTTGATCTTATAATCAGAATATTCATTTAGGAGATTTAATTTTGACCTAATAATTAGTATTTATTTTGTGGGGCTCGTGGCTTATTAACTATCGCGCAGATCATACGATTTGCAAAGTTAAGCAATGTTTGCCACGGTCAGTCAGTGGATAGGTGACCATTCGTTAGGCATCGAGACCCCCCCCCCCCCCGGTTGGGTTCCCGCATTGTCGTTGCGGGGGGGCTTAGTAGCCATGGCATTGAACCCCACGGTGAAGCGAAGAGGAACCCAAGGAGGGAGGGGCCGCTCGTCGGGGCTTGGGTCTGGTAGCCCTCGATGTAGCGGCCAAGTAGGTTGCGGTGTCGCTTCGGCGACATCGCAACTGAGGCGGGCCGCGATGTCGTTTGGAACGCATCGCGGCTGAGTGCGGGAGGCCGCGGCGGGAGAGGAGTGCCGGAATTACGGTGCGCCGTTCTCCCTACCTTCCGCGGCCTTGACGGGGCCGTGGGCGGCGGGGCCACTAATCTGACCCGTCGCAGGGGGACCAGGGGTGCCCAGACACGGGGTAGTCTGGCACCCATGTACTTGTTTGGTCCCCGGGGTGGTCACGGCGTACCATGTGTTCTGGTGCGCCGGTGATGTGGGGTGCCCCCCGCGCCTCTCAGGAGGTCGTGGGGTGGGGCCTACAGTGGAGAGGTCCACCAGCAGTTGGTGGACCAAGACCTGCCGGGGTTGCGGTGCATGCAATAGCGAATCCCGCGACCCCGGCCTTAGGTCAGAAGGAGAGACACCGTGGTGGTTTTAGCCGGTAAAAGTCCGGCACACCCCCCCGTCTGCGCCAGACGGGGGATAGTCCATGAGGATTTCCCCACGTAAAAAAAAAAAAAAACAAAGAAAAAAAAAGGCATCGAGACCCCACCGTGCCTCGGAGAGCACGTTAAACAGTCGGTCCCGTGTGTCATAAGAATACCTATGACAATCGTTACGAATAGTTAGAAGCCTGAAAGTCTGATAACTGGTCTTACTTTAGTAAAGTAGTAACTGTGTTGCGGAGGACTAATGGCAGTCGCTCCGTGTAAAATACTGGTATTTAACCGCATCTGGTTAGACTGGAAGCTGACCACAACACACTTGGGAAAAAGCTAGTGTTATCGGTGACTGGTAACACTGGACAATGTTGACATAGGAGGGTAACCGTCAAGATTAATCAACGTACCCGAAGTTATAAAAACAGTGGTCATTCGACGAAGCAGAGGATTCCATGTCGAACAGCCGAAGAAGTCTGACCTTTTATATCTGGTTTACTTGTCCTCATTTTCTGATCTTGTGTTAATTATTATATTGTGATATATTGTGAACTAGCTTCAGTAACTAATCACTAACCTAATTAAAAGTACTCTCAGTGGTGGAGAGTCTATGTTGGTTTAATTTACTTTATTTACATACATAAACTCACGCCTTTTTCCCATGGGGGTAGGCAGAAACTATAGAACGCCACATGCTACGACCCTTACATACCCCTTTCGCTTCATCCACATTCATACATCTTGTCATACACGCACGCCGGTTGAGAGTACTATGCACCTGACCTTTGTGAAGAACATCACCAATAACATCGATGTATGTCCTTCTAGGACGTCCTCTACCGGCGTTTTCATTGACATCCGCCTTATAAATTCCTTTTGTTAATCGCCGTTTACTCATTCTCTCAACATGACCAAACCACCTAAGCATACTCCTTTAAATTTTTATCACTACATCATCTTTAAAACCGCAACTTTGTCTAATCTCATCATTTCTCAATCTATCATTCAAAGTTACACCGCACATACTTCGCAAGGAACGCATTTCCACGGCATTTATTCTACTTTCATGCCTCTTCTGCCACGACCAACATTCACTTCCATACCTAAGCGTAGGTACCAGCACACCATTATGGACAGCCAGTCGTGCCTTTTTGGACATCGACTGGCTAGCCACAACCGCATGCATACACTTTAACTTTATTTACCATGCTCCCAATCCTGACATACCGATATTAGCTATAACTGTAATACTAGATTCACCCGTACAAGATTCTGTTGTATGTCTTATAGACCAGGCAGAACGAATGAACTAGTAGATTGATGTTATTATCAACATGTGCAGATTATTCAAAGAATACCTAACCTACTGTATTCATCTCCATTAAAATTGTTCCAGGATTGTATACAAAGCACGCAGACGCCATTCAATTACAATTTACTTTGCGTGGGACAATATATTTATAAATAAATGTTTGTTATAAATGCTTTTCACGTCACTCATAATTTAACCTACACGCGTGTTACTGACACAATTACTCACCCGAAAGTTCCATACAAAACAATGTTAAAATCTACATTGAAATAACCACTTTATCGTGCTGAATATAGAGTTTACCTTTGAGTTGTAAGTGCTCGTAATTTGTACCTAGTGTAGGATAAAGTTTTAGACATGACAGTCCTTTGAGCACCCGTGACAATAATTACAAGAGCTATAAATATGAAAGCTGTTTTTGTAGTTTAATACTTTGGTTATGTTATGTATAGAGCGAGAAAGACAGCGTGAGACCGCACGCGATAGCACTCACGCTGTCCTTCTCGCTCTATTAAATGACGTTTCTGAGCGGCAGAAAAGGATAAGGAATGAAAAAACGCAATTCTGTGCTGACAGATGTGGGTCAACCCTTATTTGCTTGGTGGTAGGATCTATACGGTCTGCCTGGCTAGCTACCATCCTCACATTAAAGTCCAGCGCCAAGCAGTTTACTGTGTTCCGTCGTGTGTATGTGAGAGCCAGAGGGGTATAGGGGAACCCCTCTATATCTCTGTTCCTTGGATTCGTGTGCTCCATCTTAGACCCTGTTTGCGCTTACCATCAGGTGAGATTGGCTCAAATGCGAACAAGTCAAGATTATTTTTTAAAATCTTTTCACTTCAGCATGTAAGCTTTATACTATAACCTAATCATAATATTTTAGTTCTAACTTTGCTTTATTTATTTTTATTGCATTTTTTATCTGTTTCTCTATTCTTATTCCATTTAGCTTAGACAAAGTCATTAAAGTTTTCAACGAAGACATTGTTTTTGTAAAGTAATATCTTGTTTAATTGTTTTGTTTTGTCTTGCTTTGATTTCAGACTGAGTCACCTGACGATTCGACGCAGTATTTTTCTCTTATTCTTCCTGATGAGAGAGGTACTACTTTTTGTATATTCTAGGGAAGTTTTTTATATTATAAAATTATTACTGAAGATCATCATCACCTGTATGTCCAAGCCTATTCTGTACTCATACCTACTGCATAATCAACCCACTATTGTCCAACTGAGAATAGGCCTTTTCTCAGAATGAGAAGGATTTAGACCTTAGTCCACCACGCTGGTCTCATGCATTTTGTCAGATTAAACACACAATCGAGAACTCATTGGAGCAGTCTCAGGTGTGCAGGTTTCCTTACCATGTTTTCCTTCACCGTTAACGCAAGTGATGATCAAATATTGATCCGCAGATGAATTCGAAAAGTCAGCGGTACGGGCAGCGATTAAACACAGACCTTTCTACATGGAAGCCAAGCGTTCTATTTTTAGACTATCATTGCCTATACCTTAGTTTTTGTATACCCTAAAACCGAAAAGGGGTTATTGTACTCATCATTATGAACAAATTCTACTAAGCCTGAAAACGCAAAAAAAAAACAGCTGTACCATACATTTTGTCAAATTATGTAAAAATATGTAAAAATTGTTCATAATGCAAATAGTCAATGTTTATAGTTATATCTATCCACCATTAATACAACCATTTACAGAAGATATATTATAATTTAATACAGATTACTTATTCAGCTTCAGACTATTAGTCTAACTTCACCAACAACTTCACCCGCTCAGTGGTCCTAGTATAACTCCCAAAGGGACGCCAATCAGTTCCGTTGAACCTCAACATTTTACTTCGTAAAGTACCCGATTAGTTTACGAATATTGATAAGTTTATCGTTGTGTATTCTATGTCGACTTTTGAAAGGAATATTTTAATAGATACTACTTTAAGTAGGTAGCCAACATGTGTGTAGATCTTTAAAACACTTGTTTGAAAAATTTTACACATGATCATTAAGTGTTAAGACCAAGATATTTCTTTTAAAAATACCTTTAGACAAATTATGTTTATAACTGGTTTTTAGGTGTAAACTAGGCAATAACACCTAGCAATTTTATTTCAGTCGTTCTGAATATGGACTGAATTTGCCCATAATTATTAAATTGAGCATGAACTCCGGATATCACGTCCTGCATAACATTGAACAGCGTTTGATTTATAATACCTGTTGTAAGGAAACAAAATGTTGATTAACTTTTACTTTATATGCTTTAATTTGATTAAGGATGTAATGAATAAAATTGATACTGAAGCAATTTAATTGATTGCGTAGAAATGGCGTGCGTGCAGACCCTTAGCTATTAATAGATTCGATTTACTAGCAATCCGCTATCTTGGGACGTTATATTTTTGGTATTGAATGTATATTGCTGTAAGTATGAATTGGTTGGTAGAAATTAATTAAGTAAATGCTTTGTTTAAAAATGAACGGTTGTTCACGAAATATTGACGCATCGTGACATTTTACATAAATGGACTTCGTAGAAAAATATTTAATTATGTTACAGGTAGGTACATATACAATAATATGATAAGTAGAATTTATATGGAACTTGTGACCCGCCCCGGCGTCGCTAGGGTGCAATGTAGAAATAATGTGGGGCATATAAACCTTCCTCTTGAATCACTCTATCTATTGCTGAAAACTGCATTACAATCCGTTGCGTAGTTTAAAAGATCTAAGCGTACAGACAGCGGGAGGGACTTTGTTTTATACTATTAATCTAAGATCCCAGTCTACCACGGCCTTCACCGAGCTGGTTAATGGATGAAAAGTATTTTATATCAAATTAAATATGTCAATAAATATATTGCAAATGGGTGGACTAAAAAAATTCAATCCAGAATATGATTAATAAAATTTTGTTTTAAATATTTCACTCTTGGGTAGGTAGGTATAAACACACCATTTATACCTGCCTACCCAAGAGTTGTGACGGGAAAAAAATAGTCAACCTAACGTTTGCATATTCTATAGGCTTCATACTTTCGATTGGTATGGAATTTGTCTATTAACCAAACCAGAGAAATGTTTGAATTTTTTTTTATTCTATCCTGGGATCCTATACTATATGTAAAGATTAATAATTTCATGACAAAACGCTCATGATAGGACACCCTTTGTCTTGATCACTAGTGCTATCTATAAGTAGGTATATAAAAATCAATTGCCGTGCGTTAGTCTCGCAAAAACTCGAAAATGGCTTGAACGATTTGAATATTATTTTTTTGCCTCATTACTGGAGTGGTTTAGGAAAAAAAATAGGAAAAATTAAAAAAAAATTGGTCGTATTATGTTCATCGAGCAGCTAGTATTTAATAGATCATATAAGAAAAACCTGCACAATAAGACTCGAAAAGGTAGGTCGTATCTTAAATCTCCTACAGGTTAGGCATTACCCTTGCGGTGCATGCACTAGCGAATCCCGTGACCCCGGCCTTAGGTCAGAAGGGGGGACACCGTTGGTTTTTAGCCGGTAAGAGTCCGGCAGACCCCCTCGCTTTCCTCGAACGAGGGACATCCATGAGGATTTTCCAACGAAAAAAAAAAAAAACGTTAGGCATTACCCACTTTATTTAAAGTAATTGATTTAACCTTTTAAACGCCTACGAGGCTACGACGCCTATAGCCGTAAAAAAAGTATGATAAATTTGTAGCGTGGCGTGGAGGGAAGTGCTCATACGTCTACAGGATGTAAACGAAAACATGTAATTCCTTTAAACCTCGTGATGTACTACTGACATAGATTAACCCTGCACGGGATACTTTGGGATACAATAAATAAAAATTACAAGAAGTAAATACGTGTTCTTAACGCAGGGCATTTGAGCGCCCCGAGTTAAATGACCGCGTGGCGAACGATAGCCGCGCAATTCGCTCAGGGTGCTAAAATGCCTCACGTTAAGAAGACCCATGTTTACTTCTTGTATTTTTTTGTATTGAATCCAAATGTATCCTGTGCAGATTAATCTATGTCAGCAGTACATCACAAGGTTTGAAGGAGCGACTAGGTGGAGCGACGCTATACGTAGGGTAGCCGGCAGCAACTGGAGAAGGACAGCCGAAGATCGGGCTCAGTGGCGTGCTTTGGGAGAGGCCTATGTCCAGCAGTAAACTGATGTACGTTGATGATGATGACATGATTTCGTTTACACCTTGTATAGCGTGGCGTTGAAAAGGTTAAAACTGTAAGGGAACGAGGTATGGTGGTCCTCCTACGAAAAGGTAGGATCCTCCTACCAGGGGGGCTTATGCCTGGCGGGCCGCTGCCTAAACCTTTGGCCAGACTGCAAACGCGGGCGCGGGGCGGGCGCAGTGCGGCGATTTCAAACAGAAGAACTTCATTTGAGTGTCCATAGTGGGCACGCGGGCGCGGGAAGCGGCGCGGACTACTTGGCGCGGGGAGCGCGCGGGTAGCTCACGCCATAGGTCGTTCATACAAGTGGCCGCAGTGAGAGCGCGGGCGGCAAGCGACAACCCGCGCGGGAGCGGGGGATCTCAAACTAGTTCAAGCTGACCACGCGCGTAGTTGTGATGGCGTCTTCAAAATTAAATGTTGAAGAATTAATAAGTGCTATTCAAGCACGATCTGCTCTGTGGATGTCGAAACATCGTTTTTAGTAAGAACTTTCCAGTAAAAATAAGTCTTCTTCATCCATATGATATTTTGACAAACACTGGACACGACAACGCTCAGAACGACGTCACACTCCACTGCGGACAGGTAAATCGCGCGAGTTCCCGCACCCGCGCTGCTCCCCGCACCGCGCTGCCAGTCTGGCCAAACACTTACGGTTGCCTTTTAATTTTTTTTTTCTATTCGACTGCTTGTAGATGGTATTGCGGACCGTTTCTACATAACTGGGTAGTTATTAAATGATGGAATCAGGCATTACTTTTCGGAAATCCATGACCTATAAATATACAATAAAATATTTAGTGTTAATTCCGCGAAAAACAGTTGATCAAGCCTGAATGCAGTATACAGCACCGCCCTCCCGCCTGCAAATATATGCAAATGCAGAAGGTGCGATTAATAACATGCAACACACAAGCAAAACAAACCGATACGACACGTGTTTCGCCCCTCCACGGGACATCCTCAGGAGATGTTGACTCGTCGACCGCTTGGACTTTTTTTTTGTCGTGCAGTTATTGGTGAGACCTGAAGGGTCTCCAACCAATCCCGACGAGAGTAAAATACTTAACCTAAGCTAACTTACTACGTCTACTACTAACATTATGACTAGATAGCAACAACACCACTAAAGGCGTTCCCTGGGGGGGGCTCGAACCTTGGCTTAGGGCATTGCTTGCAACAGGACTGGGAGGGAGACAGCTTGATGAGGGCTGAATTAACGGTGTGCCCAACTGTTGATGTTGGGAAGTTGTATATACCTAGTCTGGCCATAAAAACTGTTACAATTAAAAATAAGAAAGATATTAACATTTGAATTTTGAATCTGTCATTTTTAAACGATTGTTCATTGAGTTTTCTAATTTTGGCGCCAATACATTGTACAATATTTTGCGATATTAAAATGGAGTGGGGTGATAAAGAGAACCGAATCGCTGTGATTGCATTACACAAAGTTGGTATGGAGCCAAATGCAATTTTTAAAACTCTCCATACGCTTGGTATTAGTCAAATGTTTGTGTACCGGGCTATTAATAGGTACAATGAGACCTCCTCTGTTTGTGACAGAAAAAGATCTGGCCGTCCACGTAGTGTTCGTACGAAAAAGGTGGTCAAAGCAGTAAGGGAAAGAATTCGAACAAATCCTGTCCGAAAGCAAAAGATTATATCTCGGGAGATGAAGATAGCACCCGGTACCATGTCGCGTATTTTAAAAGATGACTTAGGACTTGCAGCCTATAAGAGACGCACTGGTCATTTTTTAACTGATAATTTAAAAAAGAATAGGGTGGTAAAATCGAAACAACTACTGAAGCGGTACGCAAAGGGAGGTCACAGAAAAAAATTGTTTACGGATGAGAAAATCTTTACAATTGAGCAACATTTTAACAAACAAAATGACCGTATTTATGCTCAAAGCTCTAAGGAAGCTTCTCAATTAGTCGACAGAGTGCAACGTGGGCATTATCCGACTTCAGTGATGGTTTGGTGGGGTGTTAGCTATGAAGGAGTGACTGAGAGCCATATTTTTGTGAAAAAGGTATCAAAACATCGGCACAAGTGTATCAAGATACCATTCTTGAGAAGGTAGGTAGTTAAGCCCCTTAACAACACCATGTTCAATAACCAAGTATGGTCCTTCCAACAAGACTCGGCACCGGGTCATAAAGCTCGGTCCACGCAGTCTTGGTTGGAAGTGAACGTTTTGGACTTCATCAGAGCTGAAGACTGGCCGTCGTCTAGTCCCGATCTTAATCCGCTGGATTATGATTTATGGTCAGTTTTAGAGAGTACGGCTTGCTCTAAACGCCATGATAATTTGGAGTCCCTAAAACAATCCATACCATTGTCAGTGAAGAATTTTCCCATGGAAAGAGTGCGTGCTTCTATTGATAACTGGCCTCAACGTTTAAAGGACTGTATTGCAGCCAATGGAGACCACTTCGAATAAGCTTTTTATATTTTAAATTGTTTTATATTTATGTATTAAACTAACACACTGTAAAAGTAATAAATATTATTTGCAATAAAAAAAATAATTTTTCTTCGTGACGATATTTATGGCAAGACTAGGTATACTAACTCCGTGTCAAATCTTGACACCGCGATGCAGGATTTGTGACATTTAATCTGACAGCTGTCATTGTTGTCGCTGTAGTCTGCTAAATAGACAATCGTCGTGCTGCGTAGTTTTCATGTGGCGTGATAGATGCCGCCACAAACAAATAAAAATAAAAAAAACAAAACAATGGAACGCTGATAAATTAATGATCTAAGTTATAAATTGAAAACTCGAACATCGCCCATGTTGCATATTAACAAAGTTCAAGCAACTATCAGTTTAAACTTATGCGAGAACATAAAGAACCCATACTTTGAAGGTACGCCTCCTATATGAAACTATGGCTAAGTTTAAGTTTGTTAATAAAGCCTTTTATAATACAATTCGATATAAGTATAATAATAAAGTGGAGTTGCGGTTTAAAAGATGATGTAATGACAATTATAATTGAAAGGAGTATGCTTATGTGGCTTGGTCGTGTTGATAGAATGAGTGAACGGCGATTAACAAAAGGAATTTATAAGGCGGATGTCAGTGGAAACGCCAGTAGGTAAAGGACACCCTAGTAGTACATACATCGATGTTATTGGTGATGTTCTTCACAAAAGACAGGTGCGTAGTATGCTCCACGGGCGTGAGTGTATGACAATATGTATGAAAGTTGACGAAGCGAAGGGAGCATGTCATGTAAGGATCGTAGCATGAGGCGTTCTATAGTTTCTACCTACCCCCATGGGAAAAAGGCGTGAGTTTATGTATTAAGTAGAGTAATGAAGGCGTTATGTTTTAATTACGAGTAGGAAGATGACTTGAGTCACAAAGTAGATAGGTACAGAAGTCAATCTACATACAAGTGCGCTCGAACAACGCACACATAGACACTGCTTACGGACACGATATCTCGGACCGTTTGGGACCAGAGTGCGAGAGAGTGCGAGCGCGAGTGCCATGCGCTTGAGAGAGATAGACATATAGATAGAGCGACCGCCGAGCGTAGGTATGAAAAGTGAAGTAGATACATACATGTGATTGACTTCTGTACCTATCTGTTTTGTGCTTGAGTGCTTTATAAAATAGGTATATTGTATATACAATAAACACCCATGTTACACAAAGCTTAGATAACACCATGCAATAAGAAATATTGCACATAATACCGGGTGTCGAGGTAGCGTTATCAACTTTTTTATGTGTATAAAAACGCTGAGTTAAATCACCTAAGCGCCTGCACGCACGATGAAGGCAATTTTTCACATGCCGACGTTATTGTGTTTTGCAATTTTTATTTCGTAGGCTCCTTGCGCTCTAAGGATAAGGGTAAGAAACAGTGGAAATAATTTAAGTAAATACACGATGCAATGATTTTCGGGGTTTTAGTTGTTATGTTGTTAGTGCTTCAGAACATTAGCTAGGAGTGAAATTAACCCTATCCGTACCACTCAACCACTTAGTCCTATGCAAGAGACCACAGACCAGACAGTGAGCCACAATATTGTTAGAGCGAAGCATAAACAATTTATAATGAACTAGTAGAAGTCTGCAGCTTCACTCACGTAAAAAAATATTCGGCTTTCAGGCTATCTTTGTGCCAAGTTTCTTTAAAATTGTTTTAGTAGTTTAATCGTAAAGAAACTTAACAAACTGACAGACAGATAAATTCACTTTTGGATTTATAATAAAGTTTGGATGATCCCTTAAGTACTTTAACATTTAAAAGTACCCAGGAATGGTAACAGATCTGCTTATCAGATAAAAAGTAACGAGCAAAAGAATTTAGTTCACCACAAAAATCCAATAAATCTTTTCAGGCCTCTTTTTAGTTTCTAATATTTTATATATTCACGCTGGTCCCCTTTTGTGAGCCTATATTGTGTCGGAGGTCGAAGGACATCCCTCAATAACTATCGATTTTAGCATAACAATGCGTAACTTTCAATGCCTACACTTTGGGCCGTAACATTTTATTTTTTTACGGAATTTAGTTCTTATATTGGTATCCGTACAGTGCCTAGGTTTCCACCCCATGATTAGGGCGCGCAGTAAGCTCTCGCTTAGAAATAAGTTGAGACTTTACCTGACGTGCATTCGCCCCATATTAACCTACGCCAGCGTCGTGTTCGCACACGTTAGGCCATGTCGCTTTAAAGCATTCCAGATCTTGCAAAACCGCGTATTGCGCAGAGCCGCGGGCGCTCCGTGGTATATGCGCAACGTTCAGCTTCATTTAGACTTAAAAATGCCAACGGTAAGGCAATATCTCAAACGCACGTCTAAGCGTTACTTCGACCATGCCCCGAGGCATCGGAACCCCCTCGTGACCGCCGCGTCCGATTATAAACCCTCCCAGATTAGCATAGTCCGCCGTCCCCGGCATGCGCTACTAGAGCCCGATGATGAGATCACCCTCCTCCAGGAGGCGAATAAATCGACTAGCACTATACACATACACCGCCGCCGCCGACCGGCGTATCGCCCTCGCCGACGAGGCCCCTCGCGACGTCCCACCGCCGCCGCCCCCGATCCACCGTGCTCACCCGCCGCAGCCGCGGAGCCGGTCGTCCCTTCTGACTCCGCGCAGTCACCATGACGCGAGAATACAGCCCTCATCAAGCTGTCGTATCCCTCCCAGTCCTCTTGCATTCGGCACCCTAAGAGTTCGAGTCCCCCCTTGGGGACGCTCTCAGAGGTGTCGCTGCTATAGTCATAGCCATGATGTTACAGTAGTTAGCTTTGCGTAGTTAGCTAGGTAGTTAGAGTAGTAGGTATTGGTTCGGAGACCCTTCTGGTCTCGCCAATAATAGCCAGGTTACGTAGAAAAGGTCCGCAAGACCATCTACAATAGTCGATTAGGAAAAAAAAAAAAAAAAAAAAGTGCCTAGGTTTGCATGGGTTTGACGTTCAATAAATCAATTTATTCAAAGCCTCTATTCATATAAATAACACATAACATCACGCCTGTATTCCCCGAAGGGTTAGGCAGAGGTGTATAGTAACACCCTCATTTCGCCGTTATGTTTAAGTCCCATGTAATAGGGGGCGAGCCTATTGCCATCAACCGGGCTCAAATCCAAACTCCGGGCTGCTACTGAGCAATCCCATACGGAAAAACCAAGTGACACTGTGCCTGACCTGGGGATCGAACCCAGGACCTCAAGATCGGCAGTCGCGCTTGCCACCAATAGACTAACGAGGCAGTCACTAGCTTCTAATCGTGAAGGGAAAATGTTAAAAATACTAATTTTGTTCCGTAAAGTGGCCAGAGGTCTTGAGAAAAAACAACCCTGTCTTTGCTGTGACGCAATCGGGTAATAAAAAAAACATTGTTCTTGGCGACTGCGTTTCATTTCTGCAACTTCATAGCAATAGGGGAAAACATAATATACAGGGTGCAAACGAACGAAGTAAATTCATTCACGTAACGAATTCATTGCTAGCATAATTTTAATGTATTGAAATAATTGTCATTAACATAAATTTCTTACAAAATAGCTTTATTTTAACCCTTTCATTAAGGTCGGGCTTATGGCGGGTCTATTGTTAGTCAAATGTTATGGTAATGCCAGTCTTAGTACTGATAGGATAGTGGCCTTACGAAGGTTGTCAACTTTCACACAGTTTGAATTCCTTTACAAGATGGCCGCGCAGATGGTGTACCTAAGTCCAAATAGACGGGATTTTAAAAAAATAAGTTGAAAAATTTCTAAAAACTCCGAAACGATCGTGCCGATTCATTTTTTTCTTTTTTTTAACAAAACGTTGCCCCACTCTAGTATTTCTCCTGTATCGTGGGTGCGTTTACAGACACAAATCTTCGTACGCACAAACGCCCAGACCCGGAACAACTATCTTTAGGCCATACAAATTTTTATTTCGTGCGGGAATGGAATCCACGACCCGTAGTGCAGAAGCCAATCGCTCAGCCACTGCACCAAACGTGTTGTCGATTCTGTTGCACATTTTGACAGTACTAAACTAGACTAAAGGCTACTGTCACTTTTTTTTTCTATTGGAACAGAAAGAGACAGATACCCTTAGTTTAGTTTAGTCCTGTCAAAGTGCAAAAGAATCGTCACCAAGGACGAGCTGTTAAAAACACTAAAATAATACCTGTATAAAAAGGTCATTGGGCACTTTAGTTTGGAAAACTTACCCACGGCGGACACAAATGAAATATAGCAGAATGTATTGATATATGGCTCTGATATGCTATGATATTAGTCGCATTAATGTGGGTAGCGGGAATCTTGAAAAAATTAAAAGTAGGTATCGTAATACGACTTTAGTATGTCGTCGATTTACTAATGTTACTAAAGTGATGTAGGGAACTGGTGTACTTAACCAGAGGGCCGCAAGTTCGAACCCTTGCTCGCGAATTAATTTTTACGTTTACTAAAAACATAAAAGTTGATGTAGGGAAAATAAATAAAATACTGCTTCATTTTATTATTTATTATTCAACTTAATCCAAATCAATTATTAGCTCATCGAGATGTCTTGCGTAAAACCTGTTGCAGCATTTTATACGTCTATACTCTACTAAAAAACATTCGGTTCGTTTTTCTCCTATCGATTTTTAAACAAACAATTACTACAATGAAAGGACACATTATTTTCTTTATTTTAAAATAATTTTGGTTAATGTCCGCCACTCTTCGCAAAGCGGGTCAGATATGCCCAATGACCTTTTCAAGTAGTTCGACGACAGCTAAGTACCTACCGACACTTACTTCATAAGTACCCATATTTAGTTGTGACGTAGGTAGGTATTGTTAGTAGTAAGTTTACTTAGCGGTCCCTGATGACTTTAAACATGATAAATTACTTGAAAACTCATAAACAGGTAGATGTTATTTCAAACTTTATAACAGTTAGTTTTTGTGTCGCAGATTTTTTATAACATAACATCATGTCTGTATTCCTCGAAGGATTGGGCAGAGGTGTATAGTAACACCTTCATTTCGTCGTTATGTTTAAGTGCCATGTATTAAGGTGCGAACCTATTGGCGTCAACCGGTCACAAATCCAAACTCCGGGCTGCTACTGAGGTATTCCACACAGAAAAACTCAATAACAATTTGGATTTTAAGATTAAAAAATAAAAAATATGCCTCGTTGGTGTAATGGTGGCAAGTACGACTGCTGATCGTGAGGTTCTGGCTTCGATCCCCAGGTCCGGCAGTGTTATTGAGTTTTTCCGTGTGGAATTCTTCAGTAGCAGCCCGGAGTTTAGATTTGTCCCCGGTGGATGGCAATAGGCTCGCCCCCTTTTACATGGAACTTAAACATAACTCCGAAATGAGGGTGTTACTTACACATCTACCTTACCCATCGGGGAATACAGGCGTGATATTATGTAATGTCATATTTTAATAATAATTACTACATTAAATAAAGCTTATCAATTTAACTGTACTTAAACTGACCTAAAACCCTAGAGTGACAAATGATACCTTCAGCGTAACCCTACACATTGTTTCCCTCAGATATTACGCGACCAGGTCTTTTATACCCCTCATAAATAATAAGCACCGTCATTCATAATCCTTGAGTAATGTAACTCTCGCCAACTGGGGTCGTTTGGACCACGACACTCGCACTGATGGTGTTTTTATTATATTTCCTGTGTATTTTATTTTTATTCATTACCATCGGACGGGTTGAGTTGGACTTTTATTATTATTGTTATGGTGTAGAGTGGCAGGTGTATTTTTTTCACTTTCTAAACTTTCCATGGTTTATTAGACCCAACAAAAATTAGATACCCTCTTTCTTTTAACTTTTTTTCTTTAGTAAAGTTTGGGTATGCGCCCGGTTGTTGGCAATAGGCTCGCCCCCTATTAAATGGAACTTAAACATGACGGCGAAATGAGGGTGTTACTACACTTCTGCCCACCCCTTCGAGGAATACAGGCGTGATGTTATGTTTGTTTAAGTAAAGAACACAGAACATTCAAGATCAAATAAAAAATAATATAAGCCTTCTAGCGTAGAACAAAATCCGATCACGAGTTAGGTATTTTCAATATACAAGGTTAGTCGGAAAGGGGGTACTAAGCCGAAAGGGTGTTAAAGTACCCATAATTGGAAATCAAACGAACTTACCAAGTGAAGTTCGATGATAATTATGTGAACAGCTTCATTCGAAGCGATTTGTTAACGTATTGTAGTATGCGCCCCCATGTACCAGCCTTGCACGGATTTTTAGAGGTAAAGGATTTTTTTTTTTTTTTACCCTCTTTTATGACATCCATTTACCCTCACCACACTATATCGCTTCAACTGTGCGGTGACCATTTTTATCTCATTTTGTTTAAAGCTAGTATTATTTCACATTTTATTTTATAGGGTAGGGATATAACACTTTCTAGGGAGGGTAAGCATAAATCGCTTCGAATGAAGCTGTTCACATAATTATCATCGAACTTCACTTGGTAAGTTCGTTTGATTTCCAATTATGTTTCACAGCTTCATTCGAAGCGATTCGTTAACGTATTGTAGATGTTCAGAGACAAAAATGTGAAATAAAATAAAATAGGTGAGTAATCACATGTTTCTATTATTATATTTTAAACCTATAATAACATTAACATAATATTATGTTCTCATTTTTATTTTATGTTTGTTACAGGTTACAATTATGGCCAGTTAGTACAGTCGTGGCAAACTGATTAGGATCAGTGACAATTTGTTTATTATAAAACTTAGCGAAGACAGAGGAGGATTCGCTCCAGCCTGCAGTCTTTCTAATTTGATCAATGTTGACCCCTAGTCTGTTGGCTGAGGATGTGGCTGCGTGCCGAGTGCTATGTGCACTAAATATGGAAGTGTCTATACCGCTACTGTGAAGTGTATCTTTTATCCAACGGCTAAGTGTTTGTGATGATACTTTTGAGTGTGGTTTTTTGTGGCTAATAAATAAATAATCATTACTACGGCATGTTTGTGTTTTATTTATATATGCCTCTAAGCATGTAGCGGGACAAATCTGAGGACGAGCACTGAAAAAAGGTAATCTTAAAACTGGTTGAACAGAATTATGTTTAGAAGTTTTTATGAAATCAGGTATCGTAATTGTAATATCGATCAGAGAATTTACTTGAATGTTGCTTAATTTTATGAATGCAAAAGTCTGAACGCGATGCGCAGTTACCAGAGCCAACAGAGTAATAACCTTTTTGGAAAGAGTTTCTAAATCCAGGTCCGTATTTGGCCATTTTTGAGCTAAATAGGTAAGAACAGTGGTTGGATCCCAAGTCAAATTATACTTTGGATTGCTGGGCCTCAATCTGTAAACTCCTTTCATAAACCGTTTAATTCTATCATCATTAGCAACATTATTTAGTAACAAGGATAATGCAGATTTATAAGAATTATTGGTACCATATTTGGCACCCTTGTCAAAAATTGTAGTAAGGAAATGAATGACTACAGGTACTGAAACGGCAGCATAATCATAACCATGTGTATTACAATAATTTAACCAAGATTTAATGCAAACATCATATTGTCTATATGTACAATCAGATAGTGATGACAACATTATTTCAATAGACTTTGGAGATAAATGTCTCTTCAGTAATGTTTGCCTGAAAGCTTCGCGGCAACCAATCTCATGTTGCGGTGCAGATTGTGAGTTATTCTGAAAGGAGACGTTAACAAGTTTATGTTAGGCTCAAAATAAATTGGTTCAGAACAAATAATTTTTTGGAAAACCGGGAACCAGGGCTGTGTTGGCCAATATGGTACCACTACAATGCCATCTGCTTTGTCATTGATTATTTTTTGCATGGTCTTTGTAATAAGCGAAAATGGTGGAAATGCGTAGAACAACTTATTTTTCCAAGAAATGGTAAAAGCATCTATTGCCCATGCGTCAGGATCATTTTTCCAGGTTACGTACCTGGAACACTTTGCATTACATCTACTCGCAAAAAGGTCAATTTCAGGGGATCCAAAATAATGTGTTATTTTGCTAAATGCATCATCGTTCAACTCCCATTCTGTGTCCTGAAACTTCTTGCGTGATAATTGATCTGCTTCAATGTTATCTTTTGTATTTATATAAGACGCAAATATAGTTATTCTACGCGTTTCACACCATTGCCATATTTCTTTAGAAATACAATGTAAGTGTTCAAACTGTATACTGCCCATTCGATTTATACAGGATATGGCAGTAATGTTATCAATTCTTAATAATATGTTTGAAGAATTTAAATCATTAGCAAAACTTTTAAGTGCAAGAAAAGCTGCTTTTAGTTCCAACTCATTAATATGCAAGGATCTTTCACTATCCTTCCAGTAACCGTGGCATTCATCTGTATGGCAATAAGCACCCCAACCTGTAGATGATGCGTCAGAAAATATTTCTAAATCATAACGATCACAAGTTAGAGAGGAAAAACCATGATCAATGTGATCTAGCCACCACAACATATCACTATGTAAGCTATAGGGAAGTTGTACTACTTGTTCGTAGCTAGGGTTGGTGAGTAAGCAGGAATATTTAAATTGTTCAAAATGTTTCGTGTAAAGCCATGAATACTCAATTGCAGGGCAAGCAGAAACTAATAGACCTATTAAACGAGCAAATTCACGAAGTTTACATTTACGCTTTTTTAGGAAACTAGAAACATATTCTTTGATTTTTGACCTTTTAATATGAGGCAATTTTAACAGCATATTTTTAGAGTCAAATTCGAAACCCAAAAACTTGCAACGAGTTTGAGGTTGTAAACAACTTTTCTCTGAATTTATTATGAAACCCAAGTTTCTAAGTAAAGTTCTAGTATTGTTGACGTTATTTTTGCATTCACGAAATGTTGTTCCAATGCAAAAAATATCGTCAATATAAATAACTGATATCATGCCAAGAGTTCTTAAGGATTCAATCACTGGTTTCAGTAATTTTGTAAAAACGTATGGTGCTGTGCATAAACCAAACGGTAGACAGTTGAATTCGTAGAGAACATCATTGTACTTAAAACGGAGATATTTTCTGTGAGATTTATGTACGGGAATCAAGAAATATGCATCTTTTAAATCTATAGATGCCATATAACAGTTTTTCGTTACAAGCTTTGATGCCGTACGATAATCCTCCATTTTAAAATGTCTCGTTTCAACAAATTTGTTCAAACATTTAAGTTTCAATATGAATCTCTGGTCTCCGTTTGGTTTTGGCACTAAAAACACAGATGATAAAAATTCTCCATTTTCATGATTACAATGAGAAATTGCATTGATATCAAGTAAAGTCTTGATTGATTTATCAAAATCTTGGGCTTCTTGAGTAGTTTTTGGATAAACACTAGGATTATCGGTACGATATGGGTAACACTTAAAAGGTATTTTGTAACCTTTTACCCAGAACAGGACAGTATTGTCGGCAGTAATTTCAGTCCATTTATTGAAAAAATACTGGAGTCTGCCAGCGGTAAGTATCTGATCAGCTATCTCCGATGCGATACTCTCGGCGGAGGCGAGGAACGGCGTGCACTGCTGCTGTTGTGCTGCGCCCGCTGTGCTGTTCCTCCTACTACTACTTGTATATTTCTGTGAGTGTGGGTGTCCACTGTGAGGTGTCTCCTGAATAGTCGCTAATGAGGACGGTGGTTGCCAAAACTTAACTGAGTTACCAAAATAAAGAAAATATTGATTAACATTTATATTGTAAAGAAAATCGAAGTATTTAACGAATATTGGAAAGCAGGTATATCTATGAAAAAAGACTGGCATAACTATAAGTAATTAAAGAAAAAAAAACAAATAGCTGTACACAATATTTATTTATAATAATATATTATATTAATATATTATGATATTTATTCACTCAGAAACGCTGTATGTGGTCATTACTTTGACAACCTTCTTTGAGCAAAGTCGACCTTTCCGCGCTACTTGAATAGGCGCCAGCAAAATTGTATGGAATTTCATTGCTGCAATTTCCTTTGAAAATCCATTATTGTCGAGTTTTGTTCCAAAAATAGTCAGGTGCAAAAAGATTTTATTCAGAATTTGGCTGGATAGGTACTGGCAGTATTAAATTACTCGCATTGTTTGAGTTAAGCACTATACAAGTCTTAGTTCGCAATGACTGCGTTGCTGGCCACGCTATGATGGCTTCGAGCTTAGCTTAGCTACGCTCTCGGCCTTCAAGCTTGGTCATCATTGCAGCCCTTGTTGTCCGCGCTATAAAGGTCTCGATCTTTGGTCTCGGCCTTTGCTCTAGATTGTCCATCAAGGGCTGCAATGCTGACCGCGCTGTGTGGGCCTGGAGCTGCGCTACCCTACGCTTTCGGCCATCATCAGCGCTACCAGCAACGCAGTCATTACAGACCGCGGCAGTAATCTACTATAGTAAAAATTCCATTATTGGACTTCCAAAATATTAGCAAGATTTTCTTAATAAAAAAATACTATTAATTTATATGTTATCTTTACATAGTATAAAACAAAGTCGTTCCCGCTGTCTGTACGCTTAGATCTTTTAAACTACGCAACGGATTTTAATGCAGTTTTCAGCAATAGATAGAGTGATTCAAGAGGAAGGTTTATATGCCCCAGATTAGTATCAACGTTGCACCCGTACGAAGCCGGGGCGGGTCGCAAGTTTCTAATAAATATCACCGTGGGCGTCTACTAGATATTAGTTGAATGTTCCAACCGTTTGGGGTATTGAAATATCTGTCTAGACTATTACTATGTTCCACATGACGACCCTTTGTGGTGAACCACAATGACATTACACTGAAATAATATTATTAAAGTGCTCGTGCGTATGTTGTTATAACATAAGGCTACGTACCTACTGAAATTAAATTAAATGAATTTATTTCGGACAACAGTGATCAATATTGTGTTAGTATTACAAAACAACTTATATTATAGTGTTAGTAGTAGGTACTGATATAATATAATATTTAAAATAATGTACACTCCACGCAGAGGACGATCAGACAAGAAAACATGTTTCCTACCTGATCAACCTCTGCATAAAATGCCTCATATTTGGAGTATAGCTCTCCGCTACAACTCTCAAGATATAGTTGCGACTACTTCGTACTCTGTTCAGCAGCGACGCGGTTTTTTTTACGAATTATGGCTTGAAAGCCATCTGTGTCTGTGTCTGGGTCTTAGTAAACATTTCCGATGCACTGCAGAAACGGGGCAGTCGACCCATAGATTGCTCGTGTAAAAGCTCTGACAGTAGGTCTTGAAGAGAGTAATTTTTACTTGGTCAGAACACCGAGCAAATCTACGGGACAACATGTTACCTGAGTGGACTCTAAAATTATTATTATTCTGGTCGAAGAAAACAGAACGTATTGTGTGTTGTCTCTTTTCATTTAAATTTTATTGTTATTTACTTAAGCAAATAAAGATGGTAGTCTAGTCTAATAAAACGACATTAGCTAATTTTATAAATTCTGTTAAAAGTATGGCAAACAGTTTATTAAAATACTTTGGCGGTCAAAGGCCGTTATGAAACTTTTAATCAAAATAAAATTTGGTATCCAATCTCTAAAAAAAATACCTTACACTATTATGAGTTTCATTATTTACTCCCACTTTTGTATTTACTATTCAATACGCATACGGCATGTCGGTCCTATGACGTTTCTACATAAATTAAAACCCTTGCCAAAGCGTGTTCTCCATGCTACCAACCGACACTAATTTAATATTACAACTAGTTCAAAAACTCTCAAATTCACATAAAATAACCTGAAACAACATTCCACAGAATATAAAACAGCAAACGCATTAAAAAGGCAAAAGTTAATTATGAAATGCAATGCAATAAACTGTAAAGCAAAGCCGAGCTTAGCAAAGCCCACATGTAGTTAATATATACGAGTATAGATATACTTGTTGCATGTACCACATGTACCGCGCACTGAAAGTTTCAGTCAGTCGTTCAGCTTCAGGCCAGTCGTGTTCGAATGTCTGCGGCGTGCGAACGTGTGCTTGTCGTCGCTCGTCGCGGGTCAAAGTACACGTTAGATTGAATCTGTACTCACTTTTCAAATTATTCGGTGTAATAAAAAATGAAAGAATGATTTGAGAACTTTCCTTCGATGCTTGTTTATTTTTTTGGATGTTGGTATAAACTGTGAGTTGGAAACTTGATTTTTGGTTTTGGATTTTTCGTCGACTGTCGGCGATTTTTTTATATTTTCAAATTCAGAACTTAATTTGAATTTATATTGTTCTATTTAATTGTTAAAAGACAAATTGAACGTGCGGTTTATTCTTGTTTAAAATAGTATTCAGTGGCTGAAAATGCATTTTTAATTATTTTTTGCTGACAATAATTATTAAAAACTTTTTGAACAATGTGTCTGTGCGAAATGTTAAAAATCAGAATGGCAACTGTGAATTTGTAAATTAAACTAAGTGAATAAGTGAAACTTCAGTGAAAAACTTGAAAACATTTATTTCTACGGACAGGTAAATATTACTTAGATTTTTTTCCTAGTTTTAAGAACTTTTTAATTATAAAATCAAAAGAAGATGAACTTTTTAAGATTTCATTGAACTTTTTTCTCGGAATCACATTATGATAAAATACAAAAAAATATTACTTCATAAACAAGATTAAACTTTGATAATGGAATCTTATCTTATGTTTTTGATGCCGGATACGAATAGATAAGACTCTGTGGGTGTTCCGAGAGGTGAATTAAGGATATAATGATGTGGAGGTGTCCCAGTAGGGATGGCTTCTGTATATCGACGCTCGGCAGTGAATACCTCGTAAAATAAAATTTTCTTCAAAGCTTTTTTTGTTCTTTAGATTGATAAACTCGTCATACACATACTAGTTTAACAATCTTTCAATTCAAATACTTCTAAGCTATCTATGACGTACGATGACAAACTTGTATTAACATTTGATCGGCCATATTTTTGCAGGAGACAGTTATTTCTACCTCTTTTAAAAAGTTCTTTTTTATGTGTAAAAAAAAACTTTTTAAAAGGTAGAAATACTTACGTGTTTTTCACTGCTGACCGACGATATCATTTTGACTTAACACTGTACCAGGGCGACGTGGTCAAGTTTGAGTAAGCCTCTTAATAAAGAGAAAATTAAAAATCATCCTTGCATATTGATCTACCGCGTGTAACGGCAATATCTTCCCAAGGTCTCATCGTGACGCATAATTATACTCAAGGTCATTATAGAGTCTTGAGAGAGGCCAATGATCGGCGAGGTATTTCATTTTCGTTTGATGTCAAGTCGAAGTACGCTTACGTACGAACGCGACGACTTTTTCTGCTTCAACGGATAACAGCAAAGGCTGAAGTTGATTTCAGATGAATTTCAATGAACAGGGAGGACGGAAAGACTTTTCATGTATTTTTACCTTATTGACACAAATTTCAACAATATTTATGTACCTACAAATACTTTTTTTTCTTATTCGACGAAAATATTTGACTTTATGGCGGCCTGTCCACTGAAGCAGAAAAGAGCGGAGTTAACCAAGAGAATTGCACAAAATTCTATTGGTACGTCAGTTCTATTGGTTAGCTTCGCACCGCTTTGTTGGACAGGCATCCTAATGGTAAGTTCTCTAAACTACGCGTGACAGATCGATCACCCCATCACTAGTGTTAATTTAAGACTACCAAAAGACAGTGTTCCTCCTTAGGAAGGATTTACGTTATCCTAAGCTTGACCGAGATACACTTAGATATTAATAAATAGCCCACATTTGGGAGTTACCTCTTTGGTGTCGTTTTAAAAGGTGATGCTGATTTGATATCGCTCATTTGGTCCAACAATGGCATAATTACACTTTTAGAAATTTTACAGGAGATGTTTCTCTCGATCAAAATAGTCTTTCTGCACATTTTGATATATTTAACTTGTTTTTAAAAAAAAGTGTAATTACGTCATTGTCGCACCAAATGAGCGATATATTAAAAAAAATGTTGTCGTATGTACCGAGTCCGCTCGTATAAACCACTCTCAATATGGCCGCCTGACAGCAGCATTCCAAGAGGAGCTGTCAAAATATAAATGTCAATTTAACAACCGTGTTTATTATTTGTCAAAATCATCCTACCAAAACCGCTTAAGAAAGAGGTCTCAAATGAAAATTATTTAATAATACGGACCTCAATGCAGATTCCTTTTGTTAGATCCTGTATCTTGGACTCATCACCCTTGCCCCATGTAAGCCCACCAAAACGCCGTGTCCATATTCCTAAAGGATTTACATATTCTTAATAGACGGACATTAAATGCAAATTCTTTTTGTTTTCAGACACTTTTTTTTATAAAGTTATATGTTTCATTTTCGCCTAAAATGGAAAAACAGAACAATGTCGTCATCTTTTATTCAAAGGAATGTTTATCATAAGTTTGTCATTAATATTTATCGGTTTTTGTTTGTGGTGTGTTCATAAATATCTAAACAGTTTTCGTTATATTCTGATTATATTAGATTAGACTTTATTGATGTATTCATTTCGTTGAGTACTTAATTGTGGTATACTGGTAAAATAATAATGGTCGTGAGTTCAAACTACAACATTGTTCAATTATTATGAATCATTATTTTATCAGCTCTATATACAACATGTAACGTAATTAACGCACACCCTCAAACACCCTAATTAGAATATTATGTTATGATCATAATACATACACTGATATTTTATTTTTATGTGCTTAAATATTGTTTATTCAAGATAATAGTATTACTTTTTCATTGTTAACTTCATTTAAAATTCAGTCTTATGCCCTTGACATAAGGCTCAATTTTCGTTACGCCAATTAAAAGACAAATTAGTAAAACACATGTTTATAAAAAAATACACAATAAAAATGGCTGAAGTAGATTCAGTAAACGATTCTGAACAAACTACTTTCAGGATGTGCGTTAATTATGTTACATATTGTATCTATACGAGCCCATGAAACTCAAGGCTAAATTTCAATCATGTAGATCGTACGAGCTGCAACGTTAAGCTGCACTTGCCACGATCAATCTGTGGACGGGTGACCGTTCGCAACACACCTAGACCCCTCCGTGCCGGAGAGCACGATAAACCCTCGGTCCCGGCAGTCATACGAATATCTATGACGTCGTTAGTCAGAAGCCCGAAAGTCTGACAACTGGTTTTACCTTATGATATCGGCAATGCCTAGTAACTTTCGGGGGTCTGATGGCAGTCGCTCTGTGTAAAATACTGATATTTAGCCGCATCTGATTAGATTGGAAGCCGACCGCAACGTAGTTGGGAAAAAAGGCTAGGAGGATTGGAAATAAATGGTTTTGAGGAAAAAGCCCAAATGATTCTCCACAGAATACAAGACAGCTATTTGTAAACGGTTTTAATCAGCTTCACTTCGTATATTTGTTTGTTTGGTTTAAATCTTGCGACAAATTTTTCAACTACTTCTGCTTAACCGATTCTCCTGAAACTTCGCACACAAATACAATTCCCATGACAATACAACATTATAATAATTTTAATCGTCAATCCTCAAATTTTGATTCTGCAGGGGAACTGCAAGATAAAACTGTTTAACTTAAAAGCTTTTTTAAGGGATTATCTAGTATCATACGTACTCCATACTCTATACAACGTGTTACATAATTCCCCATGAAAAATGTAAATAATAAAGTAGTATTTTATGGTTGTTGTCATTTACCTCTCAGAGGAAATTAGGTAAGACTGTAAATAACTTTCTGGGTCGTCTACTCTTTAGTTTTATGTTTTGTCCAAATTCTTTGTTTTTTGGATCATACTACAGTTTTCAAATATTGCCAATAGACTCTTTACAAGGGACCTTTTAACCCCCTTTCGGCTTTAGGTGTATTTTTGTAACACGTTGTATATACGTCCGTATCGATAACAGTGCAGAAAGGTAAACGATTTCTGAATAGCCGGTGTTTAAAGCCTTGTTCATTTTAACAGTTCCGAACCTAATCCGTTTTAAGACAAAAGGTGCTCTCTGTGTAAACAATAAATATCGGTGGCGGCGGCAAATGGCCCACGGGGAATCCGATACGATCCGATTACTGCTTGATTTCGGATCAATTGTTAGGGTGGGGAATGGGAAAACATTGATTTTGTGGGAACTGTTATCTGCTCATGCGAGATTATAGTCTTTACGCTTTGTGAAATCAATAAGAAATGGTATCAGGTCTTATTGGATAGGGGGTGCATTAAAACGCTTCCACGAATGAAGATACTGAAGCACGTCCGGCGCACCCTGGGCAGTCAGCCCCGCTACCAACTTTGGTGATTGGCTAATCTGTTTACCAGGGTATGAGCTGTTTTCGCATAGTTCGTGCCGACAGGAGAGAAGATGAATTGGACGGGGAATTCTAATGCCGTTTAATAATTTAATTACTTATTTATTTTCTGTACATATTATTTACATTTTCAAATATTTTTATAAAAAATATAAAAAAAACATTTAAAAATATAAAAAATAGTAGCCCACCGGCATCGGGAACAGGGTCCAAGCCACCGGTGGTCAGGGCCTCGGGGAGAGGAACTTCCTGACAATACGTGCCGTGTCCAGAAGCACCGCTTTCTGTATCAGGCCCTTGACCCAGCTGCCCAACGAGAGCCTCATTAGATGTTGGTCGAGGCTCTTGGCTATTAAGCCATTGGCCGTAACGACGTTCGACATAACAACTGCCGAGTCAACCTCCCACATGTCGACAACCTCGTGTGCCAAATCTTGATATTTAATTTCTTTATCTTACTCGGCTTTCACAAGGTTCTCGTCATGCGGAACAGTGATATCAACAATCATTGTGAGACGCTCTGATCGATCTATCACCACTATGTCAGGCTTATTGGCAACAATAGTGTATGGTATTAATTATTATTATGATATCAGCAAGTAAACTTACATTGCATTGTATTACTAAGTTGCTAAAAGCAACTGTCCTACAATACGGCACAACTAAGAAGTCGCATCGGCAAACATGATTGAACAAACAATGGCAGTCGCTCATTTTCGCGCCACTCTCACTTATTGCGTCAGCGTAAAGATATTTTTTAATGCAATACTAATAAACTTTGGTGGTTTTTAAGATGCACTCAGTTCGGAAGTGACCGGTTTAACGAAGTTTGCCGATGCGACTTCTAAGTTTTGTCGAACTATAAGGCATAAGCAATTCCTAATGGTGATTTGCATTTATTTATTTATTTTACTTTAATTATAACGGTCTTCGACCAATTACAGTAATTATAGATAGAGAAATGAAACATAAACTTCATAGTGAATTAGACATCTTTCATGAATCTCTCTCGCAATGCTTCAGACATACTAATAAAATCTTCCAATCATCCGCAAATAGATCATAGTTTGGATTACAATGCAAGAGTCCGTTGAGTGCGATGAGAGTATAATGTATTGGCGATTTAGCTCACGCTACAGTGCGACATGAAGGCACAGCAAAAAGCATAGGCAAAAATCTAGTGTTTCCTGTTGCTTGTGTTCCCATTGTTGTTATTATAGGTCTACCAGGATCTGATGGCAAATAGGGAAATTAAATGTTTTTGTGGGTAACACAAGGGTAATTTGAATAAAAAGTCTTGATACTTGTAATTTTTTTTCTTTAATTTCTTCTTGATCTTCTTCCTGCCCTTATCCCACACTAGATGGGGTCGGCACAACATTGTATTTCATAAATCCATGTTGTTAGAGGTTTTGGCTTATTGTTTTATGTGACCCAATGTGCTTGCTGATATTATGCACTGGATCCCAAAATAATATGCTGATATATGGTTTTTTGCAATTTTATTGTAATGGAAAAGGAAACCTTGTTAAAATAAGTATGTTTATTAAAAATGTCTGAACAAGAAAACATTAATCAGAACTGGAAAATGTATCAACTACAGTCATACTCGTTTTGACAAGTGACATGTTGACATTGCCATATGAAAACCACTGTTTGTTATTAATTTTTAATGCCATGAGATTCTGGTTGACCTATAACTTAAAAGAGGACGCGTCTGGAACATTGATTTCAAGAATAGTAGATAGTACTTGTATCTGCTCGTTTCGGATCATGATGGTGTTAGGGCAGACTAAAACCAATACATTCAAAAGAAAATTAAACAAAGAACAAACAATAGCGCCTCCACTAGGCAAAATTAGGAACTAATAGTGACATTAAAGATTAATTTGGAAATTATGTTTTGTTATTTACATATTGGACGATTGTAAATGACTAAACATAATCTATATCTATACCAATATTATAAAGAGGAAAGATTTGTATTTTTGTATGTAACGAATAAACTTAAAAACTACTGGACCGATTTCAAAAATTCTTTTGCCGTTAGAAAGCTACATTATCACTGAGTAACATGGGCTACGGGCAGAGCCGTGAGGACACAGCTACTTTCCAAATAAATATTTTATGTCATTATTGGTTCCTAACTGTGCCCACTTGAGACGCTGTTGTTTGTTATTTATTCTTTGGTTGTATTGTTTACTAGCTGTGTCCCCACGGCTCCGCCCGTAGCCTATGTTACTCAGTGATAACGTAGCTTTCTAACGGCAAAATAATTTTTGAAATCGTTCCAGAAGTTTTTAAATTTATTCGTTACATACAAAAATACAAATCTTTCCTCTTTATAATATTAGTATAGATATAGATAGGGAATTCTATATTTAAATGAACGCATATTATTATGTTATGTTTATCATGTATAGTTACAATATTGTCTGGCAGATTGCTGATAGCGTCAAAACTGGCCTTTGGACTTTTCATTTTTTCTTATTTACCCTGATCTACTAGGGGTACACACAACGACACATCAAGCTACAGAATCGCAGTTTATGCTAACCTATCATTGTACTGAATTTCCGAACAACGAGAGGTCAGGTTATACTGGTAATGTAGGTATAGTTTGATTTGTCGTCATGTACAATAAATGTTTTTTATCTATCTCATTTATTTTAAGTGTTTTTCCTTCTCTGTTGTATTTGCTTGAACTTAGTACTCTTTCGAATGAAGAGTTGTATAGACAACCAGCTATAGGCTGCGATAGGTTAAGATACATAGGTATCTTAACCTATCGCAGCCCATAGCTGGTCATTGATCTCTAGAAATCGTATCGCCGTTAAATGTCGTACCGCTTAGCTTTTTCCTATGTTGGGGTCAGCTTCTAGTCTAACAAGATGCGGCTGTATACCAGTATTTTACGCGGAGCGACTGCCATCAGACCTCTGCAACCCAGTTACTGGGCAATGCCGATATCCTAAGGTTAGACCGGTTGTCAGAGTTTCGGGCTTCTAACTTCCTATAACGACTGTCATAGGTATTCGTATGACACCCGGGACCGACTGTTTAACGTGCTCTTCGATCGCCGTCAAATATCTGAATGATTTAATTTATAGTGCACGTGATGGTATCGAAACAAGATTCGTCGTAAAAATAGAAATATGAACAGAAACTACTTAAAACTCTGGGATATCCGATGAGTTGATTATTGAGGAAAATAGTATTCCAGTAAATATATGAGCGAAGTAACGAAATTCGACGATTTATTACCTATAGACGCGCCCAATCGTTAGTAGCTATCACTGATAAAATTACCTCACTGGTCTATTTACATGCCCAGTTTGGCAACAAAAAATGCTACCATTGGTAAGCAAAACCATTCGTTTTGTTTATAGGAACCGCGAATAAATAAACTATACTAATTTATAAAGCTGATGAGTTTGTTTGTTTGAACGCGCTAATCTCAAGAACTACTGGTTGGAATTGAAAAATTCTTATTGTGTTGGATAGTCCATTTATCGAGGAAGGTTATAGGCTATATAAAATCACGCTACGACCAATAAGAGCGGAGCATACATTAAAAATGTTGCAAAAACGGGAATAATGCCCACCCGTGCGAAGCCGGGACGGGCCGCTAGTGTTCGTAAAAATTACGGATTCTCCAGTTTAGGTACTCCTAAACTATGGTATGCTATACGGATTACCTTTTCCCTAGGTACTTGATAAACGTAATTAATGGTTATATCCCCATAAACAGGTATATAATCCTACAAAAGATTGCATGTTCACATTAAAAGTAATGTCACCCAGTTACTAGTGTGATTACATTAACACACGCGTAACCCTGCTGCGAGAATCATAAGTTCTTTCACAGGGCTAACCAACCTTTTCGCTACCGTAAACCAAAAACCACCGCATAAAGGTAGTTAGCTCGTGACAAATTACCAACCACGCAGATCATACGATTTGCGAGGTTAAGCTGCACTTGTCACGGTCAGTCTTTGTATAGGTGACCGTTCGTTATACGTCGAGACCCTTCCGTGCCTCGGAAAGCACGGTCCCGGGTGTCATACGAATACCTATGACAGTTGTTACGGGACGTCAGAAGCCCGAAAGTCTGACAACCGGTCTAACCCTAGAATATCGGTATTGCCCTGTAACTGGGTTGCAGAGGTCTGATGGCAGTCGCTCCGTGTAAAATACTGGTATTCAGCCGCATCTGGTTAGACTGGAACCTGACCCCAACAGTTGGGAAAAATGCTAGGCAGAACAAAAGGTGGTTAGCGCCAGACATAACTCTCTCTCTTTTTTTTTGACTGCCTTGTTGGCCTAGTGGTCGCAAGCGCGACTGCTGACCATGGGGTTTTGGGTTCGATCCCCAGGTCGGGCAGTGTTATTGGGTGTTTTCATTAGGAATTTCTTAGTAGCAGCCCGGAGTCTGGATTTGTGCCCGGTTAATGGCAATAGGCTCGCCCCACATTGGACTTAAACATAACTGACGGAACGAGGGTGGACTAAAACAGCACCTCTGCCGTACCCTTCGGGGAATATAAAGCGTGATATTATGTTATTGAGTCAGCTTCTATTTTATATTATTTGAATCCTATGACCAGCGGTGGATCGTGATGCACTGAGGAGAGAAATACAATCAATCGTCACCATAATCTGTCTGTCGTGAGTCATGTTCATATTCTGTTGTACCAAATGTTTGCCACCTCTGTGTACTCCATTACCGTGATAGACTATTGATAAGCATCTTAATGGCAGAGGTAAAAAACGAGCCTTTGTTCCACTACTGTTAATTACAGTGCCCTACTTAGTTACCTTTGTGGCAACGAGGTAAATCTGAATTTCCAAGTAGTGTGCGGAATACACATATTATTGTTGTTGCGAGGTATTTTTTGTTATTTTTTTTAAGAGACAAAGAGTGTCAAAGAGACTTGTTTTGTCGTGTAGCAGCAATACGAGTGGTACGACACAATAATAACATGGTACCGTAGAATGGGGTGACTTTGATGCCTGGGGGCTACTTTGATCAAAACTTCATTCCGTAATAAAGCTCAAATTGTAGGTACGAATTCTTTCGAATATTTTGTTGCGGTTGGCAGCACTGAACGTCATTGTCAGCGTGTAATCAGTCGTAGTGGGTGGATCATTGCCGGTTGATATATGTAAAATATGTCGGTAATAGTTTTGAGGGGCTCGTGGCTAAATAACAACCGCGCCGATCGTACGATTTGCGAGGTTAAGCTGCGCTTTCCGCGGTCAGTCCGTGGATGGGTGATCATTTGTTACACATCGAGACACCTCCGTGCCTCGGAGAGCACGTTAAGCCGTCGGTCCCGGGTGTCATACGAATACCTAGACTATACAGTCGTTACGGGTAGTCAGAAGCCCGAAAGTCTGACAAACAGATTAACCTTAGGATATCGGCATTGCCCAGTAACTGGGTTGCGGAGGTCTGATGGCAGTCGCTCCGTGTAAAATACTGGTATTCAGCCGCATCTGGTTAGACTGGAAGCTGACCCCAGGATAATTGGGAAAAGGCTAACAGGAAGTAAGTAAGTATGTCGGTACCTAATAGTTTTGTGTAATTATTTATTCCTTATTGGGGTTACTTTCAAATTCCTTAGAAAAAAGGGAGATATCAAAGTTACCCCAATCAAAGTTTAACATTTATCACGAACTTTTTATTTTATTTTTAAAAAAGTAATAAGAAAAATTATAACTTTTTTCAAGAAATAGACAAAAATAAACAAAATCGATATTTGCCCCTTTATGTAATTTTGTTTGCTCTCATATTTCAAAAGAAAAATACATTTCAATTTTTAAATTGATCTAAGTAACCCCCATTCTACTGTACCGTAAAATGGAGCTATTTGAAAATCACGGGGCTACTTGGAATTCAGTTAAGTAGCGTGCTTATTAAACCATGGCCACATTTGCTATGTATTTACATAACATAACAAACATAACTTCACGCCTGTATTCCCCGAAGGGTTGGGCAGAAGTGTATAATAATGTAATGAACTGCCCGGTTACGTAGAAACGGTCCGCAAAACCATCTACAAGCAGACGAATAGAAAAAATAAATAAAAAATAATAAAGAACATAACATCACGCCTGTATTCCCCGAAGGGTTGGGCAGAGGTGTATACTAACACCTTTATTTCACCGCTATATTTTAAGTTCCATGTAATAGTGGACGTGCCTATTGCCATCAACCAGGCACAAATCCAAACTTCGGGCTGCTACTGAGGAATTCCACATGGAAAAACCCAATAACACTTTGCCCGACTTGGGGATCAAACCCAGGACGTCACGATCAGCAGTCACGCTTGTCACTACTAGACCAATGAGGCAGTGTATTTACAATTTCAATGTTATTGTATATTTCAATATTTGGAATTGCAGATAGCTTAAAAGACAATATATGTCCAAAAATCTCCTCCCCCCCGCTGTTGTTCCCAAATAGCCCCATTTTACCGGTAGGTATTATTATTATTTAGACGTGATTGTATGAAGACACTTTTAATTTCCGTCCTCGGTGACGGGAAATGTCGCCGAAAATTACTTCGCAAGTGACAGCAAGCGAAACACATTTGAAACTTAGATATACTCAGGTATTAAAAGAAATTGCCGTAAAACAAACAGTAGGCCGAAAAGAAGCTTTATTTTACGTCTTATAGTTTTACTTAAACTTAAATTGGAATTTCCATTTACAAAAATCGGTTTAGAAACTTTTATGTTAAACGGTTTTATCTTGCAGTAGGTACCCTTCCTGCAGCATCAAGATTTGAAGGTTGAAATTATTATAATGTTGTATTGTTATAGGAACAGAATTTGTGTGCGAAGTTTCAGGAGAATCGGTTAAGCAGAAGTAGTTGAAAAATCTGTCGCAATATTTGTACCAAACAAACAAATATACGAAGTGAAGATAATTAAAACCGTTAAAAAAATATAGTGTAGGTATAGAAAATTACGTAACTCAAAGTCTACTAAGTTGTCGGCAATAAGATTGACAAGCATATAATTTTGGAACCCAGTGCATAATGTCAGCAAGCACATTGATCATCCGCGCGACGGCGCAACGAGTATTTCCAAGGAAGGTTGATGTCAGGCAGGCGGCCGGGCATAAAACAATAAGCCAAAACCTTTAAACAACATGGATTTACGAAATACATGTAGTGCCGACCCCAACCAATGTGGGATAAGGGCAGGAAGAAGAAGAAGAAAGACATATTTAGGAAACTTATACAATACTTAGGTATATAAGAACATATGCGTCATAAAACCTTACACAATAGATCCCTAAAGGACTCAACATCGATTTGGGTCAACAAGAAGCCTAATTTAGTAACTTTGACGGCCATCGGCAGGTATCACCTTGTTTGAGCACTTCAAACACAAAAGAATAAAAGGAAAAGAAGACCTTTATTATAAAGTATGTATATTAAAGTATAGTATTCGCATTTTCCGCGAATGGTACAATGAAGAAATTAAGCTGTGTCGTTTCCGGATTTTACGAGAGAAGGCCTCTTAATTTCTTTCAAAACAGCCTACGTCACATAAAAAGATGCTAACGGTCAACCTGCGTTTATTTATTCCAGTCTATTTTTTTTACTGCCATGTTGGTCTTGTGGTGGCAAGCGCGACTGCTGATCGTGAGGTCCTGGGTTCGATCTCCAGGTCGGGTCGGTTATTGGGTTTTTCCGTGTGAAATTTCTCAGTAGCAGCCCGGAGTTTAGATTTGTGCTCGATTAATGTTAATAGGCTCACCCCTATTACATGGGACTCAAACATAATGGCCAAATGAGGGTGTTACTATACACCTCTGCCCAACCCTTCAGGGAATACAGGTGTGATGTTATGATCTATTGCAAAGTACCCATTGAAATGTAGTTTTCGTACGATAAAGAACTAGGTTATTACCTACTTATAATATACAGAACTCGAATTCGACGTATTCTCTTTAAGGCGTGATAGTGTATCCTATAATATGCAGCAAATTAGTACCCCATGTACCCTAGCCGAAAATCGGTACATTTCGAAAAATATATTTTTTTATAGTTTTTTGAAAATAACGCAAAAAAATAAATAATAAAACAATAGGCAAGTACTTTCGTGCGCGACTGTTCTCATGCGCAGACACATCTTCATTGTCGTCCAACACTCTTTTTAAGTGCCACAAGAGCGGATATTAATTGGATTTTACCTAGATATATCGTTGATGAGGAGACAATACCTCCTAACCAACACTTTTACGAAAATCCTATGATATCTATTACTGTTCTGCCTAGCCTTTTCCCAATTATGTTGGGGTGAGCTTCCAGTCTAACCAGATGCGGCTGAATACCAATATTTTACACGAAGCGACTGCCATTAGACCTCCGCAACCCAGGTACAGGGCAATGCCGATATCCGAAGGTTAGACCGGTTGTCAGACTTTAGATTTTCTGACAAACCGTAACGAGTGTCATAGATATCCGTATGCAGCCGGGACCGACGGTTTAACGTGCTCTCCGAGGTACGGAAGGGTCTCGATGCAAGGCACGTTCGGCAAGCACAGGTTAACCTCGCACATCGTATGATCCGCGCGGTTTGTAATTAGCCCCGAGCCCCCTCAATATCTATTACTATTACTGCCCAATGCAGCTTGAAGCCCATTAAGATGCAGTCAGTGCATCTGAGTGACAACTGCCGACTGGGTGTACAGTCCACTTCCAGTTATGACTATGAATATAAAACGAAATATGATTCACCAAATATGACGTCATTAACCTCGCAGATCTTGTGTTAATAATGGAAGTACTATCGGTTTTATCACAATTATGGCCTTGGCATAGGGCTACAACAGGGGTCAGCAACCTTTTGAGACGGAAGAGGCAAACGTTGCAATTTACGAAATTTCAGTCTTTAAAGGGCCAAAAAAAAATTTCGTTTCAATATTATAGTACTTGCTTATACAGGCTGTCCTGTTATTAATGGATAACCTTGAAATGGTGTTTAGAAAAAATAATTACCTTTAAAAAAAATACAAATTGAAAATACATTTACTTAGATATAGTTAGGTACTATATCAATCTCTCAGTCATAGTCAGTATATTTCAGTCATACTATATTATAGTACTCAATTATGGATCGATTGCACGATTTTAAGGGTTTTGATAGAAAAATAATTAATTTTTGCGTGTGGAACTGGAGAGCCACAACTTTACATCGAAAGAGCCGCATGCGGCTCGCGAGCCGCTGTTTGCCGACCCCTGGGCTATATCAGAAAAAAATTACGTCGAAAATTGGCTAGTAGGTACTTAGATAACTACTAAAAAGTAGGTAAAGCATTATTTTTGTCCAGTATTCCGCATATTTAACGTTACGATCATGTTATTATTATTTTTATGAAAAAGAATAAAGATGATTATAAAGATTACAAAAATACCCACACAACAGTTTTCGGAAAATGAACCTTAGTTTACGTTTAATAAAGTAAGTAATGGCATAAATTATGATGCATTTGAAGACTGTTTATATCTTACCATCTAAAAAGAGAATTTTATTGAGTCGTTTAGTTATTTTTAAATAATATTGCGTTAGAAAAATAAACAGTGGTTGCTTATCTTACGTCATGCGCAATAGTATTATGTATTGTATCATATTTTTACGTTTTTATCGTTGTTATCAGACAAAATATTAGACGGCTGTCCGACCTAAACATTTACCTACTAAATAATCTTCGCGCATTTTAGTGTTCCTTATGAACACGGAAATTTAGCCAAATAATTTAGACAAACCGTCGTGTACATACAAATAGGTATGTAATACATATTATAACACTAGCGACCCGTCCCGGCTTCGCACGGTGGACATTTTTCCCGTTTTTGCAACATTTTTCATTTATGCTCCGCTCCTATTGGTCGTAGCGTGATGTTATATAGCCTATAACCTTCCTCGATAAATGAACTATCCAACACAAAAATATTTTTTCAATTCCAACCAGTAGTTCCTGAGATTAGCGCGTTCAAACAAACAAACAAACTCTTCAGCTTTATAATATTAGTATAGATGTAGTATTAAACAAAGCCTAACATTTATACATTTTTAGTTTTTAGGTATTATAACCTACAGAAAGAAATTAGACATTTTGTCCAACAAAACGGTAAAGTACCTAATGTCTACTGTTGTTAACGCGCTAAGCACACACTTTACTATTACGTGCCAACTTCAAGTTACTATCATATAACTTGAGGTCGTTAGTAACGTTCAGTTAACTGTCTCCTTCTGCCTATTAAGTTTTATCTTATGTACTAAGTTTTACTTAGTTTTTACTAACTTAGGAATGACGTATGAAGGTTATCCACGTAATACAGGGTGTAAACGAAATCATGTAATTCCTTCAAACCTCGTGATGTACTGCTGACTTAGATTATCCCTGAATGGGAAACGAAAGGACCCAAAAAAAATTTGCAAGAAGTAAACATGGATTCTTAACGTGAGGCATTTAAGCGCCCCGAGTTAACGACCGCGCGGCGACCGATACCGCGCAATTCGCTCGGGGTGCTAAAATGCCTCACGTTAAGAACACATGTCTACTTCTTGTAATTTTTTTTAATTGAATCCAATAGCTTTTCGTGCAGGGTAAATCTATGTCAGCAGTACATCACGAGGTTTGAAGGAATTACATGATTTCGTTTACACCATTATACTCTTCTTATTCTTCTCGTGTTGGTATGAGCTATGTGAGAATAGTCCTTGCCGTGGTTAAAAGATTAGCCAGTCAGCAAGGGTAGCGGGGTTGACTGCCCAGGGTGCGCTTGACGTGGCCTCCCGGCGGCGGGTTAGGGGACCCGTCGCCCTACCAGTAACAGGCCCGAGAAAGCCACTCGCTGTGTTCCGTGAGCGCTTCTCAGGAGGACGTGAGGCAAGGCCCCACAGAGGAGAGGTCCGCCATGGGTTGGCGGACCGGGACCTGCCGGGGTTGCGGTGCATGCTCTTGCGAATCCCGCGACCCCGGCCGAACGGTCAGGAGGAGGAACACCGTTGGTTTTTAGCCGGTAAGAGTCCGGCAGACACCCTCGCCTTCCTCGGGCGAGGGACATTCATGAGGATTTTCCAACGAGAAAAAAAAAGGGTGCGCTTGACGTACTTGAGTATCGTTGCTCGTGAAGACTCTATTCATTCATGAAAGTTGTAATAATTGTAACTGGCTCCTATTGGAGGGGCTAGTGGCTAATTAACAACCACGCGAATCATATGATTTGCAAGGTTAAGCTGCGCTTGGCGCGGTCGGTCCGAGAATGGATGACCATTTACACATATACACATCGAGACCCCTCCGTGCCTCGGAGAGCACGTTAAACAGTCGGTCCCGGATGTCATACGAATACCTATGACAGTCGTTATGGGAAGTCAGAAGCCCAAAAGTCTGACAACCGGTGTAACCTTAGGATATCGGTTTTACTCAATAACTGGGTTGCGGAAATCTGATGGCAGTCGCTCCGTGTAAAATACTGGTATTCAGCCGCATTTGTTTAGACTGGGAGCTGACCACCAACATAGCTGGGAAAAGGCTAAGCAACTGTATAATTTCTCCTACGTGAGTCACATTATAAGGTAATCCGCCTACCAGACCAGGTGCACTAAGGCATAAACCCTTCTCATTCTGAGAAGAGGCCCTGCTCAGCAGTGGGTCAGTTATGAGCTCATTATGCTAAGCGGTCCAATGATTATATAATATCATAATGTATTTTACTTTTTATTGTGAACCGATTTTGCTGATTCTTTTTTTAATGGATAGGGTATACTTCGAAGTTGGTCCCATTTAAATTTGGTGAAGATCTGATGAAGAACTTCGGAGATAGACAATGGAACTCCTCAATGACGAACAGTACGCATATTGTGATGATGTGATTATGTTACGAGCAGCGTCTTTAGTAGGTCCAACCATGTTTTAATTAAGGCCACTAAAAAGAAAAAAATAAAAACTTTTTTACAAAAAATTTAAACCGACTTCAAAAAAGAATAAAATAATTACCATATAAAATTAACAGTTTCAGAAGTCGGTGCCTTCAATTTGGTTCAGCGTGGATCAGCACCGACTTCTGAAACTGTTAATTTTATATGGTAATTATTTTATTCTTTTTTTAAGTCGGTTTAAATTTTTTGTAAAAAAGTTTTTATTAATTTCATAATAAATGAACCGTTATCGATAGCTGCTACACCTAATATTCAACAGGTATTTTTAGCTTCAGTGATTGACATGTAGAGTAAACAACTACATAACTACCTCAAAAATATTTTGTTTTGTTTATAATGCCGCAATCAACGTAAATATATGTAGGTACTTGTAGAATAGTATCAGCTTCTCATCATATAAAAGAAAGAAAGAAAGAAAATTAATTTATTCAACCAAGAACACAATGACAGCATAAATAAAATTAAAATAAAGAAAGAGCAATATAAAATAATTAAACATACACATTTTATGCTGTCGAGCATGTCCATGCCGAAAAGGTCACCAACTCAGCATATGCTAGGCATATCGCAGCATATCGAGTCGTAATTATTATGAACGTTATTGATATTAGGTAGGGTGTTCCGGTGACAATAGTAACATCGTCCGTATTTCGACAATCTGTATACAGGGTGTAAACGAAATCATGTAATTTCTTCAAACCTCGTGATGTACTGCTGACAGATTAACCCAGCAAGGGATACTTTTGGATTCAATAAAAAAAAACGAGAAGTAAACATGTGTTCTTAACGTGAGGCATTTAACTCGCCGCGCGGTCATTTAATTTGGGGCGCTAAAATGCCTCACATTAAGAACACATGTTTACTTCTCGTATTTCGAGGTTTGAAGGAATTACATGATTTTGTTTACGTCCTGTATACATATAAAAAGAGAAACTGACTGACTGGCTGATCTATCAACGCATAGCCTAAACCGCTTGGGTAAGAAACTTTAAGTTTCGGTAGTAGGTAGGTACCTTTTATTACGTAGGCATCCACTAAGGAAGGGTTTTTCATAATTCCTCCCCTTAGGGAGTGGAAAAAATCACGTAACCGAAGCTGCGGACAATCAATCAATCAATCAATCAATATTTATTTGTGAACATAGGTCATACAAAAAGGTCTTAAAATATACATGTAGTAGGTATCTCTATGTTCTATCAATGGAAATTGGTGTACAAATAGTTTTAGTAATGTAAGCATGGAGACAAAAAAAATGAATTTATTAAATGTAGTAGAAATATTATTATACAAATCACAGTTTATCAATTTTATCATTTAAAAATATCTCAACTGAGTATAATATGTTTTATCTATTAAAAATAAAATCAATTTGCGTTTAAAAATACGGATATCCTGTTCATTTCTTAAAGGTTTAGGTGGTTTATTATACATTTTTGGAGCCATTGCGAAAATACTGTTCTTGTGTAATGTGGTTTTAGATCGTATAACATGTAACTGGTCACAACGACGCTGACTAGTTACTTGGTCGAATTTATTTAAATTATTTTTGACGAACATAGGTGTTTCGTAAATGTATAGTGAGGGCATCGTTAATATTTTCATATTTTTGAAGTACATGTAGCAACTGTCGGTAGTTTGCTGATTACAGATAGCTCTAATGCACCTTTTTTGACATTTAAATATCATTTCAGCGTCGTTGTGACCAGTTACATGTTATACGATCTAAAACCACATTACAAAAGAACAGTATTTTCGCAATGGCTCCAAAAATGTATAATAAATTACCTAATACTTTAAGAAATGAACAGGATAAAAGCTAGTTACCATATCGACGCTCGGCAGTGAAAACATCTTAAATAAAATTTTCGTCAAAAGCCTTTTATTTATTCTTTAGATTGATAAACTCGACATTCACGTACTAGTTCAACAAACTTTCAATTCAAATACTTCTAAGCTATCTATGACGTATGATGACAAACTTGTATTAACATTTGATCGGCAATTTTTTTTGCAGGAGACAGTTATTTCTATCCCTTTGATATAATAGTATTTTATTTTACACATACGTGGTTTTCACTGCCGACCGACCCGTTCTACCCTAGCTATGTATTGATTTTTAAATCACCATGAATCTAATGTAATACGTACCAGACATTGTGTTTCAAAATTAGTTGTATGTTTACCCTGTTGTGGATCATAAACAGCATGGTCTGTTTGTAGTCTCTCAACAAATCAACGACTAGTTAAAGCATGAGCGAAGTAAAAAGTAAAAAATATATTAAATGGTTAACCTTTGAACGCCATCGACGTTTATAGACGCCAAACGAAAATGTGCTTGGGCCGCCAACGACGTCAATGACCGTCAAATAGTACTTATAGTACGGAGTGTCCTGCGTAAGCGACAAACGCGACGCGATGCGATGCGGCGGATGCGACGAACGCGATCAAAACAACGGCATTCCCTACTGGCGGCCTATATAGCGAGACACGACGTAAGGGAATGTACCCATACTACATGACCCGTTCAGGGGGGGGGGGGTCTTCAAAATACCGTGCTTGGTCACAGGGGCGGGGGGAGGGTCTTAGGTTTTTGTCTCTTAGTCAATATCCTATAAGGAAATCTCGAGCGTTTTCGAACTATATTCAAATATGGCGCGCAGAGTTTAGCGCTTTTTGAACTCTCAGGTGGCAACACTGTCGCACATATGAGTCATTTTTTTTTTCAACTTGCTGTTTGCAATAATTTTCTTTTTTTTTTTTATGTGACCACTCGTAATTTAAAGCTCGCGAGGACTTTGTTACTACTTAACCAGACTATCCTGTGGTGGCCAAAAATTACTTTAAGGCCCCCAGCCAGGGCTTATAAACTAAGGATATCTGTTTGCAATAAATGATTTAAAACCATATTTATATTACTACGTGAAAACTAGAGGGGGAGGGGGGGGTATTGGTATATACTGCGGGTGGTCACCGAGGGGGGGGGGGGGGGTGATAAAAAGTAGTAAAACATGGATCACGTAGTATGGCTACGTTCCCTAACGTGTATTTGTTCCGTGTCGTCTCGCGTCGCATCGCATCGCGTCGCGTTCGTCGCAGGACACCCCGTTAGTCTATAGCGTGGCGTTCAAATGATTAAAGTCCAGTAAAGAGTCTAGCAGGGACGCGTATACCCAAAAATCACCTTTATGATCGAAAGATATTGTCGTGCTTATTCAAGATTAGCACACAACAAAGCTGTTAGTCCGACAACCCGCACTAAGCCGGCGTGGTGGAGGCCTAAACCACAAAACAGATAGGTACAGAAGTCAATCTACATACAAGTGCGCTCGAGAAACGCACACATAGACACTGCTCACGGACACGATATCTCGGACCGTTTGGGACCAAAGTGCGAGTGAGTGCGAGCGCGAGTGCCATGCGCTTGAGAGAGATGATATATAGATAGAGCGACCGATGAGCGTAGGTATGAAAAGTGAAGTACATACATGTGATTGACTTCTGTACCTATCAATTTTGTGCCTAAACCCTACTCATTCTGAGAAGAGGCCCGCGCCCAGTTGTGGGAGGGTAATGGCCAGGATGAAATAGAAAAACAGAGGCTTACACATGTTTTACACCCACTTACCTATTTACTGTGGTCCATCAGACGATCGGACACAAAACAACAGCAACAGCTCCATTTATTATTCTGTCTTAGATTCGCGAGTGTAAACACATCGAACCATTATTTAGTCAATCTTATTTCGTAGAAAAACAATGCCTACGACACACCGGATAACAGAACGAGAGGAAAAACAGAATATATTTAGAAATACCTACTGAGAATTAGTGACTCTCAAATAAACATAACATAACATCACGCCTGTATTCCCCGAAGGGTTGGGCAGAGGTGTATACTAACACCCTCATTTCGCCGTTATGTTTAAGTCCCATGTAATAGGGGGCGAACGTATTCCCATCAACCGGACACAAATCCAAACTCCGGGCTGCTACTGAGGAATTCCACACGGAAAAACCCAATAACACTTTGCCCGACGACGACGACTTTGCCTCACGATCAGCAGTCGCGTTTGCCACCGCTAATTCAACGAGGTAGTTACATGTTTACATGAACAAACCCTTTCATAAACCTCCCTTTCTGTATTTAATGGCATGTTTATCAAGAGACGGAACTTCACCGAACACAGCATGAATAAACATGAGCTTCGTAATTGTTCTGTTAGTATACGGAATATTGGGCAAACATTTTGTAATTTCGTGCACCATCAATTATCTATAGTGATTTTATTATTCTTCTTATTTTCACGTGAATTTACGAGAAGAGTTCATGTTCTGCCTAGCCTTTTTCCAACTATATTGGGGTAAGCTTCCAGTCCAACCAGATGCGGCTGAATACCAGTATTTTACACGGAGCGACTGCCATCAGACCTCAATCAATTGGATCTGACCCCAACATAGTTGGGAAAAAGCTAAGCAGAACGTTATCTCAAATGTTTTCGATCGTAAAAATTCCTTCTTTTGTTGAATGATTTTGTATGGCATACGGTTTTTATCTGTGTTGTGTTTTCGTTAACTGAAACTAATTGTCTACATGTTTAGCGTTACATGCTAATATTTACACATTATAATACATAACATGCTTATCTCATGCGCCATCTAATAACTATTAATCGGATTACAATATTATGTTGGGTAGAGCTCATAAGGTACCACTACGAAGTAAATACCATTAAAACCTAATGTTAATAGGTATATAGATAGTCGCCAGCACGTAAATTGGCAAGAGTTGAGAAGAAACATGTTTAAAAATAAATTATGGTAATAACCATAGAATAATTAGAAGCAATAAAAGTGTTTTTTTTATTGCACTATGTCTAACACCCATATTCTAAGCCGTTCCTCCAAAACTTACTCGACTCGACTCCACCTCGACTTGACATAAACGTCCTCGACTCGAGATTTTTCCTCAGTCGAGGTAAGGAATCATCTGTCAAACTCAAGGTACCTCGGAACCTACCAGAAGGAAGTGTCAAAGTTCGTATGTAACAAAAATGAATTTTGAAGACTTTATCGAATATGCTTACGATAATCCTTACAACTATTTATCGCGGCGTTATTTGCGCGATGCAGATAATTCTAATTAGGTATGACGTAATGACACCACTCTACCTTGACTCATATGAGAACCCCTCAGTCGAGGAACCTCAAAGTTCACTCGAAATTGCGACTAAGAATACTATTTTGAAAGTGTTTTCGAGGCCGTCCTGCTCCTGAGTCAAGTACGAGTCGAGTAAGTTTTGGAGGAACATCTTAGAATATGAGTGTAAGTGTACATGCGCAAACTTACTCCCACTACGCCAGAACCTTGCCAAGTTACGTGCCGGCGACTATACTAATATAGTTCAGGCCATATCAAACTTGTCTATGAATGATTATTGATTTATTGCACAAAACGCTCATTTGGTGCAACAATGACGTAAATACGCTTTTTTGTTAAAACAATTTATATTATGTCAAAATATGCGGAAAGACTATTTACATCGGGAGAAACATCTCCTGTAAAAAATTATAAAAGTGTAATTATGCCATTGTTGCATCAAATGAGCGAAAAGCAATAAAAAAATGTAGGTATATTTAGTTTTCCTTTTTCAAAATGGCTGCTCAATTTTCAATAACGGCCTGCTTCACAGGGCCGTCCAGCTACAAATGAGGTCACTCATGATTGGGGCCCCAACATATGACAGTGAATAATTACATGGTGTCGCAGCAATGTGACGCGGGGGGCCCGTTTACTCTGACAACGCCGAATTTACACGGATATATGAGCTAAAAATATGACATAAGGTCCACTCCTGGGACCTGAGTTCGTAACAGTACCCTCTTATTTCTCCTTATTAATATTTTCAGGCCCTCAGGTCTCATCTGACCTTGGGCTAGACGGCGGGGGAGACTATCCTTTGGTATTTCAATTAATCCTTCAACTCGACCTACCGTTGGCTTCCAGCCATCTTTATTCAAGTTAAGCCTTTCAAAGACATGATTCTGATTGAAACTTAGGCATGGAGCAGTGCTTTTAATAACATAACATAATAACATCACGCCTTGTATTCCCCAAAGGGTTCGGCAGAGGTGTTTTAGTACACCCTCGTTTCGGCAGTTATGTTTAAGTCCCATGTAATAGGGGGCGAGCCTATTGCCATTAACCGGGCACAAATCCAAACTCCGGGCTGCTACTGATACATTTCTAATGGAAAAACCTATAAACACTTTGCCCGACCTGGGGATCGAACCTAGGACCCCATGCTCAGCAGTCGCGCTTGCGACTACTAAACCAACAAGGCAAACAAATAAAAATCTTTTAATAAAAGTACTCTATTTAAAGTTTGTACCAACCTGAATCTATACTCCTTTTTGTCGGTCGGCAGTGAAAACCACGTATGTGTAAAATACATTTTTAAAAGAGATACAAATAACTGTCTCCTGCAAAAAAATGGCCGATCAAATGTTAATACAAGTTTGTCATCGTACGTCATAGATAGCTTAGAAGTATTTGAATTGAAAGTTTTTTGTACTAGTACATGAATGACGAGTTTATCAATCTAAAGAAAAAATAAAACGCTTTTGCAGAAATTTTTATTTACGATGTTTTCACTGCCGAGCGTCGTTTTGTATCGGCACGAGATATAAGAGAATAGCTCAGGCGGTGGTGAATTAGCCAGTCAGCAAGGTTGGTAGCGAGGCTGATTTCCCAGGGTGCGCCGAAGGTAAGTATCGTCACTCTGAAGGCTCTTTTAATGCACCCTAATATTATAATTACTAGCTGTTCTCCCGCGACTGTGCCCGCGTAAATAATTTATTTGACTACAGCGCCACTTATCGGATCTCAGCATCGGAACCATCGTCTCGACAAAACAAATATACTGTGTAAATATGACCTCAATCGGTAAAGTCGTTCTCAAGTTATGGCGTGACCAAAGGAAATAGGGATTCATTTTTATAATAGACTAGCGACCCACCCCGGCTTCGCACGGGTGCATTGTAAATACTAATGTGGGGCATATAAATCTTCCTCTTGAATCACTCTATCTATTGCTGAAAATTGCATAAAAATCCGTTGCGTAGTTTAAAAGATCTAAGCGTACAGACCGCGGGAGCGACTTTGTTTTATATACTAGCTGCCCGGACAGACTTCTTTCTGTACAAAAGTTATTGGCCTGTAGTGGGAGAAGAAAAGTGTTGTTTTTATTATTTTCCACGCAATTTTTATGTTTTTTTCTCTCCATAAGAACCTTCCTTGTGCCTTAAGGAATATATAAAAAAAAATAGCCGAATTGGTCGAGCCGTTCTCAAGTTTTGCGCTTAGCAACACATTTGGCGATTCATTTTTATTTATATAGATAAAGAGAAGATTTACATATTTAATTTATACTTATCTCCTCAAACATGTTTGTTTTAAAAATGACGGCTAAATTATTGCGTATAATAGTTTCCCTTGTAGTATGGACATTTGCGCCATTGACATGACAATACTGAATCGTTCGATCCAATTATTACACGATGACATACGCAAACAGAATTGTACCTTCTCATACAGCGTATAACACAAAATACATGCTATAAACAAAGTAACAAAGAGGCTACATGATGCAATACATCACTGGGCTTATTTAATAAAAAACGGCTAAATATACGCAGCTATGTACCGTGAATAAATAGGATTATAAACGTAGACGTGAAATAGACGAATCGCAGTATGATGGATTGACATGTAGTACCGGATGACAGATCATTTTATATTCATTAATTAAATTCGCGTTGCTTTGTATTTTTTGTTTTTCTAGCAGTAGATACCAGGTTAAATGGGGTTATAAGAGAACCTAAATTGGGGTTATTTAGGCACGAATTACGGCATAGGAGAGTTTTCGACATTAGCTTATAAACTATCTGCAATTTCAAATACAATAATAGCTGTTACATTGATATCATAAATACACAGTAACTGTGGCCGTATAAGCATATTCCTTAACTGAATTCTTATTAGCCCGTGATTCTCTAATCTATTTTATAGTATACGTACATGGAATACAAAATCTTTACATAGTATAAAACAAAGTCGCTCCCGCTGTCTGTACGCTTAGATCTTTTAAACTACGCATCGGATTTTAATGCAGTTTTCAGCAATAGATAGAGTGATTCAAAAAGAAGGTTCATATGCCCCACATTAGTATCTACATTGCACCCGTGCGAAGCCGGGGCGGGTCGCTAGTAATATAATATAATTATTTAATAGCAGTGATAGCCTAGTGGTGTGACCGTCGGACTGCCAAGTCATAGGTCTCGCGCTCGAACCTAAGGCACGCACCTCCAACTTTTCGGATTCATGTGCGTATTGTATAATTACCACTTGCTTAAAAACGGTGAAGGAAAATATCGTGAGGAAACCGGCAAGCCTGAGAGATATTTGTCGATGGTATGTGCGGCCAAGTCAGAGGCCCATTTGCGGCATGAACGCTGACACCAGGTTAGTTACTAACCACACGAAAAGAAGAAGAATTAAAAAAATTGCTTTGTAATCTGTTAGACAGACTGTTCAAAGTATAGTAATCTTTGATTGGAATAGAAAACGTGTTTTTATTTCACTTATACCATTTTAATGTGTGGCCATAAGTCATCATTGCTTCTCCGGCGATCGTCCTCTACTTTTCTTTATCTTTACATAGTATAAAAAAGTCGCTCCCGCTGTCTGTACGCTTAGATCTTTTAAACTACGTAACGGATTTTAATGCAGTTTTCAGCAATAGATAGAATGATTCAAGAGGAAGGTTTATATGTCCCACATTAGTATCAACATTGCACCTGTGCGAAGCCGGGGCGGGTCGTTAGTTGGTTTATATTTTAATCCTGGCTAGCTACCTCACATTATAGTCCGGCGCCAAGCAGTTTATTGTGTGCCGTCGCGTGTATGTGACAGCTAGAGAGGTATAGGGGAAACCCTCGATATATTTGCTAATTGGATTTGTATGCTCTATCTGAAACGCTATCTGCGCTTACCAACAGGTGGGACTAGTGTCAAATGGGACCAAGACAGGGAACAACGACCGAATTGTCGGTGACAGGTTTTATAAGATCAGCCCTCTGCGCTCCTGATCGACTACTGGAACTCTGATCCTCCACTTGTTCTTGAACTTCCAGATCGTTCTATAGACTCTCCGTTTCAGATGGCGTGTCCAAACATTTTTAGAATCGTCAATTGCACAATCGAAGAAAGTCTTTGTTCGATACGAAGCTTTCCTCCTACCCTTTCCCAACTATGTTGGCGCCAGCTTTCAATCTAACCAGATGCGGCTGAATACTAGTATTTTACACGTAGCGACTACCATCAAACCTCCGCAACGCAGTTACTGAGCAATGCCAATATCCTAATGTTAGACCGGGTGTTAGACAGTCGACGTCGACAGTCAGTAGTAACGATAGTCATAGGTATTCGTATGACACCCGGGATCGACGGTTTATCGTGCTCTCCGAGGCACGGAGAGGTCTCGATTTGTAATGAGCCCCTCGACACGAAGTATAAAGGTATAAAACTATTTACAATCTGTGATTATCTCATAGTCTGCTTAGTTGTCGGCAATAAGATTAACAAGCATGTCATTTTGGGACCCAGTGCATAAAATCAGCAAGCACATTGGGTCACCCGCGCGACGGCACAACGAGTATTCCCAAGGAGAGTTGATGTCAGGCAGGCGGCCGGTTATAAAACAATAAGCCAAAACCTCAAACAACATGGATTTACGAATATATGTTATGCCGACCCCACCTAATGTGGGATAAGGGCAGGGAGATGATGATGATGATTACCTCACAGTACCTAAATACTCTAAAATCGTTACCGCTTCATTGTGAGTAGAGAGTTGTTCTCAGAGGGAGTTACCAACCGATCGGTTATACCGCCTGGGGGATGAAAACGATCGTATCGACTAAGTTATTAGTATTCGGTTAGCATCGTCTATTGATAGTGATTTGTTATTGCTAAATCAAGGTAACGAGTGTTTATGTGGGTCTGAAGTGGGAATAATGTGATTTATCGGTTTCCTTTTTCAGTGTTTGATTTTTGATGACAATATATTGTTGCTAGCTAGAAGTTTAGCTTATTTTGGGAGACAAAAAATACGTGGGATGTCTGTGACCTGATGGATTGACAAAAGGAGGTTATGTGTGTTGTGACGTAACTTGGAAGAGTGCTATGCATTTTTTTTAATACGTGAGTAATTTTTCTTGGCTACCCTCTACCCTAGGGAAGGCGAAGGGTTCTGTCGGACTCTTACCGGCCGAGGTTGTGGGATTCGCTAGTGCATTCACGGCAACCCTGGCAGAAAAGTCCTATGCCTAGAATTAAATACTGTAAGGTACTATAACCTGACCAAAGAGGGGATACTAACTTGCTTCAGACATAGTTGATCGCTATTTGTTTTTGCCTGCAGCGACCGTTTGGAGAATGCAGTCATCTTCTTTATTGCTCGAAGAACCACCATGTGGTTTGGTACACCGTCTTGATTGCTTAGAAGACCACTTTTCTCTTCGGGATCGGAAACATCGGTCGCTGTGGACACAGTTGACGGTCTCGAGACACAAAAGTCTGCCTCGAGCCTTATTTTATCGAAAAGTCCTACTGATAAGGCGTTACTGGCTATCAAGTTATTTTTTTAAGCTTAACTTTGTTGCGTTTGGCCCTAGTCTCACCTGATGGTAAGCGCAGACAGGGTCTAAGATTGAGCAAAGAAATCCAAGGAACAGAGATATGGAGGGATTCCCCTATACTCCTCTGGCTCTCGCGCATGACGGAACACAGTAAACTGCTCGGCACCGGGCTAGCCATGCGGGCCATATAGATCCTATCACCAAGCGCCAATACATTTAAGTCCTAGCTTATATAAATAGTTCCGGTGGTTTAAAGTAGAAGATACAAAACACAAACATGGATGCACAACCTTATAAATAATATTTTGAAATGCACACATCATGTTGTTCATACTCATAATACGACTTCAAATATTGCATGAGCTACCACCTGCATACCTCTTTAAAAAGTAATCTATATTCCAGTGTACCACATTGCGAGTCTGCACAGACCTCACCGGAGTGCAGGCGAAAGGTAAAGATATAGCCTCAAAAGAAAACATCAGTATTCCGGACAAATAGAAGAGAATTTGTTACGGTGAATAAACAAAGTTTTTAGTATGATAATAAATTCGTTATTGTCTATAGCCGCCATTTTCTTTTGCTTTTTTTTTTGGGAAGAAGCTGGCTGCATTTATAAAGGTGTGAGGTGAATATTTTTACCAATGGTTAGCTATCTCTTTCACCCTAGTACGTCTTCCGTATTTTCGTCTTACTCGTTAGAGATTTATAGTGAAAATTGTGCAGGATTGAATTTTAAACAAATGTTTTATGAACGTAACATATCTATAGTTTAAATATTTTTACTTTATTTTGTGGTTTCTGGCAATTAATAAGATGTTTAAAGAGAATGGGCGGCATTGTTCGTTCTTCCGTTCCTTTCTTGCACACTTCTTCATAAGACCAATTTTTTGGAACAGTTAAATTCTCTACATTTCTTAACCCTAATAGAGCATAAGGTTTGAAGGAAAGTAAACAAATTGAAAGTGCAGAAATGAATTGGTACACTTATTCATTTCTGCCTAAACATTATTGACGTGGTCGTGCACTATGTTGTAGTGGCAAAATTAAATAAGATACTTTGTTCAATGGTATTGTTACTCAAGTAAAGATAAATTACGAGTTATTGATTTATTTCTCGAGTTATTTATTTTTGCTTTTACCTGGGTTCATTAAATTAGGATGTTGTTTTATTGACTTAAGATATTTAAACGTGAGTAAGACTAAAAGGTGCGGGAATTTTTTGGCTACAAGAAAATTCAAAAAAGTAAATTTCGACTAAAGTGTTAGTTATTTAGTTCTCCACCTACGCCGACGATATACTGTGTCTATTTAAAATAAATGAATCTGTTTATTCTACCACCTATCTAGTAGGTACTTTAACACTATTAGCATATTACCAACTGTTGTAATGACTGAAACCACTTTCAGATAATACCTAACAGAAATAGAATTTCCAATATACAATATTCTGGATGTTACTTTACTTATCATTGATAATATGTTAGGTTATAATATGTTGTTTATATTTAAGTTTTATATATCTTAAAGCAAGGTGTTTTGTTAGTCAAATATATACTGATTATGTTAAACATGAAAATACGTACTGTGTACTTTAGGTGAAGATATTGATAAAACTAAAGAGTAGACTAACTTTCTTTTTTTTTTCCTTTTGGAAAATCCTCATTGATGTCTGAATTCATAACTAAAGCAGGGATGAAGTTTTTTTGAAAAAACTAAAACAAAATAATTTTTCTTGGAAAAAAAATTAATCGAATTTTTAAATTTTAACACTTTCTTTAAAACAATCATCAGTGATACATTAAGCGGTCCGCGGCTTAGTACCCCCTTTCCGACTAACCTTGTATACAGTACGTAACACAACGAAGAGCAAACCTTCTAACTAGTTGATGGGTAGGTTAAGTGTAATACAATCGTACACTTTATGTCACTATCCACTCTATCCACTTATAACAGTGCAAAAATGCGGGCATAGTTCATGAACTAAACTAACATGTTAGATTTTGAGAAATTGTGGTTTTCTTACTTATTTTAATTGTGCAGCTAATCTTGTAGGATGATGTTAGTTATGTTAACCGACTACAAAATTGAAAGTGGTTATGAGATCATTATGAGAAAAATAAAATTTGTTTATTAGCGTGGATAGTGACAAAAGGTACGGTTGTGCTATACTTAACCTACCCATCAACCTGTTTTAAGGTTTGCTCTTCGTTGTGTTACTTACTGAAGATACATAACTCATACATACATACATACATAAACTCACGCCTTTTTCCCATGGGGGTAGGCAGAAACAGTAGGTACGCCACATACTACGATCCTTACATACTCCTTTCGCTTCATCCACATTCATACATCTTGTCATACACGCACGCCGGTTGAGAGTACTACGCACCTGTCCTTTGTGAAGAACATCACAAGCGTCCTCTACCGGCGTTCGCATTATGTGAAAATCTATTTCTTCTCTTTAAACTCGTATTTTCTCGGACTCGGAGCCTTGTAAAGTGTAGTAACAACTGTATCTATTGGGAATAAGTTCCGCAGCATATTTTCTGCGAAGTGATACTTTTCTCACAAAGTATAATGTTACAAGATGTATTTGTGTTATCGGTTTACACGGAATGTATCTTATTCTAAGAGCACTCCGACTGACTAAAATACTAACGTGGAATATACTGAGAATGGATAAGATGAGGTAGGAACATACAAGTGGTGGGTTTTCAAGAACGGACGCTGAGAACAGGCATAATGTAACATATTTTTAAAATATTTATCTTGACTGCGTTGTTGGTCTAGTGGTCGCAAGCGCGACTGCTGAGCACGGGGGTTTTGGGTTGGATCCCCAGGTTGGAAAAAATGTTATTGGGTTTTTCCATTAGGAATTTATCAGTAGCAGCCCGGAGTCTGGATTAGTGCCCGGTTAATGGCAATAGGCTCGCCCCCTATTACATGGGACTAACCTTCTGGATGCCTGCTTCATACCTATATTACATAAAGAATTAAAAACTCGTTCACGTCATTTTGAGTTTGACAGACATATATGTCATATATATATTTGCCATATATATGTGACATACGTAAAATCTATATATAAAAAAACATTTTTTTTCCATTTTGTGGATGTGTACAGACCCGTGATATACCATAAAACCTAAGTTTCAAATAATATCGAATAATTTTATTCTGGAATCCAGGTGGCTAAAACACCTCTGCCGAACCCTTCGAGGAATGCAAGGCGTGATATTATGTTATATATTCTATATGGTACGCTTGTTTTAATTAAGGCTAGCTATGTAATAAAGGCAAATTTCCATCTCCCAACTGTGTCATTTTCCAGTCTAATCAGATATGTCTGAACCGAAAATGAGTGAATTTGTAACTTGACTGACACTATTCCTATCTGCATAAGTATACATATACCTAATGGTGCGTCCAGACCTGACGAACGCGCCGCGAATGCGCCGCTCGCGAGCCGCTCGCGAGCTGCGCGCGAGCGGCGCGCGGACGGCGCGCGAGCTTTTGTACGAACATAAAATGCACGCGCGCAGCTCGCAAGCGGCGCATTCGCGGCGCGTTCGTCAGGTCTGGACGCACCATAAGAAATATCTAGATAATTTTCGTCTAAAATACACTGGAAGGAAAAAAAAGTAGGTACATACTTGCCTATAATTAAAGAGGAACTATTCGTTCAGGTTATCAGGAAAAGGAAACATTTCAATATGTCATGTTGGCTTACAGACTTATCCCGTCCCTATTAATCTTAGAGATTTCTCACGGAGGGAAATGGTGAAATGAGTCTGGTGTCGAGTGACATTTCCTTGTGTGCCCTAAATAATGGGAGAGTGGACTAGACCGAGGTCAAGCAATAATAGGAAAAACATCAATTTTCTCGTCTTTTTTAACCGACTTTCAAAAAAGGAGGAGGTTCTCAATTCGATTGTATGTTTTTTTTTTGTATGTTTGTTCCGCGATATCTTTGCTAATTGTGACCCGATTTTAATGATTCTTTTTTTGTTTGAAAGAGTATTCTTTCGAAGTGGTACCATTTAAATTTTGTGAAGATCTGATGAAGAACTTCGGAGATAGACAATTTGATTTAGGTTTTATTTTTGTTAAAAAGTGATTATTCTAATTTAGACGACGTAGTTAAGTCTATAAAAGATTGTGCAAAAATCCTACTAGGCTTGTTTCTGCAATTAATTTGCAGTTAACGAGATGAAAATTATAACAAGACTATACCACAAAACAGATAGGTACAGAAGTCAATCACATATACAAGGTTAGTCGGAAAGGGGGTACTAAGCCGAACGGGTGTTACAGTACCCATAATAATGGATAACTTTTGTTCCACAACTTTCCCCAAAAGTCAATAGTTCAAGAGAAATAACTGTTCAAAGATTTCATAAAAAATACGCTAAATCCTATCTATCCTCAGCTATGATCAGACGTGTTTACATTTTACGTCATATTTGGGATCACGGATTAGAAACTCCATTTTCTGAATTCATAACTAAAGCAGGGATGAAGAATTTTTGAAAAAACTAAAATAAAATAATTTATCATCGAAAAAAAAACATAGAATTTTTAAATTTTAATACTTTCCTTAAAACAATCATCAGTGATACATTAAGTGGCCCGTGGCTTAGTACCCCCTTTCCGACTAACCTTGTATACTTCACTTTTCATACCTACGCTCGGCGGTCGCTCTATCCTATATATCTATCTGTCTCAAGCGCATGGCACTCGCGCTCGCGCTCACTCGCACTCTAGTCCCAAACATTCCGAGATATCGTGTCCGTGAGCAGTGTCTATGTATGCGTTGCTCGAGCGCACAATGTATGTAGATTGACTTCTGTACCCATCTATTTTGTGACTATTCGTAAAACAAGTACGTATAATAAATTCTCGGAATAATTTGTACAATTTGAGTTTTATTACGAAATGAAGTTTTGATCAAAGTAACCCCCAGGAATCAAAGTCACCCCATTCTACGGTATTGCGAATTAATGAAATGGAAAATTCAAGGTTGAATAATTCCAAAATTTTCTGAACAGATAGAATGAAATTTTGTTGGGAGTTATTTAAAGCTTCTTAATCATTTAATCTAGTTGTTTTCCGAGATTGGACTTCAGATATCTGTATACATATACAGGGTGTAAACGAAATCATGTAATTCCTTCAAACCTCGTGGTGTACCTACTGCTGACATAGATTTACCCGGACAGGGATACTTTTGGATTCAATAAAAAAAATACAAGAAGTAAACATGTGTCCTTAACGTGATGCATTTTAGCGCCCCGAGTTAAATGACGGCGCGGTGAGCGATAGTTGCGGAATTCGCTCGGTGCGCTAAAATCCCTCACGTTAAGAACATGTTTACTTCTTGTATTTTTTTTTTATTGAATCCAAAGGTATCCCGTGTAGGGTTAATCTATGTCAGCAGTACATCACGAGGTTTGAATGAATTACATGATTTCGTTTACACCCTGCATAAAAATGAATCCCTATTTCCCTTGGTCACGCCATAACTTGAGAACGACTTTACCGATTGAGGTCATATTTACACAATATATTTGTTTTGTCGAAATGATGGTTCGTACATATAATAGGATCCGATAGATGGCACTGTAGTCAAATTATTTACGCGGGCACAGCCGCGGGAGAACAGCTAGTTAATAATATTTTATGGCAAACTTAATACGCATTTACCTAATTATTGATTTACTAACGCAGCTTTTATCCGTCACATAAAGTACGGTAAATATAGTTTGTTACATTTATTAGATAATAAATCTACTTTATTTTGTACTTACAATATTCATTTATTATCAACATTTAACTCTGTAGTAATGAATGTTCCTGACATCGTGGTACATTGCATACTTCATCATGAAACGCAGCGTACACACCTGGCCAACAAAGGCAGATGAACGCCAACTAACGTTCGTCATTTGTTGAATAAATATTGTAGAACGAATCCAATTTATTCGGTTTTTAGCGGTATCGAACCCCGACACTTAGGCTGCGTTCAGATAACACGCGCCCGCTAAGCGCACGCCACGTGCGTCAACACCCGCGTCTAACTCGCTTTGAATTTTTTTGTATATAATTTGAGTCTTATGACACATCAATAGATCTCAAATTGCATTTATCATTTATATTTAACTGGCACTCAGAGTACAAAAATCAGTCATATAACATCACGCCTGTATTTCTCGAAGGGCTGGGCAGAGGTGTATAGTAACACCCTCATTTCACCTTTATATTTAAGTCCCATGAAATAGGGGGCGAGCCTATTGCCATCAACCGGGCACAAATCCAAACTCCGGGCTGCTACTAAGGAATTCCACACATTAAACCCAATATCACTTTGCCCGTCCTGGGGATCGAACTCAGGAGTTCACGAGCAGTAGTCACGCTTGCCACCAACGACCAACGAGTCAAAAATCCATCACTTCGTCCCCGTAGAGCGAAAAGTCACTAAGTCGAAAAATTGTGCTTTGAGATAATGAGACTTACATAATTGGACTTTAACTCTCCTTATCTCAAAACACGATTTCTCGACTTAATGACTTTTTGCTCTACGGAGACGACTAGCTATAATCCATTATAATTAATCGTAGAACAATTAATGCTGGTACAATACATCACAAAAGTCATGACTCTGAAAATGACAAATAAAATAACAATTCAAAACACACCACGTTCCCAAACACATAAACAATGAAACAATAATTTTCAAAGTTGCAGTAATTTCCAGAAAATTCCATGATCGCGTTGCCAACACTTAAACACGATATTTGGCACAATGCTAGTACCGAAGTGGTAATTTACGTTTGTAGATATACTAGTGATTTATTACTGCAGAGTTTTCTTTTTGTTGGACTGAAAGGTCGGGCTCCGTTGGCATTTGGTAATGCTGCAAAAGTGAAAAAGAATACGCAAATATTGAAGGTAAACGAATTTGAATTGAGTTGAATTTATGAGGTGGCTACAAGATCCAGTTTAAAAAAAGTTGCATGCAATGTAGTGGGCAGATGATGCTAATGTTGTGATGACAGCGACAATCGTTCTACCTAGCCTTTTGCCAACTATGTTGGGATCGGCTTCCAATATTTTCGTGACAGCGACAATATTTTTAGATTTTCTATTATGATGGTTGAGGTAAAAGAAGAAAGAAAGAAAAGCTATTAATTCTGATCTTACATAGATTCGGAATTACTTAAAACTTGTACAATGATAAATAAGGCCCTTATCTTAGTTTTTGGTACAACAGTTGAGGGGCTGGATTTCAGATAGGACCACGTGAAGCCGAGTAGTGGAGTAGCCGTCTACTAAAATATTTTTATGGTACAGCTCCAGGACATATGTGACAAACGAAAATAGTTGACCTGCGTTAATTCCCCTCGAGACAATCTTGTCACGCTCGCTAGAACGTGTTAAAATATAAGTGGTTTCAGAAAGTGCTGTATTCTGACCTTTGAAAGAAGCTTTTGTACACACCGGGACTTACAGCTTAGTAAGACAGTTATTCCAAATGCGCACAGTGTGGCTATGTTTAAGACAAAAACACTAAACTCGACTCCAGCTTGATGACTAATTTATTACAATAATTAAGTTTATTATATACAAATATTGTGGTCAATACACATTGATACCTATTTACATGTGTGTTGTATGTGTATTGAGCCGATGATGCGAAGATCTCAGTAGGTCACTTCTTAGCGCTGACGGTGTGCCGGACGTATGTCGCTGACGCTGTGATGCTGTTGTTGGCACGTTTAACTATTGCATGTTCAAGGCTGAACAGCTTTTTTGTAGACAGAGTTGATAGAACTCTAGTTGTAACATCTGATACATCTAAACCTATTGTCATAGGCTTATATCCTGCAAATTCTGCGACTCCATCACTCCTTGAGAGCCCGTTCACACAGCGGATTCTTTTTAACGGATCTGTCGGTACTGGATGTGTTGTTCACTTCTGTACCGATGGATCAGTTAAACAAATGGCAGCTGCGTCGCATCTGGCAGGCAGGATACGATAAAAATAACGGATCGTTCGAAATACTGTCGTGTACGTGAATTCGCTAATAGAACTACAGGCACCATCAAAATAAAATCGGATCCGTTAAAACGGGTCCTGTAAACAGTTTCTGTCTGAACTAGCTGCAAAGCTAAAAGCTAAACTCCTTATATTCAATTGCAATTTGAAAGAACAAACTGTACAATGAATATAACAAGCGTCTCGAATACAATCCTTGTTAGCACCAATTACTGGTCCAGTCACATCTGTAGAACAAAGAGGGTGCAACCGTAAACCTCTAACCATCTAGTCCACTCGGAAATCGAACAATGCTACCAAATTGCAGCTGGCTGCAAACACAGTTGGCGCAGTGGTGTCCATACGTTACTCCTGGCGAGTACCAGTTTTGCATACCAATGTACCATTTGCATGAAAATGCCGCTGCGTGGGTGAACCACAGATCCGCCACGTAATCTGAATTTTGTTAGCATCTTTTAACAGTTTTGCTCGTTAACTGAGCGATTCGAGAGTTTGAGTTCTTTATGGGAATCGAAGAGCATCTGCAAAAATTTGATCGTAACTTGCCAAGTGAAGATAGAAGCGAAAAACTATTAGGTGTTTTATTTTAGAACATTTCCATGCCAAAGTGCGAAACTGCGTTTTGTAAAAACAAAAGCCCTGTCAGTATCAGTTTAGAAATTTCAGTTCTAACAGACGAAATCTAATTCAATTTTCACCCAACCCAAAATAGTACTGTCAAAACGTTCCTAAAAATACTTTTTGCAAACTGCTGTTACTGTAATAGCATTATAGAATGTTTTGATCTTTTTTTTTGGCGTTGAAAGCGGTATTGAAGCCAAAAGTAATAGAAAACAATACATCAGAATATCTTTCGGATTTGTATTGTCATTGCTGAGGTAGATAGATGAGATTGCTCCGAAATACGTTTAAGAAAAGGAACCTTGAGTTGGTGTTCCGCGTGTTGCAATTTTATGGGAGACGCAATGTTTTACGATACAGAGGTTACATAATGGGGAATTATTTTTTATGGATCGGTTCAATCGATAAGAAGAATTGAGATTTCGACTGCAATCAATAAAAATAAGATTAGTCTGTATGGAACTAGTGTCTTTATGCGTGGTCATGGCAAAAGTCTAAGAAATTAATTAAGATTATAGTTATGGAAAATATCAAGTTCTGAAATCAAAGAAGCATATGGAACATATAGTAGAAACATGGCCGATTTCTATGACTTACCAAGCGTCATTGGATAAAATTTAGACTTTTGTATATTTACCAATAATAAAGCAAAGACCTCAAAGTATTGCATACGCTCTCCTTTAAGTTAGTAGCTTTTTTAAATGTAAAATTAGATTACCAGTCAATATACATATCGGTTTGTAAATAAAACATGCTACCATTGGTAAGAAAAACGATTCGTTTATATCCATAGGAATCGGGCATTAAGAACAGAAAATAAATCTATTTCGGCGTAGCATTTTCTACGTGGATAACAAAATAACGAAATCGAAGGCTGCTGTACACTAGCAATCAGTCAACGTCAATGACAGACGGTTTGGCAGCATTAGACTGATTTAAATTAAACTCTGCTCTGCTTGGAGCTAAACAACAATTCTGGATCTTGTGATTTAACTTGACTTAGTTGTTGTTTTTACATGAGTGAGCTAAACAAAAGGATTAGGTATGGCATCTGTGTATAATCTAGTTGCAGTGTTTTTAGTACTGCACAAGTCAAAAAACAGACTCTACCTTTCTGACTAGACCAGTGTTAGGCAAAGTACGTTTTAATCCAGCCCGCCAACAACTATAGTCGTAGAAACCTTTCGAATAGTCTCGAAAATTAATGTAGATACCTGTGTTGTATTTTTGTCGACACTACTATACTACATAAAAGATAGCTTGATCTCTGCGACATATGTCAAACTGACATTCCTAGGTCGGCATTCCTATTCATTAGGTCGGCATGCCCATTAAGTATGACATTGACAGGTACTGTCTGTACTATTATGAAATTCAAGACTTCATAGGCGTGGTTTTACTGACAGCTGTCGCAGAGATCAAGCTATCTTTTATGAAGTTTAAGTTCTGTTATTATTATCATACGCCTTCAATGTCTCACCATATGGTGAGAATGAGTGAAACGCCTATGATAAATTTGAATATTATGCCATGAAAATTCTGGCCCTCATAAGATCGACTCTGTTGTTTTTGGCCCTTGATGAGAAAGATGTACCCAACCCTGGACTAGACCTTCTTAAGTCCGTTTCCTTAAGACTTCTTTCCTTTGTCAAGACTTTCATATTATGCTGAGCTGACTGATTGCTAAGCTATATTGCTTTCTTTTTATCGGCTTTTTCCTTAACAATGTGGAGGCTTCTTATTAGCAATTTTTTAATCACATTCTTTATGACCATGGTTTGTTAGTCTGGAAGCCTTCATGAAAAAAAAAGTTGTCAAATATATGGAATTCGACTTTATGGTTGCTGCTGTTGGAATACCTCTCAAATGAGAGCTGTAATACGGGCCTAGGCTCATAAAAAAATATCACAGATTATAAAATCTTTATTACTGAAATTTATTACTCAGCAAAATAACATGATTTCTCTTCCATTTCTATGGGTTAAGTAAACAAAAACTTCTTTGGCAATGAGAATTAAACTTTGGTCTATTTTTGGGAAACTTCGTCTCGCTTTGTAGGTCGGGTAGATTAAATAACAGAATGTTTGTTTATAAGATTTTGTAAGCGTTTAGACTACTTCCAGACACATTAGTTTGTGTATTGTTGATAAGCCTAAATAAATAAGAAGGAACGAAAAGATCTTTCTCCTCGTATTATTTTGTATTTAGTTTGTAAAGTAGGGATTAATGATGTGTTTTTTTTGCCCTATCTGTCTCTACTAAGGGTATCAGTTTACATTAAGAATACAATATACCTAACAATCCTATCTTTGGCTATGAAACATGTTTACGGGCATGGTATAACAATATAGATGGTCTCTTCCCATGACAGCTAGATATCGTGACTGTCCTTTACTGCGTCATAGCTACTGATAGCAATGAGAGACTAGTGGTCTGATCGTCTGACTGCCAACTCATAGGTCTCGAGTTCGAACCCAAGGCACGCACCTCTGACTTTTCGGATTAATGTGCGTATTGTATAATTATTACTTGCTTAAAAACGGTGAAGGAAAACATCGTGAGGAAACCAGCATGCCTGAGAGATATTTCTCGACGACATTTGAAGCCAAGTCAAAGGCCTTTGGGCGGCATAATCTGTGTCACCAGGTTAGTCGCTGACCACACGAAAAGAAGAAGAAGCTACTGATGAACCCTTAGACTGTATACTTCTAGATAGAGCCATCGCGTGGCCACTTACGAGATAGCAATATAAGGCTAAATTATTGCATCCTCCCATCGTAAAGCATATAATATACACTAAACACAAGTAATAGAGTCTATTTCTCATAAATACAAGAATACGCGGAAACCGACGTTCTGAGACAGTGAGTTGGCTAGCAATAAAAAGTTCGCCATGGGGAAAAAACAGTCACAATTTTCTTACTAATTTTGTGTCGGAGAATTAATCGTTTAGAAAATAAAGGAGGGTAGTCGCCAAGATGAATCAACGTACCCGACGTTATAAAAACAGTTGTCATTCGACGGAGCGGGGCATTCCATATCGAACAGCCGACGAAGTCTGACCTTTTATATCTAACTAGCTTCTCCTTATTTTCTGATCTTTTATAAATTATTTTATTGTGATATATTGTGAACTAGCTTCTGTGACTAACAACTAACCCAAATACAAGCACTCTCAGTGGTGGAGAGTCTATGTTGGTTTTATTTACCAAATACCCGCTTTGCCTTCTGATAAGCAGATACTGGTCTACACTGTAACGCGAAACTCAATTCTATCAAATTCTATAAACAGTGTGTGTCTGCGACATGTATACAAGGTTAGTCGGAAAGGGGGTACTAAGCCACGGGCCACCTAAAGTATCACTGCTGACTATTTTAAAAAAAGTGTTAAAGTTACAAAATTCTATAATTTTTATTTGCATGCAAAACAATTTTTATTTTAGTTTTTTCAAAAAAATACATATCTGCTTTAGTTATGAATTCAGAAAATTAATTTTCTAATCCGTGACCCCAAATATGACCTAAATTGTAAAATCAGCTGATCATAGCTATGGACAGATAGATTTTAGCATATTTTTTACGAAATCTTTGAAAAGCTATTTCTCTTAAACTATCGAGTTTTGGGGGAAGTAGTAGAACAAAAGTTATCCCTTTTTGTGGGTACTTTAACACCCTTTCGGCTTAGTACCCCCTTTCCGACCAACCTTGTATATGCTTCTCACTTCCACACTTCCTACTGTAATCATGGCTACATCTAGAGGTATTTCATTTATGGATGAACCAATGAGGTTCGGCTTCTGTTGTCAAACTTTGTTGCTATTTGTTAGAAAATATCTCAAATCGTGACGTAGATGTTGACATAACGGGAGAGAATACCAGGCAGAGTTATATTATTATGAAACTGCTTCGATGGTCTAGTGGTGGCAAGCGCGACTGCTGATCGTGATGTCCTGGATTCGATCCCCAGGTCAGAAAAAGTGCTATTGGGTTTTTCCGTGTGGAATTCCTCCGTAGCAGCCCGGAGTTTGGATTTGTGCCCGGTTGATGGCAATAGGCTCGCCCCCTATTACATGGGACTTAAAACATAATGGCGAAATGAGGGTGTTACTATACACCTCTGCCCAACCCTTCGGGGAATACAGGCGTGATGTTATGTTATGTTTATGATTACGGGCATCACTGATTTTGAATCGATAAATAGTTTTAAATGTCGTATCAATTTTGTTTCTGTAAACAGTCTAATCGATTATCTGCGACGGCTCCGAGGATCGTTACGACTAAACTCAGTTTAATTATTATTCAGTTGATTGATGAGCACAGCCATTATGCTAATTACAATTTAAGACTCACCAAACTCTCTCAAGTTGAAGACGCAGCCAAATTTTCCATAAGAATTCAATTAGGAGCATAAGAGAAACGTCTGCACATGAAACCAATATTTTTTTATTGTGACGTCAAACTAAGTACAAAAGTGCGCTTCAAGGACGTTGAAGGTAGGGTTGCCACCCGTACTATAGAGTATCGTACTATATTTCAGTCAATTGTACTATATATTATATAAAAATAATATAGTACGAAAAATACTATATTTTTAGCCCTAATTCAACTGTGACAAAAATTGAAAGGAGTATGCTTAGGTGGTTTGGTCATGTTGAGAGAATTAGTGAACGGCGATTAACAAAAGCAATTTATAAGGCGGATGTCAATGGAAACGCCGGTAGAGGACGCCCTAGAATGACATACATCAATGCTATTGGTGATGTTCTTCACAAAGGTCAGGTGCGTAGTACTCTCAACCGGCGTGCGTGTATGACAAGATGTATGAATGTGGATGAAGCGAAAGGGGTATGTAAGGGTCGTAGCATGTGGTGTTCTATAGTTTCTGCCAACCCCCATGGGAAAAAGGCGTGAGTTTATGTATGTATGTAATTCAACTGTCGTGCTCTTTTATGTTAACTGTAAAAACGGAAAGAAGAAAGAAATAAAGCATCTATTAATTTAATTAAACATGTTTTTTTTTATTTATGAATCTAAATCCCTCAGATTTCTTTAATTGTTTTAAAGCTAATAAGATCATTGATGGCCAAAGCGAAGAGCAATAACAAATGTAAATGTAAAAATACACAATGATAAATAATAAACGTGTAGGTACTTTTTTTTTTACCTGTATTTCCCAAAAGTACTATAATATAGTGTTTTTGCATCTTTTTTGGCAAAAATACTATATTTGTTCAAAAAAAGGTGGCAACCCTAGTTGAAGGCCTCCATCGAACTCTTCAAATTCCAAGGTTATTTACCTTCGGGTAAAGTTTGAATTTGTTCAACAAGACGTTATTGGCACGGAAGGAAAATTTTGAAGCACACTTATCACAACCATAAGCTTGCAACTTGACGTTTTGGAAGGCTCGTTAAAATATGCTAGCTCTTGAATTTAAATGGTGGTGCCGGTTCTGAGAACATTTTCAGGTGTTGCCTTTTAAATGTAGGTTGTTTAAGCGTTGGCATAATTAGCAGGTATAGGTTTTGTGAAGCTGGTGGACCAAGACCTGCCGGGGTTGCGGTGCATGCAATAGCAAATCCCGTGACTCCGGCCTTAGGTCAGAAGGAGGGACACCGTTGGATTTTGGCCGGGGAGAGTACGGCAGACCCCTTCGCCTTTCCCGGATAAGGGAAATCCATAAGGATTGCCCAAAGACAAAAGAAAATGTGTACGTATTATGGCCAAATACTCAAACGCTACTCAATTTTAAGATACCGTTAAGTCTCGTGCTGTCTCTGTCACTTTAACGATAAGTGACAGTGACAGCACGATACTTAATGATAATTTAAAATTGTGTAGTGTTTAAGTAAGAATAAGAATAATTTATTGGTCCATTGTTACAAAATAAATTTCAAAAATAATAATATAGTATGCTTACTGTAACTAGAATATTTAACATAGGTATTTAAATGGTGGTCCCCAAACTAGGCATCGCCTGTATCTTGGGGGCCTGAGTTGCGTTATCTTAAATTTAATTCTAGACATTAAATGTTTGCGTCAACTTAAATTTAAGTATTTGACTATGTCGGTATTTTTTTAAGTTGAGTATGATAATAAGCATAATCAGCCCATTACTGTCCCATTGCAGGTACGTGCCTCTTCTCAGAACGAGAACCGTGTAGGGTTTATTCCACCACGTTGGCGTGGTGCGGATTGGTGGACTGCAAACATTATCAAAAATCTTTTTGGTGCCCTCTCAGGTATGCAGGTTTTCTTACGATGTTTTCCTTAACTTTCGCACGAGTGGTAATTAAATTCTGATCCGCATATGAATTTGAAAAGTCAGATGTGCGGGCCTGGTTTGGATTTAGATTTTCCTGCATGGAAAGCAAGCTTTTAACCGTTAGACTATCACTGAATCAAGTTCAGTGATGGGATTGTAATAAACAATTAGCATTGAATACGTTAGTAAGATGACTTTAAAGATATTTACAGAATTAATTATAAATGTCGTTGTAAACACTTACAACGTAAGTAATTGTCTGAAGATGACGTCAAAAGTTCAAACAATAGAATATCCTTTTTATTGGAATTTCTACATAACATCACGCCTGTATTCCCCGAAGGGTTGGGCAGAGATGTTTAGTAACACCCTCATTTCGCCGTAATGTTTTTTATCCCATGTAATAGGGTGCGAGCCTATTGCCATCAACCGGGCACAAATTCTAACACCGGGCTGCTACTGCTGCTATTGCTATTTTCCACACGGAAAATTCTAATAACACTGCCCGACCCAGGACCTTAAGATCAGCAGTCGCGCTTGCCACCACTAGACCAACGAGGCAGTGGAATTTCTCTTATTCGAAATATCACCAAATAGATACATTTAACTTTCATTCAAATGACAAATAAGAAAGCAAATAAATAAATAAATATGTGTAACCTTATAAAACATTCATTTTGCTTTAAGAAACCACTAAACAAACACATTTTTTAAAAAGCTTAACTCTTATTCTTCAAACTTAAATCAAAGTAAAGATTTTACGAAAATATTTGTTTACTAAAATATATACGTAAAATGTAGTGTATTTTCATGTGGATTGAGTGCATCAGTTCAGTATGATAGCTACAATTTAATGATGATGCCTCATCCAAAACTATACAACGTGTTACATAATTCCCCATGAAAAATGTAAATAATCAAGTCGTCACCGGAAAGCCAATAAATACTACTTAAGCGCCATTTTTGGCCAAAATGAGTTATATATATCGTTGGATTCGATTTAAAAAATCCAATCCAACGATATATATAACTCATTTTGGCCAAAAATGGCGCTTAAGTAGTATTGGCTTTCCGGTGACGAAGTAGTCTTTTATGGTTGCTGTCATTTATCTCTCAGAGGAAATTAGGTAAGAATGTAAATAACTTTCTGAGTAGTCTACACTTTAGTTTCATGTTTTAAGGGATCCGTTTCAATGATGATTATTTCATGTATTATCCGAATTCTTAATTTTTTTAGGTCATACTACGGTTTTCAAATATTGCCAATAGACTCTTTACAAGGGACCTTTTAATCTCCTTTCGGCTTTACGAGTATTTTTGTAACACGTTGTAGATAAGAGCTTAAATATTTTGAACATCGCTGAAACCACATTAACGACGCCTTAAGTCAGCCAACCACCTTTCTACAAACATTCTGCTCGTTATGGGCTTCAGACCTTCGTTATTCCACTTCAATAACTTTTGAACACAATAACCCTCGAAAATTTGAACTTAGTGCAACCGCATCAGATTCGTTAGATGTACATAATTGAGCCAACTCAAGTCTATATTGGTTATAGGTAACCATTGTGTAGATAACGAGCGACCACGTTGTTATCTTAATTGGCCGTGCTGGTTTGTTGGCTTGAGATGCCTCTGGCGGTTGTGACCGACAGCTAGGTAAGATAGAGCTTGGATATTTTGTAATACGACCAAAAAATGTATTTTAAAACTGTTTTATTCTGTAGAAGAAAAGAATACCGTTAAGAGGAAACGCGGGCTGCAATATATTAAGAATTTGAATAGGTTTTTGCGATCTATTTCCATCCCACCCTTCCCGCAAACCTTCCCAATTGAGCGCGAAAGAGACACCTGCATCTTGGACTGATTTCTCCAGTGCAATATTAGCGAATTCGTACTTTCGTATTTCCCTGTTTCCTTCTTCATATCTGGACCGATTTTAATATTTTTTCTGTAGTAATTTAAGAAAGACTGGTTATGTCTGTATGTTTTTCTTTTATTTTATATATTCGTCAAATTTGTTTGCCAGATGTCTGAAAACGGTGGTAAAACAGGTCGATTTTTGTAAAATTTAAACGTTGCTAGTTCTTTTAATAATTAATTTATTGACAAAACAAAACATAAGGACATAGTGGTGGTAGATAAATCATTTGGTAAAAAATATTTGCTCTAGTGACATTATCCAAGGAGGAAACTGAGGAATACGTTTGTATGGACTAAATGCCGACCGCATTTCCTCTTAATAGTTCAATGCTACTCGGTGAAGGTATAGGTAAAGATGGAGAGTACACTACGAACACCTACTGAAAGTCAAAACATTTTACCATGAATATTTATTTTGGAATTCAGCCTCTTTCCAAATACTTTACTAAGAAAAAGATAGAATATTTAATTTGGAAATCTATCTCTTTCTGAATAGGGTATTTAGAAAGGGACAGAATTCCGTAATAAAAAATCAAGGCAAATTTTTCGATTTTAATATATCTGCCTAGCCTTTTCCCAACTATGTTGGGGACAACTTCCAGTTTAACTAAATGCGGCTGAATACCAGTATTTTACACGGAGCGACTGTCTTCAGACCTCCGCAACCCAGTCACAAGGCAATGCCGATATCCTAAGGTTAGACCAGTTGTCAGACTTTCGGGCTTCTGACTTCCCGTAACGACTGTCATAGGTATTCGTATGACACCCGGGACCGACTGTTTAACGCGCTCTCCGAGGCACGGTCACTAATCCACGGACTGACCGCGGCAAGGGCAGCTTAACCTCGCAAATCGTATGAACCTCGCGGTTTGCAATTAGCTATGAGCCCCTTCGAATCATAAAAACAATATAACCAATACTATTATAACAATTTGTTGAAAAAGAGCAACCATGGAGTTTATTGTCCGTTTTCTCCATAGAAATCTACACTTTGGAACGCGGCAGTAACTACTCGTCAATTCAAAAGTGCCTGTAAATGGTCTAATGGAAACAAATGACTTGACTTGTAGACCTCTACTAAGATTGACCTTTCTACTTAATGTATTGACCTTCGTGATGGGAAAGGTCACGAAAAGTATAGGAGGAAAGGCGGCTTATTTAGTTTTTCTTTTAGGAAAATATATCTACTTTTACGAGTGTTGTAGATATTGTATTTATAGGCCGCAAAAATGTCCGGCTGTCCGGCACACGTGGTGTTTCCGTTCAAACACTTGATTAGGTCGTAAATCATACCATATAGCGACCCAACAATGGTCGTATATGACCTTATTTATTGTTAATGTTTACACCTGCAAGGTCGTTACGAGGAAGCACAAAAGGGGCTGGTAGTGATTATTTAACCTCATAATTTAGATGATTAAACTACATGATTGATGAAGAATAATGTTAACTGTGGAGTTTACTAATAAATGATGCTGCTATAAACTATGTTATAAGTAATGGGACCCATCGCTAAATTGGCTTGTGTGACTTGATAAATTATGCTAAGTGCCTTGGCGAAATTAAGAAATTGTGTCAGGATATCCAGTAGTATCCTTCTCGCAAATAACCATGAGTGCGATGACCGATCCTTTTGCTAACGGGGTGTCCTGCGTAAGCGGCAAACGCGACGCGGTGCGACGCGACGCGACACGACGTGGAACAAATAAGCGACGTCGCGTCTCGCTACATAGGCCGCTAGTAGAGAATGCCGTTGTCTTGATCGCGTTTGTCGCGTTCGTCGCGTCGCCATCGTCGCTTACGCAGGAGACCCCGCTAGTGAAGTGATTAGAGCAATATTGAGAGTCTCGGTTTTAAGACCATTAATTACATAACATCACGCCTGTATTCCCCGAAGGGTTGGGCAGAGGTGTATAGTAACACCCTCATTTCGCCGTTATGTTTAAGTCCCATGTAATAGAAAGCGAGCCTATTGCCATCAACCGGGCATGACCAAACTTTGTATAGAATTATAGAAAGAATCCGTTTTCATTCGGTTTTTAGCGGTCTCGAGCCCCGTTCGAACGTTGGCTGGGTGTGTACACTGCTTTATGGAAGCTCTTGAACGAGATAGTAACAGAAACACCTATCACCAATAAGGTTTCATCAAAATCGCCCTCATATACACGAGCAAATTGTTCTGTTCTGCCTATCTTTTTCCCAATTATGTTGGGGTCAGCTTCCAGTATATAAACAGATGCGGCGGAATACCAATATTTTACTCGGAGCGACTGCCATCAGACCTCCGCAACCCAGTTACTGGGCAATGCCGATATCCTAGGGTTAGACTGGTTGTCAGACTTTCGGGCTTCTAACTACTCGTAACGATTGTCATAGGTATTCGTATGACACCCGGGACCGACTGTTTAACGTGCTCTCCCAGGCACGGAGGGGTATGGATGTGTAACGAATGGTCACTCATCCACGGGCTGACCACGGCAAGCGCAGGTTAACCTCGTAAATTGTAGGATCGGCGCTGTTGATAAGTAGCCACGAGCCCCTCATACACGAGCAAACTATAAACTATTATTGCAAGCGCACACAAATAACATAAAATCAACTAGTGCCAAATATTCACTACAAAACATTTCAACTGATAAATTGCTGCAGCTGCCCCGCCAAAAAGATATGCGTGAAGATAATTTATACATCACTAGTTGAGCCCGCGGCTCCGCCTGCGTGTAAAGCGGATAGCACCTTTGTGGCATAGCCAGCATTCCGATTTTTTTTTTTAGTTTTGTTCACTTTGACTCTGGTACATATGGGATATATATGGACACTTAAACAAACAAATATGTGAGCAATATGGTGCTCTAAAGTTTCAAATTGCTGAGATATTTGGAGGCAAAGATCGCCATATGAGACCAATGACAATCATTAAAAAATCGGTCAAGTACGAGTAGGACTCGCGCACCGAGAGTTGCGTACAATGTTTTTTTGTGATGTACCTAATTACTAATTAAGGGTTTTCGGACTGTTCCCTTTACTTGTGCTATAAGACATTGCTTCTTGCCAAATTTCGTGATTCTATAGGTTTTGATTCCCTTGCGAGTGTCAAAATATGCGGCGTAAATGGCCATATCTTTTGAATGCGTCGTCTTAGAAGTTTGATTTTTTCACAGCTCTAAGAGATTGCAGGCTTGAGTATTTGACATTAATTTCAACTTGATACCTCCACGCGTTCCTCAGAAAAGGGGTCTTGACAGCCAGACAGACAGACGGACAACGAAGTCATACTATGTGTTCCTTTTTTCCTCTTGAGGTACGGAACCCCTAAAAATGAACGTTGCCATTTGTCATTTTTGCTTCCTTAGAAAAATTTTCGAACTGATTTTGAATTTATCGGAATATGAAGTATGTACGAGCTACGCTGTACATGACACTAACTTGTCTTACTTACAGTGAAACGTTGCAGTTTGTTTAATCCAACATTAATTGTACATTATTAATTTATAACATGTTATTTTTAGTAGCAATTAAACCTTTATACCAAACGGTTGTCTACTCAATCAACATAACATTCCGATACACAAACATCAACATAACATTTACACTGTTGGGAGTTACGCCCCAACAAAGTACCTAATTCAATTTAATGTATTTTATTTGCAGAATACAGGTTTTGATATTGGCGTTACAGGTTTTTTAGGAAATAAAGGTATCACCATTCAGCCTTCAGGGATATAAATGTAAGGTAGCCTTATTAACAATAATTGACGTCATTAACAGTGATATAGGTACCTACAGCTATAGGTTATAGGCATTATTATTTCACAATTAAACAAATATCATTCTCAATTACACAATGCACATGTCAGTTGATACAAATATTAATAGTACATATGTCAAAGGAAAACAATATTTATTTATGTTTAAATATAGACAGACAATCAAGCAGAGGTTCCAATAGATTAAAAATATCTACAAGACATAAGATACCTAGTCATTGGTCTACTGATGGCAAGCGCGACCTCACGTGAGGTTCTGGGTTCGATCCCCAGGTCGGGCAAAGTGGTATTGGGATTTTCCGTGTGGGATTCCTCCTCCCTAATTTGTCCGAGAAATATTCATTACCAGGGTATCACCGTAGTAACCCTTTTCAATCAATACCCAAAAGTAGGCTATTTTAAAAACGTATTTTGGGAAATAGGTGTAACCTATGTCCTTTTCGAAGTGATCTTTCTGCAAGAATCATCGAAATTGGTTTGGTAGTTTAGCTGTGAAACAAACGGGCAGACGGACAGACATGATCAGCCCATTACTGTCCCACAGCTGGGCACGGGCCTCTTCTCAGAATGAGAAGGGTTAGGTCTTAGTTCGCCACGCTGGCCTGGTGCGGGTTGGTAGACTACACACACCATCGAGAACTTTTTGGAGCTCTCTCTGGTGTGCAGGTTTCCTTACGATGTTTTTCCTTCACAGTTAACGCAAGTGATAATCAAATTCTGATCGATACATGAATTCGAAAAGTCAAGAGGTGCGGCTCGAGATCGAACTCAGACCCTCCTGCATAAAAGGCAAAGCGTGCAACCACGTTCACTGCTTACACGGACAGACTTAGGGATGATTTCCACCAAACGGCTCGCATCGCATCGGATCGGAAAGGATACAAACGGATGCGGCGACAGCCGATCGCGTCCGGCAGGATGTCGACGCATACGATCGGCTCCATAACGTCGCTTGCGAACGTATGCATTTCTGCGCCTAGTCAAATAGTTTCATTCCTATCGTGTAAACAGCCGAAAGGATCCGATCGGATACGACGACAGACAAATGGAGCCGATCGCGCGACGCAGCATACTTTCGGCTACGATCCCGTGTCGCGGAAGACGCCCGCGATCAAGTTGCTGTGCGTGGCTTGGTAATATAGAGTTTAAATACTGTGTTCACGATTTAATATCGTTTAAAGATTGTAAAATCCGTTCCGATCCAATGCGATGCGAGCCGTTTGGTGGAAATCCTCCTTTACTCATTGAAAACATATGTGTGGTGAAGTGAATAAATTGTAATTTAGATGGTATCTACGTTTGAGAAAGGGTACGAATTTGATACCAAGATGTACGTCAGGGGCCGAATTGTTATCCCCTGGTACCTTGTGTCCGGATATAATATACAATCTCTTGATCTCGTGTTTATTAAATTTACGTTCATGTTGGTTTTGCTTTTTGTAATGTTAAACAAACTTTAGGCCTTAATTCTGCGACAATATACTTAATTTAGTATATTTTTTGACAAATTTTAGACAATTTACATCCATATTTTGGTAAATTATAATATAAAAGTACTATATATATAGTAAAATAGTATAAGTAGTAAAAGTAGTATAGCATTAGAAAATTATTATTAGAAAAAAATGGCTAATAAGGGCGTTTTTTTAAAATTATAACTTTGCCTCGCACTATGATTTCTCCTGTATCGTAGGTGCGTTTACAGATACAAATCTTCACATACACCAACGCCCAGAGCCGGAACAACTATTTGTTGGCCTTAAAAATATTTGATCCGTGCGGGAAACCCACGACCCGTAGCGCAGAAGCCAATCTCTCAGAACGTGTCGTTTTGATCCACTTGCACTCTATGCAGAGTTTCAGCCTTTTAAATAGAAAGGGGTACATTAAAAGAGCATCGAAGAGTATTTTTCGGCAATAAACAAATACGTCCGGCGCTCCCTGGGCAGTCAGCCTCGCTACCAACCTTGCTGACTGTGTAATCTTTTCACCACGGAAGCCTTTTAAGATAGTGTGGCGGCATCTGTCACGCCACATGAGAACTACGGAGCACGACGATTGTCTACCTAAAACTACAGTGACAACAATGACAGCTGTCAGATGAAACGTCACAAATCCTGCATCGCGATATCAAGATTTGACACGGAGTTAGTATACAACTTCCCAAGATCAACCGTTGGGCCGTAGCCCGCCAGGCATGAGACCCGCCTGGTAGGAGGATCCTCCCTTTTCGTAGGAGGAACACCATACCTCGTTCCCCCACAATAGGCTTACCAGTTTATTAGACACATTAAACTGTTTCAAACCCCAGCCATGCCTTTTAGGTAATGTTTTGTCTATTCTTTACATAGTCTAAAACAAAGTCGCTCCCGCTGTCTGTACGCTTAGATCTTTTAAACTACGCAACGTATTTTAATGCGGTTTTCAGCAATCGATAGAGTGATTCAAGAGGAAGGTATATATGTCCCACATTAGTATCTACATTGCACCCGTGTGAAGCCGGGACGGGTCGCTAGTGTCTAATAAATGAAGTATAGTAGATTTGTATCGTTTTGTAACCAAACGGTTTATAGACAAAATAATAGTTATGGAACATTTCGAAGCTAGCGATACAGCTGGCGGGTACGACTAGCTCAATATCGCTCCGCGCTGTCAGTTAATTCGGGGCGCTGAACTGACTTACTATAAGAACAAATAGTCGACTGTTGATAAAAATATTTACATACATACATACCGATGGCAGCAAAGTAAAAGAAAACATCTACAAAATCGCAATTTTACAGGAGAGCACATTTAGTAAAAAAACAGATGCCATTTTGCTGCGATGTTTCTTAGAAATCGAGTGTAGATGTCTTTATTTACATGCCAAATTTTCTTCATTATTTTGAAATTATTTTAATACAGACTTGTAGATAGGGTTGATTTAAGCTCATTTTTTGTAACAAAAACCTTTCTTTTTCAAGACAACATTACGCCTTATGTTCCCCGAAGGGTTCGCCAGAGATGTTTTTAGTACACCCGAAAAAAGAAAATATTAAATAGTAGTAAAAATTTTGTCTGATAAAATCCCATGCAGGGTCAATCATACGAGGTTTGAAGGAATTACACAAAAATTCACTTACAGTATGTGTATATGTAAAGGTTTTGCTAATACGCAACCAGTCGCCTGACATCAGTACCTCTACCATGAGTTTACACAGTCCAAACTCGCTAGCGTCTCCGTAAATTATTTGTATGAAATATTGTACAGCGCCCCTAGCGGTCACAGAAAGAATTAAAATTCGTACCATGAGCACTATAGATTACGATAGGTTACAAACCTAACGTAATCTATTCGATAGTCACTAACGTTTTTCAGCTGTCACCATACAAAACGGTACCATGACTTACTAATTTCACTGAACCTATCGAATAATACGCTTACGATAGTAGTTACGTAGCTCACTAGCATTTTGACGTGTGAAACATATGTTAACATTAAAGTTATATACGTTTTTGAGTCTACTAAAGTCAAAATAATGTCTGCAAGAGCCTATTGGGCATGGAATATGTTAGTGACCGCGTTTAAAATAATAACTTTACATTTTAAATAACTTAATAGAAAGTAAAGTATAGTAAGTCATCTAATTTTTGCGTCAATGAATAACAAACATCCATCCTCACAAACTTTCACATTAATTTATAATAGTAAGTAATGTTAGAAACGTAAATTACCTGTTAATTTATTTATTTTAAATAACAATCCATACAATAAATTCAATAGAAAGTTGAAACATACATTTCCATGAACTCCACCAACAATTGAAACTGTGAGACACTGGTCCTCATTTTATTAAATAATCTGTTTGAATCTAATTGTACACTTTTAAACCACACAACGCAGCTCTGTGACACAACGTCAACAAACAAAATTACAAATTGAATATACGACCAAAGATTACAATAGTATACATACATATACGACGACAGTGACATATTATAAGGAATAAAAATTTAAAAACCACTAAATACTATAAGTAATCTACTAACCGTCAACTTTTCTATTTAGTCGGTTTATTTGTGATATTGACTGTCTTAACATTTTTAGCATAGCGATAACATTACATTTTGAGCTTAAGAGCCGTTCTCTCTTCTTATTAGTGGGAAAGAAAGAAACAAAACATAAGTAGAGTGAAGTTAGCTAGACGACACGATCTATCGAGCTTACCTTAGCGCCTGCGTAAGACTCCGTAAATCTCATGGTGCGAGCATTATCGAAATCTATTTGACCCACGTCAGCACGCTAGCGAGTTCAACGCTAGCGAGTAATTTTTCGATGACAACTCATGGTAGAGGTACAGAGCGGTCAAAAAGATTAGTAGCGATTACCAGGAATTAGCTAGTTAGCGCTGAACGACGAACTTTGAAGCTTTTAGACGATTTTGAATACAGCCTCAAAGTGCAATAATGTAATTAGGTGAACTTACAATTTAGTAATAGCTGCTACTTATTGACCAAGACAGCTCATAGCTTTTACAGCAGTGATAGCCTAGTGGTGTGACCATCGGACTGCCAAGTCATAGGTTTCAAATTCGCGCCCAAGGCACGCACCTCTGATTTTCGGATTCATGTGCGTATTGCATAATTATCACTTGCTTAAAAACGGTGAAGGAAAATATCGTGAGGAAACTGAGAGATATTTCTCGACGGCATGTGAAGCCAACTCAGAGGCTCATGGGCGGCATAATCTCTGACACCAGGTTAGTCAATAATAATACGAAAAAAAAATGGCTCATAGCATTTCACTGAAGGACACAGAACTCTCAGTCACAGGGATGCACAACATTCGGCTGTCATCAGATATACCCTGGTATATCTGGTCTGCCACACGGCAGGATACTTATCCTTTTGGTCTTTGGCCTATTATTAAATCAATACAAATAAATAAATTAAAGTGTCTGTTTTTAACGTCAAAATAATAGCTTATTACGAAATTAATATGAAAGTATATACGGTACTTACAAATATATATTTTTAATCTTGTCTGTCTCTCTGTTTGTTCGAGCTTATCTCCGAAAAAGCTGGACCGATTTTGACGAGACTTTCACTGACAGATAGCTGATGTTATAAGGAGTAACTTAGGCTACTTTTATTTTAGAAAAAAAGAGGGTTACTCGAAAAAAAATTAATACTCATCCGACTTCTACGCAGACGAAGTTGCGACCACAGCTAGTATAAAATAAAATAATAGTGAGTACGAATCTGTTCCTCCGATTTCCATGCGTTTTTACAGCATAATCTGCTTTAATTTTCCTTGAACTGAGTTATTTATAAAAACTGCAATGAGGTTAAACATAAACAAATTACAGCGGTGTCTAAAAGAAAAATCTTAATTGCTCGATGTCTTGAACATTAATCCTAAGATAATCTCGCCGCCTCGGAATGTAAAACGTTGGAAGAGAACGCAATATGTATAAACGGTGTAAATAGACCCTTAACCAAGCTGAAATGCACTTATTCTCCACGTCATTGCTATAATTTTTTGTTCTGAACTATGCCTGGGAACCTTTTAGTTACGGTGATATTGGAGGTCAAAGTTCCAACTTTTTCACAACTTTTTTTATAAATACTAGTTTTGAAGGTTGCAAATGTACTTGAAATACTTCCATTACCCGTTTACTACTCATTGCATCTATCAGCACAGTGTTTTGAGTGCGTTACATTGAACTTTACAATAAAACGAAGTTTATCACCCAAAAAAAAAGTCGTTTCCCAGCGACAATTTTTGCGTAGGGTTACTTAGTTTGATGTACTGAATGCATGGTTGACGGCTTCGTGAAGGGTCTTTTTACACCTTGTATATTTTTATTGAATTAAATGAAGTCACGTCCTTGCTCCACTGGCTATAAATAGGGCTATGGACCATGAGAACCGTTTTTGATTTTCAGGTCGTTAAATAGAAATGACTATCCTCAATCAATTCATCATCATCAACATCTTCCTGCCCTGGTTCCAAGTTACTTGGGGTCGGCGCATAATGTTTTTCTCTTCCACTCTTCCCTGTCAGCCGTCTCATTATCATTTACTCCCTTATCTTTCATATCCTCCCTCACACAATCCATCCATCTTTGGTCTCCCCCCTCCACTCATCAACATTTATATTCATCACTCTCTTAGTCACATGTGTTTCATCCCTCCTCATCACATACCAAGTTACCAATTGTTTCATACAAATATTTGTTCCGCGTGGAAATCGAACCTGTATCAGAAGTCGAGCGAATACCACTGTGCAAATGGAGTCATCGGCCAGTGATGGGGGTAAACCTCTGATTGATGATCTGATGAACCTTTGGTGATTAGAAACATATCAGTTATGTATCTATGTTATAAAATTAAATAATCATTTGCTCGCTGTTTGTGAATTTATTACACGATCCTTATAAAGCATTTAAAATATTATATTCTACGAGAGATTTCATTATTAAATAAATATGGTATGCCTTTCAGTAAACTGATATTTATTTGTTTCAGTTTATTGCCGGCGTTATAGGTTTACGTAATTATTATTGGTAACAGATCTGTGTTTCTGTGATAGTCATATTTAAAACAATGGATTGTATTTGGCTTAAACATGTGTATGTTAGTATAAAAGTAAATGACAGCAAATTGATACGTTTATTTTATAACATTGTGCGCGCTTGTAGGTACTGTTTCATTATATAACGTTTTAAATAAAGATACTAACTACTTATTAGTTAACTCTTTAAACGTCGTAGGTTCACACGGGTGTACGCTAAAATATTCGGGTGCACACATGGGTGTAGGTACGTAAGAATCGCGCTCCTATTGGTAATATCTGTTGAATTTTATTGTATGGCGTATATTGTATGTTCCCGACAAACCTGTCATTTTTAGGTAATCGAAAGAGGAGCGCGTCACGGGTTAGTGGTAGTTTTACCAGTTTGACTAACTTTGGCTAGAATATTTCTAGCAGCAATTTTAAATTTATAGCATCTTTAAAACCGAGCCTTTTGTCGCGATTTTTATTAAACGATGTCATATGCTTTCTTACACATTCTATGATAGCTATTTATAGAAACGTTTCAGGGTAACGTGGCGATCGCCAAAAATGCGCGTACGTTAAAATTTGTGACAACATGCAACACATAATGATAGCCCCTTTTTCCTTTAGCTAATTACCTTCTTACGAAAACTGGAAGGCAAAACCAATTAACTTTTAAAAAGTAGGTTAATTAGTTGTTTATTAAAAACATGAATTAATTTTAATGATTGATTGAAACAGCTGTCAATGTCTGATGTAAGAGTAGAAAGGAATTTCTTGAATTTCTTTGTGATTTATTTTTAATCTGTGTCATGGTCCGATTAATGAACAGTGTGTCAATAAATAAACTTAATCCAACGTTAAATTCATAAACTCACGCCTTATTACCTTGGTGGTAGGCAGAAACTATAGAACGCCACATGCTACGATCCTTACATACTCCTTTCGCTTTGTCGACATTCATGCATCTTGTCATACACGCACGTCGTCAGTTGAGAGTACTACGCACCTGTCCTTTGTGAAGAACATCACCAATAACGTCGATGTACCTATGTCCTTCTAGGGCATCCTCTACCGGCGTTTTCACTGAGATCCGCCTTATAAATTCCTACGTAAAATTTTCTTAACACAAAACTAATAAAGTTACGTTTTAATCCTGAATTGTGGTCTTACAAAGTTATTCTGAGGAGGAAGCGGAAAATTGTGCAAAAAATACATAATCCGGTGTTTTTTTCATCATGAGAAAGGCTTGGAGGTTGATAAATTTATTTCGTGCACACAGTACTGCAAAGGCAGGGGAAGCATGTGAGTATATAAATAAAAATGGAGCACGTCACGCCTTTTCCATCCATCACACTAAGTCGAAACTCGCAATGCTTAAAAAAAACCAGCCAAGAGCGAATCAGACTCACGCACGAATGGTTCCGTACCTTTTCCTATAAAAATCACGTTTGTTGTATGGGAGCCCCCTTAAATATTTATTTTATTCTGTTCTTTAGTATTTGTCGTCATAGCGGCAACAGAAATACATCATCTGTGAATCAACATCATGTGTGTCATTTCAACTGTCTAACCATCACGGTTCATGACATACAGCGACAGAGATACTGATGACAGACGGACGGACGGACAGCGGAGTCTTAGTAATAGGGTCCCGTTTTATCCTTTGGGTACGGAACCCTAAAAATCAACATACTAGAACGTAAAAACTGACTGAAATTTGAGGTTCCGCGTCAAGCTTACTCAAGCCAGGTCTTCCGAGACTATATTTTTATTAGGAATAGCTTCTAACATGTTTTTCTAACAAAATTGAGGCGTATGCTAACTGGTTACCGTGTTGTGATTGGCCCGAGTGTTCATTTAGAATGTTTTGTTAGATTTTTCTCACAGGAGACCCGGCTTTTCTTTCGGAGTTTGTAAAAAACAATATTTTCAGAGTTTAAAAAATATTTATAATAAGAATGGAAGGAATGTGAGATCGATTTTCCTTAATAAAAAAATACTAGGCCACTCATCATAAAATATGTATAGATATAAACGACAATAGCTAAATTCTTCAGCTGTCATAAACAAACATGGCATAAATACAAAAGTAAACCGGATCAAAGTGTGTTTAAATACAAACAAACGCTTCTAAGCTGATCAATCCCAAATAAATACACAAACTTGCGAAATCAATATACATACTCCATATTAAACTTTATGTCATCATCTACTACAATTTATAGTTCCATTGATCTCAAAAACCAACAATTTATTTAACCCAAAAGGAGGTCATAAATCATCCAATTGGAGCTGGCAACACTATGCATAAACTTTGACTTCCCATATAAAAATTATATAGCCAATATAAAATGGCCGCGATTCGCGCCAAAATAAACAGTTCAAACTTTCTATGTTCTTTTTTTAATTCGATTCTCAAAACAGCTTACTTTTTTATGAGGCACTGATTTTTTTCCTCAAATCTTTATCGGCATTTTAGATGAGGTTTGGCTAAAACCTCCAAGGCTGCCAGCATTGTGTTGCTATTTCGCTAATCCCCGTTCCTAAAGATCATTGCGAGAAAAAGGACCGTATTCAGGATTTTCTTTTCCTTTCTGCAGTATTTTTCCTTTTGTAAGCGGATTTTGGTGCGCACTTCTTGAAGGAGTCCATCAACATTAGCCTAATGGAAATATTCCCTTAGTAACCTGAGAACAAAAAAGCCCAGCGGTTGAATGGGCCCGAGTTTCACCCCGGCCTGCACCTCTGACATTTCGAATTCATGTGTTGATCAGAATTAGATTATCACGGTGGGGAAACTTGCACATCTGAGAGGGCTCCATAAAGTTTTCGATGGTGTGTGTAGTCGACCAACACGCACCAGGCCAGCGTGGTAGACTAAGGGCTAAAAACCTCTTCTTGTTCTGGGAAAAGACCGGTGTCCAGCAGTGGGACAGTAATAGGCTGATTATGCTAACCTGACAAATAGAAGTTCTGTCATAAAAGGCGATGTAGACTAAAAACACAACTTATTTCGCATATCGTAATGTAACTGCATCAAGTTATTAAGTTTTGCAGCGAATTAATTATTAAAACGCACACCGAGACCAGTAAGTTATTAAATTACGTTTTCCGATATTTAAATAAGCGTGTAAATGGAATTAACTTACAAATTATATAACGTTCAATAACTTTCCGAATATTCTCCGCACGAGAATAAATTAAAACATAATTATTTTATGAATTTTTTTTTCGTCAAATGACGCCACCATGTTATTCATGTTTTAAGGATGTTCTGCCTATTTCCAACTATGTTAGGGTCAGCTTCCAGTCTAACTAGATGCGGGCGGAATATCTGAATTTTACACGGAGCGACTGCCATCAGACCTCCGCAACCCAGTTACAGGACAATGCCGATATCCTAAGGTTAGACCGGTCGTCAGACTTTCTGACTTCTGACTTCCCGTAACGACTGTCATAGGTATTCTTATGACACCCGGCACCGACTGTTTAACGTGCTCTCCGAGGCATGGAGGCATCTCGATGTGTAACGAACGGTCACCCATCCAGGGACTGACTGTGGCAAGCGCAGCTTAACCTCGCAAACCGTGTGATTCACGCAGTTGATAATTAGCCAAGAGCCACTCTAACTAAAGTGTAAAGTCCAATACCAATCTCTATTACGCAAGTTATTGCAGCAAGTGCTCGCTTAGTTTCTTTAACTTGCAGAGGTCGACTTGCTGCGGGTGTGTCCACAGTTTGAAAGTCGGTGGGAGAAGTCAAGTTGCCCAGTAAAACTTGCAAGTAAATTTGGCGTTGTAGACATTTTCAGTCGCAGACTCTTTTTCTGCCTACTTCTCCTACGGCCGACTATTACTGGATAAAAAAAACTAATGTTTTTATTACCTGTATGATATAGTGGTATAAAACACTTGGGAGCAATAAATGTGGGTTTCAACATAAATCTCAATATTTCGGAAAACATTGTAAAATATTGTTTAACTTTTGAACATTGTTTTTTTATGTTCGTGACCCGGATTCATTGCTCCTGAATTTGTTTAATCTAAGTATGTACCTAACCATTATCTTATCCTTAGCTTCGTATAAACTACAGCGTAAAGTTTACCCGAGAGCCAGGATTTATTTCGATATACAAGGTTATTGCTTGCTTGTCTCGGAGACAGCATAATATTGCAATGATTAGGATTTTAATAAGGAACATAATTTAACACAACAACACGCCTATATTCCTCGAAAGGTTTGGGTGTATAGTAACACTCTAATTTCGCCGTCCCATGTAATACGGGGCGAAACGATTGCCATCAACCGAGCACAAATCCGAACTCCGGGCTGTTACTGGGAAATTCCACGCGGAAAAACCTAATATCACTTTGCCCTCATGCAAGTCTTCACGATCAGCAGTCGCACTTGCCACCACTGGACCAACGAGGCAATTCAAAATCATTTTTTTGTTATTTCACCTAAACCAATACAGGTGCTTATGAAAAGTCGAATTTAGTTGAACGGTTCCAATTAGTCGTTTCCTATGAAGAAGAGCCGGCAAGAAACTCCATGGTTACTCTTATAAAAATAATAATTATCTTTAACAATTTCAGTGGATACAGTACTATGATTTAGGATAGTGAGAAAACAATGAAGTCCTGACCACAGACCAATGAGTAATGTAGTGCTAAAGGAATTGAGTACAAAAATCAACAAACAAAAGTAAAATAAAATAAAAACAATATGAATAATAGTAATTTATAAATACATTATTGTTTTGAATATTTGAGTCTAGAATCTAGGTCAAATAAATATACTAAAAGAAGAATTGATTTGATGGATTTGTGTGTGAATCGTTTTAATTGTATATAGATGCAGGTCCACAAAGTTGTCACATTTACAAAAGTAAAAAGGAAGCTAAACTATATAAAACAATTGACATAATTAAATGACATCAAAACTTAACTAAAAAATCATTGTAAAATAAGATAAAGATATCTTGAAAGTAAGTTCAGTTTAGTTAATAAAGAAACGTTATCATTATCTTAGTTCTTTTGCCTACAAGCATCACTTATATTATAGTTATCATACTTGCAGATAATAACCATAAAATAGCAGTACTATGGCGGTAAACTTGAAAGCTCCTCATGGTCACATGATTGATTATTAAAAATATCTCAACGACTAACACCGATTTGTATTGGAGCACCAACAGCTTTTTTATCCTTTTATTTATTCATAGATAGATAAACGATAAGTTTATACAATAACGATAATAACTGAGAGTTAACGTCACTGCGTTTAATTATGCATTATCTTGATGGATATTACCGTTATCACATAATCCATGATTTAATTTTATGAGAACTTCAACTACTCCAATAGGCTAGAGGACTTTTTTGTTTTTACCTTTAATTGATCACGTGACCGATTTAATACATAACATCACGCCTGTATTCTCCGAAGGGATGGGCAGAGGTGTATAGTAACACCCTCATTTCGCCGTTATGCTTAAGTCCCATGTAATAGGGGGCGAGCCTATTGCCATACACCGGGCAGATATCCAAACTCCGGGCTGCTACTGAGGAATTCTACACGGAAAACCTAATAACACTGCCCGACCTGGGGATCAAACCCACAATCTCACGGTCAGCAGTCGTGCTTGCCACCACTAGACCAATGAGGCAGTTGATTTAATAACATGCCTAATGTCAATATGACACCATTGAACCAGTAGCTGAATACTTGACAGCTCCGCATGTTCGATTCCCGCACGAAACAAGTACACTCGGGAGCAATGAATCCGGGTCACCAACATAAACAAAACAATGTTAAAATGATAAACAATATTTAACAATATTTTCCGAGATATTCAACTGTATGTTGGCGACCCAGATTCATTGCTCCCAAGTGTATTTTTATGGTCTACAGACAATGAGGAAGGCAACGCAAAACTAAAGCAGATGGCAGCACCTCTATATTTAGTTATTTCCACCAATCAGAACCATCAGGTCAATAATGTCAAACACATTGCAACCAATAAGATTGCAGTGGAACAATCGAAAGTGGCGCCATTAGTTCCACAGTTGCCTACCCCATTGTTTCTAGTCTGGGTGTTAGTGCCTGTGAAAATTTATGCCTGTAAAAGCACCCACGATACAGGAGTATTAATAATGGACATTTTTCCCGTTTTTGCAACATTTTTATTTATGCTCCGCTCCTATTGCTCGTACCGTGATGCTATATAACCTATAACCTTCCTCGATAAATGGACTAACCAACACAAAAATATTTTTTCAATTCCAATCAGTAGTTCCTGAGATTAGCGCGTTCAAACAAACAAACAAATAAACTTTTCAGCTTTATAATATTAGTGTATATAAGGGGGAAAAACGAAAAAAAAAACAATAAACCAACGACGAATTTGAAATAAATATAGACGCTATTTCATAGGCAACATGTGCCAAATGCATTGACGCAATAAGGTTCATACTACCGCTAGAAAGCTGTCAAGTTCAATGTCACTGTGGTTCCGGAACCACAAATCGTTGATACCGTGTTGTTCTTCTATACCACGCATCTAGTACGTAAGTACATAATATATCAATGGAAGAAACAAACGTCTTACATAATCGACAGGTGTCTAGTAAATAAGTTCTATTTAAAGGCTTGTACACAAAACTGCGATGCAACGTCGCATCGTAGAAATATATTATGAGCTCGCACGACGAATCGCAAGAACTTACGAATTGATTCGCGTAATTGATTTTTCCTATATCTTCTTATCAGTAACAGCAGTGCGCAAATCTTTTTACGCAAATTTATTCTACCTAGTATAAAGTACGTTCAATACGGTTGACGATCGTCGAGGGGTTGGCCATCCGAACCTTGGAAGGAAGACGCCTAGCCGCACGAAATCGCATCGCAGCAATTTGCGTCGCAGTTTTCTGCATTGCGAATTGGTATCGCGCCGATTCGCAGTTTTGTGTACAAGCCCTAAATGTGAAGTACATTAGTATTGGTAGAATGATTCATAATTCTCACCAGATCATGAATATGTGCCAGGTCTTTATATTATACTGGATTATTATTTATTACTGTTTGTCATGTCGGCCGTAAATATCGGTGCAACGGATGCGTTGAATGCCAAATGTTGTGCTCTATTTTCTTCTCCAACATAATAATACTTTTAATTGTAGAACAAATTGAGTTTTTGGTATAAATCTATAATACATATAAATACATTTTATAAAAATACTAATTCGGGTCTAATCGCGTAGAAAATTTATAAGGCAGAAAAATACCTTATTTCTCCCGACGTTTCGACCGAATTTCACCGGCCGTGGTCACGGGTAGATGGGTATTTTTATAATGTGTACAAATCGCGAAAGTTTGAAAACATTTATAAATACATTGTTCTGTTCTGCGTAGCTTTTTCTCAACTATGTTGGGGTCAGCTTCCAGTCTAACCAGATGCGGCTGAATACCTATACCTACCTACACGGAGCTCCTGCCTCCAGACCACCGCATCCCAGTTACAGGGCAATACCGATATCTTAAGGTTAGACCGGTTGTCAGACTTTCGGGCTTCTGACTAACCGTAACGACTGACATAGGTATTCGTAAAGATAAAGATAAAAGATAAAGATAAAGATAATTTATTTGTATAAAACATGAGTGTACAGTACAAATTGTGGTTTGCAGTGTAAGGTGTTAATTACATGGTATGACGGTCTGCATGTTTTGCCAAAATAAAGTATGGCGTACAAATTACAAATTGAAACGAAGTTCGGTAGGTAACAAATATAAATTGCATTACATTAATAGGTTTTAATTAAACAATGCAATAGTGTTGTCCAACTTAAAAAAAAGTAACAATCGATATAAATTGAAAAGAAGCAAAATGTCATAACATTATGAATTGTTCAGAAAATCTGTTAGAGTATAATAGCACTTATCAATTAAGTAGTGTTTTAGTTTTTGTTTAAAATGTTTTAAGTTTAACTGTTTTATTGATTTCGGTATTTTATTGAATATTATTGGTGCTAGGCATATAATGCTTTTGTGCATTAATGTCGTGTTAGCTTTAATTACACAAAGTCTGTCATTATTTCTCAGGTTACGACTAGTTACATCAGAGACGCGATTAAATAAATTGGGATTAGTTTTCACGAAAATCGCTGTCTCATAAATAAATAAAGAAGGAAGAGTGAGAATCTTATATTTAATAAAATAAGGTCTACAGCTATCGATTGTATCGAGTCCAAACATAGCTCTAATGCATCTTTTTTGAGATTTAAATATAACTTCTTTATTGACGGAATTTCCCCAAAATAGAACCCCAAATCTTAAGAGGGAACCCACCATGCCATGATAAGCCGTAAGAAGAGCCTCATGATTTATGACAGATGCAAGTTTAAAGAGGGCATAAGCAGATGAGTTAATTCTTTTATTAAGTTCCTCAGTATGAGGCTTCCAATTTAAATGTTTGTCTATAATGACACCTAAAAATTTTGTTTTGTCAACTGTGTTAATCTGTGTTCCTAGATAGTTGATATTAATATTTGGAGGCGATAAGCGCTGGCTAAATTCCATTTTCTTAGTTTTGGTTAGATTTATTTTTAAGTTATTATTATCCATCCAGTTTATCAGTGATTTCAGAGTATCGTTAACATCCTTTTCGTAAGTATTCTTATTTTTCATATTTATAATCACCGTGCTGTCATCGGCAAAAAGTGTCATGGGGTATTGCGTTACTTTTGGCAGGTCATTGATATAGATAATAAATAGCAAGGGTCCCAATACGCTTCCTTGTGGTACCCCATAACTGATTGTGCGCATATGTGACTTGAATATTTTTTCCCTTTTTTTAGTAAAATTAATTCTAGTTATTTCAGTATACTGCGTTCTGTTTTTTAAATACGTTTTCATAAGCTGTAATACTATAATAATATAATAATAATCATCATAAGCTAACTATAATAATAATCATAAGCTGTAATAATATGACACCCGGGACCGACGATTTAACATGCTCTCCTAGACACGGAGGGGTCTCGATGTGTAACGAATGGTCATCCATCCACGGACTGGTCGCGGCAAGCGTTGCTCAACCTCGCAAATCGTATGATCCGCGCGGTCGTTAATAAGCCACGAGCTCCTTTATAAATACATTGTACCATAGAAAAATTGTGGGCAAAAAGGTTTCAGATCGTTTTTTGGCGGCGTAAAACTCAATTTTCAAAATTATATATATGATATAATTCAGTTAAAGTTCACAGCTGGGACATAATACGTACCTACGTTTAAAAGTAGCACGAAAACACAATTTGGTCTTAGTATCCAGTCTAACCTATGTTCTTTTTAACCCCCGACGCAAAACGAGGGGTGTTATAAGTTTGGCCGCTATGTGTGTCTGTCTGTCTGTCTGTGTGTGTGTCTGTCTGTGGCACCATAGCTCTTAAACGGGTGAACCGATTTGAGTGCGGTTTTTTTTATTTGAAAGCTGGTTTTCTAGCGAGTGATCTTAGACTTGTTTTATTAAAATCGGTTCAGCTATTTCAAGGTTATCAGCTGTTTTGTTAGCTGCGGCAGGGTTCTTAGACGCATAATGTGTATTACTTTACTTTCAAACATACGTGTGAAATAAAATTTGAGACACTCATGTATGCTATATAACTATGCAAGATTATGAAATTCTTGGTCTGATGCTGCAGCCAGGATAACCAGTGCACTAGTACACTCTTGAAAAAATAATAGCAGATATGTCGTGTTTGGATTCGTTTTGATCAGTATTTGATTCTACATGCAATTCAACGGTGGCGACATGATGAGCTGATGCTGCAGCCAGGATATCCAGCACACTAGTACACTCTTGAATAATAATAGCAGATATATGTCGTGTTTGGATTCGTTTTGATCAGTATTTGTTAGCTATAATTTATGAAGATCTGTTCAGGCGTTTGAAGATCATCAGCTCATTTCCTATTTGACAAAAGGGTCTTACCAACTTTCACTGGTCCGATTGATTTTAAATTTGGTGTACTGTTACTTTGGTGGTATTTCCAAGACATGGCAACCTTGAGCTGATGCTGCAGTATCAAGTAGTCTGCAGGATACCCAACCCCTCAGCAACTTATAGCAGATATAGCATCTTTGGGCTCATAAGAATGGTCTCAATGAGTAGATGTTAGATAGATGATGGTGTCTACTAGTAATTTAAAAAGTATTAAATAAAAATTAAATTAAAAATTTAAAAAACCCCTAACTCAAAAAAGAACCCCTAAAAAGTAAAAAATAAAATGTGTTTATTGGCCATTTAACTTTATTAAAAGTACCTAGTAATATTTTGATTCAAGCGTCGTCACGTCGGGGGACCGGTAAGTAAATTATCATTACCAAGCTTCTTTTTTTGTATTCTGTTTTTTTTTAAATTAATTTATTTAGCGGTCCCTCGACGTGACGACGCTTGAATCAAAATATTACTAGGTACTTTTAATAAAGTTAAATGGCCAATAAACACATTTTATTTTTTACTTTTTAGGGGTTCTTTTTTGTGTCGGGGGTTTTTTAAATTTTTAATTTAATGATACCAAATGTATCTACCATGTACCAAGATTAATATCAAATATTGGATCTCCATAACATAGATATGTCGATATTACCTAATTTAAAATTTCACAGAACCAAACATATTTGCCACCGCAAAAGTATGTTTGATATCGTTTGCAAGAATTCCATAAATAAGCAATTTCAGTGCGGCGAGATCAATTTCGTTTGAGAAACCTGCAATGTCGTACGATTAAGATGGATCTAAACTTTTTCAAGGACACTCAAAGACTTCTCTATCGTGTGTTGTATAGCAAACACTGATTGGATACCTCAGCTTCACTTAGGTAAATTATCATCTGGCGGGATTGCGGTGCAAGCATATGCAAATTCCGCGACCCCAGCCAACGGTCAGGAGGAGGAACAGTGTGGTTGTTAGACGGTAGGAGCCCGCCATTACCCTCCGCCTTCACCGGGACAAGGGTCCATCCAAGAGGAATTTGCCAAGACAATTTTTATTTGTTTTTTTTTATTGTCCTTTCTCCAATTGTATTATTACGCTGTTTCTTTGTGTGTAGACATAATACTCACGCCCGTAATCCCCCCAGGGGTAAACATGTACGGCTTGCCGCAATAGCGGCGGCAAGACCCGTCATGGAGGAGTGGCTGAAGAGACGGCGGCATGGCGCCCTCAGCTTCCGGCTGACACAGGTACTCTCGGGACACGGTTGTTTCGGGAAGTACCTGTACCGCATAGGCCGGGAGCAGACACCCGGATGTCACCACTGCGACTGCCCCGAGGACACGGCGCTGCACACGCTGCAGGCGTCTCCTGCTTGGGGGTCGCAGCGCCGCGAACTAGTCGCGGCAGTCGGCGGTGGTTTCTCGCTTCCGACCGTGGTTCTGTCCATGGTCGGGAGCGGGAGTGTGTGGGAAGCCATCGCCTCAGACGGCGCGCAGTGTTCCACGCGCGCCTCTCAGGAAGACGTGGGGCTAGGCCCCACAGAGGAGAGGACTTGCCTAGGTTGCGGTGCATGCTTTTGCGAATCCCGCCGAACGGTCAGAATGAGGAACACCGTTGGTTTTTTAGCGGTAAGAGTCCGGCAGACTCTTACCGCTAAGTTATTGTGCCAGGTTCGTTGCCCGACAACGGAGGAGAATTATATTCTTAATCCTTCCCCCTACGGACATGTTCTGTGTCTGACAGGTTAATCTCCGTAATACCTAAAGTGTACTCTGATAAGATTTTTTAGAGCGTATTTATGGAATTTACAATTGTTTCTTTCGTTACAAAATTGACTGTTAATGAAATCTTAGTACCTATATTTATTATCTACTAAAATACTGGTATTCAGCCGCATCTGGTTAGACTGGAAGCTGACCTGAAAAGGCTAGGAGGAAGAAGAATAAATAGTTTTTAGGATAAAAGGATTAGAATACGTCAAGCCAATGATAAACAACAGTGACATAAAATTCTTTGTAACTGAAGACCAATTTATTGACGCCTAGCGGATTTATTACCACACAGAAAGCACAAACTTTTGTAATAAGCTGAAAATAGCAATAAGTATCGCCATTGATCACGAGACAGACGTATGGTATGTATGGATGATAGATACATCTAGCTACGACTGTAATAGAAATAACGCTTTATTAATAACAATGGTCTTTTATATTATAAGTTAAAAACTTTTGTTTAACTATACCTAAAGTAGTGATAGCTACTCGTAAGTGTTATGACCGTCGGAGTTCAAACCCAAGGCACGCATCTCTGACTTTTCGGATTCATGCGCGTACTGTATAATTAGAATAGAATAGAATAGATTTTTATTTTCTTACCACAAACTACAGCTTAAAGTTAACTTAGTCTACAGATACAATTTTGTACTTAATTTGTGGAAGACTGATGCCTAAACTAAGTTTTTTTCAAAACCTGTAAGTCAGGTCACCAGGCCCCCTTTACAATTTATACATTTCAAGTATTGCACTGGAGACGTTATGTTATCAGAGGTTAGTAGTATTCATTAATATGTTCATTTTTAATTCATTTATTATTTGATTATAAATAGGAATATTACAATTTATTTATTTTTTTAAATTTTTAAAATTATTTATTAAACATGCAAAGGATATGTGAGAGTTTGGGGTGTGTGTGTTTGTGGAGATGTGGGTGTGTGTATGTGTATATGTAATGTGGAAGTGTGGGTGTGTGTATGTAATTAATTATGACTTGCTTATAAACGAGCACGCCTGAGAGATATTTCTCGACGGCATGTGAAGCCAAGTCAGAGGCCCATGGGCGGCATTAACTCTGTCACCAGGTTAGTCACTAACCGCAATAAAAAAAAACTTTACGTTGAGTAACCGTTTTCATCTACTCGCATTACATAACACTGTATTTAATCATTCATGATAATGATACGAGCCTGACTTTACCAGATACGGTTACTATTTCAAATCTAACTTTTATCAATCCACCATTTAGTCCTACCCACGAAAGAACTTCTTCTTCTTCTCCCTGCCCTTATCTTACACTAGGTGGGGTCAGCACAACATGTAATTCGAATGTCCATGTTGTTAAAGGTTTTGGCTTATTGTTTTATGCCCGGCCGCCTGCTTGACATCAACCTTCCTTGGGAATACTTGTTGCGCCGTCGCGCGGGTGACCCAATGTGCTTACTGATATTATGCACTGGGTCCCAAAATGATATGTTTATTTTATTTATTTATTTATATACTCTTTATTGTACACCAGGTTAATATAACACAAAAAACTATTTAAATACAAAAATGCACAATGGGCGGTCTTATCGCGCAAGGCGATCTCTTCCAGACAACCTTTGGATGGACTGGGAGAATGGAAAGAGAAAATCGAGCAATCTAGGTGTACAAGTACACTACGTACCTACATAATATTACTTAAATTTAATAATATAAAATACATGGCAAAATAATTACATAAATATGAAAAGAAAACATAAATAATATAATAATAAACTAATAAATATATGTATAAGAACGGAGGAGAGGAATAAAATAAATAGCAGATTAAAGCGACATGTAATGCTCCTTCACTGACTTTTTAAAAACTGGCAGTGATTGTGCACGTCTCACATTAAGTGGCAAAGCATTCCACAGACGAGCAGCTTGGATCGTAAAGGACTTGTCATAAAAAGAGGTGGAGTGCTGTTGTATTTTTAATTGAAGATTTTCTGATGATCTCAAGAACCTACAATGAGAGTCACAGAGGAACTCGAAGCGTTCTTTTAGATAAAACGGGGTAGAAGGGTTAAAGAGCACATTATAAAGTAGGGAAAGAATATGGGCATTCCGGCGAAGGCGAATTGGTAGCCATTTGAGCTTAGTACGAAATTCAGAAACATGATCATATTTGCGCAAACCAAATATGAATCGGATACAAAGATTTTGAAGATTTAGATATGCTTGTCTTACTAATCTAATCTTAATCTTACTTAATTAAATCTTACTTATTGCCAACAACTAAGCAGACTATGTTCTTCTTGGTGGAGTATACTTGAAGTTCCTCGACCCACTCATTCAGTTTTGTTAGGGACTTTAGTTCTGACACATCGTAAACTAATATAGTACCTACCATGAGCGTCTCTATGAAAGCTTGACCCATGAAAGACCAATTTGTTAATTTATGATCATAAGCCACGCTACCTTCCAACCACAAAAATCACAATCATGATTTGGCATATTTTCATTATTTAAAAAACCCACAAAGAAAATAATTACCTACATTAATTTACAAAACGGATGCAGTAATTAATGTGTTGTAAATGTCGTTCAAGTATTTTGACTGACTTGGCCGCCCGCCAAGCCGCGGCCAAGGTGTGCCAGATAGCAGGACTTGTTAATTCCAATCTCCCACGACCATTCAAAGGAATTTTCGACTTATTAACAGCTGTTTTACGTAATTACTTGAACGTTTTAATACGTGTTGTATTTGTTATGGCTGATTTATAATTGAAAAGAATTACGGTAACTGGTATATCAGTTGCTTCTCATAAGAAACTTTTGGAGCGAAGGACCAATAAATGTACGAGTAAATACATTAGTTTTCTTCTTTATTCCAACTGACTTAGTATTATACATTGTCCAGTAACTCAACACTCAATAGTCCATATTTATTGCGTTCCACAATGTTATTTAGATGGTAAATGTTACACATAATTTGGTCATTATAGATCCTGTCGGGCACAGAAATGTAGGAGAGAGGAATCACTATATTATCCATATTTGGTGATATAACTGATGGGTTGTGATGGCAGTGGCTCTGTGTAAAATGCTGGTATTCAGTCTAAAGAAAGGCTAGGATGAAAAAGACAGAAGGAACGTATTCCAATACACGTATTTTCATTATCATCAAGCTGTTAACGTCGTCTACTCAGCAGGACCCTTCTGTAGACCGCTACACTGAATATTCCAATACACGTATTTTCATTATCATCAAGCTGTTAACGTCGTCTACTCAGCAGGACCCTTCTGTAGACCGCTACACTGAATATTCCAATACACGTATTTTCATTATCATCAAGCTGTTAACGTCGTCTACTCAGCAGGACCCTTCTGTAGACCGCTACACTGAATATTCCAATACACGTATTTTCATTATCATCAAGCTGTTAACGTCGTCTACTCAGCAGGACCCTTCTGTAGACCGCTACACTGAATATTCCAATACACGTATTTTCATTATCATCAAGCTGTTAACGTCGTCTACTCAGCAGGACCCTTCTGTAGACCGCTACACTGAATATTCCAATACACGTATTTTCATTATCATCAAGCTGTTAACGTCGTCTACTCAGCAGGACCCTTCTGTAGACCGCTACACTGAATATTCCAATACACGTATTTTCATTATCATCAAGCTGTTAACGTCGTCTACTCAGCAGGACCCTTCTGTAGACCGCTACACTGAATATTCCAATACACGTATTTTCATTATCATCAAGCTGTTAACGTCGTCTACTCAGCAGGACCCTTCTGTAGACCGCTACACTGAATATTCCAATACACGTATTTTCATTATCATCAAGCTGTTAACGTCGTCTACTCAGCAGGACCCTTCTGTAGACCGCTACACTGAATATTCGTGAGAGAATCTTGTACTGAAAACCACGTTAGGTAAATGGATTGGTTGCTCGGCGGTTTCCTTTAGACAGTGAATACCAGTTCCCAGCAGTCAATAGATCTGTTCTCGAGATTATTGTAAAAGGTGACAAAGAGATAATGCCACCTCGTGAACAGTTTTTAGTCAACTGTTGAGCATATTTTTAGCCTAGTGGTGACAAGCGCGACTGCTGATCGTGAGGTCCTGGGTTCGATCCCCAGGTCGGGCAAGGTTTTATTGGGTTTTTCATTAGGAATTTCTCAGTAGTAGGCCGGAGTCTGGATTTGTGCCGGGCTTGCCGCCTATTAGGTACATGGGAACGAGGGTGAACTTAAAATACCTCTGCCGAACACTTCGGGGAGTTCATGGCGTGATGTTATGTTAAAAGCTTTCTTCCCGAGGTTGCATTATCTCTTCGTCGCGTTTTACGATAATGTCGGGAACCGAACTATTAACTGTTGCAAACTCCTATTAAGGGGCCATTCAAGTATTACGTAAACAGAATTTTAGTAATTTTTGACCCACCCCTCCCCCTTGTCAGCAAAAGTAAGCAAAGCTTTTACCCCCCCTCCTATGCTTACGTAAACATTGGTATATTTTTTTTAACCTGATCAGGTTCTTTATTTTTATTCATGAGCAGCAGTTTTTAAGTCTAGAAAAATAAGTACATAAATAAAAATTGCTGATGTAATCATCATCTAGACACCCCCGTCCCCTATGTCATCAAAAATAAGCTAAGCAAAGACCCCTCACCCCCCTTTCGTGCTTACGTAATACTTGAATGGCCCCTAACTGAGCATAGTCCCTAATATGCCCTCTGTCTTTCCTTACAGATTTTTCTATGTTTTGCAAACCAAATCAGTTCTGCTATTATTTCGAGGTCGACTACCCTTCGCTTAGAATGTTTTACATTCAACTATTCTCTGCAATCCAATTATGCTTTTCTTTCAAATCAAATCTCAGTTGCAAAGTAATTGACAAGCGAACAAAGAACAAAATTGTATTAATCTTAAAAGATTCGATAAAAATGCTGATTAAATCTTAGATTGGTTTCAATATATCTTGTTAAATAGTTACAATTCATTTATTTTATTTAGGTACCGAGTCAAGTAATGTTTAATTTATCGTCATTTTATCGTAGGTACCTTGTGAAAATAACTACTTCGTTGGTCTAGTGGTAGCAAACGTGACTGCTAATCGTGAGATCCTGAGTTTGATCTCCAGGTCGGACAAAGTTTTATTGGGTTTTTCCGTGTGGAATTCCTCAGTAGCAGCCCGGTATTTGGATTTGTTCCCGGTTGATGGCAATAGGCTCGCCCCCTATTACATGGGACTTAAACATAACGGCGAAATGAGGGTGTTACTATACACTACTGCCCAACCCTTCGGAGAATACAGGCGTGATGTTATGTTATGGTACTGCTTTGTTTTTTATCAATCAAAATTCGAGGCATTTGCTCACTTTTCGTGACTATGGAAGCCTCAAAGGTACCTCTCTTATGTTAATGTGTAAATAAATAACACAAAATTAGGAAGTAGGTACATTGAATATGACTTAAAATAGCAGCAATTACGTTTTTATTATCATACTAATATTATAAACGCGAAAGTTTGTATGTATGGATGTATGGATTGATGTATGGATGTTTGTTACTCTTTCACGCAAAAACGGCTAAACGGATTTGGATGAGATTTGGCACACAGATAGACTATGCCCTGGATTAACATATAGGATACTTTTTATCCGGGTACATCAAGTAGTTCCCCTATGCGGGTGAAACCGCGGGTAATAGTTTAGTTATTTATAAGTAATTGTATTGACAATTTCTTCCAAGCTCAGCATAAATTATATCTAATTTGTTTTGATCTGCCAACATTGTTTAAGAGAAGTGCCTTACAATATCTTAATTTTCCCTAATGTCTCATCATATTAAAGTAATTGCATCTGATACCTCCATATAGCGCTGCTATAAAAGAAATAAGCTTGATTAAAAAGATTTTACGGGCAATTTGCCGTGGAAAGTGCCCCGTTGAGTTTTAATTCCAAAGTTTTGCCCGAGCGCGTGGCGTTAGACCGCGTTCAAAAGTAAGAGGGAAAACAAGGAAAATTTCAGAACAAATATAATTTTCTTATTAACTACGTAAAACGTCAAAACCAAAAAAGTCTTGATTTTTTTCGTTCAATTAAATTAAAGGTATTTGCGAAACATTTATGTTAAACTAAAATGGACCTTAAAAACTTAGTCCAAATCACAAATTGCAATGCTTATGGCCTGTTTCACATGTCATCATTGTTATCTGTGAAACAAATAATTATGGTGGTTTGGCAGATTTTCTATAGAGAAATTGTCAAACCGCCATTTGTCTCTCAGTTAAGAGCTAACCGATGATTGTGAAACATGCCCTTAGTTTTAATAAAAAGAAGTTCGAAATATATTATGCTATTGGTCACAACCACAGGAAGTAAATAATAATTTAGATTTTTGTGGTCACAACTAATGGTTTTCGTGAACGTAGCTTAACTAACACATGTGGTTGATAGAAATGGGAAATTACGTTTTTGACGAAACGACACGACATTACTAGTGTGGTATAGTCGGCGCGCAAGTGCTAGTCACCTCCTGAGGTATGGGAGCGGCAGCAGGCGGGTTCGCGCGGTAGACAAGACAAAGCAAAACTGACAAGAGCGCGTCTATTGTTTCGCACTCCTCTCCTGCCGCTCTCATACCTCAGGCGGTGACTACCACTTGTGCGCAGAGTAGTAAACGGTTCATAGAAATACGTCATGCCGCTCATGCCTCAGAGTCGATACAACATTTTGTCGTGTTGTGTCGTGAACTGTGGAAAAACAGCCTAAGGCACACACACAGGGAAGAGAGACGTGGACGAGGTGCATATTTGTATGAAATATCATGAAAAAGACAACCATTGGACAAACACCGCGGCGCCCGCCGCGTCCACGCCACGTCTCGTCCTCTTTGCGTGCATTGCGCCTAAGACGGTTTTTAGTTAACATTTCTTTTTGAAAATAATAATTATGGCTAGCGGCACTTGACTCAAAGGAATCTACATCAATTAAATTATACCTATAGTACTGATGTTTATGTGTCTAGTGGAGGCTGTTGTTAGCAACCTATGTATTTAAAGTAATGAGGTTAGACTGCAGATCTTCTAAACATTAATTAATTAATATTATATATAGATATATTACACGGTATTGAACCGTCCAAATCTGAACATAAAGGCGAAAAAGTAATCTTGTTTGAAACAGGTAACTGGTTAGAATTCTTCGAATGTGAAAAGTCGGAAGCCAATCTCGTGGCAGGATATTACGAAATATTGCGTACACCTACTGATATGAAGTTCTGAAAGGGTATTTATCTTAGAATATCTTACCTGTATAAGTAAATTTTACTAAAACTTGTCTAAAAACGTTATTATTGTGTTGGGTGTACCTTATTTTTCAAGTATGAAACAAAAGAGGTTGGATTTGTTAATACACTAGGGAGCAATGAATCCGTGTCACCAACATAAACGAAACAATGTTGAACAATGTTTTCCGAGGTTTATGTTGGTGACCCGGATTCATTGCTCCCGAGTGTACGAAAATAAAAACGTTGGGTTTTTATAAAGAACAAAAGTATTGGCCCAGCTAACAGCTAGCATTTGAGCCTCTTACTACTTAGGTTATATTTCCTGTTGCCACCTTTTGAGGGGCTCATGGGTCATGGTTGAGCTGCGCTTGCCGCGGTCAGTCTGCGGATGGGTGACCGTTTCGTTACACATCGCCACCCCTCCTCGCCTCGGAGAGCAAGTTAAACAGTTGGTCCCGGGTGTCATACGAATACCTATGACAGTCTATACGGGTAGGCATAAGTACGAATGTCTGACAACTGGTCTAATCCTAGGATATCGACATTACCCAGTTACTGGGTTTTAGACGGCTGAGGGCAATTGCTCCTTGTAACGTACTGGTATTCAGCTGCATCTGGTTGTACTAAGGCTAGGCAGATAGACCCTTTTCCGAGGAAAATTTACAAATATAATTTTCTGCATGTGGTGCCAAAGGTAATTATGTTTTTTTCCTCCGTTTTACAGAGGACATGAAACATTATCAACAACGGTCAGCCGTAAAACCTTCATTTTTATCAAGATACGACGTATGAGCGCATGTAAACAAGATTTTTATAGTTAGGGCGCGTTCCCACTATGTATGTCGTAACGGTTAATTTATCGTCAGACGACTAACGTCTATAGCTGTTCTCATTATAACGACTGTTTGTCGTCAATTTTTTTTATCGTTTAGCGACTATCGTATCCAGCTGTTCCCATTGGATCGCGATGACATTTTATCGTTTCACGGCAGTCGCTTTGTCATTTGCATATCAGTCGCAAGCTACAACTCTACAGTATATTTTTACCGCCACGATAGATAGTCGCAATAACGACACATGATTTGCCGTCACGATAAGTCGTGACGTTTTCTTATCGTTTTAAGACAGTCGTGCTAGCCGTTCCCATTGACTTGACAATCTGTCGTCACTGCAAAAAAAAGTCGTGAACAACAGTTAATCGTGTCGTCTTATATGTGAACACCTCCATTTAAAATATATAAGCCACGACACTTAAAACTACACAATTATCTGTCGTCACGACAAAGTGGGAACGCGGCCATAAACGTACTTTATAAGAAAGAAAGAAAATTATTTATTTTGGACTCACACAGGCAGTTACAGAAACAAAAACAATATTTAAAAAAAGAAAGAATAAGAATTTAGACTACCTGCACGAGGCCAAAAAGGGCTCCTATCCTCTATTATAGACTTATACAGTCCTTATGACGGATCCGTGTCCGGCCGTATTGAGTAAAAATATAATTAACTAGCAGTGTCCTCACGGCTCCGCCCGTAGCCAGTGATAATGTAGCTTTTTAACGACAAAATAATTATTGAATTCGGCCCAGTAGTTTTTAAGTTTATTCGTTACATACAAAAATACAAATCTTTCCTCTTTATAATATTAGTATAGATACGAGTATCTTTAATGGTTTTGTAAAACATGAAACTGACTCAAGATGATCTTGAAATTGGTGATAAAATCAAGAATTTATTTGGATCATTAAAAAACGGGATATATATAGCTGGTATATGAAAAAGGAATCTTTATACTAAGGAAAGAGTGAATAAATACGGGATGTGTATGATTTATGGCTCCCGGAGCCGGTCGTCCCTTCTGACTCCGCGCAGTCACCATGACGCGAGAATACAGCCCTCATCAAGCTGTCGTATCCCTCCCAGTCCTCTTGCATTCGACACCCTAAGAGTTCGAGTCCCCCCTTGGGGACACTCTCAGAGGTGTCGCTGCTATAGTCATAGCCATGATGTTACAGTAGTTAGCTTTGCGTAGTTAGCTAGGTAGTTAGAATAGTAGGTATTGGTTCGGAGACCCTTCTGGTCTCGCCAATAATAGTCAGGTTACGTAGAAAAGGTCCGCAAGACCATCTACAATAGTCGAATAGGAAAAAAAAAAAAAAAATTTATGGCTCCCGTACACAAATTATAACATTTGAAACATTAGGTACGATGCTCTGCTGCTTTTGTACACACGACGACAAATCAAGCTGTAAATTTCCAGTGTATGCTGACCTCGTGTTGTACGGAATTTCGATACGATGAGAGTTCAGCATAAATTGGCTATTAGCTTTTTTATAAACTGTGTACGCCGCAAAGTTCGCAATGCACCGATGGATGTTAAAAATAAAACGAAGTAAATGAATAAATTATAAATGGATAGTCATCTTCATTTAAAATACAATCTGGCCTTATTTTAATACAGGGTGTAAACGAAATCATGTAATTCCATCAAACCTCGTGATATATCTACTGCTGACATAGATTAACCCTGAACGACATTCTATTGGATTCAATAAATAAAAAATTACAAGAAGTAAACATGTGTTCTTAACGTGATGCATTTTAGCGCCCCGAGTTTAATTACCGCGCAGCGAGCGATAGCCGCTCAATTCGCCTGGGGATGCTAAAATGCCTCACGTTAAGAACACATCGTCAGTGGAAAGGTAAAAAGACTAAAGCGTCAATATACCTACTTTACATTAGAGAGATTCAAAGTATTTTTTTAAGAAAATAAACATAGTTATTTTTCTTAGAGTATAAGAAAAATATAAAGTAGGTATATTGGCGCTTTAGTCTTTACCTTTCCGCTTACGACATGTTTAAGTACTTCTTGTATTTATTTTTTATTGAATCTTAAATCACCCCGCGCTGGTTTAATCTATGTCAGCAGTACATCACGAGATTTGAAGGAATTACATGATTTCGTTTACACCCTGTATGTTGCTCTTTTATGTGTAATTTCCTGGCTCTAGTAGGAATATACCCAGTAAAATACTGCACCTAAATACTTCTCAATAACAGATATTAAATCACCTGCTTACCACGTAGAAGCTTTATTAATAGTCGACTCCTATAATTTACAGAGCGTTATTGGTTAAAATTGAGACTTGTATCTTTACCAATAATGAAGCAAATACCTCATGGCTTTGCATAGTAGACCCTCCCATATGGAAGTAGTTGTCACCGGTAAAATTAACTTACGAGTCCATTTATATGCCCAATTTGGCTATAAGAAATGCTACCAATGGTAAGTGAAACGATTCGTTTTTGTGTAGTAACTGGGCATTAGAAAACATTATTAATAATACTGCCGCGCGATTCATAAACGCAGTAAGTAACAGAATACAGATCTATACAAAGTTAGTCGGAGAGGGGGTACTAAGCCACTTAATGTATCACTGATGATTGTTTTAAATAAAGTGTTAAAATTTCAAAATTCGATAAAAGAAATATCCATGCAAAATTATTTTTATTTTAGTTTTTTCAAAAATTCTTCATTAGTTTATTCTGCTTTAGTTACGAATTCAGAAAATGGAGCTTCTAATCCGTGACCCAAAATATGACGTAAAATGTAAACACAGCTGATCATAGCAGCTGAGGATAGATAGAATTTAGCGTATTTTTTATGAAATCTTTGAACAGCTATTTCTCTTAAACTAATGTATAACCCAAAAATGTATATTTAGAGTCACCTACATTGTTTTAGTTATAAGTACAAAGTTTTTGCATGCCAAATGGTAGAATGTACTTGGACCCAAACTTCTTTGTAACAACTTACCTGTATACCTACATTCTATGCAAATAAATTTATTCTATTCTATTCTAATGAATTTTGGGGAAAGTTGTAGAACAAAAGTTATCCCTTATTAACTTTAACACTCTTTCGGCTTATAACCCCAATTCCGACTAATCTTGTGTAATTCAGAATTAGAACTGCTGCCGTACTCTAGCTAGCCCTACCTAGATAGCTAATAGTTAATGCATGTGCCTTCATTCGTTCACGAAACATTCAATTATTCTGACCTTTGAACATTGAGAAACCTTTCAACACAGAAATAAACCTATTTTTATGGATTACATTGAACTTTTATATATCTATCCTAGTTTATGTTTCCTGAAGTTTACTAGATCTACATTGTTTAACGGTAGTTTTATCTCAATGTATAAAATTCTCGTATCTGTCAAGAACGTTAAATATATCCAGACTAGAGGTCGCCCGCGGATTTGCCCGTGTGGATGTCGTTTATCGCGTTTTTTAACCGACTTCCAAAAAAAGGAGGAGGTTCTCAATTCGTCTGTATGTTTTTTTTTTAATGTTTGTTACCTTATAACTCCGTCATTTGTAAACCGAATTAGATTTTTTTTTATTTGAAAGTATATACTTCCAGATTGGTCCCATTTAAATTTGTTGAAGATCCGATGAAGAACTTCGGAGATAGACAATAGAACTCCTCAATGACGAACAGTACGCATAATGTGATGATGTGATTATGTTACGAGCAGCGTCTTTAGTTCAACTATATTTTAATTAAGGCCACTAAAACGAAAAAAAAAACATTAAAAAAAAACCGACTTCAAAAAAACGATGAAAAGAATAAAATAATTACCATATTATAAAATTAACAGTTTTAGAAGTCGGTGCTAATCCACGCTGAACCAAATTGAAGGCACCGACTTTTGAAACTGTTCATTTTATAATATGGTAGGTAATTATTTTATTCTTTACATCGTTTTTTTTAATGTTTTCGGGATATAAGTAGCCCATGTCCTTTTCCGGGTTCCAGATTATCTCTGTACCAAGTTTCATCAAAATCGGTTCAGTAGTTTCGTCGTGAAGAAATAATAAACAGACAGACAGTAGTAACGTCGATATACATATAGGTATTTTATATGGCATAATATTATATGATAGGTAATATAATACCTGTTCGGTACATTTCATTTCTCTGTTGTCTGATCAAAAACATGTGTGAGCCTTTAATCTGCATAAAATAAAACCGGCCAAGTGCGAGTCGGACTCGCGCACGAAGGGTTCCGTACCATTATCTATCAAAACGGCAAAAAAATCATGTCTGTTTTATGGGAGCCCCCTTAAATATTTATTTTATTCTGTTTTTTAGTATTTGTTGTTATAGCGGCAACAGAAATATATCATCTGTGAAAATTTCAACTGTCTAACTATCACGGTTCATGAGATACAGCCTGGTGATAGACGGACGGACAGCGGAGTCTTAGGAATAGGGTCCCGTTTTACCCATTGTGTACGGAACCCTAAAAATATCAGCCGTAACTCGTACTGTTTGGTCTGTCAAAATAAAACATCGCACAAAAATTACCGCGTACAGTTTTTACTGTCTTATTTTCACGGAGAAAAATTACGCCGAGGACCGCCCCACGTCGACGCTGGGCTTAAGATATCTTTAACAGCGTCTCAGCCGCTCTTTTGTGATATGCATGAATATGTCGCTATATTCAACCATTATCCTCTAAGTCCACCGCATCGCTGAACATTGGCCAATAAGAAAGGTGTGCAATGAGACAGGGGTTTTATCCCATGTGGGGACGGGGTAGATAATAAAACTTATATGAATCTTACAACACGCTTTAACTTCTAGCGAGGAATTGACGCGTGTTGTAAGATTTAACAAAACCCAGCACGCTTGGTGCTAGGATCTATACGGTCCCCCTGACTGGCTACCACCCTCACATTAAAGTCAAAAGCCAAGCTGTTTACTGTGTTCCATCGTGTGTATATGAGAACCAGAGGTGTATAGAGGAATCTATCTCTATGTCTCTGTTCCATGGATTCATGTGCTCCATCTTAGACCATGTCTACGCTTACCATCACGTGAGACGAGGGTCAAACGCGACCAAATCATAAAAATCAATTGCCGTGCATTAGTTTAGCAAAAACTCGAAAATGGTTCGACCTATTTGATTTTTTTTTGTTTTGTTCGCCCCAATGCTGGGGTTGTTTAATAAATTAAAAAAAAAATAGGAGACACTAGCTGTGTCCTCACGGCTCCGCCCGTAGCCTATGTTACTCAGTGATAACGTAGCTTTCTAACGCCAAAATAATTTTTGAAATCGGTCCAGTAGTTTTTAAGTTTATAAAATTAGTAGGTACAGACTTGTAGACAAGTGTTTTTATAATATGAAAGATTTCTTTGTGTCAGGTATTTAATTTAATTGTCATTATAATATCTGATTCTGTGGACATTTCAATTTTAATTCTTAAATAATTAGTACCTAAATGTGATGTTTTTAAATTTTAATTGTAAGATTTTGCATGTTGGGCATATTGTTCTATCTTTCCCGACGAAATATGTGAAACTAAACTAAATTACCTATGTATACCAACTGATTGTAATGCACCATACTTCAAGCAAATAAATTTTCATTTCATTTCATTTCAGATTAAAAAAAAACATTTTGATAGTACCTACGAAGTTCACCGGGTAAACTAGAAAAAAATAAAAAAGGGACTGGTCATAATGCGCAATTGCTAAATTGTTTAGAGAGAAAATATAACTGTGGTAAACAGGTCCACAAACTCTGTCTATAGACCTACGCTAAACACGCAACCTCGATAATAATATAGATCCCATACAACGGTTGTTTGCCATGCAACTACTTCAGCATTTCAGTGGCCACTCCATAAATTATGATAAGCGTAGTAGCGTTCACAAAATATAATCTCAGAATTTGAACGTCGATAACTTCTCACTATTCTGTTAGTCTAACCATACAGTAGCCTAGCCTAGCAGTGATAGCCTAGTGGTGTGACCGTCGGACTGCCAAGTCATAGGTCTCGAGTTTGAACCTAAATTTTAATTTGAATGACAGTTAACAGTATTGACATTGAGACATGTGAAACGTCAAACGTCAAGGCGGATGCACACGTAAGCACACTAAAATATTATTTACTCATTTACATACAAATATCTAAGTATTTATTGTAATTCATTAATTTATTTATTTTATTTATGTAATTAATTTATTAATTTTTGTATTTGCACGTGGCTGCCCGTGGCCTCACTACAGGACCCATCCGAAAACCAACGCTGCTATACTTCGGTGTAGCAGCATTATGCTGAGATGGGCTCCTTTTTAACCGACTTTCAAAAAAGGAGGAGGTTCTCAATTCGATTGTGTTTTAAGTTTTTATCTTTGCTAATTGTGAACCGATTTTAATTATTCTTTTTTTGTTTGAAAGAATATTTTTTCGAAATGGTCCCATTTAAATTTGGTGAAGATCTGATGATGAACTTCGGAGATAGACAATTTGAAGTCGGTTTTATTTTTGTTAAAAAGTGATTATTTTTTGTCTCGTGGAGGCATATAACTTTTTATTTTATGTTTGTATGTCTGTAACGAGACTTAAATAAATAATTTTCTTTCTTTTTAACATAAGGTACGCACCTCTGACTTTTCGGATTCATGTGCGTATTGCATAATTATCACTTACTTAAAAACGGTAAAGGAAAACATCGTGAGGAAACCGGCAGGCCTCAGAGATATTTCTTGACGGCATGTGAAGCCAACTCAGAGGCGTATGGACGGCATAAACTCTGACACCAGGTTAGTCACTAACCACACGAATAAGGCCTGCTTGAAAGGCAACTCAATAACTAAACAAGTAATTAATATGTAATAATAAGTTCAAACTATAACTTTGCATAGAAGTTTTAAAATTCCAACGCTCTACAACTATTTATGAATAAAGTTTCCATTTTAACGTGGAATATAAAATAAATTCCTCTCTACGTATTTAAATACAAAGTTATGAGTTTATTATGAGATTTGTGTACGCGTAGTATATAGAAATAGACGCAGATAAAAGATTAAATTGTAGTTAAAAACATTTAACGGTCCAATTAAATTGGGACCAGGGCAGGAAGATGATGATGATATTTTTAGAACCGGACTGTCTTGGAGGTAAATTTTACTAACACTATTGTTTAAAATACTAAAATCCTAAATGACTGTCTTGTTGCTCTAGTGGTTGAAAACGCGACTTCGAGCATGTTGTCATGGTTTCGATCCCCAGGTCGGGCAAAGTGGTATTGAGTTTTTCATTAGGAATTTCTCAGTAGCAGCCCGGAGTCTGGATTTCTGCCCGGTTAATGGCAATAGGCTCGCCACCTATTACATGGTACTTAAACATAGCTGGCGAAATGAGGGTGCATTAAAAATACCTCTGCCGAACCCCTCGGGGAATGTACAAGGCGTGATGTGATGTTATGTTATAAGGGTCTAACGCCGTTGGTAGTACTGCGATTCGATTGCGATTTTAAACAATTTTGTTTGAACAATTTCTTGACCTCCAGAGCTTATTGTGAAATCTGTCAACATGCGTAAAAGATTGTAATTTACTCGTACGTTCGTTCGTTCTGCGTAGCCTTTTCCCAACTATGTTGGGGTCAGCTTCCAATCTAACCAGATGCGGCTGAATACCTATATTTTACACGGAGCTCCTGCCTCCAGACCACCGCAACCCAGTTACAAGACAATGCTATCCTAAAGTTAGACCAGTTGTCAGACTTTCGGGCTTCTGACTTCTAGTAACGACTGTCATAGGTATTCGCATGACACCCGGGACCGAATGTTTAACGTGTTCGCCGAAGCACGGAGAGGTTTCGATGTGTAACGAACGGTCACCCACAAACTGACCTCGGGAAGCGCAGCTTAACCTCGGAAATCCTATGATCCGCGCTGTTGATAATTAACCACGAGCCCCCAATTTAATCGTATATACTACTTATATATTAATTATCCATTACAATCTAACAATATCTAAAGGAAGAAATTGTATGATCTTATCCAATGGCAAATTCTTATAACTTATATCTGCTTCATTGGACTAGTGGTAGCAAGCGCGACTGCTGATCGTGAGGTCCTGAATTCGATCCCCAGGTCGGGCAAAGTGTTGTTAGATTTTTCCGTGTGGAATTCCTCAGTAGCAGCTCGGTGTTTGGATTTGTGCCCGGTTGATGGCAATAGGCTCGCCCCCTATTAGTTTTCGTTTGTTTTTTTTAAACACGTTGCCCCCTCTAGGATTTCTCCTGTATCATGGGTGCGTTTACAGACACAAATCGTCACACGCACAAACATCCAGTCCCGGAACAACTATCTGTAGGCCATACAAATATTTGTTCCGTGCGGGAATCGAACCCACGACCCGTAGCGCAGAAGCCGATCGCTCCGCCACTGCACCAAACGTGTCGTCATTTATTTACTTGGTCATTTATTTATTACATGGGACTTAAACATATAGGAGACATACAACTGAATCTTATAGGGGTGCATCTATCATTACATGCATGGTAAATAAAGGAAATAAAGTAAAGGAAACCAACATAGACTCTCCACCACTGAGAGTACTTTTAATTAGGTTAGTGATTATTTACAGAAGCTAGTTCACAATATATCACAATATAATAATTAACACAAGATCAGAAAATGAGGACAAGCAAACCAGATAAAAAGGCCAGACTTCTTCGACTGTTCGACATGGAATCCTTTGCTCCGTCGAATGACCATTGTTTTTATAACTTCGGGTACGTTGATTAATCTTGACGGTTACTCTCCTATGTCAACATTGTCCAGTGTTACCAGTTACCGATAACAAACGTAACGGTCATCACATAAAGCAATCGACGTGAAAAGTGGGCGGGACTACCTTTTGTTAGATTTCCACACGGTGCGTATAGTCTTTGAAATTCTTATAAAGCTTTCGCTATAAGATTTGAATGAGTAAGCATTCACTCACTCAGGCAATATAGCCAAAAATGTATTAGACAAGATATTTGAAGAAATATTAAGCGCTTTAATTAAATTCGGCGCGTGTCTTAGGATTAATTACAAAATTTGAGATGTAACAAAAGAGATATGTTACCATTCTTCTGTTGCTAACCGAATTGGATTACCATTGAAATGTAATTAGTTTTCGTTTCAAGGATTTTTATTTATATTGAGGGAGATTTCAAGTGAAGAATTAGCGGTAATTTAACTTACCTCGGTGCCTGCATACACAGCAGTGATAACCTAGTGGTGTGACCGTCGGACTACCAAGTCATAGGTCTCGAGTCCGAACCCAAGGCACGCAAAAGTGACTTTTCGGATTCATGTGCGTATTGTATAATTATCACTTGGTTCAAAACGGTGAAGGAAAACATTGTGGGGAAACCGGCATGCCTGAGAGATATTTCTCGACGGCATGTGAAGCCAAGTCAGAAGCCCATGGACGGCATAAACTCTGACACCAGGTTAATAACTAACCAAACGAAAAATAAAAAAGCCTGCAGATCAGTTCAAATAGGGAAAATAATTTGTGTAATTCTTGATAAATAAGGCTGACCAAACACGAGACACTTTGTCTCACGTCTTAGTTACCTAGGCAGAGTGATAAGTCTGGTAAAAACTAAACAAGAAATATATATTTTGTAAAAGTTATTATTTATTTTTCAACATAGTCTCCCCCTAGCTCCATACACTTCATCCAACGTTTCTCCAACTTTTCGATCCCTTCAATATAATACGATTTTGTAAACCCTTCAAAATAGGCATTAGTTTTGTGCATGATCTCTTCATTGGAGCAATTTTTTTTTCACCCAGCCAATTTTTTAAATTCGGGAACAGAAAAAAGTCGCAGGGGGTTAAATTCGAAGAATATGGTGGGTGAGAAAGTAACTCATAGAGTAACTCATGGAATTAGACCATGGCGATCGCGCAGGTGTGCACTCGTGCATTGTCTTGATGGAAAAGGATTTTCTTCTGAGACAAATGCGGCCGTTTTTCCATTAAAACTTTGTTGAAATGGTCCAATAAATTGATATAATATTCGCCGGTGATCATTTAACCTTCTGTAGATACTCAATGTGGACTATACCACGTGCATTCCAAAAAATTGTGACTATCACTTTGTTGGCCGATAAAACAGCTTTGGCCTTCTTCAGCGCAGGTTCGCCACAAGCAATCCACTGTTTTGACTGTTCCTTAGTTTCTGGCGTATAGTGATGGATCCTCGTTTCGTCTACTGTTATGAAACGACGCATAAATTCCTTTTTATCCCGTTGAAACAACGCCAAACCTGCCTCCGAAGTGGTCACACGCGTGTGCTTTTGTTCCACAGTGAGTAAACGCGGCACCCAATACGCGGAGAGCTTCTTCATGCTTAAACATTGGTGTACGATACTGCGCACACGTTCGTCTGAGATGCCTACTATCTCACGCACTTTTACTCGTCGGTCATTCAATACGATGTTATGGATTTTGGCGATCATCTCTGGTGTCGTGACCTAAACAGGGCATCCTGGACGTTCAGCATCACTTCGTGGTCGTACGACCACAACGAAAATCGGAAAACCAGTTGTGAATTATTTTGATCGACGGAGCGGAGTCCCCATATTATTTGTCAAGCTTTTGTTTCGTTTCCGTAATAGTTTTTTTACGCAAAAAATAATGTTTAATCAACATACGAAATCCAATTTTCTCCATGTTTGCGAAAACTCAAGTAATTGTTTTTATTTAATGGCTGTCAAAAAAAAGATAACCGACATAACTGGTTAAAAGTTATCATTTAGATTCTCAAAAGAGTGTTAAATAAAAAGACTATATGCAATTTGCGATAACTTTATTCCTAAGTTGATTTTTACCAGACTTATCACTCTGCCCTCGTATAATGTCCTCACGGCTCCGCCCGCGTAAGAAGTTTTATTCCAGTAATAAATATAACCTATGTTACTCAGTGATAATGTAGCTTTCTAATGGCAAAAGAATTTTTGAAATCGGTCCAGTAGTATTTATGTTTATTCGTTACATACAAAAATAAAAATCTTTCCTCTTTATAATATTAGTATAGACATAGATGTATATTTTATTGCAGATACGTATCTTTATTTTTTTATATAAACAGTCAAAATAGTTTTTTTGTTTCTTTTTTGTTTTAATAGTAAACGTTACCCCACACTAGTATTTCTCCTGTATCGTGGGTGCATTTACAAACACAAATCTTTACATACACAAACGCCCAGACCCTTAATAACTATTTATGGACCATACAAATATTTAATCCGGGCGGGAGTAACCCGCGACCCGTAGCGCAGAAGCCAATCGCTCAGCCACAGCACCAAACATATCGTCAAAATTAGTATTCACTTATTTTTTATTCAACATTATTTAATCTGTACTGATGCTACTATTGTCAGTTGATATAACTATTCATCATTTTGTTGACTACTTGTAGTATTTGGTAATGCCCAATAGACTCTTTCTATAAAAATACTAGTACCTTTTTTTTTTTTTTTTTTTTTTCTCGTTGGAAAATCCTCATGGATATCCCTCGCCCGGGGAAGGCGAGGGGGTTTGCCGGACTCTTACCGGCTAAAAACCAACGGTGTTCCTTCTCCTGACCGTACGGCCGGGGTCGTGGGATTCGCAAAAGCATGCACCGCAACCAAAAAATACTAGTACCTACAAGCCAATTTTATCTGTATACGCTACGCAACGCTCTACAACGCAAGACTCTACGTTACTTCGCTCCATTATCTGTGAAATAAAGGAAGCGGAAATAATACTATTAAACATTTCTTTTTTATCGTGGAGAAATGCACGCGCATACTGCACTACCACGGGGAGATAGTGCAGTTATGTGGGACTCAAACCCACTAAAACTCCACGATGTCCTCCTCTGCCACATATGGCGGGAACACGGGCACGCGTAAGCACTCATCCGCGAACATCTCTGTTCTGCCTAGCCTTTTCCCAACTATATTTGGGTCAGCTTCCAGTCTAACCAGATGCGGCTGAATACCAGTAATTTACACGGAGCGACTGCCATCAGACCTCCGCAACCCAGTTACAGGGCAATGCCGATATCCTAAGATTAGATCGGTTGTCAGACTTTCGGGCTTTTGACTTCCCGTATCGACTGTAATAGGTATTCCTATGACACCAGGGACCGAGTGTTTTTAACAAGTAATACTATGCATTAATGAAAGAGTTTATAGTTTTTTAACTTCCTGCTCAATAATCAGTTTGTTAACCTATCTACTATCAACAAATCCTACTGCCTACTACCTAATTTACTAATCCTACTATCCTAATTTGTTCAACCGATTTCACTGTAAACTTTTACGAGTGTTTCAGGCGTGGTTTAGACCACACAGAGTACTTCAACTTGCCCTCTAAATTATTAGTCTCATTCATTTTAAACGGACTAGTATTTCGTTTGTTTTACATAGTTTATAACATAGAAAACTAAATAATATAACTTTCTTTTGAAGGTCAGGAGTTCGTGTGTTTGGTAACACTAATGGCCAAATACTAAAATGCTACTTAATTTAAAATTGTCGCTAATTTCGTGCTGTCACTGTCACTTCGCTATATAGTCTTTTTCTTCCATACATCTCTATTAGTCATCATCTCAGTAACCAGTAGTCACCCCTAGCTATATCATCTTTCACACTATCCATCCATCGTTTCTTTGGTCTTCCTCTACTCTTATAACCATCCAAATTCATACTCAAAACTTTCCTCACGACATCTCCCTCATTCCTCTGCATCGCCACTATAATCCGGTCATTAAAGGTTTGTATAAAAGGTAAACAAACTTTTGATCGTTAATATCCATTTTGCTTTAAGAATCCATTAAACGTACTCATTAATAAAAAACTCTTCTTCTTAAAGTAAAATTAATATTTCACGATCAAAGGTTTGTTTACCTTTTATTCAACATTCAAATAGTCAGACTATACCGATGTATAAATTATTTTGATGTGTACAGACAATTGAGGCAGCCTCGTCTCGTGTTGGTACAGTCCAATAAACTCAATCAGTGGGAAGATCGGTGACTGTGTGATGTTATCAGTTCACGGGTGAATGCTGCTTATTCACCTGGCACATTTCTTTAGTAACCCAGATATTATTGCATGAACATGATGTTTTATTTATTTTAACATTTAAAGAAAATTTACAGCTGGTACATGTAGTATACAAATAAAATAGTAGTAAATTGCTAATCACAAGTTTTCATTTGTGAAAAAAAAAATTAGAATTTTCAATTTGACATAGACAGCGTCAAGAAACAGATCTTTTTTTCCACCAGAGTGATTTTTTTGTGCTCATAATAAAGAAATATGCGCTTCAAATAAGCTTTAAGAAGACATGGGTCTCATTCATCGACGGGGTTAGGTCCGCATCCACACGTTCTACTACGAAAAACAAAGTAACATAATCTATACTAATATTATAAAGAGGAAAGATTTGTATTTTTGTATGTAACGAATAAACTTAAAAACTACTGGACAAATTTCAAAAATTCTTTTACCGTTAGAAAGCTACATTATCACTGCGTAACATAGGCTATATTTATTACTGGAATAAAACTTCTTATGCGGGTGGAGCCGCGAGGACACAGCTAGTATGTGATATAATATAGGTATAGAAGTGTGTACAAGAGAAAGCGACAATACATCAAAGAATCTCATAATATTTTTTTTATTTAGTATTCTGTTTCTAAATAAATCAAGTTCGACTTCCCGACACTCCATGTTAGACGATGACAATAATGAACAGAATTCGTTGATAATTAACATTAATATCTTGTTCATTGAACAGAAAACGGGATTACAATAACGTCTCTTACGATATTTACAGAAAAAGAAATAAAAAACCTTTCGACTGGAACAACCCACTTCAAAGGCATATGACCGACACTGAAATTCAATATCACTTTAAAACTTTCGGTATGGAGCGTCTAACTTTATCCTAAAGACAAATAGATGAACTTTTCAGTATCAGTCGAGTGACGAGAAATTAAATATAAAAAAAGTTTCACGAAAAAAGGGTCTGTATTTGATTTACATCCAAGTTGCAAGTTGTTTGATCAAGTTCAAGTAGTAAGGTCAAGTTGAGACCAGCGACATTTACGAGTGACTCGGAATACTGAAAATGCCAGATAGATGGCTTTTTGGAACCGAATTGTTACCGATTACTATTTATAATAAACTAGCTTTTACTCGCAGCTTCGCTTGCGTGATTTTTTCATAGAAACTTTCATCGCCTATTATACCTCTGTGGGGGTGAAATTTACAAAAATCCTTCTTTAGTGGATGCTTACCTTATAAAAAGTACCTATTTTCGAAATTTCAAGTTTCTAATCCCAGCGGTTTAGGCTGTGTGTTGATCGATCAGTCAGTCAATCAGTTTCTCCTATACTGAAGATACCTCTCAGTAAGTAAGTAATACGTTTATTCAGTGCACACAAAAGACATAGCACATCACACAATAGCACAATCCTTATTAGACAAAAAATTACTCGAATCTATACATATAAAAACAAGGTGACAGTACACAAAAAGAAAAAAAAAACAAGGTGCAGTGTGCGTCTCAAGGTTGCACCAAATGAGAGTCCAGCTCAGCATGTGTCAGGCAAATATACCTGACGCTGATATTCTGCTGGATCCCTGCAGTGACATACGGACGGTCTCAGGTACATCGTTACTTATTTGCGTTATAAAAAATTGGAGTTACTATAGAATTCATCTGAGCAAGCATAAATTATTCTGTAACTTTTTTTTTCTGGAACTCAATTTATATCTAGCGTAGATTCTTTCCGGCCAGGATACAACACACATCAAAGACTATAATAAAATTTATCCTTTTTATTACAAGCAAGAATTCGCACGTGACCTCATGATTTAACCTCAACGTAAACATTTCTACTATTAAAGAAACCAATATTCTATTATAATATACAACTGATATTAAAACTTTTTATGACGGTAGTTTGCGGTTTAGAAAAATTGGGGCACAGAGTTAATGATCTCATATTTTCGTTGTAAAAGGCTCTGTAACTGAATTAACAGCTTTCAACTAAAAACAGCTGTTTTCAGCTGTAAATTAAGAGTTAAAGGCCCCGAAAATGGCTTTGGATGCTTTTTTAAATATCAGAGTTACTACGTTAGGATACAAAAGAAAGACCCCTATATATTACTATACTCTTTGAGAAAGACTTTGAAAATGAGCAAATAATGGTCAAATTGTCGTTAAGTCTCGTGCTGTCACTGTCACACTTAGGCGAAGTGACAGTGACAGCACGAAATTAACTTCCTCTTAGCCTTTTCCCAATTATCTTGGGGTCAGCTACCAGTCTAACCAGATGCGGCTGAATACCAGTATTTTACACGGAGCGACTGCTATCAGACCTCCGCAACCCAGTAACTGGGCAATGCCGATATCCTAAGGTTAAACCGTTTGTCAGACTTTCGGGCTTCTGACTACCCGTAACGACTGTCATAGGTATTCGTATGACACCCGGGACCGACGGCTTAACGTGCTCTCCGAGGCACGGAGGGGTCTCGATGTGTAACAAATGGTCACCCATCCACGGACTGACCGCGGCAAGCGCAGCTTAACCTCGCAAATCGTACGATCGGCGCGGTTGTTATTTAGCCACGAGCCCCTCCACAGCACGAAATTAACACCAACTTAAAATTGAGTAGCGTTTGAGTATTTGGCCATAAGTCCAAACATCTTATCAGTTCGTTTTCAGCCACTTAAAACACCTCTTAAAGAAACTGACATTGAAAACGTATAACGAAGCATTTTATTAGGTCAAGGTTACACAAGAGTACGCAACAAGGCCAACGAATGATGAAACCCCGTTTTTCTGAAATTCTTATCCACATAAAAGTTAAAAAAGTTTATCCTTAACTCAGAGCCCAACTGAGGTAAAACGAGTTTATGAAAAATTTACATAAGTAGCTAGGAGGCCGTGGTCATAGAATATTTAATTTTATTGTACCTAACTGTCCAGCCAGGTGCCGTAATGAATACACGAGGGTTTATGACGATCTACCACCATATCATATTTTATCTAATATGTTTTAAAATGTATGACAAAAGCGAGGCTTTTAACGAAATGGCTTCCAGCGCAGATGTTTGTAGTAATTTTAAATCTCACAATTTATAATAGCAGCCGAGACATTTTAGAGACGATAAAAAGGTTTTATTTTGCTTTCATATTTTGCTGTGAGATGGGTATTATGTAAATTGGAGACATTGCAATGAGATTAATACCGACTTGATTATAATAAGCTTTGATTTATGAAGTAAACGCAAAAATATAGTTAAAATAAATTAATAATAAATAATCCCTTAAAAAGATTTTTAAGTTAAACGGTTTTATCTTGCAATAAACATTGGGATTTGAGGATTGAAGATTGAAATTATAATAATGATGTATTGTCATGGGAATTGAATTTGTGTGCGAAGTTTCAGGAGAATCGGTTAAGCAGAAATAGTTGAAAAATCTTTCGCAAGATTTGAATCAAACACACAAATATACAAACTAATTAAAACCGTATAAAAATCAAATCGTATACTGATTTTTGTATTACTAGTTAATGTAACAAAAAGGTCTTTACTATAGTATAAAGCTATGTAGCTTTATACTATGGCCACTAAACGAAAAAATAAAGTGAAACGCCTTTAAAGATTTATTTTTAATCTTTCTTTTATTTTAATTATATGGGTTTACACATGTTTTTCATACAAACATGGCCAGTTATTGTTTATTCCGCCGCAATAAAACCTTTTTATAGTTCTTTAATATTTTCATTTAATTTATGGGAAAAAAAAGTATTCCAATATTTTGATAAAGTACTTACCTATTACTTATTTTACACATTGCGACTGCTGAGCATGGGGTCCCGGGTTCTATGTCCAGGTCGGGCAAAGTGTTATTGAGTTTTTCCATTAGGAATTTCTCAGTAGCAGCCCAGAGGATTTGTGTCCGGTTAATGGCAATAGGCTCGCCCCATATTACATGGGACTTAAACATAACTGGCGAAACGAGGGTGTACTAAAACACCTCTGCCGAACCCTTTCGAGAATACAAGGCGTGATGTTTGTTATGTTATGTTATTTTACACTTTATTACTCAGTTTGTTTTTATTATTTTCTGTCCATCTAATTGTTGACCAAATTACTAATTAATTATAAGTAATGCCAGTTTGTTCTAATATTCTTAATTAATTTCAATTATTTAAATTAATAGCTACAATACAAACACGTTATTGAACCAATTCTAATGCACTATTTTGATTTATCTGGTTATTATCGAACCAGTCATCTGGAATATCATAAAATCCACAGTTTGCTATTATTTATTAAGTATAGAATAGTAAATCATTAAACAATAGGAGTAATATTTTAGATAAAGCTGATTGCAATAAGTTGTAGATACATTTATAGGTAGTCCATATCTATCTAATTAAAGATCATTGACATCTTGTATTCAAATGGAGCAATGAACTTTAATGTGAGTCCCGAACCATTGTGTGTAGGAGTGCTCTAAAATGGTACACAACTAAAATCTATCTATCCATAGATTAAATACACACATATAATTTAACAGCAGTGACAGCCTAGTGGTGTGACCGTCGGACTGCCAAGTCATAGGTCTCGAGCTCGAACCCATGGCACACACCTCTGACTTTTCGGATTCATTGTATAATTATCACTTGCTTAAATACGGTGAAGGAGAACATCGTGAGGAAGCCGGCATGCCTGAGAAATATTTCTCGACGGCTTGTGAAGCCAAGTCAGAGGCCTATGGGCGGCATAAACTCTGACACCAGGTTAGTCACTAACCACACGAAAAGAAAAAGAAGAATACACACATCTCCATGAATGTACCTACCTATTGGAAATATAAAAATACATGTCGCCTACAACCAAAATAATTGGGTTATTTCGATGCAACAACACTTCAATGTATTGTGTCATCCGTTGAAATCGAATCGCTAATTGTGCGTCACATGCCGTGCATACCAAATTACTGTTTACTCTCAAAATTTTCAATGTAAAATAAACCTTAAACCTCTAACTACAGAGACTAGATTAATTTGTTTCATCCACACAGCGATCAATCGTCAACTGCAGAATATTTTGAGCAAATATGTCGCCGAAATCGCCAATTTAATCGATTTAAACAAAGTAGAATAATAATAAATGTTAGGAGCATTTGTTAGCTTTGAAACAATGTCAGTATGGTTGCAAGATAGTAGCCAGTTAGTCTTGCTCAGACAAGATCTTTTGATACACAAATAATTTATTATTCATTTAAATCATGAGATAAGTGTCCGTGATTAAATATCGTAACTATAAATTATTTATTATGGAGTGTGAGACAGAAGTTCATAAATGCCATAGGTAGGTCCTATAGCGCTTTTTTTAAAATTATTCCTATGAATTTGTTAAAACTGCACAGTTGAATTAATAATAGCATAAATACCTACTAGTAAAATTGCAATATAAAAGTGACATAACTGCATCACATTTCCACCTTTCTGAAGTAAACAATTTAATAATTTGTAGTATTAATTTTGTAATTAAAACAAACGAGGCTGAATGTGTTTCATAAAAAAAGCACTGGCAGCTAAGAACTTCTTAAAAAAATAAAATAGTTCCATTTTCAAAATCTGGAGCGTTCTATTGTTATTTATAAAAAAACAATGCATAAAATTAATTTTCCATTACCATAATTTTGTTTTAAGAAGAATTAAATGTCTTAACAAATAAGTTACCGTAGATAGTGAATTACATCTTGCCTCTTTTTTTATTAAAATTCATAACCGCATTTACGTCATAGTTATCAAATTAATTAATATTCATCGATAATACCTACATATAAATGAATATCCATATTAAAACGCAAATAGTTTTATGCACATTGTCACCGGTCGCGACTGTGTTTGTTATTTTTTTATTAATGTTGCAATATTACTTAATAAGCTGCCAAAGTAACCCAACAGTGTAACGTGTATAGTGCTAAAGTGAGTTTCAGAGTCTATTATAAGTTTGAAACAACTTTAATAGACCTCAGTATTCGGATAGTGCGGACGAAAGTGTGTTGTAGGTACTTAAACGTAATCGGTCCATTGTGTAGAGGTAACTTGAAGACTCCTACATACCGTCGCTGCGACTGCAAAATCCGCTATGTGTGTTTTTTGAAAATCTGTCTGTGATGTTATTTTATAATAGTTCTCAAGCCACGTGCATTTGGTTAAGAAGATAGCAAAATAAATTATTAGAAAACGTATTTTACAGTTGCACGTGGCTTGAGAAATATTATAAAATAGCATCAAAGACAGGTTTTCAAAAAAACACATAGCGGATTTTGCAGGCGCAGCGACGATACAATGACTGGATTTGGCCACATTTCAAAATTGATAACTTTTTTTTCTTTGACGCCGTTCTCAATTGGCGTTTGTGTGTGATCAACGGAGTAAAAAATATATTACTAAAATTTTAATAACATAACATCAGCCAGTGTTCTGGTGTGGTGGTTGTAGTGTTGTGGTGTGTAGCACCCTCATTTCGCCAGTTATGTTTAAGTCCCATGTATTAGAAGGCGAGCCTATTGCCATTAACCGGGCACAAATCCAGACTCCGAGCTGCTACTGAGAAATTCCACACGGAAAAATCCAATAACACTTTACTCGACCTGGAGATTGAACCCAGGACCCCACGCTCAGCAGTCGCGCTTGCCACCACTCAACAACCACCAACAAGGCACTCTATACAATGTATCTGGGTTTCTAAGTGTTTATATAATACACTAATATATTTTTTTATGAGTCCAATTTTGATAATAAGGCCACACACTATGAAAATATCTTGTTTAAATAAACTTTCACTGTTTATCTAAATATTTATATGTAATAAATTACATTTGTTTTATGTTAACAATAACACATTCTTTCTTCTGCAGGTCACAAAACAAACTGGACATGACGACTGACAACGCACTCAATTCTCAACGGTAAGTCTTAACTCTAAAGTTAGTTTCAAGTTAGTTTAAATCTTACAATTATCACAAGATAGCAGGGATAGCCTAGCGGTAGGACACTTGCCTTCCATGCAAGTCAGTCTGAGTTCGATCCCGGCCCTCACCTCTAATTTTACGAATTCATGTGATGGATCAGAATTTGATTGTCATATGCGTCAACGGGGAAGGAAAACATCGTGTGGAAACGTGCACACCTGAGAGGGTTCCAAAAATTTCTCGACAGTGTTGGTACTCCGCCAACCCCGCACCAGGAGGCATGCATGGTGGACTAAAGCCTAACCTCTTCTCATTCTGAGAAGAGCCCCGTGCCCAAAAGTAGGTCAGTAACGAGCGGATTATGCCATGTCTAGCAGTGAACTACGATATACTATGAAGATACATTGTTGGCAGTAAGTTTGGCAGTATATCCGATTCTGACGTCATTCCTGGGACATGACCTTATAAATTGGTTGATGTATCAGTTAATTTGCCAGAACTGTTCTGGTTGCGGACGGCTAGACAGATTGGTGACAATTGGCTCAGCAATTGACCTTATCAACATCGAGCCAGTTCATTTAGGCCTCCACTAACAAGCACGTATTCAGAGGGGGGGGATAGTTGGGATTTATCCCCCCCGAAATCTGGCATAATGCTTAGATGAGGGGAAAATATGCGAGCTGAAAAATATACAAATTTATTCGGACGATAGTATTGGATACTTATTAATAAAGATGGGAGTTCAGTCTGTGGTGTGCCAAGTGGAAGAATATAGAAAAGAAACCAGTTGAAATTATGCAAATTCTGGATGCATTTGACCCCATCTTCTTTTAGACCATCAGCAAGTTAATCCATATTTTGGCCACCCTTCCTGTTTCTATGGAGTCGGTCGAGCGATAATTTTCGTGCTTAAAAAAATAAAATCTTTCCTGAAAAACTGAATCGGGGGCGAGCAGCTGACGGGGCTTGCTTTATTATCAATTCATTCCGTATTACCGCCAGATCCTAAAGCCGTACTTGATATAATGGCTGCCAGCGGCAACAAGAAAATACTTATAGTATACTTATTATAGTATAATCTTAATATAGTACAATGATTATAGTGATTTGACTACTTTCACACTGTATTTTGAATGAATGTTCCCCCCCCCCCAAATTAAAAGCCTGGATACGTGCTTGTCCACTAATACTTACTAGATGTTTCTGGCTATAGAACAGTTTTGAGTTTTAGAACGTTGACACTCGAAAGGAGGCTAATGGCTAAATACTCAAACGCTACTCAATTTTATGTTGCCGTTAAGTCTCGTGCTGTCACTGTCACTTTAAGGCGAAATGACAAGGACAGCACGAAATTACCGGCAACTTAAATTGAGTAGTGTTTTAGTATTTGGTCATAAGAGTATTATGAGGATAACACAGGCTTTTTCTTTCGAATTTTGTGTTCATTTGTGATAATAAATGACGAAAGACTAGTCATAGCACAACATAACATAATTTTTTACAACATCTTCAAGCGATAGGGCATTGTACTACAAACATTTAGACACATTGGTGTCGAATCTGTAGCGCACTTTGACAGGACTAAACTAAACTAAGGGTGGTTGTCTCTTTCTGTTTCAATAGAAAAACAAAGTGACAGTTGCGTTTAGTTTAGTTTTGTAGTATGAAAATGTATAATAGAATCGACACCATTGTTAAAATCGTGTCTAGCGTCAAACTCCATACAAAAAAAGGTGTTTAAACCCTGTCTAATCTAAATAACAGTAAAACACGATTTTGTGGTAAAGCAGGTTTTCTTTATTTGACTTACCCGTGGCCCTTAGGGTATGTAGTGTGTTTCATTGAACCAAATGTCGACATGTTAAGATTTTCTTGGGTTTTTGCCGTAAAATAATTAAAAAATTACTTTATAGGATATTAAATATCAATTCTTTACAGGGTGTTCAAAAAATCATCCCCAAACAACAAGCTAACGTTGTACTTAGCTTCTCGCGACCTGGTGGTGGAAAATGGCGCCATCGACAGGATCCAGGGCGTCCTGCACGTGGAGCCCGAATACTTGGAGAATAAGAAGTTATATGGACAGGTCACACTGACTTTCAGGTAAGACATTAGAAGACAAAGGTTTATTATACAGAGACTGCTGAATCCTGAATGACTGTTCTTGACTAACTTGTGAGTTTCTTGTTCATTCATGTGTTGCGGGCGATAATTTTGAAGTTACGAATTACTTGACTAAGGTAGGTACATTGCCGACGGTTTTGGTGCCGACACATTTTTGTTTCTGGAAACTACATTATATAAATATTATACTCTATTTAATACATTTCAACAAAAATGACCCATTTTTGCAAGGAAATGTATAGAAGCTAGTAATGTGTTTGCTTCTGCTGGAGGCTCGGGGAATTCAACGGTCAATCACGATGAGCTGAAATTACTTGAAGAGATGGTTCAAAAGATATTCGTGTATTGATGGACCACTTTTGTCTGTTATATGGAATGTAGTATAGTCTTCTTCGCTGTATTCGGTGATAGTGACTCAGACTAATATTGATCCCTAGCGTGAGCTCGCTGATGACTAGCAAAGCCAAATTAAAATTTGGTCTTTGAAGACCTCTCGTTGCCCGGTATAGGTATAAAAACTTATATAGCCACTGGTATGGAATCACCCGCCGCCGCTCAGCATATCGTCCTCGCTGGCGTGGCCCGTCGTGACGTCCCATCGCCGCCGCCGTCCCTATTCCACCGTGCTCACCCGCCGTAGCCGCGAAGCTGGTCGTCTTTTCCGAGTCCGCACTCAAACCGTTAATTCAGCCCTCATCAAGCTGTCTCCCTCCCAGTCCTCCCGCCAGCAACGCCCTAAGCCGAGGTCCAAATCCCATTAGTGGTCGCCCTTAGTGCTGTTGTTGCTAATAGTCATGATGTTAATGATAGTAATAGTAGTTAGCTTAGGTTAAGTATTTTACTCTCGTCCCCATTGGTTAGAGACCCTTCTGGTCTCGCCAATAACTGCCCGGTTACGTAGAAACGGTCCGCAAGACCATCTACAAGTAGTTGAATAGAAAAAACATGTTATGGAATCATTCAATGATCATCACTGCCATAACACAGGCCAGCCAGAGCTAAAAGAGATAATAAACGAACTTACTTTCAATTTATAAAGACGTATGTCTAGAACCTACATAACCTAGAATTTATAACATTTTATTTTTGGGTAATGTAGTACCAAAGTACAAAGTACATAATAACTAAATAAATTAACATCGTGAAGCTAACAACATCAGGCCAGTAAAAGCTTAGTTTGTACATAGCTGACTACTCGTAATTGAATACAGTAGATAAATTATAATTATATTTACCAAGTACGCAAATTGAACTTGCTTATTTTGTTAGCTTAAATGGATAATAGACCCTACGTAGTAAAATAATAATTGCAAAACTACGTTGATCCCATAACATAATAATCACTTTTTAACAAAAATAAAACCGACTTCAACTTGTCTATCTCCGAAGTTCTTCATCAGATCTTCACCAAATTTAAATGGGACCGCTTCGAAAGAATACTCTTTCAAACAAAAAAAGAATCATTAAAATCGGTTCACAATTAGCAAAGATATGGCGGAACAAACACAAAAAAAAATATACAATCGAATTGAGAACCTCCTCCTATTTTGAAAGTCGATTAATAAGTTTATCAAATAATCCTTACCAAAACATGGGAGGCATATTGCCATACATCCGATATTTACTTAGGTACTTCAAAAGTAGCCAAGTTCATTCAGAAGAACCTTCATATACTTGACGTCTACGAGTAAGTTCTCACTCATAAGTTGCTCGTATAGGACGTCTATATTGAGATCCTGTCATATCGTAATTTCCTGCATGTACACATAGATAGAACATCGTAAAATGTATTGTTATTGGTTCATCCATCTACACAATAATATCCGTTCAGGAAGTCATATTCTCTTGGTGACCGCTGCGCTGTGACTGTTTTGTATTAGGTAAATATAGATCGGCATTTAAAATTATTCGTAAAAGGTAAACAATCATTTTGATAGTAAAATATAGATTTCGATTTAAGAATCTTTTAAAAATAAATGTTTAAACTACTAAAGAACCTAAATATTAACGTTTTCTAAAAATGTGTATGATTAATGGATTCTTAAGAGGAAACGCGGGCTGCAAAATATGAATAATTTGAATCGGTTTTTGAGATCTATTGCCGTCCCACCCCTCCTGCAAATCTTCCCAATCGAGCGCAAAAGAGACACCTGCATCTTGGAATGATTATTTCTCCTGTGCAATATTAGCGAAATCGCACTGTCGTATTTCTCTGTTTCCTTCTTCAAATCTGGACCGACTTTAATATTTTTTTCTATAATACTTTAAGAAAGACTGGTTATGGCTGTATGTTTTTCTTTTATTTTAGATTCTTCAAATTTGTTTGCCAGATGTTTGAAAACGGTGGTAAAACCGGTCGATTTTTGTAAAGTTTAAACGTTTCTAATTCTTTTAATAATTAATTTATTGACAAAACAAAACATAGGGACATAGTGGTGGTAGATATATATCATATGGTAAAAAATATTTGCTCTAGTGACATTATCCAAGGAGGAAACTGAGGAATACGTTTGTATGGACTAAATGCCGACCGCAAGCAAAATCACAACATAAATGTTTTACGATCAAAGGTTTGTTTTCTTTTCTAGAAAGTTTAATATAAATTACTGATAACATACCTTTTGTACTCGTTCCAATATATCGATCCGTTTGGTATTTCGTCAGTAAGCCAAAAATATCACATCGTTTTTTTTTTTTTTTATTCAGTGGAATAGCACAGAAATAAATAAAAAAACGCAGCTCCAGAATACTAGAAAAGGCTTTGTAGTTAAAGTTTACGTTCGCCGACAAAAAATCTGGCACCGATATTATCGAACGCATTTACCTTAATAGAAGGCTACACAATATATTATCAAGGCTTACCGTTTCAAAGGAAACTGGCGACACGTAAAAGCTTACATCCGGTGCCATAATACCCTAAGGATTTTAACGCGATAATAGTTTGAAGTTGATAAAAAAATATAAAGCGCCATATTTGACGCTCGGCGAAGCACGTCATCTCTTTTAACGATAAGGTTTTATGGAGATAATTTGCATGGAATAATTCTTCTAATTTTATCGCTGACAGGAAAAATGTAAAAAAAATACCTTTCTTCTAATAAAAGTGAATACGATATTTCTGGTCTGTTTTATTGCTGTCCATGGGTATTCTTATGTCATTTTAGAACATAATTCCATAAAAAATAATAGTAAAGAGAATCCATTACGGCTGTGTTTTATCTTCTTCATCAGATATTTTTCGGTTTATTGCCAGAGATCGTGTTGAGTCGAAAAATGTATGATGTTGTATAGAAGTAATACTTACATACTATCTTTATACTTAGTAAATAATGTTTATTGACTGTTTATTTTCAGACATTTCTTTTTTCCTATTCGACTGCTTGTAGATGGTCTTGCGGACCGTTTCTACGTAACCGGGCAGTTATTGGTGAGACCTGAAGGGTCTCCAACCCAATTTTCAGACTATGAACCCGTATAGCATTAAATAACACGTTATAATTGGGTCCTTATTTGGATTATCTTAACATTTTTTAACAAGTCGCATTTGTTCTCGATTGTTAACATTATAGTTATTTTCCGAATTTTTTATTTTGAGTTTAAAACTTCTCCGTTCTTTCTCAACTTAAGGGTAATGGTAGTGACATTCTTAATGTTTGATAAAATAATCCAAATAATGACCATATTTTTATATTTTAAACTAAATGTTACTATTTGCGTTAAATAATAATCAAAAGAATCCGCCACCAATTATATTTTCATTCCTTGGAGCTATAAACCTAAATAAACGTAAAAATACCTACATAGAAAGTATCAGAAAGTTTACTATCAAGCATCTATCAAAGATTCAACATCGTCGTACAGACATAAAACCGTAAATCATTCGTTATGAATGTTTGAAGCTCTCCGCGTTTATGGAAAATCAATAATTGAATGTGGAAACTTTTTAAAAGAAGGCTTATTACGTGTCGGAATCCTCTTTGGAGTCTTTTTACATAATGATACATTATACTGCTACTTAAAGTTCAATTTTAGGTTTATAATACGAAACACAATAAGTGCATTACGTACTGTTTATACATATGTAATATACACTGCCGAAAACAGAACATTATGTCGCAGAAATTTTAACGTAGGTACCTATTTAATTCTAGGTACTGAATTACATTTTCAAACTAAATTAGAACAGTGAATTTTGCCCAACAATGGCTGCTTCTGGAATAACGTTTAAACAAATGAATAAGAAGGTGAAAACTACAATATACCTATACCTAGGCTGGCCATAAATACTGTTACAATTAAAAATAAGAAAGATATTACATTTGAAATTGAATCTGTCATTTTTATACGATTGTTCATTGAGTTTTCTAATTTTGGCGCCAATACATTGTACAATATTTTGCGATATTAAAATGGAATGGGGTGATAAAGAGAACCGAATCGCTGTGATTGCATTACACAAAGTTGGTATGGAGCCAAATGCAATTTTTAAAACTCTCCATACGCTTGGTATTAGTCAAATGTTTGTGTACCGGGCTATTAATAGGTACAATGAGACCTCCTCTGTTTGTGACAGAAATAGATCTGGCCGTCCACGTAGTGTTCGTACGAAAAAGGTGGTCAAAGCAGTAAGGGAAAGAATTCGAAGAAATCCTGTCCGAAAGCAAAAGATTTTATCTCGGGAGATGAAGATAGCACCCAGAACCATGTCGCGTATTTTTAAAGATGACTTAGGACTTGTAGCCTATAAGAGACGCACTGGTCATTTTTTAACTGATAATTTAAAAAAGAATAGGGTGGTAAAATCGAAACAACTACTGAAGCGGTACGCAAAGGGAGGTCACAGTTTTTTTTTTTTTACGGATGAGAAAATCTTTACAATTGAGCAACATTTTAACAAACAAAATGACCGTATTTATGCTCAAAGCTCTAAGGAAGCTTCCCAATTAGTCGACAGAGTACGACGTGGGCATTATCCGACTTCAGTGATGGTTTGGTGGGTTGTTAGCTATGAAGGAGTGACTGAGCCATATTTTTGTGAAAAAGGTATCAAAACATCGGCACAAGTGTATCGAGATACCATTCTTGAGAAGGTAGTTAAGCCCCTTAACAACACCATGTTCAATAACCAAGTATGGTCCTTCCAACAAGACTCTGCGACGGGTCATAAAGCTCGGTCCACGCAGTCTTAGTTGGAAGTGAACGTTTAGGACTTCATCAGAGCTGAAGACTGGCCGTCGTCTAGTCCCGATCTAATCCGCTGGATTATGATTTATGGTCAGTTTTAGAGAGTACGGTTTGCTCTAAACGCCATGATAATTTGGAGTCCCTAAAACAATCCATACGATTGGCAATGAAGAATTTTCCCATGAAAAGAGTGCGTGCTTCTATTGATAACTGGCCTCAACGTCTAAAGGACTGTATTGCAGCCAATGGAGACCACTTCGAATAAGCTTTTTATATTTTAAATTGTTTTATATTTATGTATTAAACTGACACACTGTAAAAGTAATAAATATTAAATGCAATAAAAAAAATTTTTTTTCTTCATGACAATATTTATGGCAAGAATAGGTATACTAATATTATAAAGCTGAAGAGTTTGTTTGTTTAATCGCGCTAATCTCAGGAACTACTGATTGGAATTGAAAAAATATTTTTGTGTTGGATAGTCCATTTATCGAGGAAGGTTATAGGCTATATAACATCACGCTACGACCAATAGGAGCGGAGCATAAATGAAAAATGTTGCAAAAACGGGAAAAAAGTCCACCCGTGCGAAGCCGGGACTGGCCGCTAGTACTCTTATTTCTATAAAGTCCCTCGCGAGCAGAATTTTCAACACATTTTATTGAAGCAGTAATAAACAACAAAACCATTTAATTTAGCCTACCTTACCGTCTGCAGATTAAAAACATTGCCTAACAATAGTACCTACAGATTGGATCGTTTATTCAGCTTACTATTGTATGCCAATAGCAATGTTTTCTGCGCGTGCAAGCCTTTTGACAGCGACCCTCAAGGTAACCCTCTCGGCAGGGAGTTATGCTTTGTTCGGGAGGCACGTTGCCTATTGCTAGAGGCAACGACGAGTATATATTATATCAATGGGTAGAGGCTACAATTTGTCTAATACAGGTGTTCTTTATATCTATGGGAAAGTCATCTATTGTAGATACCGCATAGGTATTGAAAACGGACTGAATTAGTATTTTTTTTACGTTTGAATAACTTATACTTATGCAGGAAATGAGTCCTGTAACTGCCTCGTTATCTAGTGGTGGCAAGCGCGACTGCTGATCGTGAGGTCGTGGGTTCGATCCCCAGGACGCGCAAAGTGTTATTGGGTTTTTTCGTGTCAAATTCCTCAGTAACAGTCCAGAGTTTGGAGTTGTGCCCGGTTGATGGCAATAGGCTCGCCCCCTATTAAGCATAACAGCGAAATGAGGGTGATACTATACAGTTCTGCGCAGCCCTTTGAGGAATACAGGCGTGATGTTATGTTATGAGTTTATAAGTCCTCTAATTAAATTTTCGTACACTTTATTTCTTGAAACTACCCATTACTGATACCTATAAAATCGACAAATAACACCTAGCCAAAACCTCGTAAATGGCGTGCTTGAAAGTAATAAATAGAAAACTATACGGTCATTATGAACCATAAATCGATCATAATTCGTGAAACATAGCAAATCTGACGCAAAGCTTAACAAGATATTATTTTTCTTTAGTTCTTGTGATATATATATAAGATTACTAAAAGCTGTAACAGAGCTAACCCGATCCTAGAACGACATCAAAGAGTCAACGATGGTTATTTCCTTTGACGACGTTCAGTATTAGTTTGAAATTTTTCAAGTTCTCTACTGTATATTACAGTACGTTTACGGTGTACGGTGCCGCGGTGTTACCTATACTAATAATATTATAAAGTGGAAAGATTTATATTTTTGTATGTAACGAATAAACTTAAAAAATACTGGACCGATTTCAAAAATTCTTTTGCCGTTAGAAAGCTACATTATCACTGAGTAACTTAGGCTATATTTATTACTGGGATAAAACTTCTTACGTGGGCGGAGCCGTGAGGACACAGCTAGTATCCTAATAAAGTGAAAATATCTAAACTGATACTTAATTATCTGTACACACAATTTAGCATCATCACAATATATTTAATTAAAGTCCGACCATTTAAATTTGTTATAGAAAGTAAACACACTTTTGATCGTGAAACATTTTGTTTTAAGAATCATAAAATAACATTTTAGATAAAAAAAGAGTTAATTATAAGTGTTAATATTTTCTAAAAATGTGTATTTTTAATGGATTCCTTACACAAAGTGAATGTTTCATGATTAACGGTTTGTTTACTTTTTATACAAAATTTTAATACAGGTCAGGTGCGTAGTACTCTCAACCGGCGTGCGTGTATGACAAGATGTATGAATGTGGATGAAGCGAAAGGGGTATGTAAGAGTCGTAGCATGTGGTGTTCTATAGTTTTTGCCTACCCCCATGGAAAAAAGGCGTGAGTTTATGTATGTTATGTATGTTTAATGGCCGGACTATACAAACATTAGGCTCTTAAGTAAAAATCTATGAATATTACTTTCATTTAAATCACCTGCCTCCCACAAAGTATGCAAATAATAGCCTTAAAGCACTAAATTAAATAATACCATATAATTTAACCCACCTTTCCTAAAACAGGAAATCTACTTCCATTTCAACCTTGACCTCTTAATTAAAGCGCGATGCTACCTCCATTTATAATAATTTGTTGGTCGGGAACCACTCCGCGGTGCCTAATGGATCGTTTCATACTATGTACCTAATCTTCTAAAAGTATATTGCAGATTAAAAGTAGATTTAATGTTAATGATTCGGGAATCGGATTAGATGGATAATTTATAGCTAGGGAAAATGACATGAAATATTACCACCAGTATTCCTATCAAAATTACTTATTGGAAGGAAATTGATGATATAAATTGTATGCCTACATTATGCTACATTACATGCTTGAAGTGCACTTTATTGCTCTTACGGCTTACGTAGGTACGTAGACCACCCTACCCTACGTCTAGCCGTGTCTTAAGAAGACGATTTAAGGGGGAACATTTGCTGTTTAAATGTTCTACAGAAAATTTTGACTTTATATTTCTCGTGAAATATAATATAAGTAATCATAGTAAACGTCTTAAAGATATTCAATATATAAACAGTTGCCTACATAGTTATTCGCAATTAATACACATTGTATTTATTTAACTTTTGAAACTCACGGCAAAACAAAAGCAAACTTTTTATTCCAGTAATTACAACTTAGGTAGGTATCTCATCTACCGAACATATTCTAAGGAAAATGATAGGTAGATATATACCTTACCTATATAAATTCAATGCAATATGTAGTAATCGCGAATAACAAAGTAACACCTCAAAGGTGTTCATAATTTACGTAAAATATTAAAAAGGCCCATAGCGCAGGTTCCACCTTAATGCACTTAAACGAGCAACAGCTGCTAGTTGTTGGTATAATGTAGATATCAAAAAACTGTAGTCTTGGCAAATATTTTAATTGCTAAAGAATTCATAATTATATTTACTTAAATGAATTTCCAATTTATATGTTTTATTTCAAGCCAGTTTATTTTTCTAGATATGGCCGAGAAGATGAAGAAGTCATGGGTCTCAAGTTCTGCAACGAAGCGATCATGAGCCTCGCACAAATATGGCCGCTGCACTGCAACCATGACAAGGAGCCTAACACACCACTTCAGGTAAAATCTCAAAGCTTATTGATTCCTCACAAATAGAATGATGCAGCGTTTTCATTTCTAGCGAGGCATGCAATTTTATATTAAGTGCTGATTAAATTACAGACACATGTGTCTTTCCAACTTTGGGACTAATGAGGTTGACAACGCATCAGTAAACTTCTTAGTATTGTTAATGTACCTACCTTTTTTTATCCTCGGAAAATCCTCATGGATGTCCCTCGCCCGGGGAAGGCGAGGAGGTCTGCCGGACTCTTACCGGCTAAAAACCAACGGTGTTCCTCCTCTTGACCATTCGGCCGGGGTCGCGGGATTCGCAAAAGCATGCTCCGCAACCCTCTTCCTTTCCGCTTCCTCTTTGGTTGCCATCACCTCCTCGCAAAAGGAGGCGATGGCTTCCCACACATTGTTAATGTATCTACATAACCGGCGGTAACCACTTTCCACCAGGAGGGATGTCAGTTTGTTTGCCAAAAGTGTTTTTTTCGGCCATGTTCATCCCACTGCAAGGCAAAGGTCAATAGATTACATTATAAAAATACTATTTGAGCAATTATGTGAAAAACCTTCATATCTATAGAACTATAATAACCTATTTAACTGAGTAGTGAACTTAGTTAACGTAGGGTAACGAAGTGCTCTCGACATTCTTAGCTTTCTTTTTTACTAGTATTTTTACATGTTTTCTCCAAAGGCTTTATTATAGAACATTGTGAAACAGTGCAGAGGCAAATTTTATTAAAGTTAATAAAAAATGTACGTTGTTTATAAAATTTAATCAAGCAAAACATTTTATAGTTTCATATAAAAGGGAACGATTCTATGACAGTCTGGGTGTCGCAGCCTGGAATTTAAGAATTTTGTAAATGTTTGGCGGTTGTTAAGTATTTTTTTGTGACCCACGCAAATGTCCAGCTGATTGATAGCGTCGTGCAGTAGTCGGGTTGTTGAGCTCCCTAAAATAAGGTTTAAAGCTCCGCGATGACTGATGCAGATGTGCCGTCAGTTAAGACAGGTCAACTCAAACCTGCTATGGCACTTTCCTCAAAAGGCCATTCCAGACGTTGCCCTACATCGTTTCACTTGCATAGTTTTTATACTATAATGTCTTGAAAAGAGACCTTGATCTCTGAGTTTGTTTCGGCTTTTCTTCTCACAGCTAGTCAGGTAGGAATTGCCGGCTCCATATAGTCTTAAAAAAAACATTACATTGACTTGTAAAAGTGTCTGTAGATTTATTTACAAAAATAAATATCATTTATCATTTTATCATTATTTGGTATTCAAGGAGTTCTATTAAAATATCGGTTCAACAAACAAGCAATTCTTGCTAGTTATGCATTTCTTTGAAAATGCTTAGCTATGCTTAAAACTTCCTCTTATCCTTTTCCCAATTATCTTGGGGTCAGCTTCCAGTCTAACCAGATGCGGCTGAATACCAGTATTTTACACGGAGCGACTGCCATCAGACCTCCGCAACCCAGTAACTGGGCAATGCCGATATCCTAAGGTTAAACCGTTTGTCAGACTTTCGGGCTTCTGACTACGCGTAACGACTGTCATAGGTATTCGTATAACACCCGGGACCGACGGCTTAACGTGCTCTCCGAGGCACGGAGGGGTCTCGATGTGTACAAATGGTCACCCATCCACGGACTGACCGCGGCAAGCGCAAAATGTTTAGCTATGCATGGAAGTATAATTACTTCATGCATTATACAATGTTTGTCGGAAAAGGGGTACTAGTCAGAAAGGGTATTTAGGTAATCATAGCGTGGTCGTTCCTTGAAAAAAAAAATGTTTTCACTGCCTCGTCTAGTGGTGGCAAGCGCGACTGCTGATCGTGAGATCCTGGGTTCGAACCCCAGGTCGGATTTTCCGTGTGGAATTCCATATTTGGATATGTGCCCGGTTGCGGGCAATAGGTTCGCCCCCTATAACATGGAACTTAAACATAACGGCGAAATGAGGGTGTTACTATACAACTCTGCCCAACCCTTCGGGGAATACAGGCGTGAAGTTATGTCATGTTAGTGTTTTTTGAAAGTTTAACTCTTATTATAAAACAGTCTTCAGTGATACTAATTGCCCGCGGTTTAAAACCTTGTTTTTTGTATAGAATTTACTTAAATTATACTTACCACTATTTGGTTAAGAAGTGAATACGAATTGAATTAACAGTTTTGCATAATTTTGACACCTTATTCGTTAGTAGCCCTTAAACCCCTTTAAGTCCCATTCTCCTATCAACATTTAGATTGCAGAGCCAAGTAAATAATACACTTTATTATTTGAATCCCAAGCAGATTATTTTTTTTACAAAATACTCTCGCATTTTCGAAACAATCCCTCTCGTCGGCCTCATAAATCTTTGCAATAACGGCATTGCAGCTGCTGTAAAGGTCATCCTAAACGATTTTCAATGCTCATCGCATAAAAGCCTGGAGCGTAACAGGTGTGGGTCGCTTCGAGATTCACACCAGCACCTCGTACACAATACTATGTTAGGGATTTTTTTCGGAGTTAGTTTATAACTACATATTGTAATGTACGGTCAACAACGAAAGTTGGTTAGCACTGTTACTTTTAGATAACATCTAAAAGAGACAAAATTATTCGATACACTGCTTTTCAGAATTTCATGTAATAGGTAGTCAAGAGTTTGTGTTATTTTATTGTTACACTAGCTGTGTCCTCACGGCTCCGCCCGCTTAAGAAGCTTTATTCCAGTAATAAATATAGCCTATGTTACTCAGTGACAAAGTAGCTTTCGAACGGCAAAATAATTTATGAAAACGACCCAGTAGTTTTAAGTTTATTCGTTACATATAAAAGTACAAATCTTTCCTGTTTATAATATTAGTATAGATATAGATGTTCCGATTACATTTGAATATTATTATATTCAGTTATGATATAAAACTGAAGTGTTAACATACTTTTGTTGCTGACTGTACGTACTGAAACAAACTTTTTGGATAATGTTAGAGTTAATAATATAAAATGATTAATTGTTAGCTGTTTATACAAAATATTACCTCTTTAAAAATAAATTACGAACTTTTTTGATTGTCAAAGGCATAGGTACTACACGATTCAAAATTTTTTACACCATGCCTAAATATTAGAATTTATAACAGGTAGGTTACTTCTTTAACATAACTATGGTTAGATAATATAGCAGTGATAGTCTAGTGGTGTGACTGTCAGACTGCTCAGTCATAGGTCTCGAGTAAGAACTCAAGGCACGCACCTCTGACTTTTGGAATTCATGTGCGTATTATAATAATTATCACTTGTTTAAAAACGGTGAAGGAAAACATCGTGAGGAAACCAGCATGTCTGAGAGATATTTTTCGACGGCATGTGAAGCCAAGTCAGATGCCCATAGGCGGCATAAACTCTCACCAGGTTAGTCACCAACCACACGAAAAGAAGAAGACGATTAGATTATTATTGTTATAATTATTGAATGCATAGGCAAGACATAACGGAAGTTTATTATTAAATTACATCTATGTTCATATGCTTAACCTATGCTCATAATAAAATGATTTGACTTTGACTCTTATATCATTACTAGCGACCCGCCCCGGCTTCGCACAGGTGCAATGTAGATACTAATGTGGGGCATATATACCTTCCTCTTGAATCACTATATCAATTGCTGAAAACTGAATTAAAATCCGTTGCGTAGTTTAAAAGATCTAAGCGTACAGACAGCGGGAGAGACTTTGTTTTATACTATGTAAAGAATTATCGTGATACGATTAGTTCCTTGGATAATTATTGCGATAAATGTTTTAGTAGCAGATTTGAGTAAAAAAGTCTTCTTCTTTTAACATTATTAAACACATCTAGAAAACAGAGTTCCATGGAAAGAAAAAAAAAAGAAGAAAGAAAATGTATTTATTTTTTCGCCCAAGCGGACGCACACATATAGATACCTAAAATTAAAAATATAAAAATTCTTAAAATTAAAAATTACAACAAAAATTTGGACTTAAATTTAAACATTAATTACCTGGTAACACAAAAAAGTAAAAAAAAAATACTAAAAAAATACGAACTACTATAATTTATAGTCTATGACTGTCTATGGTATCTATGTCACAACAGTCTATGGTGCATGGGTTACCTAGGCATCCTAAATCTAATCTACTAACAATACAAACATTTAAAAATGTTGAATTTGCGCGTCGCATGGCTTTACTTGTAGTAAATTAAACTGTTATCATTATGCCATGTCGTAAGAGGAGATGGCAACATCTTGATACTAAACTAGTTAAAGCCAGAACTTCGTCAATAGGTTCTCGATCCTCTCTCAGTTCTAAGTACCTATGCAAATTAAACTTGTGCCGTGAGGGTCCGAGATATGTATCGACAGTTGTCTGTAGCTGAACAAGCCCCAATCTAACATGTAGGTAGTTGATTAGGTTCTGCCGGGGTCGCGGTGCATGCAATAGCGAATCCCGTGACCCCGGCCTTAGGTCAGAAGGAGGGACACCGTGGTGGTTTTAGCCGGTAAGAGTCCGGCACACCCCCCCGTCTTCCCCAGACGGGGGACAGTCCATGAGGATTTCCCCACGTTAAAAAAAAAGGTAGTTGATTAGGTGCTATATAAAAGGCAACATAACATCACGCCCGTATTCCCCGAAGAGTTGAGCAGAGGTGTACAGTAACATCCTAATTTCGCCGTTATGTTTAAGTCTTTAAGTAATAGGGGGCGAGTCTATAGCTGTCAACTGGGCACTAATCCAAACATCGGGCTGCTACTGAGGAATTCCACACGGAAAACCCCAATAACACTTTGCCCGACCTGGGGATTTGACCCAGGACCTCACGATCAGCAGTCGCGGTTGCCACTACTAGACCAACAAGGCAGTTTAAAAGGCATAAAAAGATTAATTTTGATACCTACCTACGTGTCCCAAATGATGCTTAATTAAATTTACGTTTTCAAATAAATGTAGGTAACGAATAGAACGTGAATCGTTTCGCCGTCCCTGATCCACCGTGCTCACCCGCCGCAGCCGCGGAGCCGGTCGTCTTTTCTGACTCCGCAGTCACACCGTTAACCTTTTGGACGCCATTTTCACACATAAATGTGACAAACGAAAGTTTACCCTGTACGCCAACGTCACAAATATGTGACAAAAACGATGGGATTATAGTCACTGTAATGTTCCTATTCTTATGATAGACAAATGTCGTGGGCAGTAGATAAAGTGTTAGGTGTAAATATATGTATCGGCTCGCTTGCTATGCACAACGTCTCCACTCCCGTGCCTCACACTCACCACACTCAGTCACTGAGTGTCCCGCACCGCGCATGCGCTATGCATAACCGAGACGACAGATGTCGTAGTGTCACAGATACACTACAGTCACCATGGCGGGGGGGGGGGTACTACGATGCATTTATGCTCTGGCGTCCAAAAGGTTAATTCAGTCCTCATCAAGCTGTCTCCCTCCCAGTCCTCTCGCAAGCAACGCCCTAAGCCAAGGTTCGAGTCCCCCCTAGGGGACGCCCTTAGTGGTGTTGTTGCTATCTAGTCATGATGTTAGTCACAGAATGTTAGTAGTAGACGTAGTAATGTAAGCTTAGGTTAAGTATTTTATTCTCGTCGGGATTGGTTGGAGACCCTTCAGGTCTCACCAATAACTGCCCGGTTACGTAGCAACGGTCCGCAAGACCATCTACAAGCAGTCGAATAGGAAAAAAAAGAACGTGAATCGTGTTGAAACTGAATATCATTCTACGAATAGACGAGCAATACAGAGAAAATTATATTATTTGATAAAATAATGTACAAAATGCTGCTAACTTTAATAAAGACAACGTCGTTGTACGGATATTGTTTTACATTTTCTTTTCATCCATTTTTTCTTTTACGTTTTATTTATTTATACCATTTGTAATAAAAGACGCACCAATTATTATACAACTGTTTGTTCATTTTGTGTATTTCTTTTATGACATTGTAATTGTAGTAGCAATCTCTTTTTACTTTGTTGTCTTATAAATATTAAGTAATCATTATTGTTTTATATTTGCAACAAAGCCAATGATTCTTATATTTCTTTCAAATCAAATTGTTCGTAACATGAGGAGTAGAATGAGCAGTGTTATACAATAATGTGTAAACCCACAAAAATATTAGTTCTGTGTTAACGCCATCTAGTTATAGTGGTAGGTTTACCCAACGCTTGAAAAAATGCAAACTGCATTAGGATTTTTTTGATAGACGTTCTATTAAATTTACTACAGTTTGGGTATTTTTTCAAGCGTTGAGTGTAGATCTACCTCAAGAACTAGATATTGTTAACAAAAAAAACTTTTTTTTTTACTATTGTCTAATTTGTACACATATAACGTGGTAGGACGTAGTGTTCATAACATATTCATAAGACCTGTAAACTCACCCATGTTCCACAAATAAATGATTATGATTATGATAATATTACAAACTTACAACATAGCCCTATCTTCCAGCTAACTCGAAAACTTCTAATGTGCTATAGTTATTTCGAAGAAACATTGTGGTTTTCCACCAATTCTCCGTAAACTAGATCAAATATTACCTACGTAATCTATGTAAGTAGATCTATGTAAGTAGAGGAAAAATCTCTACCTTTTGTTAGAAAAAGCAGTGAGGTAAAGAAAATGGTTATTATTTTATGCCAACATGGTAATATTGATAATATTATGATGTATCTTAATTGAGATCAGTGTTTGATTTAATTAATGAACCCGACCTTTACTTTGCTTGCTGTTACAAATTGGCTACGTTGTTTGATTTAACAGTTTCATGCTATTTTTTTTATTTTCGAACCGATCCTTTAGGCTGCGTTCAGACGACACGCGCCCGCTAAGCGCACGCCACGCGCGTCAACACCCGCGTCTAGCTCGCTTTGAATTTTTTTGTATATTTTTTGAGTCTTATGACACATCAATAGATCTCAAATTGCATTTATCGAAGTCCAACCGCACACGCCAAGCGCCCGCTTCGTGCCCGCCTAGCGCCCGCCTCGCGCCCGCCGCGCGCCCGCCTCACGCCCGCCTCATGCCTTGCTTCGATAATTGCAATTTGAGATCTATTGATGTGTCATAAGACTCAAATTATATACAAAAAAAATCAAAGCGAGTTTGACGCGGGTGTTGACGCGCGTGGTGTGCGCTTAGCGGGCGCGTGTCGTCTGAACGCAGCTTTACTTTAACCGTGATCGGGATTAATTTTAATCACGAAACCAATACTAATTTATGATATAGAACTATTGGTAGTATAAGCAAACAATCAGTTAAACTTAACCATTTCGGTAAACAATAATATTGGCACAATAAGAAAAGTTACTTATCGGTTAGTTGTAAGCTTCATATTTTATGCATAAATTCAAATTACAGTAAATATTTACAATAACTTCTTAACACAGGACGCGCTAATCAAACGCCTGGGGTCAAATGCCTACCCATTCCACCTAGAGCTGACACCACTAGCGCCACCTAGCGTGCAGCTGGTACCAGCCAAGCAGTACCACGGGGCACCTATAGGAACTTCATACGATGTCAGAGCTTATATCGGTAAGTTTATTACTGTTTACCAAAAATAATATGACATTACAATGAAATCCCAGCTAAAGATGATTCTGCCTAGAGTAAGTACATATTGTCCTGAAGATTCAGTTTCTTAAGGCTAATGTGGATAGGTATCTCTTTAAATTATAGACTTCACAAAATTTCAGTATTTTAATAAGCTATGAACAAAGCTTGCAGAACAGACAGAAGCTTAAACGACAGATACCTTAAACGTACAAAGGTACGTATGTAATGAACAATGTCTAACAAATGGAGTTTTTGCCGGCGCTTCTCCATAGAACCTATCTTTTGGAACCGTACACCTAGTTTTGACGTTTTAAAAGTGCCTGAAATCTGGTCTGTTTGAAATAAAAAACTTTGACTTTGACTAACTTGAACCTCTCTTCCGCACTATTAAGCCTTAAGAATACCTATTTTACCGAAATCTAATTTAGAACACAGACATTAGAAATACGAACTTCGATATTATTCTTCCCTGACAAGAACAGACATTTCGTAGCTGCCTTAATAACAACTAAAACAATTCTCTTACTGTTCTGTACTTAATTAATACTATTAAGGCTTTGTGATGTACTAAAAATGTTATTTAGACGAGTAAATAAATAAAGACTTTTTGGCTTTTGTAGACTTTGAGAAAGCGTTTGATAAGATTTTGCTCAGCTCCCTGAGGTATTCCGGAATATAGGATTAGCTACAGCTGCTTTATATTGTATTCTTCTGGTTTCTTATTAAAATAGGAGTAAGATTAACTTTATTTTATACGATAGCGAATGTTCTGCGAAGCCTTTTCCCAACTATGTTGGGGTCAGCTTCTAGACTAACCAGATGCAGCTGAATACCAGTATATTACACGGAGCGACTGCCATCAAACCTTCGCAACCCGCAACAGGGCAATGCTTATATCCTAAGTTTGTCCCGTTTGGGTAAATAATTTTCTGGCTTCTGACTTTCCGTAACGATTATCATAGATATTCGTATGACACCCGGGACCGACTGTGTAACGTGCTCTCCGAGGCACGCAGGGATCTCGATGTGTAACGAATGGTCATCCCTCCACAGAAAGCGGAAAGCGCAGCTTAACCACGTAAATGTTATGATCTGCGTGGTTGGTAATTAAGCACGAGCCCCACCGATATACGATAGCGAATATCAATCAATCAATCAATTATGGCAGAGATCAATCGCCAGACGCAGACACTACTGACGCTCATCTAGGTTTCCGATTTCTCGATTCATATTAAGCTAAAGTCGAGGAATTATTTCAACTAGAAATATCTCTGATACCAGGAAAATTGGTATAAAGCTCAGTCGATCCTGCAATCGGTTAGTGTGCAATGAAAAAGTTAACGAGGTCTGAAGCCAGCTTAAAAAATGCTGTAGAAATGCCAGCTTGTAAAAATCCGCTTATTTTTTTGCCGTTTCGAGGCAACATAGCTAAAGGCTCACAGTTAAAGAGTACCTATTATCTGTTTCACATGACAAATGAGTTCTCTGAACTGATATGCATCGCAATTCATGTTTCCAGTAAAATAAATAACATTAGTAAGTTAATTAATGCAAATATTTTCGTTTTACGAGTAGATACCTATCTTCGGGATCTGTTTTTGTGTCCAAAAACTAAAATATTTCGTGGTTCACCAATATATTACATAACATTGGTATAATCCTACTTTATTCTAACGAAATTGTTAAACAATTTTAACAACCCCATTAAAAAAAATATACATATAATTTCCATTTACTGATATAATAATATTCCACGACAGCGGAGCGTCCAGACGAGAAGGTGTCTCGTCGCAACATGGTGCGCATGGGCATCAGGGTGCTACAGGGCCCGGGTAACTCGATACCGCCGCCCGTCCTGCCTCCACCCTCCCCGCACCACACGCTCAGTGCGCTCGCACATCACAACATGCTCAGGTAAGAACAAGTAAACTGTAGCATGTCACCTACAATTAAAAATCTAATTAAATCGAATTCTGACCTATGCATGAGTGGTGCTTCATGGACATGACCAGCTGACTTTGCCGTTCTGAAACCAGGCTTTCAACGTTCTGTTCCTCACTTCAGACGGGCAAAATTATTTGGTACGCGTAAAACAACTTTACCACTCTGAAACCGAAGCTTTAGGCGTCCTGTTCCTCACTTCAGAGGGGTAAAGTTATTTTATTCTTACTGTAAGAAATATTTTAGTACATAGGTACTACACGTTAGGGCTTTAAAATATTGTCATTCCAATTTAATGGAACTGTTCAAACGCTTATTGTGTTTTGATTGATTTAAATTGAAACGTTCCATGTTCATATATGTATGATTTTGATTGTCACGTACACGCGATCCAATCATTTATGGCGCAAATCTTTTTATAGGTAATAGTTACTTTGTTATCGGCTAAAGGGTTTTGTTGTTTGATTCTTAGCTAAGAATAGGGACTGTAATAACGTAAGGTATGTCTAAAGTTTATACCAACCTAAGTAACCCTGGGGGCTTTGGGTTTAGAATCGAAGCCTAAAGAGTTACCAAGGTCAGGCGGCTGTTACTCCCCTAAGAACCAGAATCTATCATAGTAGTGATAATTAAATGGTACTAACAAATTGAAAGAAGAATATAAATGGTGTAAACGAATTTGTGTAATTCCTCAAAACCGCATGATCTAGTATAGATGCACGGGATTGATTGAATATTATTTTTTTGTTTTATCGTAGGTTATTCTATTTATTTATTATATACCACATGATAAGGTTTAAATAAAAAATAAATGTTATAGAACATTTTGATGCCACGCATAAATGAATACATACATACACATCTTCTTCTTCCTGCCCTTATCCCACACTAGGTGGGATCGGCACAACATGTATTTCATAAACCCATGTTGTTAGAGGTTTTGACTTATTGTTTTATGACCGGCCGCCTGCCTGACATCAACCCTCCTTGGGAATACTAGTTGCGCCCGTCGCGCGGGTGACTCAATGTGCTTGCTGATATTATGCACTGGGTCCCAAAATGATATGCTTGTCAATCTTATTGCCGACAACTAAGCAGACTGTGTTCTTCTTGGTGGAGTATACTTGCAGTTCCTCGACCCACTACATACATACATACATACACATGCTACACATAATTATAAACACGTATAAAATTTGTGTAAAAGTGCTGTGCCCTGATGGGGTTTCATGTTGTTTATCCTATTGTATTCTTAATCTTATGTACACATGATTATGATCTTATGTACACATGAACGAAAGCAGTAAATATTTTGACTTTGACTTTTAATGGAAGCCCGGCAGAACAACTGGCGGGCACGACTAGCGCGATATCGCTCCGCGAAGTCAATTGACGCGGGGCGCTAAACTAACTCATGTTAAGTTTTGTAATCTGAAATTTACGGTCAATCTGTTGGAATTACACGAATTCATTTACACCCTAAGGTTCTGTATACAGCTTTCAAAAACATTACAAGTTATCGTCATTTATAACTTGCACTTACAGCAGCCCTTTTTTTGCTCTTTCGCGTTTACCCTATTCTCACCTGGTGGTAAGTGCAGACAGGGTCTAACACCCATATTCTAAGACGTTCCTCCAAAACTTACTCAGCTCATACTCGACTCAGGACGGCCTCGAAAACACCTTCAAAATTGTATTCTTAGTCGCAATTTCGAGTAAACTTTGAGGTTCCTTGTCTGGGGGGTCCTCAAATGGGTCGAGTCGAGGACGTTTATGTCAACTATAACTACCGATGGTAGTGAGAAACACGAGTCGAGGTGAAGTCGAGTCGAGTAAGTTTTGGAGGAACGTCTTAGAATATGGGTGTAAGATGGAGTACACGAATCCAAGTAACAGAGATATAGACAGACTCCCATATACCCCTCTGGCTTATATACACGACGGAACACAATAAACTGCTTGGTGCCAAAATTTAATGTGACAGTGGTAGCTAACCAGGCAGAAGTTCCTACCACCAAGCGTGCTGGGTTTTATTGAATCTTACAACACGCGTCAATTCCCAGCGTGCGGTGAGGAAGTTTTTTATATTCTAACCCTTCCCCACACTGGATAAAAATGGCTCCTATTTAAAACAACAGACAAGTAAGACCCTTTTTAGCAAGGAAATGTACAGAAATAAGCATCATGTTTGCTTCCAGCAGGCATTCAACATATTTGCTTTTATAAACGTTAACTATCAATCCAGATGAGCTTAAACTATCACTCTACCTCTACCCTACTTGAAGAAAAGGTTCAAAAGATATTTCTGCCTTGGTGGGTCACTTTTGTCTTATCTTCTTTACCTAGTATAAAACAAAGTAGCTCCCGCTATCTGTACGCTTAGATCTTTTAAACTACGCAACGGATTTTAATTCAGTTTTCAGCAATAGATAAAGTGATTCAAGAGAAAGGTTTATATGCCCCACATTAATATCTACATTGCACCCGTGCGAAGCTGGGGCGGGTCGCTAAGGTTATATAAAATGAAGTAAAAATAAACAGTCAGTCAAAGTATTCACTGAAAGCGATAAAAAATACAAACAGAGTTAAATCCTTTCGGATGTTTCATCTCAATACATTTTGTTACCAAGCCGACCAATTTTCATAGCCAAATTGACTCAATTTGACCCTTTGAAATGTTTTTCGTAAACGAACAGTAATTCAAATTGACGAGTTCAGGGACTGTTTACCTGAGCATACATAATTCATATCATACTACTTCAGTGAGTACCATGTTTGTACAGACTAAATAAGTTGATACATGGCTCGGTTGAATTGAAATGTTTCACTTTGTACCACTTTGTTTGAGGCAGTTTTTCTGTGGGGAAATGTGCGGTGTATAATTAACGGTTGGTTTATCAAAGGTAAACCTTAAGTAGGTAGAATCATTGTATACTTCTCCGTAATCTGTTACACTGAATTTCTGTAAACGCTGAAACAGTTCAAAATTTCCATAACTACTAATCCTTAGATATGGAGAGCCATGAGGAATATTTCTTGGTCTTCTTCTTTTCGTGTGGTTAGTTACTAACCTGGTGATAGAGTATGCCGCCCATGGGCCTCTGACTTTTCTTCACATGCCGTCGAGAAATATCTCTCAGGCATGCTGGTTTCCTCACGATGTTTTCCTTCACCGTTTTTAAGCAAGTGATAATTATACAATACACACATGAATCCACAAAGTCAGAGGTTGGGACTCGAGACCTATGACTTGGTTGTCCGACGGTCACACCACTAGGCTATCACTGATTTTTTATTTATTTTTTGGTAGTTACTTAGGACGCTTACGTTAGCACTTTTGATATTAATGTGACTGACTGAGTTTAGATTAAGATTAAGTACTAATTAGTGCACTAGACAAGATAATCTTCGATCTCCAAGTAATAAAATGTCCATGAAATGTATGAGAATGGCTTTTAGAGATCACGCGACCATTCCATCAATCAGTCAATCGGAGATTTTAATCTCGGTTGTTCATTCAAATAGAGTTGTTCGTGGTTAGAAAAAGCTTGATGTACTAATTTTCGACCAGTTTTACGAATAATTTGTCATCTTTACATAGTATAAAATAAAGTCGCTCCCGCTGTCTTTACGGTTAGATCTTTTAAACTACGCAACGGATTTTAATGTAGTTCTCAGAAATAGATAGAGTGATTCAAGGGGAAGATTTGTATGCCCCACATTAGTATCTACATTGCACCCGTGCGAAGCCGGGGCGGGTCGCTAGTTAATCATATTTTGAACAAAATATTTCGTTGGTTAACCCTTAACAAAATAGTATGTTGAGTTGATAAGCTGCCAACCAACAATTTTATTATTATAAAACTATTCTAGGCATGCACTGACATGTTGAGTCAAAACAGGCCAAGCCGCAACGTAATAACGTAAATAAAATTATACGCAGACACGCACATGTCCGAATTAGGTTTAGTTTTTACAATGTGTCACTGTTACCATTTTACTTTGATGTTATAATTAACGAACACGCAACATTCACATTTCCCATTTCCTTTCATGTTATTGTCATTATTTGATTCTCTACAATTAACGTCACCGTCCCTTTTCCACTTTAGTAATTTCCATACAAAACAAGTTATCAAAAGAATTAATGAGATAAATGACACCAACAGATTTTATGTCTCGTGTAAATATGAAAATTCATTGGATAAACATAAAAAATGTTAACAGTTGTGTTAATATTTGACACATAAAGCTTTTCCGATAATACCAGGAATGTTAACGCGAAAATACCAGATAGGTAATTAATTTGCCACAATAATGTTAACCAAAATTTAATATAGCTGTGACACGTCACTGTAGAACATTGGCATTGTTCGCGATTATTAACATTCTAGGCGCCATAATACTAACGCGCGGTTTTGAAATACATGTTTTATTTGACTAAGAGAGTGATGAATATGAATGTTGATGGATGGAGAGGGAGAGGGAGAGCAAAGAAAAGATGGATTGCGTCAGGGAGGATATGAAAGATAAGGGAGTAAATGATAATGAGACGGCGGACAGGGAAGAGTGGAAGAGAAAAACATATTGCGCCGACCCCAAGTAACTTGGGACCAGGGCAGGAAGATGATGATGATTTATTTGACTTCTCAACTCTCTCATGAATTTTCTAATCCTAATAGTTACACTTTTATCTTGGTAATTCTGTCCACTCATGGTTGAATACTATCCAATGCGCACTCCAAAAGGTTTTTACCGCGAAACGATGATAATTTACGCGTAAAACGATGTGTCTGACCAAGCTTCAGTAACACACAAAACCACAGCCATGTACAACGGTCTCATGTTAGGAAGTTAAAACGCCACAATTGTTTCTTTTTTATTCTTTATTTGGTCGCGTTTGGCCCTATCCTCACCTGATGGTAAGCGTAGACAGGATGGAGCACACGAATCCAAGGAACAGAGATATAGAGGGATTCCCCTATACTTCTCTGGCTCTCAGATACACACGACGGAACACAGTAAACTGCTTGGCGCTGGATGTTAATGTGAGGGTGGTAGCTAGCCAGGCAGACTGTATAGATCCTACCACCAAGCGTGCTGGGTTTTGTTGAATCTTACAACACGCGTCTATATCCAGCGTGTGGTGAGGAAGTTTTATATTCTAACCTGGCTCCATATGGGGAAATTGTTACATGATTACTTATAAACTGACAAGCTTCTAGGCAAAAGAGTGAAGGCACGTAAATAAGAATAAAAACTTTTAAACAAAAATAAAACCGACTTCAAATTATCTATCTCCGAAGTTCTTCATCAGATCTTCACCAAATTTAAATGGGACCACTTTGAAAGAATACTCTTTGAAACAAAAAAATAATCATTAAAATCGGTTCACAATTAGCAAAGATATCGCGGAACAAACATGCAAAAAAACAAAAAAAAATACAGTCGAATTGAGAACCTCCTTCTTTTTTGGAAGTCGGTTAAAAACAAGTCAACATTCAGAATTCCACCAAAACGTGTCTAGTCATTGACGCCCGAAGAAAATTTGTTGCCCAATGAACTCGAAGCTTCTGAAGCTACGATAAAAGCGTTCCTATATACTATTTGAATAAATACATGGTCTTGAATAAATCCGACTTTGATGCAAAGATGTTCGCAATGTGAGATATTTTAGACAACAATTTAAATCTGTTTATCAACTATTTCGAGCTTCCGTTTCTGTTTCATTCATGCTTTTCACGCATCCGAGAATCAAACAAAAACATAGAGTAATTCGGTTGCTTATCGTAAATTTTGTTCTAAAGATCAGAACAGTATGTTTGGCTTCGTATGATTTTGTTTATCAATCGTAATTCTTCCACCTTTGGGGGTCATGGGAGTCTATGAATAGTGTTTCAGGCGATATTCTCATCTAGCGTTTGATCTGAAGCGTCCGCTCTGTCTGAAAATTCTGATTTATATGCATCGATTCACATAAAATAGCAAACTTTCTGGCGTTAGCGCGACGCGGTCGATTCATCCTGTATATATATATAGGTATATAATGACAATACAGTATAATCGCAGCGCAACGCGATCGTTGAATTCCGTTGGAGTGTCGCATCGCTTAGAGCAGTGGGTTGTTTGTTACAATCTGCTCGTTTTAAGTAGTTGATTTATAATGTTTCAATGCAAGTAGCTACCGTTTCATTGCAGCTCCTCTCTCTGCAGAGGCTTACCACTTTAGGAAGTGGTAGTAAGCCTGTCTGTTGTCATTGTGGAGAGGGCTATTTTCGCTGACGATTTGTACTGTATGTGCAACTATGCACATCTATATAAATAAAAATGAATCGCCAAATGTGTTGCTAAGCGCAAAACTTGAGAACGGCTCGAACGATTCGGCTATTGTTTTTTTTTATATATTCCTTAAGGCACAAGGAAGGTTTTTATGGAGAGAAAAAACATAAAAATTGCGTGAAAAATAGTAAAAACAACACTTTTCTTTTCCCACTACAGGCCAATAACTTTTGACAGAACGAAGTCTGTCCGGGCAGCTAGTTTAAAATATAAACACACAAGCAGATTCTTGCGTGCTAACGGTGCCAGTTAGCTTACCTAAGTAGTAACCAAGCCAATACACTTCTGATTTGTCAAAACTATACAATGTTTTACGAACCAAATATGATGAACCAAAACACAGCTCGAACTTAAATCACACGGAACCTGACACAGATTAATTTCCCAAAACACAATGTTGTTTACAAGAAATTTCCCAAAACAAAATGAATGATGGTGCAGCCACAACGTCGTGTCACCGCACTCCAGTTTGCATTTTACAGGAAATGTAATTTCCCGCTGCCGGGCTGCGGTTAAAAGGGTTGTTTGGATCGTAAACAAGTTTAGTGTGCATTGAAATTAAGTTTTTTGTGTAAGTTTGGCTGCCATGCCATGCAATTTTCCGATCTTGCATGTTGATGTAGATTTTCTTGTATGAAATAACGTCGGATATAAGTTACCAGCTTATCAGAGACAGTAAAATAGTAACTGACTTTCCGTAGCTTGCGCGAGAAGATGGCGGTAAAACGAGGCTATTATTTCAATCTGAACCTCTAACGATCAGCTATAAAGTATACATATAAATATTATGGAAAATAGAACGCAAACTTTTAAATCTTTTAATACAATTATATTATAAATAAAAACATTTTAACAAAAACAAAACCGACTTCCAAAAACACGAAAATAAGAATAAAATGATTACCATATTATAAAATAAATTTTCGTTTTAGTGGCCTTAATTAAAACATGGTTGGACCTACTAAAGACGCTGTTCGTAATATAATCAGATCATCACATTATGCGTACTGTTCGTCATTGAGGAGTTCCATTATCTATCTCCGAAGTTCTTCATCAGATCTTCACCAAATTTAAATGGGACCACTCCGAAAGCATACTCTTTCAAACAAAAAAATATTTTTCAAATCGGTTCATAAATGAAGGTGTAGTGAGGAAACAAATATTTTAAAAAAATCATACAGCCGGATTGAGAACCTCCTCCTTTTTTTGGAAGTCGGTTAAAAAAGTTCCTAATTAGGAATTTTTAATATTAGTTTCATCCGCATCCTTTCCAATCAAAAGCCTGCAATAATCTCTGTTACTTAGAATAGGTGTGCTCCAATAGACCCTAAAAATTTTGTAAAATTTAATGATGTGTCCACATCTACGGACCGCGCGCTGAATGCACCTAGAACGCGCACTTACGTAGATAGAGATGATGATGATCAAAGATGGCGTTCTCCATACAAAGTACATCCTCGTTCGTAATGTGTAGTTAAACCTGACACCATATATGATTCTTATGTAAGGTGTCAATTTATAGCAGCCATTATCCCTCAAGCATCACTGAACCTTTACTAGATTCAAGTAATTTACGTGAAGAACTCGGTAATACCTCTTTATGACTATATGCTCTAGAAAGCAGTGACATGTAACAGAAGCTTACGTGTTTATAAACATTATCTTTATACTTACCTACATTATATTTATGTGTCTACCCCATAAAACAGCACTTATAAAGTTGTTATAAGAGATACTTTAAGTGGGGCGTTTAAAACTTTGCTTGCTTCATAAGCACTGGATATTAAAGTATTTATGTACCTACAATGTGTGGGTGTAAAGGTATTAAAACGTGAAAGTAGAGTTCTTAGTAAAAGCCGCGTGCCTAATCGAGGCAAGCATTTTCTAAGTTATGAATAAGTTATAAATAAAAAGCTAATCCTAAATATAAATGCGAAAGTACCTAAGTTTGAGCTCAGCACTTTGTCTAGTCTAAGCTAAGTATTCAAGAAATGTTCGCCAACTTTGCGTGTAGAAAAACTGTTCCACGAAGGATAAGTATAAAGCTAGTTTTGATCTTTATAATAATATGTAAACAAGAAATATTTTAAGTTGACAGTCAAAAAGATTTTAAGCGTAGTTATATAAAAAATATCACGTAAGTTGGTAAAGCCGCGAGCAAAAGCCAATAGTCCCTACATTAACATACATACATGAACTCACGCCTTTTTCCCATGGGGCTAGGCAGAAACGTTAGAACGCCACATGCCGCATTCCTTACAACGCGTAAATAATCAAAAACAACTTATAATGCGTAAACACCATATCAAAACCATTACGGAATCACAAAATATCACAATGAATACTAAATCCATACTGTACGGGACCCAAACAGCCTTATATTTCATCGGAATCTTAAAGAGTGTCCGGTTTCGCTAACCTTGCGGGTCTCTAATAAGGGTCTCGCCTCGCCCAAAGTTATTCATGCGGAACCCTTTTGAGAGCTGTGCCGAGGTTCATTGCCTTTGAGATTGCGCTTTCAGACCGGTCGGGAGGGATTTGTATTCTTTTCACCGTCCATTGAAGCCATTTCTTTTAAAAATTGCAAACATTTTATTATTTAGAGATGTTTTATTATTTGGATTTTTGCGTCATTTATCAATATAATTTATTACATAGCTACAATAAACCGTTTCAATTTTTACAAAAGAGTTTCACTCCTTCTGATGCTCTAAGCAAAAAGAAAGTAAACGACTTTACTGTGAAATTGAAATATATGACTTATTGAATTATGAAATTACGTTCATTTTACGTCGTCAATAAATTGCCGCTTACTTTCTTTTTGATTAGAGCAGCCGCCTTATTTTCGGCGCCTTACTTTCACACGTACCATTTTCGCAACAATATGGAGACGGGCATTGCATGCTTATTTTCGTAGTATAGATCTACACACGTAGGCTTGCTGCTACGTGCGTAGCATCGTCTTGCGGCACTGAGCTGCATGTAGCCTTGCCAGACGGCAACGGCTAGGCTGCTTGCAGATACGGAACTCGCGTTAACCAACTTTAGAAATCTTCTTTGTCTGGTAATATGAGTCTGTCATGCTCACTTAAATGTCTTGCTGATGGTGGCGCTGTTTATCCGGTCGTTGAGTTCCCTATAATATGGTTGAGCTGACCGATGCGGATGTGCACGTAATGCTCGTGAACGGGTGCCGTCTGTCGGGACTGGTCAGCTCTTAACTGCTATGGCAATCATAGAAGGCATATTTTTCTATTTGTTACTCTTATGTGACTTTATTTGTTACATTAACCTGCATTATTCTCATTCTATTTCTCACACTACTGTAATGGAATTGTAATGAACTACTATTTTAAAAAGAGTATTCATGGAGTTTCTTGCCGGCTCTTCTCCATAGAACCTACCTTTTGGAACCGTGCACCTAGTCGTGACGTTTTAAAAGTGCCTGAAATCTGGTCTATTTGAAATAAAAAACTTTGACTTTGACTTTGACTTTCTCATGTGAAACCATGCTAACTTTTTGCCATGAATCATTAAATTTGCATTAAATACTCTTTTTATCTTTAGCTTTGACATTATAAACGATTGTCACCAAATCTGACACTTGATCAAAGAGTAACTATTTTGCACAGTAATACAAAATGATGTAAAACACAGTGCTAATATTATGTGGATGAAAATAATACTTAATACACTAAAACAAAATGAAAAAAATAATTCTAGCTAAGGGGATCATCATGAAAAATTTCAGGTTGCTTTCCAATTCTCTTAGACTGTTTACTAGTGCTATCAAAAACTAAGTTATTTAAAATTAAAGATTTATTGAATACTGATGAACAAGTAAATTTTACAATAATTATAATAGTCTGAAAAGTACCGACTTCAAGACTCTTCATAGCAAATGGCAATATACTTAAATGAATATTCAATAACTGTAATAAATTTAATTGCAAACTTATCGATAGCAGAGTGCATATTAATTAGGTCAATAGCTAAGTTAATTAAGATTCGTTTCTCAATGACCCTACACATGAAATTGCTGTTTGTTATTAACTTACGAGTTCTATGAGGTTCTTATTAAAACCATTTAATTAAAGAAAATCTTTGCTCTGCATGTTTAGGAATAAGTAAAAAGTAAAGCTCTTAAAGCATTTCTCAGACAAATATGTATTAGCTTAGAGTATAGCTTTATGTAACTGTAACGTATTTAAGCAAGTATTTAAGTACTTCTTTAATTTAACCCCGAAAGACTGACCAGTTTAATCTTAGGATATCGGCATTGCCTTGCTTGTAACTGGGTTGCGGAGGTTTGTAAAATAATGATATTCAGCTGCATTTGGTTAGACTGGAAGCTGATCCCAACGTAGTTGGGAAATAGGCTAGGCAGAATAACTTCAAAAGTAGGGCCTCATTAGGCGCTTATTGTCAAGCATACGACCAGTGCTTACTTGCTTCTAGTGCTTTGAGTTTATAAGTTCACGCGGAGCAAGCCTTTCGATCTTCGCAACTCGTGGAGGAAACTATAATTTATTTCTTAGTAGGTATAGTCCCACGTAACTTGGCAAGGTTTTGGCGTAGTGCGAGTATGTTCGCGCATGTACACTTAGTGCAACAAAACAATGGTCATTTTTATTGCTGCTCATTATTCTATGGTTATTGCACTAATTTATTTTTAAACAGCCCGTTTAGTAGAAGGAAGGAAAGGAAAGTAATTCTCTTCTCTACTCTTACCAAGTTACGTGCCGACTGTATGATGCTACTTGTCATCATTCACCGAACTGACATAATCCTGAAGATACTTTTACCGAAACCTCAGAAAAGAATTTAAAAATCTCATTCTTAGTTAAAAACTATTAGCACTATGTACAACTTTTGTTTTATAAAATTACAATGTTAATATTAATGATCCACCTAAATAAGGCCTAAAAACATAAATGATTCAACGACAGTCCGAAACGATTCGGAATTGGGTTAGCATTAATGATTCAAAGACTAACTTTGTCGTAATCCAATCGTCCAATGAAATTAAAATTCAAACTATAGGGAGTTGATTAAAAAATGTACAAATTAAATATTTATTTATTTATTAGGGACAAAAAACAGTTACATGCCAAGCTTAACTAAAGATTTTTAAATTAGCACAATTCTTAGAAATACAGTTATACATAATCTATTATATATTAATGTTACTGGGTGAATATTCGAAATGTTTTAACATTATTTTAACAAATCATTCTTCTCCCGGGTTGTTAACGTTATAGTATTGTCAGATTGTTTTTATTCTTGTCTTATTGCTTGACGGCAGCGGTATAGTTTGAGTTTTCATTATCATAATTATAGTATTAAACATCTGCATTCTTAACTTTGGGATGATACTAATGACGTTCTCAATTTTTGTTAATATTTTTCGAATATTCGCCCACTATGTAACCCACATCATTGTCCACGAATTCACAAGAAAGAAGTTAAAAGAAAACAGAAAAACAGGAAAGATTAGAATATAATCTTTCGTTTTTTCCTTTTTTTTTTATTTCACTTTTTAACAGTCTTTTATGATACACACTGTATGTCTGTTTGTAAGGGCACAAACAGTAAAATATTGAGTTTTTGAGTTTCTGTGTTATATGGTCTCAATATCAACTGTTCTACCACTTGTATTAAAGCAATATTAAAGCAAATACTGTAATTATACTGTACAAAATACTATAAAAACATCGGGTTCCCTGAATCTTTTAACACGTATTCCCAAAAATTGATATTTTGATATTTTTAAAATAGGCCTTTACTTTATTAAGCGTGCGATTATGTACTTAATTAGTTAGTAACTCTATTGCTCCTTCCTTAAAACGATGTTTGTAAAGAGCAAATATGTCAAGCTCCATAAAGTGATTGCTGTATGCACCAACGAGGTGACGAAGAGGCACGCGCACTCCAGCGTTAGTCATTATGTGTACATGTACATATTTATATATAAATCAAAAAACTTTATTCGCAGGTTGAAAAATAAAACGAAAATGGAGTCAGACGAGAACTGCCGACCGAAACAAGAGGAAATCGATAAGTCTGGTAATTAAGTTACATTCATTAGTTAATTTGTTTTTTCCTAATCGTCTTTGGGAACATTCTTAGAATTTTTAATATTAATCTGGGTGTCAAGTGATTCCGTTTTTTTTTATTTTGACTATTTTGCTTAACTGGGAGTAAAATAGAGCTGTTTTTCTATGTTATGAGAGTTTCGATTACAACCCACGCAAGATGTTAACATTAGATTAGCAGATACTCTGTTAAAATCTATAAACGGCGTAAATAGAGGGTCTATTTACGCCGTTTATAGATTTTAACGAAACCGAAAGGCACTTATTCTCCACGTCATTGCGATTTTTTTTTGTTCTGGACTATGCCTGGGAACCTTCTAGTTACGGAGATATTAGAGGTCAAAGTTCCAACGTTTTCACACCTTTTTTTTAAATACTAGTTTTGAAGGTTTCAAATGTACTCGAAATACCTCCATTACCAGTTTACTACTCATTGCATCTATCAGTACAGTGTTTTGAGTGCGTTACATTTAGCTTTACAGAAAAACGAAATTTATCACCCAAAAAAAGAAGTTGTTTCCCACCGACAATTTATGCGTAGGGTTACTTAGTTTGATGTACTGAATGCATGGTTGATGGCTTCGTGAAGGGTTTTTTTACACCTTGTATTATTTTTTTGTCAAGACGATGGTTCATTTGTATGCTGGGATCCGATAGGTGGCGCTGTAGTCAAATTATTTACGCAAGCACAGCTGCGGGAGAACATCTAGTAATTTTGTAATAACATACGCATGTTTGATAAGTAAGTACTCTAAATTGACCTCCACAGACAGGCGTCTACTAGCTAAAGTTAGATCATAATATTTAAATTCAATTTGTATTCAAGCCCTAGTAATAAGGTTAGAGCACACCATTCCTCATAATAATTATTCCAACTAGGAATAATTATTCCTCACCTAGTTTGGAGGTCCTTTATATTCCAAAAATAACTGTGCCATTCTAAATTCAGAATTTACATAGAAGTTAACAAGCAGAGAGCCAACAGCATAATTACATTAGCAACTTGTCGCGTCAGCTCATTTCACCGCGTTATGAACTTGAGATTAACTTTAATATGACATAAAGGTAGGTATTTGAAGGTGTGGCTTGTTTCAGATAACTCGGAGATACAGCCGCCGCGGGCCACTGTCGAGAAACCGTTCCTCCTGTCAGACGGAAGGTGAGATTACATGACCAAACGGGACTTGTTTTATTTTATTTATTCTGGGACCATTTGTCTTGCTGTTACTTCGTACAAATTGCTGGAATTAAAGGCCTGTGCACACCACGTTTTTTAAACGCGCCGTTGACGCGTGTTAATATGAAACTCCATACTTAAAAAAATGTGTGAAATGTCCCTTGTTCAGACCAAGCTCCAAAGTCTTGAGCATCGGCGCAAAGTTGCTAGTCTACCGGTTTTTTATCGGACACATTTCGGAGAGTGTGCTTCAGATCTGCATGATCTAATAACCCCCTGCCCTTTTTTCTATCGGACGGCCAGAAGCACGAAAAAGCGCCATCGGTTCATGGTTGATATACCAAAAACCCGAACGAAGCGTTTTGATTCCACTTTCATTGTGAAAACCGCCAAACAGTGGAATGCGCTGCCCGAGTGGGTGTTCCCCGAACAATCTGGGTGTCTTCAAGTCACGAGTGAATCGGTTTCTTCTGGGCAAGCGTGCTCCATCGTAGACCGCATCATCGCTTAACATCAGGCGAGATGGCGGCCAAACGCAGGCCTAGTAACAAATAAAAAAAAATGTGTGTATCGTTTTTTATGCATGGAGTTTGAAATAAACGCGCGTCGTCGGCGCGTTTAAGAAATGTGGTGTGCACAGGCCCTAAATATTCTTATTAACTTTGTATTGTTGTTGTTATTGACTGCCTTATTGGTCTAGTGGTCGCAAGCGCGACAGCTGAGCATGGGGTCCTGGGTTCGATCCCCAAGTCGGGTAAAGTGTTATTGGTTTTTTCCATTAAAAACTTCTCAGTAGCAGCCTAGAGTCTGGATTTGTGCCCGGTTAATGGCAATAGGCTCGCCCCCTATTACAAGGGGCTTAACGAAACAAGAGTGTACAAAAACACCTCTGCCGTACCTTTCGGGGAATGTAAGGCGTGATGTTATGTTATGTTAAATATTGTTGAGGAACGGTTGTAGTGGCTTCTGATAATTACAAGTGGAAATAAATACGGACTACGTGACGTCACACGATATGACGTATCGCTCATTACCTTTGCACGGCGTGTGCGCGCTATATGAATTCTTCAACATTAATTTTGCCTTTGAGTGGTGAGCCTTTACTTAGCACGTTCGTGAAATATCAAGTATATTTCATTATAAACAATTGGCGTAATTAAAAGTGAATAAATTGTTACAATTTAAAACCAGATCTTATTATTCAAATCTATCGTCTTTCGCTTTGAGAAGTAATTAAAACCATTCACTGATCTAAACCCATTATATTACTTGTGTTTTCTTTTGATGTATTTTTTTCTTTAAATGTTCGAATAATATCTTCAACGATAGACTAACGATTTATTCAATTTCATTTTTATTAGTAACTCGTGAATAAATGTTAATTTTCTTATCTCTCTCTTCTTCTCTTTTCGTGTGGTTAGTGACTAACCTGGTGTCAGAGTTTATGCCGCCCATGGGCCTCTGACTTGGCTTCACACGCCGTCGAGAAATATCTCTCAGGCATGCCGCTTTCCTCACGATGTTTTCCTTTACCGTTTTTAAGCAAGTGATAATTATACAATACGCACATGAATCCTAAAAGTCAGAGGTGCGTGCCTTGGGTTCGAACTCGAGACCTGTGACTTGGCAGTCCGACAGTCACACCGCTAGGCTATCACTGCTGTCAAAAACTTTTTATTATTAAAAGTAATAAATTATGTTTAAGGACTGCAAAGACATCTTTAGTTCAAGTTTCTCCACTAGGTGTGCCTCCATTATCTATTATCTAATGTGAAAATCTATCTCTTCTTGTTGAGAACGCATGATCATACGAAATTAAAAAATCTATAACCAAGTTGCAAATTCTGTCCCAAATATAGACCACGTCTGACTGGGTAACTGTATGTCTATCTACCAAGATCCATACAAAATAGAACATAACATAATCACGCCTGTATTCCCCGAAGGGTTGGGCAGAGGTGTATAGTAACACCCTCATTTCGCAGTTATGTTTAAGTCCCATGTAATAGGAGGCGAGCCTATTACCATCAACCGGGCACAAATCTAAACTACGGAATATTACTGAGGAGTTCCACACGGAAAATCTCAATAGCACTGCCCGACCTGGCGATCGAAGCCAGGACCTCACGATCAGCAGTCGCGCTTGCTACCACTAGACCAACGAGGCAGTAGAATTTATTCAATAATAAAAACGTTTTAACAAAAATAAAACGACTTCAAATTGTCTATCTCCGAAGTTCTTCATCAGATCTTCACCAAATTTAAATGGGACCACTTCGAAAGAATACTCTTTCAAACAAAAAAGAATCATTAAAATCGGTTCACAATTAGCAAAGATATCGCGGAACAAACATACAAAAAAAACATACAGTCGAATTGAAAACCTCCTCCTTTTTTGGAAGTCGGTTAAAACCGGATATTTAGCTACATTTAACTGCTACACAGAAAGCCGACTCCCCTATAATTTGAAGCATTCTTATCTTCAATCAAAACAATCGAACAAATCACAGAAAACCTCAGTTTTTTCGAAAAACAACTTTAAATTATAATAATAGTTACTTCCACTTGTACAATTATGATAATGGAACCATTTGGTAGACGACCTTGGTGGAAAAGTCGGTCTTTACTTAACTTATTCAACGCCTGCCCGAAAATATGGCATTCGTTTGGTTCTACAAATCACGAAAATATTCCGCCTTTCAGTACTTCTGGTGTAATATAAATGTTAAATTGTAAAGTCCCTGCGACCGTTCCATTTTCATCATCAGAGGATTAATTAATATTTTACATAAACTAGACAAAATGTCAATATGTGATGGAAATTCGATGTTTGGATTTCGAGATTACAGTTTGTCTAGATAAATATTAATTATACGTCCATGAAAATCGTGATTACTTGGAAGTGTATTTTTATTTGCATACTGGACCACTCTCAAAATGTTAAATAAAGCTACCACTATAGTTGGACCATTAATTCGATAGAGTAATTTGACAGTTCAAAGCAAAATAATGATACCATACTAAAACTAATAGTGTTGGGGTAGTGAACGATTTTACTAAAAGAACGAATACGAAAAATAGTTCAATTTAAACAAATCTCAACAAATTCTTTGTACCCAAAGACCCAAATTGACTGATAGAGAATGCCTTATGCCATTCAGTCCGCATTATGTACCAACATTGTGCATTGATATATTAAATAAATAATGAATATTGTGTTAAGTTATTTGACGCTTCAATAACGTCATATCTGTAGTTACTAGTGGTTAAGGCTATTTTTAAAAGTAATATATCATGTTTTCGTCCTCAAGTTATTAAAGTCAATAAAAAATATGCATATAAGTACATTATTAAGTTCATTCTTTCATTATTTTTTTCACCTCACTACCTTTTTGTCAAAACCTGGTATCGCTCTAACTGTCAAATTACTGCATCAAATTAATGGTCCAGCTATAGTAAATAAATTAGGTAGGTATGTACACCAAAAATACGAAATTAGTAATATAAAATTATAATTACTTCTCATTTTTTTTCATATTTCCTCGCAAAAGATAAGTCTAGAATTATCTTATCAAGATTCAAGGTTTTAAAATGGCTCAAACGGGGTATTTACTGGTAAAAGGCTAATTGTTTGAGAAAAAGGTTCTTCTTGTGTAAAACGTATGTACCTTTATTTCCTCTGCTAAGTATGTGATTTTGTATCTCGTAGAGTGGAGTTAGAAGCATGGCTGGACAAACCAACGTACTCCCACGGAGAGTCCGTCAGAGTTGGCGTGGTCGTCGGCAATCACTCATCGAAGACTGTGCGACGGATCAAGGTATGTTAAAACGAAATTATTGTGCTTAACTTTGACAAGAAATCTTTAGTTTTTCGTAGTACAGTAGGGGAATAAATAGGTTCGTCAGTTTTCAAATTCATTCCTTTCCCACATCGCGGGCACATGTTACCTTTTCAAACTGTTGAACGGAACAGACCAATGCATGGAAAATTATGTTCACTATTTGGTAGCGCAGATCAAAATCGCCTTTTGCCTCCATATGACGTGGTAGTGCTATATAATTTCTTTGATTAGATTTAAGGAGTTTTGTTGTAAAAGCCATTACATCAATTAATTCTATGATTAAATAAATTGACATTACTAGTGGTTGTCATCATGTCACCATTATCATTTTTAACAACCTGTCAAAAATAATTATATTTTCATTTCTATAATGTTGGCAATACGTAGTCGATAAAGTAGCTTGTTTCTTGCACTGTGCAAGCAAAAATAGACCTTAAAGTGTATAACATATTCGTTCCCCGACTGTACATCGAAAAACAATAGGCCTAGCACGAACGAGTGACGTATAGTATCGTATTTTTCGTTCTTCTTTAAACGTATCGCTAATGTAAGTGAAGTTTGCTGTGCCCAACAGGGTCCACAATTGTAACATAATACATAATTTTCTTTACTACCACTTAAGTAACATTGTGGAATACGTAAATAAATATTGAGTATTGAATTTTAAATCGAAAATACAACTGTCCTATAACATTTTTGTTTATTTTTTTGCAACATGCACAATTTGTATCATACATATATAGGAATAAAGTTTTCAATTTAATTAAATTGTGTGTGCGAAACTAGTATTTCCGACTAGCGGCCCGTCCCGGCTTTGCACGGGTGGACATTTTCCCCGTTTTTGCAACATTTTTCATTTAAGCTCCGCTCCTGTTGGTCGTAGCGTGATGCTATATAGCCTATAACCTTTCCCGATTAATGGTTTATCCAATCCAAAAAGAATTTATATATTCCAATCAGTAGTTCCTGAGATTAGCGCGTTCAAACAAACAAACTCTTCAGCTTTATAATATTAGTATAGATTCAAAATTAATTTACTCCTACGTTACGTTTACGTTAGTAACTCGAAAGTATTCGTTGATGTGTATAATTTAGATATTTTTGATAACTTAAGCAACTTACTACAAAGTTTAACGTAAGTTAACTGTAACTTGTACCACAAAACAGATAGGTACAGAAGTCAATCTACATACAAGTGCGCTCGAGCAATGCACACATAGGCGCCCCGTACACAGTCAATCTCGATCGCGATCCGCTATCAAAATCAATGATCGCGATCCAGATTGGTATTGTGATCACATGCATCAATCCGTCAATCTAATTCGTACATTATCAATCTGGATCGCGATCGTTGATTTTGATCGCGGATCGCGATCGAGATTGACTGTGTACGGGGCGCCATAGACACTGCTCACGGACACGATATCTCGGACTGTTTGGAACTAGAGTGCGAGTGAGTGCGAGCGCGAATGCCATGCGCTTGAGAGATAGATATATAGATAGAGTGACCGCTGTGTGGTAGGTATGAAAAGTGAAGTACATACATGTGATTGACTTCTGTACCTATTTGTTTTGTGCTTGTACCGAATGAAAACATGCTTATAGGATCGTTCTACTTTGTAAACATGGCACGTAATTTTCGTGAACTACCCGCATTTAAAACGTTTACGTGTTAACTTCAGGAGCAAGTTTCTAAAGCAATTTGTTTTATAATATGAGTACCACGTGTTGAAAGCGCAGAATTTCTAGTGAACGAGTTTTGTAAGAGCCCTTATAGAGCACAGAACTCTTTCAACCTAATTATAGAATAACACTCAACTTTTATCTATTGTTCTCTGTGTATTTCTAAGAAATTCTCGTATTTTTCTTAGAAACACGTGTCGAGAGATATATAAAACTTGTTTTGTCTCACTTAATAAACGATGTTTATAGTCTTTATATGGCAATTATTTTTCTTAGAAAGATACTCGATAGAGATGTTTACAGAAACTTGAGTAGGTAGATCATATTCACATCGGACAAATTGTTATTGGGTTTTTCCGTATGAAATTCCTCAGTAGCAGCCCGGTGATTGGATTTGTGCCCGGTTGATTGCAATAGTCCCCCTCTATTATATGGAACTTAAACATAACGACGAAATGAGAGTGTTACTATTATACTGCCCAACCCTTCGGAGCATATAGGCGTGATGTTTTTAATATTCATTAAAAATACATTTACGGCTGTCCATTAAACTTACATTTGAACAAGTACTAATAACTAACTAAAAGTTCTTTGCGTAGGTACCTACTAATGTTGTTATTATCACTATACTCAAACATTTATCCATGAATCACTAACCCTAATCAAAGTGTAAACAAACTATACACCTAACATAGGAGATTACTTCGTGGTCAAATCATGCGTACATAATTAATGTCAATCATAAGCTTCCCTCGACAGCCCTCACCATCATATTAATTAATGAAGCTGATAATCAAGTTTTCTTAGATTATATTGTCGTTATTAATGTCTTTTAATATAAATATCTGTTGTTAACACACCGTATCAATTACATATTTCAATATTATAAGTATGTTGTATGTATTTCCTAGTAGAAGAAAATAACTCATTCCTTGCATACTTACGGGGTATCTTGCGTAAGCGACGAACGCGACGCCGAACGCGACAAACGCGACACGACGAACGCGACAAATGCGATCAAGACAACGGCATACCCTACTAGCGGCCTATGTAGCGAGACGCGACGTAACGTGTATTTGTTCCACGCCGTGTCGCGTCGCGTCGCACCGCGTCGCGTTTGTCGCTTACGCAGGACACTCCTTTTTTTTAAAATATTTGTTTTGTATAAACTAGAGGCCCATAACACAAGTTTTTTTTGCGATTTACCGTTCGCATACCGTTACATGAAAGATAAATTGTAAAATTAAGGAGTTCACATATCTCGAGACCTGAACCAGTTTGTTTTAAACAAACCACATTTTATCGCGTCTTAACGCGGCACCACGTCACGAACTCGCGACTGACGACAAATTACGCTTATCGCACGTCACCTCACGCAGTTGACTTTGACTAAGCATTTACGTTAAAAGTATAGGCAGAACCCTACAAAAGCCGGGATTTATAACGGCAAGCAAAAGAGAAGGTGTGCAAAGTACGTATTTTTACGCAAGCCAACTATGTCGACGTGATTTTATAAATCGTCACTCGGCAGTAAAAACCTCGTAAATGAAATTTTCTTCAAAAGCGTTTTATTTGTTCTTTAACTTGTATTAACATTTCATCGGCCATTTTTTTTGCAGGAGACATTCGTTTCTATCTCTTTTAAAAATTTGTATTTTACACATACGTGGTTTTCACTGCCGACCGACGAAATAATGGTAGGTACATTACTTTCTGAACCTAAAACGATATAAAAATGTTTTAGATAAAATCAAACCACTGCACCGTGACAAAACGGTCGAATTTCTTAGACGAGATTAGAGGCTTGTAGGGGTGCTGTATTCACGTTTTTCTATATCACTGCGTTTGATGTTTATCCCACGCCTGAGGCATCCGTGCCAGATCCCAACCCGTGAAAAGCTTTAACTTTAAACAACCTTGTAAATAATCGAGTCAAAGTCAAAAATATTTATTTGGGTATACTTTTTATTGTTCCAAACTCACAATCAACTAGTAACAAGCTTGGTTTGCTACAAATATAGTAACTAAGCAACCTGTTGTATATGAAATTAGACCGCGCATTAGTTCCGCCTGCCGCGTCGAACCGCGACGTACTTAATGTGAAGCGACGTTTAATTATGACGTCATTTCATACTTAATGTGTAATTTCCATTCAGACTGGCACCGGAAAATTTCATCCATTTTCTTAAACGCTCTTATTTAAGTAAGCGTTTAATAAACGTGGCTCAGATAGTATAAGATACTCTCTTTTGTTCATAGATTTTGGTGGTCCAACACGTCGACGTGTGCATGTTCTCCAATGGAAAGTTCAAGAATGTTGTTGCTCTTGTGAAGGGAAACGATGTCGTCGTGCCAGGCCAGACCCACACTGACACTTACACGCTTACGCCACATAGAGGTGAGATTATTTTTACTATCTAGTAATAATTTACTCCGTTAGAAATGGACTTGGCTAAAATACAAAAATATCTTTAATCATTTTCAATTTGTCTATTGAATCTAGTATCTATATTACAAGTCCGTTTAAAAGCTAGTGTCTAAACCTAACGCCATATCTAATTTTCCATACATCAAGTTACCAAATTGTTCACAGGCATCACCAAGAATTGGATAGCGCTCGAAGATTCGTACTCAAAAACAGGCGCCAGCCTCGCATCAACAGTACTTAGCAATAACACGCCAGAAGATAGAAATGTGTTTGCAATATACGTGTCATATTACGTCAAAGTTAAGCTTACATTCAGCGCGATGGGCGGAGATCTCTCTCTGAAACTACCCTTCACACTAACACATTCATGTATCAACGAAGCCCCTACGGATAGCGTGACTGAAGAAGCTACTCATAAAATGATTCTAGAAGGAAAAGAAAATAGCGAAGATGAAGATAGCAAAGCTGAAATAGAAAGAGACAAGCAAAACAATAACGGAGACGAAGAACCACGAGAAACCTTAGTTGCCGATACCGAAGTTAGGTCACCAGAAGACCACCGTTGCGTTGCTGATGTCCTTGTCAATATCGAAAACAAAATAGATAGACCAAAGAAATTCGAAGGTCAAACGGAAGTGCGACCTGTGAAACCCAGTGATGAAGAATTGGATCTTATCGTCAAATACCCAGGTTCGGACACGTGATCCGACGAGGAACTAGACAATACAGGCCAGGGTGAAAAGACTGACACACAAGTGAACACGCCAGCAATCGTCAAATACAAGGGAGAGGTCCAAATTCATAAGAGTGGTTTTGCTGAAAATCTCAAAAGAGCCGTGTGTTGTATAGACAGAAGACGACAGTCATAGCTTAGAATAAACTTGTTCCATTATTGATGTAAAAGTACGGAATAAAAATATAACCCAATGTTGATACTTATTTTCTAGTATTTGCATTTCGCGAGGGCAAATATTTATGTTGAATAAACAAATCCAAGAATTGCTTCAATTTCGTGTACAAATATAATATGGTTAAGGCACACATATTTCAGTAAATTACAGCAAACAACGTTATGTTTTTTCCTAACATTTTTATTACTTTCGTGAATTAGAAATATTATATTAACTTCAACTAGAATAACTTAGGTATACTTCGAAGGGCGTAAGAAGACTAAGTAAAAACCACGTCAATCGAAAATTGTCTGAAGTTAACGAATTGCATCTAGTCATTAAATAAAAGGTAATTTGAAAATGTTTTTTATTGTTGTAAGATTTTGATAGATGTAAGACGTGTCGGTGCGCCGACACATGAAGCCTGAATGGATATTACGCTTACTAAATCGTAGTCAGTGTTAGTAGTGTTAGGTTAAGATAGTGATATCGATTTGTAAAGTTTTCAGTGTAATTTCCAAACACAGTGAAATCTTGAGATGTCTGCAGACGCAAATATCGTCGCATTTTAGTGTCAAAATTAAATTCTTAGGCTGCCTTTCGTTTTCTGAAAAGCCATTAAGTGACATTTTATCTGATTTGAGATTTATATACTACGTAAAAGCGCAACTTTTTCTCTATCAGTCTGGTTCATGTTTTTCTATCCCTTGCCAGTTACGAGATCCAGGGACTACTTACACGGCTAACTACATCGTTTTTGGGATTGTATACTCCTGAAACACGGGTAACACACACAAAAAATGAAATTTTAAAAACAATATTAGTCTCGACTAAACTGATTAATAATTATACCAAAAACATCTGTATGTCTTCAGAATTTTTAACGACCACACTGTCCAGTTCTTGCTCATTATTCAAAACTAACTGTATTTACTTAACGGCATTTAGAAATCGGACGGCAGTATGGTATTCTGTATCGAAAGAGGCACAATGTGACTAATCGTAAAATTTTCTAACAAAAGGTCTATTAAATTATGATTCTAACTGCCAATTATTCAGCCACTGAAAGAATAAGTCCACTTCATTTTGAGCTGGTGGAGGCAACTGTATTTAATTAATTTCTATTATAGTATTTTGCTTATCACTATAATAGTTATGATTCAGCAAGTGACAGGCATCAGAAATTCCTCTGTTAGTTTCAATACCAAAGTTCACCATATTATTTATTCTTCAACCTATCAAAACTTTGGTGAATTGATTCAATCAATTCCAAATTGATTCTTAGTCCTTGGACAAGAGATAAATTAGCTTTTCATCATTGATTGCACCTAAACAAAGTTATCTAAAGTTTTGGGCCGCAGATGTTTTGAATTATTAAATCGTGTAATGATATAAAGAGAATTTTGAAAGTGTCAATCAATTAGTTTCATGATAACATTCTATTCAACATCATTCTGTTTTGGACATTTAATTTCAATTGTTTAGCTCAAATAAGCAACCTGAGATACAAATTAAATTCTTGGAGCTAAAACTATTTACGCATTACGTTGTTCCTTCATAAAACGTTGGCGAATTTAATAGAAATTGTTAAACCTTTTCCATGGAATATCACTATCATTTACTGGATTTAGATACAGATTCTAGATTCTTTCTATCTAATTTCCTCACACAAGCTTTTTTGTCTTTCTAACCTTTTCAACTAAAAGCGTCAAAGAAATTCAATCTTTTATATCGTGACAAACATTTAGTCCTTTTGATTTTCTTTTGACACTGTATAACTTTCAGAAGTATTCAGAACTGATAAAAGAAACGAGAAAATTTACTTGTTTATCATGTCATTATGCCAAGTTACTGGGAAATTGAAATGCTTAAATCGTAGCTAGTCAAATATTTATTACGTTGGAGCTTTTTAAACGTATTGTTTTATAGAAACGTGTTCCATCCAACAAAAACAGGCGAACAATTTGAAAAAGCATTTCAAATAGATATTTGTTGTTTTTATTTATCAGCTGCCTCTATGGTAGAGGAAATCCATGGGCTTAGAGTAGATAAACTGCAAACGGATGTCGTCAATCCCCTTAGTTCTAGAACTGTGTTTAAAGTTGGAGGTATATGAAGCGTACGTGACGCCGCCTTTACGAACCTTTCATTTTACTTAGTTGGAAAATAAAACATTTTTGGTAAAATAATTACTTCAATACAATGGTTGTCAAAAATTTTATAATTAATTTAACATCCTGAAGTCTTTGGAAGTAAAAGTCCAATTTTATTTTGTTTCCGACAATACGTGTCTAGAAATCATAATATCCTATGTTCACAAAAAAAGGCAACAATATTTTTTCAGAATAATATTTTTCAATCCATGAATAAAATATACTGCTATTGAACCGAATAGTCATAAATGATTCAGAACATCTGAGGCTAGTTTTAATAGTAGCACCATTGAAATATGTAGTAACATGTAAATAATACAATCAAAGTAGTGCTAATTAATTAGTATGTTTTCTTGATTTCATGTAGTACAAAGCAAATATATTCATTAGATTGAGAACGTATCTCGTGAATTACATTATGTTGTGTACCTGTATGTACCATTTATTGTGTAAACAAGATTTGGATCATATATTAAATAACTGATTTAAAATTACAACTATTTTACTATTCATTGTACCAAAAACAACATTTAATTAAATGTATTGTAAAAACTTGTTTACGTAATTAAATGAAAAATAACCAACACTACGCATTGACATATTTATTTTATATATTTGTAGATATACATTAATTAATAAAATAGGAATTATAATACTTTAAGAGCACTCTAAAATGTACGTTTATTAAAATTGTAGATGAAATGTAACTCGAAATATTTTTCAGTGTTTGTATATATTGTAAATATACTTCAAAATTTTTTCATTGTTTGATTTTAATAACGACCTCTTGCTATAAAAGATAAAATTCACAAGACCAAAGCGTTCAGGATTATAACCGAAATTTTTCATCGAAAATGTAATTGAACATTTTCAAAGGGTCTTCATAACAATGGTCAAGTTATGGATCGCAATATTATAAAAGAATGCGGACTTGTAGGTTGATGTTATCCATTACTAAATTCATAGGTATGATATGGATTACGTATAGATCTAGTAGGTACTGTATTTCTGTTATCTCTTATTATCTTCATAAAAACTAGCATATGGTAAGGGTGGGTAACTAAAGAAGTAGCACCATTCAAATATATTTGATCAAAAAACAGAACTTTACACTCATCTAACATTATTTTAACTAGAATCAGAACATTAAAAGACTAACTAACTTTAGAATATCAAATACTGTTCGCAACTAAAACTGATGTATGCCATATTAATAATGCTTTGATGTTCCGGAGTCGGAGCTAAAACGGGAACTGACAACCATGCTGGAGTTCGTGTTCCGAATATGTCAAGAGCACTCCATCGGATGAGCGATAACATAAATCCTAATGCCTACATAAACCGGAATTGTGGGCAACCATGCAAATCGATTATCGGTTTCTGAGCAGGGACGATTTCAGGAATAGAAGCCCGCGGTCTGATGGAATTGTACGAATAATTTGCAAATGATTTACCTATTCGTGCAATTTAGTTATCATCAATGCCATAATGTCCATATTTTTTGGTCTAAATTGATCATTGATATCTCTGAAATAGTTAAGACATTGTATATTTACCTACATAGTACTAGCTGTGTGCTCACGGCTCCACCCGCAGCCTTTGTTACTCAGTGATAATGAAGCTTTCTAACGGCAAAAGAATTTTTGAAATCGGTCCAGTAGTTTTTAAGTTTATTCGTTACATACAAAAATACAAATCTTTCCTCTTTATAATATTAGTATAGATAAAACAAAGTCGCTCCCTGTACGCTTACGTAGATCTTTTAAACTACGCAACGGATTTTAATGCAGTTTTCAGCAATAGATAAAGTGATTCAAGAGGAAGGTTTATATGCCCCACGTTAGTATCTACATTGGACCAGTGCGAAGCCGGGGCGGGTCGCTAGTTATTTTATATAGCAGGAATTTCGTTGGGATTACGCACACCAGCTTGATAGCCAAATACTCAAACGCTTCTCAATTTCAAGTTGCAGTTAAGTCTCGTGCTGACACTGTCACTATAAGGCGAAGTGATAGTGACAGCACGAAGTTAACGGTAACTTAAAATTGAGTAGCGTTTAAGTATGTGGCCAATAGTCTCATATTTTTGTCTTTACTACTGAATAGCTTCAGTAGTAAAGACAAAAATATGAGACTAATAATTTTCTAGACATAGCTGTCTAGAAAATTATTTTGAAACTGACCAATTATTATTTATCTAATTGTAGAAACTGGCTCTCATACTACGTGACCCATTTTCTACATTTTTTACCCCCCCTCTCCCCCTCGGCGACCACCCGTAGTATATGACCCAAGTGCCCCTGTGACCAAGCGTGGTATTTTGAAGACCCCCCTCCCCCCCTGAACGGGTCACGTAGTATGGGTGCGTTCCCATACACTCAGTGAATTCTGCCAAAAATGCAAGTATACCAAAAATACTTCTTAACGCATAAGTACCTACTGTGGATTTTAATAAAAAATCTCAATAAGTTTGAAGGCTTTTTCTAGAAGATTACTTGGTTACATGGCTTTGGTTTGAAGAATAATAGGGATTATACTCGCTATTATATTTTGTTGTAGTGGTCTATGGGGAATCCACGTTCAGCTGTTAGATTAACTTTTACAGGAGATTGGAAAAATTCTAAAAATGTGTTTGCATGACAATTTTTAACGCAAAATCAAATATCGTAAATGATAACAGCGTTTCTTTGCAGAATAAAGAACTTTGCAGCTTGTGAATAATCTACCAACTTCGCTTTTGTTATTTTCCATTGAATTGAGAAAGTTAAAAGATAACGACTGTAGTCTCGGCTTAAAAGATGTCAGAAAATTATTTGAAACGAATATTTTGTTGTTTGATGTTGCGATATCAAGTATCTTTGGCTTACGTTTATTAAAATTAATTAATATCATTTTCTGTCTTCTGTTTCCACATTTATTTTAGTACTAGCTGTGCCCGCAACTTCGTATGCGTAGAAGTCGTAGAACAACATTACTTGCTTAACTGAAATTATTATTATGTAGGTATAGATTAGGTGGATTTAAAAAATCTTTGTTTGTTCTAACAACTATCAAAAAATACATAAAAAACGGAAACCTCACATAGCTTCGGGTGCTTTATGTTTTTACCAACGGTTTAGGCTGAGTAGATGTTTAGTTATTAGATTAGAAAATTAGAATTTTTACTAAACAAAATATGTTGTATTTCTATCAGTAGTCAGGTCCGTTATAATAAGGTTTCCCAGGGAACAATAAATAAATAATTAAATAAATAATTAAAACATTTATTGATATATAAATAAATTAGCAGTAGAAACACCACGGATGTGTGCATGTGAGAGGGAGAGGGAGGCCGCTTTCTCCCTCCCTTCTCGCGCTAGACGAACCGGGCGCCGGAGGGCGCGTGACGATCTCCGGCGACCCTAGTGAGTGGCCTGCGGGCGGCGGGTTAGGGACCCGTCACCCGACCAGTAACAGGCCCGGGAGGATGGCGCGCCGTGTTCCGCGCGCGCCTCTCAGAAGGAAGTGGGGCAGGGGACAAATTGCCACACTACTGGAGAAGTCCACCAGAAGAAGCTGGTGGGCCAAGACATCCCGGGGTTGCGGTGCATGTAATAGCGAATCCCTGTGACCCCGGCCTTAGGTTAGAAGGAGGTACATCGTTGGTTTTTAGCCGGTAAGAGTCCGGCAGACCCCCTCGCCTTCCCCGGGCGAGGGACATCCATGAGGATTTACCAATGATATATAAAAAACGGGATTTGTGCATAAAGATAGCTCAGGTTGCTTAGGTACACGGGAGAGAGCCACATAGAAACACCAATCGTGCGAGAAGCAGCTTCATAGCATAACATAAGCTAACCGGAAATTGTACCTGCACGTTTAAAACTGAACGGAAAATAGATTACGTAATTTAGTACACACGCAACGCCATCTATTGAGCAATTATGCTACAACAAATGATGCAATTTTTTTTCTTAATGTTTTTAAATTCTAATAACTTTAGATTGAGCGAACCGATTAGGATGAAACAGAAACTAAATGTTACTCCGAGATACGCACAATATTGTCTATAAAAGTCAATCACACTGAGTCAAACAAACCGACAAACAGACACAAAGTCCAAAAATGATCGAAATGGTTTTTTTATTCTTATCTTTTAACCACCCCCACTATTATTTTTAAAATATTTTCAATTTTCAAACACGGTAAGTCTACAGATTTATGATAATATTAATAAAATATATTATGAGTATTTCAAATTAATCTATCGTATTGCCTTGCACAATTAACAATTTAGAATACACTCACTTATGAAATTGAGTGTATTTCTCTTCCACTGCCATTCAGATAGATAGGTACTTAATAAATTCTAAATAACAATATCTTCGATTTTTTTTTGATCAAAGCTTAGTACCTTCTTCATGAGGAAAGCATTTCAATATACCTTCCGTAGACTGAGAATAGGTACCAATTCAACAATTGATATTAGGTAATTTGTGGATTTATTCGTTGTAATATATTTCCTCACAACGTGATTTGATATACGTAACGCCATCTATTGAAATGAAATGGTATAAACGAATACATGCTAACTTCTTCTAGGGCACTTAAAATTCGCATATCTTTTAATTGCGTGAACCGATTGCGATGAAACAAAAACGATATGTTACATGGAGATAAGCACAATATTTGTTTATAAAAGTCAACAACATTGGATCAGTTGTTTTTACGTGATGCTTGAACAAACAAACAGACAAAAATTCCAAAAATGTTAAAAATGGGTTCTATTGGTTATCGTTTAACACCCCAACCACGTTTTTTCAAAATATTTGCTATGTACAGACACGCCAACTCTACAGATTTATTATATGTATAGATTATTTAATAACATTAATGTACCTACCCTACGTCGATGGGTATATCAAGTTTTATTTGTTTTTTTTTTCACTCGGCGCCCACATAGAGCAAATAATAATAATTTTTATTAGAGTTTATTCTAGCAACTTAACACAAAACTAGAAAATGAAGCATATCGCACCTTTAGAATTATAGAGCCCTATTTCAAAATTTTAAGATTTTAAGTTTGAGTCATAAAATGACGTTTAATGACCATCTTCATCGACTCTTATTAAAAGTGATAATATAAAATTAAAGTCATATAATATGACTGTCACACCTGTGCTTAATGCAATGTTATGAAATAAGATATACTTTACAGGTGATACTTTTTCACAGTTAATACAGGTGATACTTTTTCACAGTTAATACAGGTGATACTTTTTCACAGTTAATACAGATGATACTTTTTCACAGGTAATATAGGTGATAATTTGTCACAGTTAATACAGGTGATAATTTTTCGCAATTAATACATTTGATACTTTTTCACAGTTAATACAGTTGATACTTTCTCACAGTTAATACAGTTGATACTTTCTCACAGTTAATACAGTTGATACTTTCTCACAGTTAATACAGTTGATACTTTCTCACAGTTAATACAGTTGATACTTTCTCACAGTTAATACAGTTGATACTTTCTCACAGTTAATACAGTTGATACTTTCTCACAGTTAATACAGTTGATACTTTCTCACAGTTAATACAGTTGATACTTTCTCACAGTTAATACAGTTGATACTTTCTCACAGTTAATACATTTGATACTTTTTCACAGTTAATACAGTTGATACTTTCTCACAGTTAATACAGTTGATACTTTCTCACAGTTAATACAGTTGATACTTTCTCATAGTTAATACGAGTGATACTTTTTCACAGTTAATACAGGTGATACTTTTTCGCAGTTTTGTCACTTCGATTCCCGCCTCAGCCCTCTGATTCAGAACTTTTCGATAAGTGAGTTGTCGAACGATATCTCGTTATCTCTCGTTTCAAGCGTCGTAGACAGAAGGAGATAACAACCAAATCGGTCGACAAATGAAACTTTACAATATTGATCAATATTATGAAGTGTAATTTTCCTGGGGTGCTGTAATTGTTATTGGTATTACTATCGAGCTAGTGCACTGAAGGTATAGGTAAAAAAAAAACATTTTAACAAAAATAAAACCGACTTCAAAGTAACTATGAAAAGAATAAAATAATTACCATATTAAAAATAATAGTTTCAGAAGTCGGTGCTAATCGACGCTGAACCAAATTAAAGTCACCGACTTCTGAAACTGTTAATTTTGTAATATGGTACCTAATTATTTTAATCCTTTCATAGTTTTTTTGAAGTCGATTTTATTTTTGTTAAAATTGTTTTTTTTATTTTTTTCGTTTTAGTGGCTTTAATTAAAACATGGTTGGACCTACTAAAGACTCTGCTCGTAACATAATCACATCATCACATTATGCGTACTGTCCTCATTGAGGAGTTCCATTGTCTATCTCCGAAGTTCTTCATTAGATCTTCACCAAATTTAACTGCGACCAATCTAGAAGTACATCCTTTCAAATAAAGAAAATAATATCTGAATCGGTGTATAAATGACGGAGTTATGAGGTAACAAACATTTAAAACAAAGATTATAAAAAATACAACCGAATTGAGAACCTCCTCCTTTTTTGGAAGTCGGTTAATAATGGAGATCAAACACCTAACTGAAGTCGAAAAATTTAACCTTGAAAAACTATCTCTCTCATACCCTATTTAAATAATTATGGAAAATTTAGTTTGGAAATCTATCTCTTTCTAAGTAGGGTATTTAGAAAGAGATAGACCACCAAACAATATATTTAAGGCCTAATTTTTTGACTTCAAGTAGGTTTCTGGTCTCCAATTTTACTTATACTGGCTAGTGGTCATCTTATTGTGTATAACAAAAAAAAAGTCATTTATAAAAAAAGTCTCGCAGACAACACAAAATCGGTATTATTGTGTTCCTTGCTCTATTTTGCGGTCCAGATATACAATACCAGATCTTTATGGCAACCATAACATACTCAATTCATATTATAAGAGGTATAACAATAACAATATCATATTTCTGCTAAAAAGCAATGTCGTCAGCGCCAGCCAGTCTATGTAAATAATGGCCTGAAAGAAAATAAACAGTATGCTGAAGACATATTATTATAGACAAAATAGAAATCTGAATAGATTGGATCAGATGTGTATGAAAATAACTTTGTAAATATGTTACTACAATAATAGACATTATTTGAGTTTCCCGACAGATTATTAGCTAAAAGTGCGCACAGTTGTCTATTGTAAATCAATTGATCAATATCATAAGTTAGCTTTCCACGATGCGTGATATTGCGAACGGACGCGGACACCATGGGAAGAATATCGTCCGTGGTAGCGCAGTCAGACATCCGTCGCGGTGCGATCCGCTGCGAGTCGGTAACTTTAAAAATGCGGTAAGAGGTACCCTGCATAAACAGACTTTCTTTAAAAAATACCTCAAGAGCCGCAGCTACAGCGGTATACGTTCTCTTTCACTATGCATAAAAAAGCTTCACATCTCAAGACCCACACAAACTGACACGCACCGTTGGAAGAGCCTTGTGTGCGTTGCGTGGCTGTCCGTGGTCGTCGGCCGTGCGTATTAATCCACAGAATCACGCACCGTGGGAAACCAGCTTTAGAGTATGACTTTATATTCCTAATGGTCATATAATCGCTACTCATGTTTAAGTTGCCGTTGAGTCACTGCTGCTGTCACTGTTAGGTACTTTAAGGCAAAATTACTGTGACAACACGAGACTTAACGCCAACTTAAAATTGAGTAGCGTTTAAGTATTCGGCCATAAGCAACGTAGTTATAGACGATAGATTAATTCAACCAACTGCCAACTGCCTTGTTGGTCTAGTCGTCGCAAGCGCGACTGCTGAGCATAGGGTCCTGGGTTCGATTCCCAGGTCGGGCAGAGTGTTACCGGGTTTTACCATTAGGAATTTCTCAGTAGCAGCCCGGAGTCTGGATTTTTGCCCGGTTAATGGCACTAGGCTCGCCTCCCACATGGACTCAAACATAACTAGCGAAACGAGGGTGTACTAAAAACACATCTGCCGAACCTTTCGGGGAATATAAGGCGTGATTTTATGTTCATTAATTCAAGGGAACAACAGATCTATTGCCTTGTCGTCTTCGGGCCAGAACATGAAATGTTTATACATCTTCTTATTTCTTAAAATTACGGCACAAATGGCCACATATTATTTTGTCTTACCGACACAATATGGTGCTCGGCATATGCGGCGCATGGTACACACGGGGTGAAAATGCAGCGACAAGGTTGCAATATATCTAAGCCGATACAACTCTGCAATAGTGTAGACGACGCATTATTGGTAATCAGTGCCTAGATAAAAATATCTACCTCGCTTTTAATAACTGTGTCAGAACCAAAGTCCCAAGCAAAACTGAATGAGTGGGTCGAGGAACTTCAAGTATACTCCACCAAGAAGAACATAGTCTGCTTAGTTGTCGGCAATAAGATTGACAAACATATCATTTTGGGACCCAGTGCAAATTAAATACATACAACATCTTATAGGGGTGAATCTATCATTACAGTTATAGTTAATATCGGTATGTCAGGATTGGGAGCATGGTAAATAAAGTAAATTAAACAAAAATAGACTCTCCACCACTGAGAGTACTTTTAATTGGGTTAGTGATTAGTTACAGAAGCTAGTTCACAATATATCACAATATAATAATTAATACAAGATCAGAAAATGAGGACAAGCAAACCAGATATAAAAGATCAGACTTCTTCAGCTGTTCGACATGGAATCCCCTGCTTCGTCGAATGACCACTGTTTTTATAACTTCGGGTACGTTGATTAATCTTGACGGTTACCCTCCTATGTCAACATTGTCCAGTGTTACCAGTTATCGATAACATGCATAATATCAGCAAGCACATTGGGTCACCCGCGCGACGGCCCAACGAGTATTCCCATGGAGGGTTGATGTCAGGCAGGCGGCCGGTCATAAAACAATAAGCCAAAACCTTTAACAACATGGATTTACGAATTACATGTTGTGCCGACCCCTTCTAGTGTGGGATAAGGGCAGGGAGAAGAAGAAGACTTTTAATAACTGCCACAAATGCTAACATTGTTTAAACACAGTGAAGTAGGACGCATAATAAAAACGTAATTAGTCTTCACATAAAGTCGATCGCGCGATATGACAGCGTTATGAGCCGTTAGCTTTTAAAACCGTCGCACGTGGCTTCAGTTAATTACTTTCAGCTGAAACCGATGACGACTTTATTGCCCAAACTATACTTATAGCCAAATACTCATCGCTACTCAATTTTAGGTTGCCGTTAAGGCTCGTGCTGTCACTGTCACTTTAAGGCGAAATGAAAGTGACAGCACGAAATTAACGGCAATTCAAAATTATGTAACGTTTGAATATTTGGTCATTATTCTTGCCAAATAAAAGATTTCAATGTATTTTTATTAAGAGGCTAGATTTTATATAGGTAGGTACAATAGATCATAAAGCCGTTGGAGCAGACGAGTCCTGAGTGTAGACAGTAAATCGGCAAGAGGACGCCCCCTAGCCAGAAGGACCGACGACCTGAAGAAGGTAGCTGGGGTGGTTTGGATGCGGATGGTGGAAGACCGAGTGTTGTAGCGCATCTTGGGAGAGGCCTATGTCCAGCAGTGGACTGTGATAGGCTGAGTTGATTTGACAACTTATGTGGTAGTATGTACTACACTCGGGAGCAATAAATCCTGGTCTCTAGAATAAACCTTAATATCTCTGAAAACTTTGTTTAACATTTTAAAATGGTTTTGTCTATGTTGTTGACCCAGATTCATTGCTACTAAGTGTAAGTGAGAACGTAGCGTTCTATGTTTGAAAAAATGCTATTATTATAAATCCTGTAAAACTATTCTAGATTCATAGTCAATATCTCATTTTCATGTCAAAACAAGACTATTCTTGTCTACGTAACTGAATTCCTCCACCTCATGCCTCTAAGCAAATATTGCCTACAGCCATGTCAGTTAATATTAATTACCGAAGTACATAACATGTAGCCATATCATCCGGAAGACGTCAACAGCTGGACATGTTGATATACATTAGTTAATGACCTCGGTAAACCGATGTCTATTATTAATGCCTTAGTATTTATAGAACCTGGAAATCATCCTAAAATAGTCGTCTTCCAATCGTTATCTATACTAATATTATAAAGCTGAAGAGTTTGTTTGTTTGAACGCGCTAATCTCAGGAACTACTGATTGGAATTGAAAAAATATTTTTGGGTTGGATAGTCCATTTATCGAGGAAGGTTATAAGCTTTATAACATCACGCTACGACTAATAGGAGCGGAGCATAAATGAAAAATGTTGCAAAAACGGGGAAAATATCCACCCGTGCGAAGCCGGGACGGGCCGCTAGTTATAAATATAGGTAACCTAGTTTTTAATAACTTCTTAAAAGTACTTTATAAGTTGGCAAATAATCCGACGGCCTACCTGATGGATTGTTGATTGTAGCAGTGATAGCTTAGTGGTGTGACCGTCGTACTATAGGTCTCGTGTTCGAACCTAATGTACGTACCTCTGACCTTTCGAATTCATGTGCGTATTGTATAATTATCACTTGCTTAAAAACGACGTAGGAAAACATCGTGAGGAAACCGGCATGCCTGAGAGATGTTTCTCGACGGCATGTGAAGTCAAGTCAGAGGCCCGTGGGCGGCATAAACTCTGACACCAGGTTAGTCACTAACCACACGAAAAGAAGAAGAACCTGATGGAAAGCCTAGTCGTGGCCGCCTATATATACCTACAACACCAAGAAGATTAATGATGCCTTAACAACCTTCTTCTTCTTCCTGCCCTTGTCCCACACTAGGTGAGGTCGGCACAACATGTATTTCATAAATCCATGTTGTTAGAGGTTTTGGCTTACCTATTGTTTTATGACCGACCGCTTGCTTGACATCAACCCTCCTTGGGAATACTCGTTGCGCCGTCGCGCGGGTGACCCGATGTGCTTGCTGATATTATGCACTGGGTCCCAAAATGATATGCTTGTCAATCTTATTGCCGACAACTAAGCAGACTACACCTCTTGGTGGAGTATACTTGATGTTCCTCGACGCACTCATTCAGTTTTGCTAGGGACTTTGGTTCTGACACATCGTAAACTAATATAGTACCGTGAGCATCTATGTAAAAACTTGATGTCAATGTTCTGTATCGCTCCTGTCCCGCTGTATCCCAAATACCAAGCTTGACTTTAACACCGTTCACGTCCATGACTTTACATTTGTAGTTAACTCCGATTGTAGCTGGGAATGATGAATTGTAGTCTCCCGCTGTGAACGCTGGGATTATGCCGGATTTACGCACACCGCTCTCACCGATAACTAGAATCTTAATGTTGTAACGTTGTTGTGGTTGCCTTGACAACCTTAGAGAGAAAGTTGAAAAATCTCATGTGCCTGTAATTTCACCGGCGGGCGCCTATGCCCTTCAAACCGGCATACAGGAATGCTGGTTGGTGGTAATTGGTATAGTGGTACTTCCCCAGACGAGCTTTCACAAGGGGCTCTGTACTAACTACTATGTTAAAGTAACTAAATCATATCTTACAGATCTTAGGTTGAAATTGTCGCTGGACGCCTTGAAAGTTACCGTTGTATGAGATTCTGATTTAGGGCGATGCCTCATTAGTGCGTTGCGTGACGTCGTCGCAACGGATCCCCGCATTGTATGCCACACCTGCGTAGCGACGACGCACGACGTCGCAGCGCAAGAGGACGACGCACGCACCTCAGTCAGTCTCGTTTGCCCCTCTAGCAGTGGAACACTGTCCGTCGTCGCACCGGAGCTCCGACAGCGCAGCGCATCACCCTCCCCCCGCTTCGTCTCTCGTCCGCCGATCCGTTGAAACGTCGCGTGCGACGACGCAACGCTTTAATGTGGCATGTCATTTAAAATATATGGAAAACGACGCAGCGTTAACGCTGCGACGACGCAACGCACTAATAAGGCAGAGCTCTTAGGTAAGTTACAACTTCGAAGGAGACAAACCTTTCAAGCAATAATCTTACAAAACCACCTTCCTGCTACGCTCATACCATCGGAGTTTCTATACATCGTGTAATGAATATAAATTAATTTCAAATTTGTCGTCTCCAATTATGTCAACAAATTTCAAGGAATAAAACAGAACCCTCGAGCAACAACGTCGTATCGGAATTGTATCAATTTCCTTGACGCAATGTCATTAGGTAAATTATTAAACCATGTCGTCAGTTACGGAGTTAATTAAACATGAATACGAAAGTATTGTTAATTCTGGGTTATGAATAGCAGTATGATGAATCTCTAGTAAAAACACGTCGCTGTGGCAGCGCTGCGGAAGCGCTACGGCTCTGCTTCGTCAACATACTCAACGCTGCCGTAGCGACATGTTTCTACCAGAGAATCTCTTAGCTCACAATATTTCTGCTTATTTACAAATGTAGGTAGGTAGACCAGAAAATGGGCAGCAGCACAATACTGTGATATAATGAGTGGTTTGAAGAACAAGCAGCAATAAGCAGTAAGTTTGTAAGCAGTGATGGCCTAGTGGTGTGACCGTCGGACTGCCAAGTCATAGGTCTCGAACATAAGGCACGCCCTCTGACTTTTCGGATTCATGTGCATATTGTATAATTAAATTAAAAACGGTAAAGGAAAACATCGTGAAGAAACCGGCATGCCTGAGAGATATTTATCGACGGCATGTGAAGCCATGTCAGAGGCACATGGGCGGCATAAACTCACCAGGTTAGTCACTAACCACACGAAGAGAAGAAGTGGTTTGAACCAACGTTTAATATTTTTCGTTACCAGTAATTTAATGTCGGTGTAGTTGGATGAGGAATGATTATTAAATCGGACACCGGTTAGCGCTCGTGGTTCTCAGCAGCACCTAGTAAAAATATATGAAGCAATTGCCGATACGAGATTTCCCAAGGTCCGTTTTTATTTTGGTGATAGAGCTTGTTGTTGTATGAGCGAGTTCACATACACGACAGTATTCCGAATCCAGTAAAAAATACTGGTCCGACATTTTTACATGTTCCGTTTTGTCATCAAAAACTGAATGCCGGAACAGTATAAAAACGGATCCGTACATGAAGATGTATGGAGAAGTATGGGTGCGTTCACACATGATCCGTCATTTTTATCGTATCTTGCCTGCCAGATTCGACGCAGCTGTCTTTTGTTTAACTGAACCATCGATACAGATGTGAACAACACATCCAATACTGACGGGTCCGTTAAAAACGGATCCGCTAAAACGGATCCGCTTTGTGAACCGGCAGTAACCTCACCTAGTCGAGATGCTCAGAATATTTAATAGCGGGTTTTTTTTGCTGACCAAACATGTATATCGCGAATCATTTAATTACTTCTCATTTATTTTTCAGTCACCGATATTGTTTGCAGACCGTACCGTAATATGTATACCTACCAGTAAATTGTAGAATTACTGTTATATGGTGTGACATGTATTGTAGGCATAACGAATAGGCGCAATGTCGAATGATAAACGGTCACCTGGGTGATTGACACGCGAATAAAGTATCAGCTTACACATGAAGATAGGACATGATAAGGTGTGAGCACATTATTCTGGATAGCGGAATAGCTTTTTTTATTTTCCTTCTTTTTTTTCTATTTGACTACTTGTAGATGGTCTTGCGGATCGCTTCTACGCAATCCAGCAGTTATTGGCGAGACTTGAAGGGCCTCCAACCAATGGGGACGAGTAAAATACTTAACCTAAGTTAACTACTACTACTAACATCATGACTTCTAGCAACAACAGCACTAAGGGCGATCCCTAATGGGACTTGGACCTTAGGGCATTGCTGGCAGGAGGACTGGTATGGAGACAGCTTGATGAGACTGGAAAGGCTGAATTATCGGTGTGACTGCGGAGTCAGAAAAGACGACCGGCCCCGTGTCGGCTGAGGGTGAGCACGGTGGATCGGGGACGATAGCGGATTAGCGCATTGATGCTAAAATTAATAGTGACGTAACTAGTGCGCGTCAAGAAGGGGTATCAAATGGTTTAAACTACAAAAATGTCGCAACTAACCGACCACTTTGCACGCTTTAAAATTATGAAATTATAGGTATTCAAAATAACTCCGCTCTAGCGTGGTTTGTGTTAGTTCGTATTATATCACCCTTCACCGCAGCCACAAGTTGCTATGTGGCTGGCCACACGTGGTCGTCAAGACCGTCCAAATGCAAATTGTCAGTCTACTTGTAGTTGAAAATATCACTACGTGTCAAATTTTTTTTTACAATATTACGCCGCGCTGCGACACCGCCACGCTTATGCATAGTGTAAACTTACCTTTAGATAAACTTTCCGTAAACACATTTGGTAACCGTGAAAGTGACTTTTAATGGCTGTAGATAACATAGACGACTTTTATCTCTGAGCGATGTTTTTTTTGATAAATATTTTTTCCTTTTAACGTAATAAACAACGTGAGGTACCTACCTACATTTTAATTTGATTAAACTATAATTTGTAAGACTGCTTCTGAGCAGGTTCTCTAATATTATTTAGTAACCTTTTAAAACCATTAAGGATTAATTTTAAATGGGCCTATATTTTGGAGAAGGTAGGTACTTAACAAGCTAGGTCGGGTACATTTTGTTTTTATTAGTTAGAGAGTACTTATCGTTAAGTTTTCTAATTCCACAAACAACTACAGCTAAGAGCAAATGTTAGTACAGAAGCGACAGTTTAATGTTAGTAGTCACAGCAATTTTCTGTGTACTCTCAGGGATAACACTGCCGTTATAATATACCTTGATTAAATATAATTACCGTAGCGCTTCAAGGAATTACATAAATGAAAAGTACGTAGTAGGTAGGAGACTTGGGGTGCGTTCCTCGAACTAAATTTCGTTTGGATGTGAAAGGCGTAGGATTGAAAATAGCCCAAATTGGAAGACGAGTGAACTGCGAATACCATAGACTGTTTTCATTGATTTATACCAAGAGCTTCATCTTTATTTATATCAATATGCAAAAAGAAAATGCACCACCGTACCATCGCAGTGCCTCGGTCAGCACGTTAATTAAAGTCGGCCCCGGGTGTCATACGAATACCTATGACAGTCGTTACGGGAAGTCAGAAGCCAATTGGATGACATCGGGTTGATTTTTACATTATGTAACCGTTTTCATAACATCACGCCTGTATTTCCCAAAGGGTTGGGTAGAGGTGTATAGTAACACCCTCATTTCGCCAATATGTTTAAGTCCCATGTAATAGGGGGCGAGCCTTTTGCCATCAATCGGGCACAAATCCAAACTCCAGGCCGCTACTGAGGAATTCCACACGGAAAAACCGAATAGCACTATGCCCGACCTGGGCATCGATTTTTATTAAAAAAAAATTATTAAAGATCTGATATTGCCAGGATTTAAAATAAAAATATAACAAGAGGAGGCTTTCGCGACATGTTCCAAAAACGTTAATGGGTAATAAATATTCCCTTTGCCTTATCAAGGCTTAATGACGGTGAGTTTACAAGTATTGTCTACAGGTATTGAATCACTGTGAATGAGATTTATGTATGTAACATCATATCCACATGAGGGTAGAGGGTAGAGGTATGAGTTTCATTTCCATGGAACCCGTAACAATGGACTGTTGACCGTCATCATTCAATAGAACACAACAAAAAATAACCCTTGAATCCCGGAACCCCCGTATTGCTGCCAGCCAGCTATGCTATATCTTTATAGATATAATTCGACTGTACGTGTGTATGTCACTGAACTCCTCCAAAACGGCTGGACCGATTTTAATGTTTTTTTTTGTATGCGCTTGGGTGGCGCCCTGATGGATGTCGGTATGTCACCAATTTTTTAGGGCAGGACGACGTCTGCCAGGTCCTCTAGTGTATACCTGTATTTTCATTTACAGCGAATTTTAATAAACGATCCCAATTCAAATAATCAGGAGTTTTGTGGGTTTTTGACAGAAATTCAATAGAAGATAAGTCAAAAACTTACATCAATACAGAGATTTTGAATTGTGATCGGTTATTAATATCGGCAGTTAAAAGACCAAACATAACATTACGCCTGTATTCCCCGAAGGGTTGGGCAGAGGTGTATAGTAACACCCTCATTTCACCGTTATGTTTAAGTCCCATGTAATTGGGGGCGAGCCTTTTGTTATCGGTAGCTGGTAACATTGGACAATGTTGACATAGGAGGGTAATCATTAAGAGGAATCAACGTACCCGAATTTATAAAAACATTGGTCATTCGACGGAGCAGAGGATTCCATGTCGAACAGCTGAAGAAATCTGACCTTTTATATCTGATTTGCTTGTCCTTATTTTCTGATCTTGTGTAAATTATTATATTGTGAACTAGCTTCTGTAACTTATCACTAACCCAATTAAAAGTACTCTCAGTGGTGGAGAGTCTATGTTGGTTTCATTTACTTTATTTGCCACGCTCGCAATCCTGACATACCGATACTAGCTATAACTGTAATGATAGATTCACCCTTACACGATTCTGTTGTATGTATTTTATACTTTTGCCATCAACCGGGCATAAATCCAAACTCCGGGCTGCTACTGAGGAATTCCACGCGGAAAAACTCAATAACACTTTGCCCGAACTCGGGATCAAACCCAGGACCTCACGATCAGGAGTCGCGCTTGCCAGATCAACAAAGCAGTTAAAGATAATTTTGTTACACAATCCTTTGTTTCGCTCGTCTAGCTTGTAATGGCTACGCTTTAGCGTGAACTAAATCCTTGCTCCATCCACGTCGCCTGAGTGCGAGTATATGTCAGAAAGTTATATGCCATTGTATTATTTTATTGTAACACTCGACCTCATTGTGGAAAGCTATTTCATGTTCTTCGATTTAATGACTCAAATGACGCTAGAAATAGGTTACCCATTTCTGCGTACATAGTGTTAAAGAAACATTTATTAGGTATGATGTTTTAGGGTATTTACGATACAGGAGAAATTCTAGTGTGGGGGCAATGTTTTTCTAAAAAAAAAGAAAAAGTAAGGAACATATCGACGGGTCCTACGTATAATGGTGCAAGTGTAAAAACACAACTTTATAGAAGAGCGGTTTAAAGATCTTTAATATTTATTATATCCCGTATAAAATAATACTGTTATTTCCATTCGTTTGCAAATTTGTGTAACCACGAAACCAAATACATTTTAAAAAAATTGAGTAAAATATTGGTGATTTGAAGGTGATTGATGTAGAAAAGTGGATTTCGCATTTTTACGGGTTGTACCAGTATACGTAGGACCCGTCGATATATTCCGAAAATTACGAATTTCTATTAAACCAGGCAATATTTTTTGCATTGGCAACATTACATTACATTGCATTACACATTCTGGCATTATTACGTTGCCAGAGCAAAAAATATTGCCTGGTTAAGTAGAAATTCGTAATTTTCGGAATATTCCCATCTTCTTCTTCCTGCCCTTAACCCACACTAGGTGGGGTTGGCACAACATGTATAAAATTTCATAAATCCATTTTGTTAGAGGTTTTGGCTTATTGTTTTATGAGCGGCCGCCTGCCTGACATCAACCCTCCTTGGGAATACTCGTTGAGCGTTCGCGCGGGTGACCCAATGTGCTTGCTGATATTATGCACCGAGCCCGAAAATATATGCTTGTCAATCTTATTGCTGACAACTAAGCAGACTATGTTCTTCTTGGTGGAGTCTACTTGAAGTTCCTCGACTCACTCATTCAATTTTGCTAGGGACTTTGGTTCTGACACATCGTAAATTAATATAGCACCGTGAGAGTCCCTGTAAAACTTGAAAAATTTGGTACTTCGTATTCGACATCGTTTACAATAGATAAACGGTGCTATAAACTACAAAATCAAAAAAAAAAAAAAAAAACGGAAAATAAAATTTATTAAATTTATTATTTATATTCGGTTGCCACAGGCGATGACAGATACTACTCGGGCGACTTAACTTGACACCTGGCTCGAATGACGTTGGTGTAAAGTACAATTGGCAAAAAAGTTTTGGTTTCCATTTCATGTTCTTTTAACATTATTATTTCGAATACATAAATCAGTAACAGGTAGTAACATAGACTTGGATAATATTTTGCAATTCAAATCTTTATATACGATATCGCGATCCATTATCAAGGAAATATTGATAAACATTAATAATTAGTATTTTTTATTATGATTTCAATATCGCGATTGTATTACGATTCCGGGATCAAGATTCAATATTATGTATTATTAAGCAGTTTTAGAAAAGGGATTAAGTATTAGGTTAGGTACCTACTCAAGTTCATATTTACAGGGCTAAGATGGCAGCCTCGAGAAAATGCGAGATAGAGATGCGCCTCTCTCTTTCTTTGTACCACAACTCGTTGATATCATGTTGCTCTTCTAAACAGCACATGTAGTACGTAAGTGATATATAGTGATAACCTAATGGTGTGACCGTCGGACTGCCAAGTCATAGGTCTCGAGTTCGAACCCAAGGCACGCACCTCTGACTTTTCGAATTCATATGCGTATTGTATAATTATCACTTGCTTAAAAACGGTGAAGGAAAACATCGTGAGGAAACCGGCATGCCTGAGAGATATTTCTTGACTGCATGTGAAGCAAAGTCAGACGCCCATGGGCGGCATAAACTCTGACACCAGGTTAATCACTAACCATACGAAAAAGAAAGAAAGAAGTACGTAAATACATATTATACCAATGTACACAACTTACGCAACGCTTCGTAAGTAGACATGAATTCGATGTATCAAATTCACATCTAATATCGGTTACCATCCAATTGGATGACATCGGGTGATGTTTACAGTAGGATTTCCCAAAGGTAGGTTGGGCAGAGGTGTATAGTAACACCCTCATTTTGCCGTTATGTTTAAGTCCCATGTAATAGGGGGCGAGCCTATTGCCATCAACTCGGCACAAATACAAACTCCGGGCTGCTACTGAGGAATTCCACACGGAAAACCCCAATAACACATTGCCCGACCTGGGTAACAAACACAGGACCTCACCAAACGTTTTCACCACATCTAAACAACCAGGAACAAATGTCGATTCAGATTCACCGAACCAACCGAACAACGAAATCGTAATAAATAGATAAATTAACGTTCACCTAAAATCCAAACATCTAAAGCAACCTCCAGCAACTCGCAACCGATAGATATTCGCCTTCTCTTTTCAACTTTACGTAGTCCCGGCCGTGAGAAAGAGATGAAGCGTATTATAGCATCCGTTGGGCTACGAATGTTTGGTTGCCGCCATATCAATAACCGTAGATATTGACATCTGTTATCGGTAGCTGGTTACACTGGACAATGTTGATAAAGGAGGATAGTCGTCAAGATGAATCAAACCCAACGTTATAAAAACAGTGGTCATTCGACGGAGCAGAGAATTCTATGTCTAACCGCCGAAGAAGTCTGACCTTTTATATCTGACTAGCTGTGTCCTCACGGCTCCGCCCGTAGCCTATGTTACTCAGTGATAATGTAGCTTTCTAACGGCAAAAGATTTTTTGAAATCGGTCCAGTAGTTTTTAAGTTTATACGTTACATACAAAAATACAAATCTTTCCTCTTTATAATATTAATATAGATTATAGTATTATAGTATAGATTTGCTTATCCTTATTTTCTGATCTTGTGTAAATTATTATATTGTGAACTAGCTTCTGTAACTAACCACTAACCCAAATATAAGTACTCTCAGTGGTGTAAGAGAGGCTATGTTGGTTTTATTTACTTTATTTACTGTAACTGTAATGATAGATTCACCCCTACAAAGATTATGTTAATGTCTTTTACACATGTAAAATTCGATATCGACATCGATGAAAAACCTAAATATGAGGTGGACAACCGTTGCCGTAAAAATCAGATATTACCCATCTTTATTCGTCAGGCAATCTCGTACCTTTCTCTTAAGAGGAAACGCGGGCTGCATAATATTAATAATTTGAATAGGTTTTTGCGACCTAGTTCCGTCCCACCCCTCCCGGAAACCTTCCCAATTGAGCGCGAAAGAGACACCTGCATCTCGGACTGATTTCTCCTGTGCAATATTAACGAAGTCGTACTTCCGTATTTCCCTGTTTCCTTCTTCAAATTTGGATCGATTTTAATATATTTTTCTGTAATATTTAAGTAAGACTTTGGTTGTTTTTGTTTTATTTTTTATATTTGTCAAATTTGTTTGCCAGATATTTGAAAACGGTGGTAAAACCGGTCGATTTTTGTAAAATTTAAACGTTTCTAGTTCTTTTAATAATTATATTATTGACAAAAACAAAACATAGGGACATAGTGGTGGTAGATATATATAATATGGTAAAAAATATTTGCTCTAGTGACTTTATTCAAGGAGGAAACTGAGGAATACGGTTGTATGGACTAAATGCCGACCGCATTTCCTTTTGAAAACCGGCGCTGTGTGGCCAACGGAACAGTTGCGCAACTGAAATTGCCGAGTGAGCCCTCTTAGTAAAGCCTTCTCTTTTTTACAAAGCTTTCTGTAGAGGCCGTGTAAGCATAGCATCACCTGTATTCTTTTCTTTTTCGTGTGGTTAGTGCCTAACCTGGTGTCGTAGCCCACTAGTAAACGTATGTCAATGCTGTTACTTTTGACTAATAAACATTTATTATTATTATTTTTTTTCCCGAATGTGGCGATCACAATCAAAAACCATAAGAGCGCGTTCATATGACACGACTTCAAACGATGTCAACGTGTGCTGGTCGCGTTCGGGCAGTTTTTCGCCAAAAACCGCGCAAACATTGCACCTGTGTGTCATTATTTTATCAGTATTTGCTTCATAAAGCGTCTGGCAGACACCCGGCGACTCAGAGGTTTTGGACCCGCTTGTTAATCACCAGATTACGGGTCACCCAGGCAGACACCAAACTACCAACAAAACTCTCTATTCCCAGTACAAACAACAGTTCTACCTTTAACAGAAACTCAAGACTCTTGTCTTCAGTATCAATCCAATATGTCCCGACATTTAACACTCGTGCTCATTATTCAAGCTTCAATGCTGCGTCCAGACCTGCCGAATGCGCCGCGAATGCGCGCGTATTGCTCGCGTGCAGTTACAGCGTACGTGTGGTGCGCCGCTCTTGTGCAACTCCGGGAAGGCTCCAGTGGGGCGCGCCGCTCGTGCGCACATAGCTTCTTTCGCGTTTGAACTATGAGCCTCAGTTGTGTATTTGCTTCCGAAGATGTCGGACCATACGACTGCCGTTAGCATAATTGTTGCAGCACCGGCTATTTTACTACTGACTAAAACTAAAAGGAAAAACAGAAGACGTTGGTGGCAGGTTCCACGAGCGCCACGCGCGCACCATCTGTGCCGCTCGCTGCGCGCAAGCGGCGCGCGAACGGCGCGAGAGCTTCATACGAACATGAAAATGCACGCGCGCAGTTCGCAAGCGGCTCGCGAGCGGCGCATTCCCGGCGCGTTCGTCAGGTTTGGACGCACCATAAACACACGTCCGTATTAAACCTGTCATGGGGAATTCCTGGCAATCGGATCGTAGTTCATGTTTCAAGACAATGGTGTCTGTTCTGATCACAGTTTATATCTATTACGGCGATGCTACCGTATTGAATAACTATTGCCGAAACATGGATAGGTACAATGATTATATTGTTATGACAGACGCATTCACTGTGGTTTGCTTATAACCACCTATATACTGGGTGTAAAAATAGCCTTAACGACGTCAAGGTCTACGCATACTGTACATCAAACTAAGTAACATACAGCAAAAATAATTGCAGGGAAACGACTTTTATTTTTTGGTATTAAAAACAGCTTTTAATTGTAGCGCACAATGTAAGCGCGCTCGCAGCAGACTGTGCCTATATTTCGATAATGTTGATAATGTTTGTATAGAAGAATGGTAATAATAACATTTAAACTTAGTTTTCGTGAAAAACTTTAAAAAATATGGTGACTTTGATTTTCAATATCTCCGTAACCAGCCGGTTCCCAGGTATGGCCCAATACCAAAAAGTCTTCATAATGATGGGAAGAATACGTGGCTCTCGGCTTCGTTAAGGGTATTTTTACACCCGATATACAATATGTAACGTAATTAACGCACACGCTCAAACACCCCAATTAGAATATTATGTTATAATCATCATACATACACTGAAATGTTTGTTTAACATGTATATGCATTGTTATTTACTAAATTAACGTTGTTGAAATAAGGTTTATTTTTCTTTATTTTGTATTAAATGACGGAATTTGTATTAATACAAATAAAAATGCACTTTTAAAAGTCTTTTTGCCTTGATTTATGGTCTATTTCAGTTTGTTTTGACTGTACAGGGGTAATGTGACTAATTTCCGTAGTTTTAATTATTTTTGGGATAAAAATTACCTATATTAAAAATTATAGTAATCGATTCAGTAAACGATTCTGAACAAACTACTTTCAGGATGTGCGTTAATTATGTTACATATTGTGTATAAAAATAAATCCCTATTTCCCTTGGTCACGCCACAACTTGAAAACAACTTTACCGATTGAGGTCAAATTTACACAACGTATTTGTTTTGTCGAGACAATGGTTCGTAGCAATGCTGGGAATCGATAGGTGGCGCTGTAGTCAAATTATTTACGCGGGCTCAGCCGCGGGTGAACAACTATTTTATTTATAAAAATGTGATGTATCTATTTTCATTCTATTTTCGTTTATACAGCAACTCAACGTCTGCCAACCCGCACTAGGTCAGCATGGTGACCTAAACCCTTCTGATTGTGAGAAGATGCTTGTGCCCAGCAGTGGGACAGTAAGTAATAGGTTGATTATGCTTATGCGTGTGTTTAAAAATATCCCTATCGCATTCCAATCTATTGTCAAATGAATGGCTACTGTCATTTGGTTTGCCGCATTGCCGCTGTAATTAATTTCACCCTCTGACTCAAAAATGGAAGCGACCACGTTTATAAATGTAGTGTAAAGGCCTGGTCAGACAGAGAGCGTGACTGGGTGTGATACTCACGTCGCGTGTTGATCGCGTGCTTTTGGCGTGCGAATTACTATGACAATGTATGAAAGACGCCACAGAGAGACTGCCACGCGAAGCTTGGCGTGGTGTGGTGTCTTCCATACATTGTCATAGTAATTCGCACGCCAAGAGACTGCCACGCGAAGCTTGGCGTGGTGTGGCAGCCTCTGTGTGGCGTCTTCCATACATTGTCATAGTAATTCGCACACCAAGAGACTGCCACGCGAAGCTTGGCGTGGTGTAGCAGTCTCTTCGTGGCGTCTTCCATACATTGAATTGAATTAATTGAAATGAATTAATGACGATGTATTCACTTAAAAATTTCTTAGAGCTAAGTACATTGCCCCACAAAACTGCTTACACAGTTTAACTGTGAGATCGTTGAGTCTCTCATACATAGTAAAACATAATTAGGTACATCTATAACCTATATGCAACTTAATACCACTTACATAGTTTCCAATAAATGTTTTTTAAGTTTACGTCCGAATTTTTGTTTATTATTTATTGTCATAGTAATTTGCACGCCAAGACCGCGCGATCAACACGCGACGTGAATATTACACCCAGCCACGCTCTCTGTCTGACCAGGCCTTAAGGAACTAATCGCATTGATCAGCGTGCATTCGCAAAAAGCTGGATGGTATTTAGACGCATCATCTGTGAAAAAAATCTCGATCGAGTGCATGCAGTTGCGGAAGCTATGATTCCCTGAATCGAAGGTAAAAGTATGCGTTCACTTGTTTATACATAATGCCTATTTTCTATATGTAAAATGCCTTGATGCTTCGTGTTTAGTCCCTTATACATCCCATTCCATCCTTTACAGAACTCAATTGACTAACTTTACAACATTTTTACAGTCTTGTTCAATGCGGAACCATTCGGAAAAGTCGTTTAAACCGGCTTTTTATTATCCTGTTGATAGATGGCAGCACCGGCTTATCACGCATCGTCGTCGATGGGCCCACGGCTGCTGAAGGCTATGAGGGTGGTAAAATAAGCTGGAACGGCATTATCCGGGTAAAAACTATAAAGATACGGATCGATTTAGGTCGGTGTGGATACTGTTTTACGATTATGTAGTAACTATCGTACCTGGTGTAGGCTTTTGGTACGAAACTTTTTTATTTCTAGGTAAGGATATAAAACTTGATACGTAGAAAGGATAGACCGTCTTGTCACACTTTAGAGTGGCTTTAAGAGACAACCCTCAACAAGCATGTGCACATAAAATTTAGCACGCGTGTACTTACGGGAGGATAATGAAAAACACTTTTAATCGTACACTACCTATATATATTTTAATAATAATTACAATTAGGTCAGCACGGCGTGGTTCGTGACAACGCGAGGAGTCCAGGGTCTTCTTATGCAGGTGTAGTTCTCAGCTTGGCAGCTGCCGCGGACGATCTGCAGCCCGACCTTTTATAGGCCTGGACCTCCGCCAGTCGCCACCACCCATCACAATAATCAGCCCATTACTGTTCCACTGCTGGACACGGGTCTCTTCTCAGAATGAGAAGGGTAAGGTCTACACGGTAACTCCACATAAATTATATACACCATATAATATCATGAATAAAACTACTTGCCTATGGCTTGTTTAAAAACACCACACAAGCGCACCAGTTGATAAGCTAAGTCCAGCTTTTTCTCTTCTGTCGACACGAGCTATATGAGAACTCATACTGTGGTGAAAAGACTCAGCAAGATTGGTAGCGGGCCTGACTACCCAGAGTGCGCTGGGGTTGCTTAAGCATCGTTGCTCGTGGAGGCTCTTTTAATGTGTGGAAAAACGAGGTATGGTATTCCTCCAACAAAAAGGGAGGATCCTCCTACCAGGCGGGTTTTATGCCTGGCGGGCTACTGCCCAACGTTTGATGTTGGGAAGTTGTATATATATTGTCTGCGTGTCAAATCTTGATACCGCGATGCAGGATTTGTGACGTTTCATTTGACAGCTGTCATTGTTGTCGCTGTAGTCTGCTAGACAATCGTCGTGCTGCGTAGTTCTCATGTGGCGTGATAGATGCCGCCACAAATGCACCCCTGAAACGTTTTGATGACGCCGAAGATAATTCCACGCAAATTGTCTTCACTCATTGTGAGTGGTATTTAACTTCTCATAAATTATATGGACCATGAAAGTATAGGTAAAAATGGAGAGCACACTATGAATAGGTACTACTGAAACTGAAAACATTTGAAAACATTTGAAAGTATAGGTAAAAATGGAGAGCACACTATGAATAGGTACTACTGAAACTGAAAACATTTGAAAGTATAGGTAAAAATGGAGAGCACACTATGAATAGGTACTACTGAAACTGAAAACATTTGACCTTGATTATTTACTTTTGAATTCTGTCTCTTTCTAAATACCCTACTTAGAAAAAGAGGGAAAATTTAGTTTGGAAATAACATAAAAATCACGCCTTATATTTCCCGAAGGGTGCACCAGAGGTGTTTTGGTACACCCTCGTTTCGCCACCTATATTTAAGTCCCATGTAATAGGGGGCGAGCCTATTACCATTAACCGGGCACAAATCCAGACCCCGGGCTGCTACTGAGAAATTCCTAATGGAAAAACCCAATAACACTTTGCTCGACCAGGGAATCGAATCCAGGACAGTCAACAGTCGCGCTTGCGAGCACTAGACCAATAAGGCAGTCAATCTTTCTCTTACTAATTAGGGTATTTAGAAAGAGACAGAATTTAAAATTAATTATTCAAGGTCAAATGTTCCGATTTTCAGTAGATGTTCGTAATGTGGTCTACATCTTACATTGTATCGTGGGTGCGTTTACAGACACAAATCTTCACATGCACAAACACCCATACCCGGAACAACTATCTGTAGGCCATACAAATATTTGTTCCGTGTGGGAATCGAACCCACGACCCGCAGCGCAGAAGCCAATCGCTTAGCCACTGCACCAAACGTGTCGTCAATCTTTAGCTATACCTTCATTGTATGGACAGTGTTTTGTTATCATATATCTCCTAATATATTATATCGTTTGAGTATTTGGCCACAAGCTTTTCATGTGGCCAGTTATTGAGTTTAAAACAAAAGTTGTCCGATCTCCGCATCTCTTCATACCGATAATTCAGCCCTCATCAAGCTGCCTTATCTGTGTGTGACGTCATGACGCAGGTGAACCTGTGACATATTCAGCCGATTATTCATGTTCAGAGTGAAACAAAAAGGTTACAAGGCTGAAAGTAATTATGTTTTGTTGTGTTGTAACAAAAGCGGTGTTGAAGCTAGAGTTGTCTGAAAAATATGCCTGAATTGAAGGTTAATATATTAATTATAAAACGGTGCAGAAAGTTTATAGTTTTATAAAAATGAAATACATACCTACGGTAATAAAATCCACTAAAACTTTCCACTTTAAAATAAACAACCACAGGAGATGTTGTCGTATTTGTCACAAAAATGCAACTGACCTATTTTTTAAATTGCAATTAAGTTATTACCTACCATTGAGACCCTATGACTCATCGATCTGGAATGTGGTATGTAAACAATTTCTGGAATCGGGGGTGGGGGGGTGTTGTTTACTGAAAACTGTCGTTAAATTCCAGGAAATTGATAATGAATTTTGTCCACCTGGCTTGTTCTACGGGACACACTGTGCGTCCGCAAGACCATCTTGTGTGGCGAGCACTTAAGATAATTGACATCAATCTACGCTCATCTAAAAAAACGAGGTAATACGATAATATGAATAAAAGCTAAAAAATAATACCTAAAATAATTGTACTTCCAGGAAATTATCGCGCAACAAAGGTTGTGGAAACCCACTCGAAAAAAGTACATTTCAATATTCATAAAGCCATTACTTCCGTACAATAAAGCTGATGAAAAAATTCACCACAATTCAATTAATGTGTGTTCTGATACAACACTCGGGGAGCTTTTGTAAGCCTCATTGCACATCGTTATTTACAAGATTAACTTCATATTTATGAAGGTTTACGGTTTACTCACTCGGTCAAACTCGACTTACGACTTCACTTGTTCAGCTCATGACTAACGACTCCGTTTGGGTCCGGAACGAGTAGAGTAATCTTGAAAAATGCACGTGATTAAATCTATACTTCTATACTAATACATATTATAAAGAGGAAAGATTTGTATTTTTGTATGTAACGAATAAACTTAAAAACTACTGGACCGATCTCAAAAATTATTTTGCCGTTTGAAAGCTACATTATCACTGAGTTACATAGGCTATATTTATTAATAGAATAAAACTTCTTGCGCGGGCGGAGCCGTGAGGACACAGCTAGTCATAAATATTACGAAAGTGTGGCCCAGAAAAAAAAACTTGGTTTATTATATTTTTCACGCATAAGCATCGCATAATTGTAACACAGCTGGGCACGGGCTTCTTTTCAGAATTAGAAGGTATTAGGCCTTGGTCCACCACGCTGCCCTTATACGGATTGGCAGACTACACACCATCGACAACTTTCTTTTTTTAGGGTTGCGTACCCAAAGGGTAAAACGGGACCCTATTACTAAGACTCCGCTGTCCGTCCGTCCGTCCGTCCGCCCGTCTGTCACCAGGCTGTATCTCATGAACCGTGATAGACAGTTAAAATTTTTACAAATGATGTATTTCTGTTGCCGCTATAACAACAAATACTAAAAAAAAGAATAAAATAAATATTTAAGGCGGCTCCCATGCAGCAAACGTGATTTTTTTACTCGTTTTTATAGATAACTAGCTTTTGCCCGCAGCTTCACTTGCGTATTTTTTGTCACCCCCTTAGGGGTTGAATTTCGAGAAATCCCTTCTTAGTGGATGTTTACGTCACAAAATGAACCTACTGTCAAAATTTCAAGTTTCCAACCCCAGCCGTTTAGGCTGTGCGTTGATAGATCAGTCAGTCAGTCAGCTTCTCCTTTTATAAGTACCTATAGATAATGGTACGGAACCCTTCGTGCGCGAGTCCGACTCGCACTTGGCCGGTTTATTTTGTAATCTCAGTTGTGCAGGTTTCCTCACGATGTTTTCCTTCACCGTTAACGCTAGTGATAATCAAATTCTGATGCGCATATGAATTCGAAATGTCAGAGGTGCGGGCTGGGATCGAAGTCTGACCCTCCTGTATGGTAAGCAAGAGTTCAACCGCTAGGCTAGCACTGCTTTTCTTCATGATGCTGTCGATATACACAATATATGCAATGTGCATATTATTATATATTCATGTATCAAACACAGTTGATTGCGCAGCTTCAAATTCAAATTCAAATCGTTTATTTGCTAGAACATGGTATAGAATAGAATAGAATAGAATATACTTTATTGTACACCAAAATTGTAACACAGCTCTTATACAATAACAAACATTAAAGGGTACAATGGCGGTCTTATCGCTGATAGCGATATCTACCAGACAACCTTTGGATGAACAGGAAGTCAATGAATAAGATAGAGGGGGTAGTCCATGGTGTACTGCTGCAAAATATATACTACACACCATACATAGACATATTACTTACATATAGGTATATATATATACATTTATAAATATTGTAATATATATATGATATTATATAATTATGTGATAGGGAAAACAAGGTAGATTGATGATGAGGTAGGTACTAATTTATGAGGAATTAGAAACTTGTTGAGAGAAGAAATGGTCTTTAACAAATTTTTTAAAAGAATGTACAGTGCAGTGTTATAGATTCCGACATATTCTACCATATTATGCGGCGTGCAAATTTAAATGAAGTTAATAATGGTTAAAATTATATTACATAAATTAATACACACAATTTTATATAATTACAAAAATGTCACCTATTTTATATTATCTTGTCGTCTATAAATTCTTTAACACTATAATAAGTTTTGTTCAATAATATGTCAAATAACTGTTTTTTAAATAATGTAAGGAGTTGTTGAGCAAGGCTTTGAGGAAGATTGTTAAATATTTTAATACACATACAGTACACGTTTCTTTTATATATTTCTAGACGTATTGGGGGCATGCATAATCTGTTTTTGTGCCTGGATCGACTATTTACATTATCACTAAATTTTCCAAAAAAAAATGGGGATACTGTTTTACAAATAAACAGATTTCAAATATATATAGACACGGCAATGGATTCTGCAATATGTATCGCAATAAGCTTATTGCTTTGCTTCAAATAAACTTAGACGCTGAATTTAATAAAGTTGCATAGAAAAGTATACAAACTAACATTTTTCTCCCATTTTCATATACGTTATTTTAAGATTTATCTCAAGTTATTACCAGCTGTATTCTCGTGTTTAAATTTAAAAAAGTACTTCATGTCCTTCATAAGATTTGATTTGATTGGTTTAACCTTAGGATATCGGCATTGCCCAGTAACTGGGTTGCGGAGGTCTGATGGCAGTCGTTTCGTGTAAAATACTGGTATTCAGCCGCATCTGGTTAGACTGAAAGCTGACCCCAACCTAATTGGGAAAAAGCTAGGCAGAAAAGTCCTTCATAAGATTTAAAATGCATCAAAGCTAACGACAATGATGTCAATTCTGTTGCACACTTTGACAGGACTAAACTAAACTAAGGGTGTTTGTCTCTTTCTGTTTCAATAGAAAAAGAAAGTGACAGTTGCGTTTAGTCTAGTTTAGTACTGTCAAAATGTGCTACAGAATCGACACCACTGACGCCAATTATCTTGTTCACGAACTAAATTAAAATGAGCGAATTGTTATATTTTACTATCAGACAGCGCGAGAAAAGGACGGTGATAGATAAGAACTAATTTAGAGATGCAAACTAGTTTACGCCTTGAACTTCACCGTGTTTTTAGTCGACACATTCCGACGAGTTGTCTGTATAGAAATTTCAGTTCCAACTAAATTTGACAGCGCTTACATCTGTCTCTTTCTTATTTTATAGGAGTGAAAAAGATGGCTAAACCCAAACTAAGTTTAGTTTGTCCGTAACAGAATCGGCACCACTGACTACTTATTCAACGGAAAATATCTTTAGATAGGTCCACAACACATGATACAATACAATTTCGATCACAACAATAGTAGCTACTCCTTTCGCTTCATCCACATTCATACATCTTGTCATACACGCACGCCGGTTGAGAGTACTACGCACCTTTCCGTTGTGAAGAACATCACCGATAACATCGATGTATGTCCTTCTAGGACGTAAGGGTCGTAGCATGTGGCGTTCTACAGTTTCTGTCTACCCCCATGGGAAAAAGGCGTGAGTTTATATTTATATCGTCGCTGGGCACTGAAAACCTCGCAAAGCACAAATTCGTTTTTATATTTATAACGAACGTGCACAGCTCAGAGATGAAATAGATTGATGAATAGATAATAAAAAAGAAGAACCTTACATCTACACTTCATTTTTTTTTAGCATGGGGTCCTGGGTTCGTTCCCCAGGCCGGGCAAAGTGATATTGGGTTTTTCCATTAGGAATTTCTCAGTAGCAGCCCGGAGTCTGGGTTTGTGCCCGGTTAATGGCAATAGGCTCGCCCCCTATTACTTGGGACTTAAACATAACTGGCGAAACGAGGGTATTACTAAAAATACCTCTGCCGAACCCTTCGGGGAATACATGGCGTGATGCTATTATCTCCTCCTGTAAAATGACGCTCATTGCAATTACGAGGTTTTCACTGCACAGCGACGATATGTTATGTATGTATGTATGTAGTAGCTACCATACTCTTTTAATATACCCTCCACACTACACCAATATATTGCATTTCAGTTCCGAATGACATTATTTGTGGTCGAACGACGGCACTGCGCGTCATGGCGGCGTGTGGCGACACTGTTGACACAAAGCGTCGTTGTACCGTCGCGTCGCCGCAACCAATCGAAGCGAATTCGACCACATATTTGCATGAAATGTCCACTGTGAAAATGTACACACGCTTTTGTAGCTAAAATTGCGTTTGAGCTGATATTTAATGGGAATATGTAGCTTGCATGATGGGTTGGTAGGGCTGCCAACCGTTCCGGTTTCTTCAGATTTCTAGTTTGGGTGGGAATCCGGGGTCGTACGGGGGGGTTCTCAAATAGTGCTCGGGTGAAACCCGGACATACGGACTGCTGATCGTGAGGTCCAGGGTTTTGTTCCCCAGATCGGGCAAATGGTTATTGGGTTTTGCCGTACAGAATTCTTTAGTAGCAGTCCGGAGTTTGGATCTGTACCCGTTTAATGGCAATAGGCTCGCCCCCTATTACATGGGACTTAAACTTAACGGCGAAATGAGGGTGTTACTATACACCTCTGCCCAACCCTTCGAGGAACACAGGCGTGATGTTATGTTATTTTAAACTAAACAAACAAGGTATTCTGATGCTAAGCCTTTTAGCTAAAAATTTACAAGCTTTGACCACTAAATTCATGTTATGAATATCCCAACTTTTACTCAACATCACACATAACTCCTCAACCTTTATAATAGCGATTTACTAAATTCACATTTTATAACCTCAAAAATTAAACTATAAAAACCTTTGGAGCTAATTTTGAAGTCCCTTTATCCACATTCCTGATGTAAAAGGTCTGAAGGGACCTTTACCACAAAATAGATAGGTACAGAAGTCAATCTACATGCAAGTGCGCTCGAGCAACGCACACATAGACACTGCTCACGGACACGATATCTCGGACTGTTTGGGACTAGTGTGCGAGTGAGTGCGAGCGCAAATGCCATGCGCTTGAGAGAGATAGATATATAGATAGAGCGACCGCCGAGCGTAGGTATGAAAAGTGAAGTACATACATGTGATTGACTTCTGTACCTATCTGTTTTGTGCCTTTACTGTGAAGTGGGTGTAAACCCTAAGTACTGGTTTGAAATACTTATTAACACACGTTAAAGGTCAACCTTTCAGAGGTGGCATTTAAGTCAAGTCTAGGGATTGACGTGTTTATTTTTTGATCATTGATACTCCATAAAGGTTTTAGGTAGGCACCTGCTACATTTTTTACTAGCTGTGTCCTCACGGCTCCGCCCGCGTAAGAAGTTTTATTCCAGTAATAAATATAGCCTATGTCACTCAGTGATAATGCGGCTTTCTAACGGCAAAATATTTTTTGAAATCGGTCCAGTAGTTTTTAAGTTTATTCGTTACATACAAAAATTACAAATCTTTCCTCTTTATAATATTAGTATAGATATACTTATTTTTTATAAAAAAACTGACCCTCTCTTGAGTTCCCACATTCAAGTACCATGCGGTAAAAGAACGCCCAAATCTGGAAGAATTCTCTGTAGGCTATGCTAATATTTTATCGTTGCGGGGACCGACCCAGTTACCTTTAGCACTGGAAGCCAAAGCGCAAACTACACTACTAAACTTTTTTCTAAGACAAGTAGAATTTGAAATTGTGACAACTAAAAAACAAACCTATTTACTGTTCAATCTGTGTGTCGGAGAATTAATCATTTAGAAAATAAAGGAGGGTAGTCGTCAAGATGAATCAACGTAACCGACGTTATAAAAACAGTTGTCATTCGACGGAGCGGGGCATTCCATATCGAACAGCCGAAGAAGTCTGACCTTTTATATCTGACTTGCTTATCCTTATTTTCTGATTTTGTGTAAATTGTTATATTGTGATATATTGTGAACTAGCTTCTGTAACTAATTACTAACCCAAATACAAGTACTCTCAGTGGTGGAGAGTCTATGTTGGTTTTATTTACGAAATACCCGCTTTGCCTTCTGATAAGCAAACACTGGTCTAAACTGTAATGCTATACTCAATGCTAACAAACTCTATAAACGGTGTGTCTGCGAAATGTATATACTCGTAAAAGGGGAAACTGACTGACTGACTGACTGATCTATCAACGCACAGCCTAAAGGCCTAAACTGCCGGCATTAGAAATTAAAAATGTTGGTAGTAGGTACCTAACGCAGGCATCCACTACGGAAGAATTTTTCAAAATTCCTTCCCTAAGCAGTGAAAAAATCACGCAAGCAAAACTGCGGGCAAAAGCTAGTGTTTAAATAAACTTCTTTCGCAAAAATTAAAATTAAAACATATGTTTGGCAATAACAATTGTTGTGTCCTATAGGGGTGAATCTATCATTACAGTTATAGCTAATATCGGTATGTCAGGATTGCGAGCATGGTACATAAAGTAAATGAAACCAACATAGACTCTCCACCACTGAGAGTACTTTTAATTGGGTTAGTGATTAATTACAGAAGCTAGTTCACAATATAACACAACATAATAATTTGCACAAGATCAGAAAATAAGGACAAGCAAATCAGATATAAAAGTCAGACTTCTTCGGCGGTTCGATATGGAATCCTCTTCTCCGTCGAATGACCAGTGTTTTTATAACTCCGGGTACGTTGAGTCATCTTGACGATTACCCTCCTATGTCAACGTTGTCCAGTGTTACCAGCTACCGATAACACTACCTACGTACTTAATTGTTCTGTGGTTATCAATTAATCAAAATGTTTGTAGTATCAGTATTACGAACATTAACACCGTTAACACCTCATAAGACGAAATCAACAGCAGCTTAAATCCTTAATACTTCGCGTCCATATTGGTTTAGCACTCCATTCGAACTGCACTAGTCAAGAGACAGATAATCCAGCTTCCTCAGCGATCTATTTCATATTGGTGGTTTACGAAGCCTCGATATAACTCCCATTGTTAGCTCGGATGCAATTCTGGACTGTTATTATACTTGGTATTGAAATATTCTGTACATAGTCTAGACTACCTCTCTACATATACGAAGATTTCGACTATACTAATATTATAAAGCTGAAGAGTTTGTTTGTTTGTTTGAACGCGCTAATCTCAGGTTGGAATTGAAAAAATATTTTTGTGTTTAATTTTCATTTATTCTGACCAATTCCAATGAAATCACGATACAAGTTTTATTTTTGTTTTTTTTTGTTTGACTATCCTCGTGGATTTCCCTCGCCCGGGGAAGACGAGGGTGTCTGCCGGACTCTTACCGGCTAAAAACCAATGGTGTCCCTCCTTCCGATCTAAGGCCGGGGTCGCGGGATTCGCTATTGCATGCATCGCAACCGGGTCTCGGTCCACCAGCTTCTTCTGGTGGACCTCTCCAGTGGTGAGGCAATTTCTCCCCTGCCCCACTTCCTTCTGAGAGGCGCGCGCGGAACACGGCGCGCCATCCTCCCGGGCCTCGGATCGTAGGTACCTAGCCTAACTGCACGCTTTCAGAATTGACCCCTTAAGGGAAATCCACTGTTTTTGTGGTTCTTGGCGGGAAACCTTACGGTGATAACGAAGCCAAGTGTGGTGTGGACCCGGCACACCAGTCCTTTGTCAGCCGGTAGGGGTTGGGTTCACCGGCCTTGGGGGATCTCCTAGTCGGCCCCGACCTATAACCCGCTCTCTCCACAGCATTCCCAAGGTAACTAGGGCTGACGCCCAGTTACTAAGGGACTTAGGGAACCTGTCCGCACATTAAGATTGGCGGCAGGAATTCAAGCTTAGGGCACACCGTAAGCACACAACCTCCCTGTTTATACCCAACAGGGAGGGTTACACATCCCCGGGCTATCCCGCCTGAGGAGTTAGGATATAGGCCCTTCAGGCAATTCGAACAACACACTAGTGCAGCTACCGAGTTTGTTTGTGATTTTCTTCTCGGTAGTTTACCACTAGGAAAATCGTAAGGGAGGGCTTTTTGCGGGAGTTGTTCGCCCGGGCGACACGTACGTGTCTCCTCGCGGCCGGTTAGGAGTTTAGTCTCCCCCCCCCTCTTCTATCGTTGTATTCTTTCTCCGCCACCATGACGGACGTCTTAATTGATTCACTTTATACCGTCCTTAAGGACATTGTCAAGAAACAGCCCCATCTAATAGCCGAGTACAGCAGGCAACTCCCCTCAGGAGTCACTGCTGCCTTAGGCTGCACCGTCAAGGCCCCTGCGCACCCCGCGCCGCCCCCCCCCGCGCACCTCGCGCCAACCCCTACGCCCTCCGCGCCACCCTCCTCCACCCCCTCTGGCTCGAACATCACTTTTAGCGACGTGTTTGAGACCCCCTCCTCCCCTCCTCCCACTCGAGCGTCTTCGGCTGCTCCGACTGTGGAGGAGGTGATGGAGGACGAGATGATGGAGGACGATGGTGACGAAGAGTTCGAGACCGAGTCAGAGGAGTCGATGACCTCTGCCTCTGAATCCACTTCCTCCGAAGACGACTATACAGTCATCGGAAAGGGGAAGAGGAAGAAGGGCAAGGCTCCCTCCAATGCTTCCGCACCCAAGAAGGTGGTGGCCTCTAAGACCACCCCTCCCCCCTCGGTGAGCGCCTTCCTGGCGGAGCGCCCGCCAAGCCCCATGGCCACAGCCACCCCGGCTGTGGCAAATACAGCCACCCCGGCTACGACCGCCCCGGCCACCTCGGACGCCCCTACTAAGTCCCGACCTCTGCCACCCTTTTTCATCCATGATAAAGGGTTGTGGCTAGACATATCCAAGGCGATGAACGATCGCCATATTCACTACACCAATGCCCGAGCTGTACAGCTGGGCATTAAGGTCACGGTCCAATCCGAACAGGGTTACCGTGATATGGCCCATCTCCTCCGCGACTTGAAGGTGCCTTACCACACCTACTCGCTCAAGGAGGAGCGCCCCGTTAGGGTCGTCATTAAGGGCGTACCCGTTATCATCCCCACCGACCGCATTAAAAGTGACCTCGAGTCACAGAACGTTCCCGTCCAGCAAGTGCACCGCATGCACCGTAAGAACGGTGGAGAATCATACGATATGATTCTCGTCGTATGCGACCGCACGGACGGCCATAACCCCATATTTAATATCACATCGACCTGCGGCCTCAATGGCATCAGAATCGAAAAGCCCTATGCGAGTGGCATTGTTAACCAATGCCACAACTGCCAACTATACGGCCATGCACAGCGGAACTGCTTCGGGAAGCCTAGATGCGTCAAGTGTCTGGGTAACCATGGAACAGCCGACTGCTCCCACCCTAAAGACCGGACTCAGTGCACGGAACCACCTAGCTGCGTTCTCTGCGGTGAGTCAGGCCATCCAGCTAATTACCGCGGATGCCCCAAAGCTCCCAAATCCTCGGCCCCTAAGTGGTCCTACAGGAATCAGGTCAGGCGGCAACGAGAGGCCCCTAGCCTCTCGCAGCCACCCCCTGTCTCTCTCAGCCCTCAGCGCCCCAGCCCCTGGAGCGCGCTGAACCACCAGGCCCATTTCCCGGCCTTAGGTCCGTTTAAACCTCCCCCGCGCCCCCTGTTAGGCCCATCACGAAGACGGCCGCGCCTCTCGCGACCCCTCCCACCAATAGAGCTCCTCCACCTGGAGCACCCACCCCAGTCGTGGCCCCCCCTCTTCGCCCCGCGACCCGAACCCTCCCGCCGAGACCGGCGTTTGATCCCTATGACCCCTTCTGGGTCATCACGAGCACCTTCGGGGTCTTCCATAGCCCCCGAGGGATTCAAATGTCTAAAGACATTATAGCCTGTAGAGGCGATTACGGTTCACTCGCCCGGGTATATGCCTCATACCCGGACGTAACACAAGCTCTTAGGAACTTGCCTCATAATGCGTAGATTAGGGCCTAGTTGTCTTAACTACAAACACACAACCGACGCGCACCCGGCCCCGCCGTCGAGGCCCCTGCGAAACTCATGTAATATCAACCCCGACCCTTGCTCGACGAGCCAGCCCGCGTGCTGAGCCACTAGCTATAAAACAGTCCCTAATTAAATTAACCCAGCCCGACCCTTGTTATTTCTCATAGCGACGCACTAAGCCGAGGTTCGAACCCCGCAGGGGGTGCCCTTAGTGTCCGGTCGTTATTCACCTTAGTTTGTAAGCCCTGGCTGGGGGCCTTAATTTTGGCCACCACAGGAATAGTCCGGTTAAGCATAAATAAAGCTCTCGGAGCTTTGAATGCGAGTGGTCCTACCTAAAAAAAAAAAAAAAAATCAGTATTTTCACAATTATATCGACACAACTGTGGTTAGCACATTTAAATTATTCATTTCATTTCAACGAAGGATCTGTTACAAATCTCATTTCACGGAATTGGATCTCTTAAGTACACCTTAATTTATGTAACAACATTGCCATTTTCGTCCTGCCAACTTTATAAAATACTAGCGGCCCGTCCCGGCTTCGCACGGGTGGACATTTTTCCCGTTTTTGCAACATTTTTCATTTATGCTCCACTCCTATTGATCGTAGCGTGATGTTATATAGCCTATAACCTTCCTCTATAAATGGACTATCCAATACAAAAAGATTTTTTCAATTCCAACCAGTAGTTCCTGAGATTAGCGCTTTCAAACAAACAAACAAACTCTACAGCTTTATAATATTAGTATAGATTCAATTTCTCATGAGGCTCTCGTGAAATTTACTTAATTTCTCAGAAGGTTTGCTAAACTTATCAAGATTTCGATTTTAAAGCAATAATATTTGATCTTTATAATAGGACGTCCTCCTCGTGATGGTATTAATAATAGAGATGAAATTGAGTCCTATGATAACACAGTATGTATGCTCAAGAAAATTGTTATATTAAATTGCAAAACTGTGACGTAGGTATCAATTTGCTGTTTACAATGGCAGCATATTTTGAGTAGTTCCAAATCAACACCAGTTGGCGCCACTGCGAATGTAGACCTGTTAAAACTTTGTATTGTACAGTCAGCAACAGGTGACGCTGAATGAACACTATTCAGTTACAATACCTATTAGGTATGTTGTAATTTAATTAGCTTTACAACGTACCATAAATTACTGGCTAATGTATTAGACATTGACATTTTGGTTGAGTATTTGACATTGATAGGTCTACATAACAATAGCGCCATTTCATGCTGCCATTCAACCAATCATACCAGTATTATTTAGATATAATTATAGTTGAATTATAGTTGATTGACTGGCTTGTTGGTCTAGTGGTCGCAAGCGCGACTGCCGAGCATGGGGTCCTGGGTTCGATCCCCAGGTCAGGTAAAGTGGTATTGGATTTTTCCATTAGGAATTTCTCAGTAGCAGCCCGGAGTCTGGATTTGCGCCTGGTTAATGGCAATAGGCTCGCCCCCTATTACATGGGACTTAAACATAACTGGCGAAACGAGGGTATAACTATACACCTCTGCCCAACCCTTCGGGGAATACGGCCGTGATGTTATATTATAAACGAATAATAATTTTATTCAAATTCATTAGAACTAAAATAATACAAAGTCATAAATACATTATATTCATACATGTGTTACTTGCCTGAACTAGGTAACCCTGTGTTTCAGGCGAGAAGAGCAAACTTAGTCTAATCTAAAATAATCATACATTTATTATATAAAATAAAATAATAATCTAAGGTAATGGTTACGTAAACAATGTAATAAAAATGATTGACAAAGTAACATAATCCCTAGTGGCTACAATCTTCTTAACTTAACGAATTACTTAATGTATAATAAAAAATACAAACAAAATCTATTTCATCATCTTCCTGCCCTGGTCCCAAGAAATTATGTTAAAATTATAGTTTTTATTAGACTCAACATTGATCGCGATTCTATTAGCCATAATTATTATAGATTTGCGCCAATTGCAGTCCAGTCTGCAATATAAACTGGGGTAAGTATTCCATGGACAAGTCAAGATACTGTGCATCCAAGTAAAACGTGTCACGGCGCGGCGGCGGAGCACCTTGACGATCGCCATTTAAACATAAAATAATAAATTATCTTAGGAAAAAACTGACAGTTCCGTTGAAATATTTCTATTTCAAGTGGAAAAGTATCGTTTCTCTTTTAAACGATAAAAAAAGAGATATCAGAAACCAAATCAGAACGCTGATATTGTTAGCAAACTATCGGTTCCGTGAAATCATATTAAATTCTTGGTAAATTCAACTAGTTAAAATGTGTGTGCGTATACGTGCGTGTGTGACAGAGGAAGCAATTCCGTCTCTACCACAAGGGCACGTGGGGCACGAGCCCAGGGCCCCTGGTCTGATTTAAATCACTTTTAAAAAACACATTGATTTCTTATTTTAACGCACCGTTAACAAAGCGCCCAGATAACTATGAGTGCACAGCAAAACTTTGCACAGCAGAAGTTTTCTTTAATTTGAGACAAATTGCTGCCAATTTCAGATTTTGTAACTTTACACACTACCAATGAAAACAAGTTGAACTACAAGTTAGCGAAAGTACATTCTGTTTTTATTACGTTTTTTTGGCTTTCTAAAAGGGGCCTATACTCTGTGTGCTCTAGGGCCCCTGCATGGCCTAAGACGGCCCTGTGTGTAAGCACGTGTGTGTGTGGGGTGTGTGTGTGTGTGTGGTGTGTGTCTGTGGCCTATTCTGTCAAAATGGGAATGTCATTAGTTTTCTGCATGCTTATCTCTTTAGCGGGGTCTAACATTTTCTCTAAGTTAACTCCAGCGTATTGCGTGCAGGGATAAGTAGTTGAATACAACCTATTTTGGTCTAACTCCCGAGTCAAAGTAAAATCTTATTTGTGTACAAGAAGTAAAAGAAACGAATCTATAAGAAAACAATCTAACTTTCGCATTCGGAAGCAATCTAGTTCTTTAAATAAATTCTAATTAAAATCTTACTGGTGCACAGGTTTTCAAAGCAAGGCCAGGGTAAACAGGGTCCAACAGGGAGCAGGAAACGTTTACGGAGTTTGTTTTAGCCACGGTCGGTAGTCCCGGTAGACCGCCGCTGGCTTTCTTTAAATGTGCAAGTTATGAGAAAACAGCGAAATTTAAAACAATTAAAGGTAGGCCGCAAACGTTGTGTGGAGGAACGAGGTACGGTGTTCCTCCAACGAAAAGGAAGGAGCCTCCAACCAAGCGGGTCTTATGCCTGGCGGGTTATTGCCCAACGCACTATCTGCGTGTCAAATCTTGATATCGCGATGCAGGATTCTGTGGCGTCATATATGGGACTTGTCATTATTGTCGCTGTAGTCTGCTACACAATCGTCGTGCTGCGTAGTTCGCATGTGGCGTTGTAGATGTCGCCACAAGGTACTTCCTACCTATATAGTGAGCCCGAGAAAGGACGTTTCTTTCACCCCGGTAAACTAGTTATTTATGCGGGCTTATCCATGAGTGCGATGACAATAAAAAAACATACTTCTCTTGTAATAATAAAAACGCTACAAGGCTATGACACATACCAACCCCTAAGTTAAGTACAGTCGGAGCTCGGTGAATAGTTTTAAAACAATATTTAAGTTAGACGTTTAACTGGATATCAAGTACGAAGTATATGTTATCCTCCCGTACTAGAGTGTGCAAATGAAGCGTTCCACTAGTTTGTTCTAGTAAGACGGTCATAGAAACTCTTATTAAAAGTCACAAGGAAAGTACTTATAAAAGTCTATCCATAATTTTTAACGACGAATTTAGGGCTTGTACACAAAACTGCGATGCGACGTCGCATCGTAGAAATATACGAGCTGGCACGACGCATCGCAAGAACTTACGAATTGATTCGCGTAATTGATTTATCTTCTTATCAGTAACAGCAGTACGCAAATCTTTTTAAGCAGATTTATTCTACCTAGTATAAAATACGTTCAATACGGTTGACGATCGTCGAGGGATTGGTTATCCGAACCATGGAAGGAAAACGCCTTGCCGCACGAAATCGCATCGCAGAAATTTGCGTCGCAGTTTTCTGCGTTGCGAATTCGCATCGCGCTGTTTCGCAGTTTTGTGTACGAGCCCTTAGATTATGAAGATTAAGCACGGATATGCGCCAAATAGCCATTAGCTAACCACACGTTAAAGAACTCATAAAACTAACTTTTACTCATTTAAAGGCCGATTTTACGAACAATACCAAAATTGGATAACTTTTATCAGAGTTTGATGTTTTGACAGCAACGGTCGATACGACGTCGGTCATTTTACGTAAACATAACATCACGCCTGTATTCCCCGAAGGGTTGGGCAGAGGTGTATAATAACACCCTCATTTCGCCGTTATGTTTAAGTCCCATGTAATAGTGGGCGAGTCTATTACCATCAAACGGGCACAAATCCAAACTCCGGGCTGCTACTGAGGAATTCCACACGGGAAAACCCCAATAACATTTGCCCGACCTGGGGATCGAACATAGGACCTCACGATCAGCAGTCGCGCTTGCCACCACTAGACCAACGAGACAGATATATATACAATATACGGATATTACGGTTATTAGTACCGTTCCGGAGATATTTGATGCTTTTACGCTAGCTCCATGTTATTTTTTTACTTACCTATATTATATTTTTAAATAAATACAATGAATACAATCATGTTATATGATATTTATTTATTTATTTAATACTTCAATGCACAATGGTGGTACATAAGGCGGACTTAATGCCACAAGGCATTCTCTACCAGTCAACCTTTGGGTCAAAGAGAAAAACATTGAAAAGAGAGGCACAAAAAAAGAATTATGGATATTTGCGACTTAATTAACTATATGGATAACTAAACAACTATAAATATAGGACATAGGTTATAAATACATATATATATATAAAATATTACTATAATATGTATATAAGCAAAAAAATAAATAAAAAAGTAAGAACAATGTGTAGGTATATCTAATAAATACTCATTATAATTATGACGAAAACTGTAAACGTCAACTAGGGAAGCACTGATATTGTGAAGCATAGGTCAAGGAATCCAGTTTTGGACCAGAAACTCGATTTAGGAAAAGAAAGTTGAACTTCTGTAAAACTCGAAATCCAGGCCATTGTGCGTCGCCGTAGATACTCTAAAGTAGTACAGTAGTAGTAGTACTGTAAGACTTCTAGTGTAGAAATTCTGTCAAAATGTCTAACTTATTCTTCAGATAAAAGTTACCCAATGCGACGTTCATGAAATCGACCCTGAATGACGCCATTTGCAGTGTAGCGAGTATTGCGTTGTATATGTTGTTCCACCTCCTGTTCCGTTATAAACTCATACCTTTCCATCTGAAAACCCACCAAAATCATTTTCAAACACAACATGCAAAACTTTGGGTCATCCCTCAAGTTTCAAACTTTGTATGTTACGTCTAATTATAGCAGGAGAGGGCTCCTTAACGACTAATTGCTAATTACCGTACCTGTAAGCAAAGACACGGCTCCTCTCTCAAAGAGGTCGTTTGCATGCTAACTACTGCGCCAACTTAACACTCCTTTAATGGATTCTGGCTAGAATAACAACGCATTAAGCTGAGATGCTGATGCGATTATAATATTAAAATTTAAGCTGAGACCAAGTGTATGTTAGTCATCATCATTAAAGGGTTAACTCAGACTGGAGACGCAACGTCATTAAACTTAATGACTGTCATTTAAGCGGTTAGCTAAATATGGAGGTTTTGGTCACCGATAATATATAATTGATCAGAGATGCATGATCAACGGAGAAAACTGTGCCAGATTTTGAACAATAAGCTTTTCTGAGTAGATAAAAAGAAATAAACACACTTTTTTTTATCGTGGGAAAATCTTCATGGATGTCCCTCGCCCGGGGTAACCGAGAAGGTCTGCCGGGTTCCTCCTTCTGACCTAAGACCGGGGTCACGGGATTCGCTATTTCATGCACCGCGACCCCGGCAGGTCTCGGCCCACCAGCTTCTTCTGGTGGACCTCTTTAGTGGTGGGGCAATTTTTCCCCTACCCCACTTCCTTCTGAGAGGCGCGCGCGGAACGCGGCGTGCCATCCTCCCAGGCCTGTTACTGGTCAGGCGTCGGGTCCCCTAACCCGGCGCCCGCAGATCACTCGCTAGGGTGGCCAGAGATCGTCACGCGACCACCACACTTCTAACCTAGTCGAAGTGCTCAAACTATTTAATGTCATTCTCATGATTAAATAAAAAACATTTTAACAGAAATAAAACCGACTACAAATACTTAACTAAAAAAATCGAAAACCCGACTGCAAAAAAATTATATTTAAAAGTAATGCACTAAAAAGACCGAGATTTTATTATCGTTTTACTACTTCGAGCCAAAAACTCGCCATTTCTTTAAACACCTAGGTATCTAAGGACACTTGAGTTTTTAAGACGAATATAACGATACCTTAACTGTCGAAATCCATCCAGCCGTTCGGAAGATACGAGGTAATAAAGAAATTTACGAACATACATACATACAAGATACGCGCGAAAAACATAACTCTTCCAAGAAACTCGGGTAAAAATGAAGCTGTCGCAGGACGCCTGGCAGATGTGAAACATAGAAACTCATTTAGTAAAAAAAAATACGTGCCGAAACAAACCGAAGAGAGCCGACAAGTTACGAACTTCTGCTGTCGTGTGTCTGTTACCGCGAGCGTCGCCACACAAGTCGCTCTCACACCCGTACCGTATGTTTCACATCAAAAACACCTAAGAGCTCTGCCTCATTAGTGCGTTGCGTTGTCGCAGCGTTTTCCATATATTTTAAATGAAATGCCACATTAAAGAGTTGCATCGTCGCACGCGACGTTTCAACGGATCGGCGGATGAGAGATGAAGCGGGTAGTATGATGCGCTGCGCTGTCCGAGCTCCGGTGCGATGACAGACAGTGTTCCACTGAACTGACTGACTAAAGTGCGTGCGTCGTCCTCTAGCGCTGCGACTCGTGCGTTGTCGTAACGCAGGTGTGGCATACAATACGTTGATCCGACGACGCAACGCAACGCACTAATGAGGCATCGCCCTAAGTCGTCTATTACTCCACATCAGAGGTGGGTTTCCCTATTCACATCTGAAGATCACAGAAGTTATGAGTAAAAATCAAAAAGCTTGATCGATATTAGAATTTTCCATTGTAACTTTGTAATTCAAACGGCATAGAGAGCAATCGAAAGAAATTTACGTGTCTAGACTGCAATTTTAATGGTTCAGAATAGAACCAGCTGTTACAGTTTAAATAACTGCAATCGACAGTTTAATTTATTTTCAACATTGCTGAAAACTGATATTGACTTTATGGCTTGACTTTCAGAGTTCACCGTTTTACGGTTACAGTTACCTGTCACAAAATTGTGCAGTTTGGTAAATTAAATTTGGCGTTTTATATCAAACTATCGCTTTATTCGTAGCTAGCTATAAATAATAATTTGTAAAATTGTAGTAAGTACCCTATAAAAGAAACCTTAAATATTTTCTCAATTTAGTTCTAACAATGAATATTTCACATTATGGTTATTTTATTAAAACGCTTAATTTTGAACAAAACTTTTTCTTTTCTACATAACATAACATCACGCCTGTATTACCCGAAGGGTTGGGCAGAGGTGTATAGTAACACCCTCATTTCGCCGTTATGTTTAAGTCCCATGTAATTAGGGGCAAGTCTATTGCCATCAAACAGGCACACATCCAAACTCCAGGCTACTACTGAGGAATTCCACACGGAAAAATCCAATAAGACTTTGCCCAACCTGGCGATCGAAGCCAGGACCTGGTCGCACTTGCCACCACAAGACCAACGAGGCAGTTCTTTTTCTTTTTTCATATCTGTTGACCTTTAAACCTTGTAAAACGACCTGACGACACGTTAAATTTGGTGCAATAGTTGAGTGATTGGCTTCTGTGCTACGGGGCAAGAGTTCGACTCCCATGCGGAACAAATATTTGTATGGCCTACAGATAGTTGTTCCGAGTCTGGGCGTTTACGCATATGAAGATTCGTATCTGTCAACGCATTTACGATACAGAAGAAATCCAAGTGTTGGGTTACGTTTTTTAAAATATAAAAAAAGAAAGAAAATTACTAAGAAAGAAGCTCTATATACCGGGTGCGGCGATTGAACTGTTCGTATGTGAAAATGAAATATTTCTGTTAATTTTCAATATTTATTTATACACTTTTGCCATGTGAAAATAGAAAGTTCAAAGTTTTATTATGACTTATTCCGAAGGAATAAAACCGCCTTTAGCCTTTACTACAAGCTGAAGTCTCTTTCTGAAAGAAGCGCAGGCTGCTCGAACGACGTCGTCACTCAAACAATTCCATTCTCGCGTAAGAATAACTTTGAGCGCTTCCACCGAAGTGTGTTTTTTAGCACAGGCCCTGGCCTGTAAAACACCCCAAATACTAAAGTCCAGCGGATTCAAGTCGGGCTATGACGACGGCCACATATCTCGGTTGATCAGCACTGGAACGTTTGCTTTCAACCAATTTTGCGTTCCAATTGCTCTGTGCGATGGTGCCGAGTCTTGCTGAAAAGTCCAACGCTCAGAACCGAATGTGTTGCGTGCCCACGGTACCAGCACTGGTCGCAAGACTTTGTCTCGATAGATTTGTTGGTTTATTTTGACTTGGTTGCGACCCATTGGAAGAAAAACGAGCGGAGAACGGCCTGTTTCAGACACCGCCGCCGATACCATGATTTGGTCGGCTCCTTGGTGTCGAGTGACTTGCAATTGGTCTGAATGGTCGCTGACACGTCCCTTCAACCAAACACGGTCATTTTGTTTGTTTAATAACTGTTCAACGCAAAAAGTTTTCTCATCTGAAAACACCAAATTGGGAAGCTCGCCAGAGTCGAGCAAGCGAATCAGCTCTTTCGATCGATCCAACCGTTTGCTACGCTGTAAAGCAGTGAGTTCCTCAGAAAGGTTTTTTTTTAATGGTTTGACTTTAGCTTTTCTTTCAATATGCGACGAACGCTGCGATCGGTCACCTTGAGATCCCGCGCGAGCTGGTTTGCTGAGCGCGCTGGATTTCTGTCTAATCGATGACGCACCTTTTCGACACCTGCTGGCGCCGTTGCAGTACAGCGTCGTTCGCCACCGTAGCGTTTCTTAACGCTACCAGTCTCATTATAACGTTGAATAGTGCGATGCACCAATTTCTCGTTCAATTAAAGATTTGGCAGCGCTCGACGTATTTCGATATTCGATTTTCCCTCCAAATGAAGAGCAATCACTGAATTTCGTTTTAAATCCATTGTTCTAAATTCGAATGTATTTCCCTCACAACAGAATCACTTTAAATGATGATAGAGAACATGTCAAAGACCAAAATTTGAAATTTTGGCGACGTTCGGTTCAGTGGTTCGAATTTTAAAATAGTTAGATTGAGACGGACAGTTCAATCGCCGCACCCGGTAGTATTTCACGAAATCAAGAACCGCGAAATCCTTTAGTCTTTAAAAACAAAAAAAAAATCGATTTTCAAAGAGAAAAGTTAGTACAGATTCCCTTTCATAAAGACTGCGCGTCAATTTTATAAGTCTGCAACGATTCACGGTTCAATAGAATTCGAATAAGGTAGACATTGTCATTTTATGTACCCGTAGGACTTTTTAAATCAATTATTTATTTAAATAAAGAATGATATAATACCAGGTACTTACACACGATTCGATTCTAGTTAATCAACTGCTAAATCGCATGCGATTTAAACCGTCTGAACAGATTTTCAATCAAATTGAAGTAACAAAAACGTTAAAACTTTTGTTGATCAAGTCATTTGTTGAAAGCGATTCGACCCGTCTGAACCTTTCGTAAGCTTTTCAAAGGACTAGCTGGACGTATTGAAGGATGACGTCATAGCGAGTGGAGATCTGAGGATGTTTTAAACCGGGCAAATTAGTGATCCGAGATGGAGCCACAAAGAGGATAATAACAAAAGCCGAGATTAGTCACGCGGCAACCAAAAGAGGAATTTTACCATGGATGTGTCGGTTGCACAGACACAAAGGTTTTCTGTTAGAATTAACTACAGACGGTAGTGTTCAATGGCTCGTATATTAGATTTTTACTCGAAGATACGATTCGGGAATTCCCATATCGTTTTTGTATCTATTTGTCAAAAAGACTCACGCAGTAGTTGAAATTAATAGTAAAACTAAATACTCTTTTTTAAATACTTCTATAACTTTGACCTCGCGGAGCAGGAAGAATTTCGTACAATGACTTTTGTGCCTACAACCAATTGCAATCTGTGTCGACGGCGGTCACCGCATCTGTGCGAGCGCGACGGCAAGATATTTCTGCGCGAGCGACAGAGATAAGTAGTGACGTGTATAGTACGAAATTCTTCCCGCACCGCGACCGCACTTTACATATTATTCGGAGTGCATGAAAAGAGTCTGCACAAAAACCCATAGTAAATCTCAATACTCTTTTCTAAATTCTTCCTTAAGTACATATTATTCGGGGTGCATGAAGAGCCTCCATGAGTAATGATACCCTAGGCAGTCAGACCCTCTATCAACCTTGCGGACTCACTAATCTTTTCACCGCGGTATGGGTTATTCTCACATAGCACGTGCCGATATGAGAGAAGGAGAAGACTGCCTGATGCTCGTCTAGGCTTTTATGGACCCTTTTCGCACGTGACAATAAACAATAAGATATCTGAATGTAAGACGACGGACACCGCGTGATATAATATACAGTTTCATAAATATCTGTTTTTTACATAACATTATTTCACACCTGTATTCCCCGAAAAGTAAGGCAGAGGTGTATAGTAACACCCTCTTTCGCCGTTATGTTTAAGTCCCATATAATAGGGGGCGAGGCTATTGCCATCAACCGAGTACAAATCCAAACTCCGGGCTGTTACTAAAGAATTCCACACGGTGAAACCCAATAACGCTTTGCCCGACCTGGGGATCGAAACCAGGACTTCACGATCAGCAGCCGTGCTTGCTACCACCTGTTATTTTAGGTATATTTTTAATAAATAATTGAAAGCTGCTAGTAGGTCACTTTGACGACAAAAATATCGGCCTCAATCCATCAGAATTTTAATATTTTTAATAAATGCCAGCACGTCAATATCTTCAACGTTTTCGGTATTCATTATAACTTGTGACATTTAAAATTAATGTTTTTGGAGTTGCTACCGATCAAGTAATAAAAGAATTTAAGTTATACTTATCTGATTCAGTGTAACAGGGTTATAAGATTCCTGATATATTAAAACAACCTTGTACTTATATAAAGTAACCTTTTAATTTGTATAAGTATGCAAGATTTTCCCGTGCGATATGTGATGTCTCGTCTCAACAAAATGTTTATTGACTTAATTAAAATAAAAATAATTGAGGTCGCGAGAGCAAGAACGGCCTATATACTGATTTGTCTTCTTGAGATATTCAAATAAATTAATTTAGAATTTTTTGATGTTTGTATTAGGTCCCCACCTATGAAATCAGCGTTTTGTATGGAAAATTTTAAAGAAGTTGCATTTTTCATACTAACATTTACTTAATTTATTTAACAACTATGAACACTAATGTTTTAAAACTTTTATGCACTAATGCTTTAAAACTAAGATAACGTATGCCACTTAGATTATGCGACAAAAATAAGTGTTGGCTAAGTTAAAACAAAAATAGTGGTAATTTCTGCTAACAAAGAGAGGAGTCATTTTTAAGGTATTTTTTAGGTTTAGAAAACTGTAAGTAATATAGTTTTTTTACTATTGGTAGCTGTCTATGATGGTCATTATTCGATATACCTAATATCAAGCAATTGATGAATATTATAAATCATAGAAGTGACGAGGTTCTCTATTTGTGAGATAAAAACGCCAATTTCATAGGTGGGGACCTAATATTTTTGTTGCCGTAAATAAAGGCTTTCAGTTTTTAATGCAATAAATGTGTTACTAATGCCATCTCTTGGTAGCTCGAAAAATCAATGTTAGGCCATTTTGCTTCTTTAGAAAACAGATTTTTGACGCAAATAGGCTCACCAACTATTTGTTTAAAAAAATGTTACTTAGGTCGTTTTTGCTCTTGCAGCCTCAATTACAAATGCTTTCATTGATTAGCGAAGTAAGCTTATTGGGTTCCCAGCAGGTTACAATAATTTTGATGTAAAATGTATTTTAAATACAATGCTGTTCGGAAATTGGGTTCTAACAGGTACTAATCTGAAAGAGTATTAAAGAACTCATAATAATGAATAAGTTTTGTCAAAAAGTCTTAAAATTCAATAGTTAGTACCTACCTATTAGAGAAACAGCTATTGAAAGGTTTCATAAAAAATACATTTTTTTTGGTTCACGAATTGTAGTTTCATGTTGATTTTGTACCCACATCAGGGTTGTCGATTTTTTTAAACAAATAACTATATGGAAATAAAAATAACTAATTAGAAATTTTAAAACTACCAGTATATAAAATAAAAGTTTCCTACTACTTCATAGCAGTTAGAAACTGCGACGTGTTTCTACTAGAGAATAACTCTGCCGGAGATAGGCTTCTCTCAAGTTGCGCCACAAAACTTGATTGTCCAACCCACCCTTACTAAATCCTCATCATCTTCCCGCCCTGGTCCCAAATTGCTTGGGGGCAGCGCAATATGTTTTCTTATTCCATTCTTCCTTGTCAGCCGTCACACTATCATTTACTCCTTTTTCCTTTATCTTCCCTCTCCCGCTCCATCAATCAACATTCATATTCATCGCTCCCTTAGTCACCCTTACTAAACCCTATTACAGGGGTCGCCAAATGGCGGACCGCGGTCCGCATCCGGACAGCCGCACCTATTTTGTGCGGACCGCGAGAACACAGCAACTTGCAATACAGAGTACGTAATTTAATAAAAATATATCCCCTGCATTATCTTTGTTAATAAATATTTTTTTCTATAAAATGTTGTGCGGACCGCGATGATCATTTCATTTCTTAAAACGGACCCCGAGCGAAACTAATTGGTGACCCCTGTCCTATTATATATAATCCGTATCACAAACATCTACAAACCCTTTAACTATTAGTAGGTCAGAAATTACAATAACAAACGCCGTCTGGCCTAAAGAGCACAAAGCGTCAATATTTTTGCAACAACATTAATATCTGACCGTTAATGTTAGAACTTTGAGCAAATAGTCGGACTGAACAGCCTGTAACGTGTTTTGACAATAAATCAAAACCAACTTTACTTTTGAAGATTGGAGACTTTCGAAGGAATCGAAAATCGAAAGAACGAATAATTTTACTAGGATATTCAGTAGAACAATTCTCAGATAACTCAATTGGCATTGCGTGTCGGTTCGCTGAGTAGAATGAATTCAAGTAAATTATTTACAATCAATTCTAGACTGATTCGAAAGGAAATCAAGACTTCTTGTTCTCCTATATTTATATTTTAATTACATCTACATTTTTTTACCAGGCCATTGTGGTGGACTTAGGCCTAAACCCTTCTCATTTTGAGAAGAGGCCCAGTAGTGGGATAGTAATGGACTGATTTTTTTTATGTTTAATATTTTTTTAATAAATCATTGCCGTTCTGAGTTATTATTATAGTAATTTCAGATTGTTTTCATTCTTGTCTCATTACTTGATAGCAGTGGTATAGTTTGTGTTTTCATCATTATAAATGGAATTTAACGACTGCATTCTTAACTTTGGGATGATACTAATTTAATTACGTTCTTAGTTATTGTAAACGTTTTTTTTTTTAATATTCACCTTTTTAGCTTTTATTTTTCTTTTAACAAAACGCAAGAAAATGTATTTTTGTACCAATTTTGCTCTACCAAACAATTCAGACGAACGTAACCCTCGACTAAGTCCTTCTGAAAGTCGATAGCTGTTCATCTGCCTATCTCAGTAGGCACTAAACGTCAAAGAACTTCCGTAGCAACGAACTTTTCAAGAGAAACTCGTCACAACGTTGCGTCGCGCCATTGATTCAACACTAAATGTTCCAATTCACTTTGTTACTTCAAAGAGAAACATTGAGGGCATTAATTCATAATCTCTTCGGAGAAGTACTTTGTCCTTCTCGGTTATCTTGTTCCAAATTCGTACTATAAAGCCTTTGGAAACTTAGTTTGTAGATAAATCTTTTCGTATTCTCTAAGGTTCCAAATCACAGTTTAATGAATCAGATTAAATGTCTCGCGTTGTCTTTTTGATCTATTTTAGTACTTATTTTATTTTTGTTATCATTTGTTTCTTAACCGGGATCTAAATTACCTGAAACTAAATCTTTTACGTTGGCTTCCAGTTTAATATTTGCATCTGCTCTTTTCAGTTAAAATAATAGTGTAGTTTTTGCAATCAGGGACATACATTGCCACAATTGTGGTTAGTTGCATGCGATGAGTCTGCAGGAATACATGTTTCTGATTTTAGCAGCCGCATATTTTTATTGTGTTAAACCATAAGCCTAATTGAGAGATTAATCTCGACGACGAAATTCAATTCATCTACATCAATTTGATGATTTACTTTATCAACAAATACCCCGCCATTTATTATATCACAAAGGTTAACTGAAGCTTAATCCAGTCAAATATCTTTCTGACTCCGTATCTCAAGATCCTTGACAAGCTTACGACACATACCAACGAGACAATTTTGGTTTACTGCACTCAAATACTTCAGAACCATGTCCTTGGCACAATACTAAATAACCCCTGACAGCTGTTGGCAAAGGCACACCACTCGTGTCTCCAATAAAATATGGCGGGACAAACAAAAAGCTAAGTGGAATACTTCTATGTTTGGGGAAGATAAGTGTATAGGAATTCCTTGGTTTTATTTTATTTCTACGTTTATGTATAAATGTAATAAAAATAGTGATTCTGCCGATGTTGGAGGATGTTGTTGTATTGTATAGACAGTTAACGTTATGAAGATATCCATAAGTAAAGAACATTACTGAGCCTAGAGTTACTTTTTTTTTATTACCATTAGTGTCCGTCCGAAGGCAAATTTTTGGGCGAAGAGACCGAAGGTTTGATTAACTTAAGAATCTTAGTTAAATGAAAATGAAAAGTGTGTGCAATTTCTACTTCGCTGTGTTTTAAATGTTAGAGTGTTGGTAATAATTGTAAATAAATACTTAACACGAATATTTTTTATTGCGAAAATGATAAACTGTTCAGCATAAAACACATTTAGACAGAGTAGGTACGAGAATAGCATTTACATCAACATTCTAAATATAAACGAAGTTTTAAACACCAACAGTTTTGCATGCACCTGAAGTTAAATAGTTTGCAAAAGCAATTCAATTAGTAGAATGAGACAGCAATTCAGCTGAAGCTTCATAAATACTGAAAGTAATTTTAGTAAGATATATTTACGAGTATATTTACCTATTCCAATCTTATCGTCACTCACGCACTCTCATTCCGGGGGGAGGAAGGCTCAAAACTTTGAACAAGAAAGGAAAATTTTATACATTTCAGTATTGTCGATACGACAGTCACGTTCAGCAGTAACGTAAATAAGATATTATACCTAATTTATATTTTTAGGCAATATAGTATAATTTATGTATGATTTGCTGTGCCCTCGCGGGGGCTCACTCACCCCGTAGAGTTTGATTTTCGAAAAACTCTAAAACATGTATTTTGTTTTAGTTTCGAGTTAATCTGGCCACGCAATAAGGTTGAATGAATGAATGAATGATAATTTAATTTACAAGAATATAGGTACATAAGTTCTTATGAGATAATGGTTTCACTATATTCGGTATTTCAGCCGTACAAATATTTAGATTTAGTTATCAGTGGCGAAGGGTGAATTTTCTTAAAAGGGAAGCCGAACCAAAAAATGCTTACCTTGCTCAAGTGTGATGCGTGAATTCCAGTAACTACTCGTACTCGGCCCTGTGGCTGACTTCGAAATCTTGTACAGATGAATTGGCTTTAGCTCACTTTCACTATACATGTAAGCACTGATACATAGAAAACAGTGTCTTGCAAGTATAATAAAAGTGGTTTTGAGAAAAGCCGTTTGGGGATGGATATGAGAAGAACATCAGCAGTCCGACTGACGCTAACGTCATAGAAACCACGAAAACGTTCTTCGGTTCCAGTTTCAGATAAATACCTAAATATTACCGTTAGTTGCTCCCTATGACTAACATCGGGCGTTTCGTCAATCATGACCGATACAAACTGAGCCTTATTTATTTCCAAATTTAATTTGGTCGCGTAAAACGAATGCGATACTTTGTATTAAATCATTTTGTATATCACTCGAAAGGCCAGAGAATGTGGGATTCTGTGTTGAGGAACATTGTTCCAAATGCGAATCGATTACGGTATCATACTTGCTTAAATATAACAACGTTTCCGCGAAAAGCTAATTCTTTTTTACCTAGCAAAATTACTGTGTCGATGAACCGTTTCATTAAACTTCTATTCCGATCTACTTTTCTATTATGAACTTCATACGTGTTAGCGAAAAATGTTTCTATCCTACGATTTCCGAAATCATGCAAAGATAAATAACTTCGGATATGTTTTTCGGTCTGAACATGTTTTTTGGTCGAATTTGAAAGATTATTAATATCTTTAAATCCCGTGTGGCTCCATAAGCTACTAGAATCTGAGAATAATATGCAAGGAAAACAAAACATTTTATTTAATTTACAACTTCCCGTAAGTCAAGGGTATTTGTCGTACTTACAAAGAACTGTTAAAATGTTTGAAAAAACCATCGCGTCGTTTGTAATTTATAATCATGTCAGGGCAAGCACGACCTAACTGAATTACATGTTTTTTATTTTCAAAACTCAACTTTGAAAAGGATGTTTCCTCAGTCAACAAATAATCTGTCAGACAGCATTCTACGTTCACTAATGCCGCCATGGTATCGAATTTACGCAATAATAACAAAATCACTACTTAAATAACTACTTTCTAATAAAACTACTAACTAAAAAAACTATATAAAAAATATATGCAAATGAACAAGTGAAAACAATAATATAAATAAGCGCGAAAAAAATCTGTTGTGAATCTGTCATCCAAATATTACTATCTGAACAAATTACGAACTTCAGTAGCATTATTTCCATCTCGTTCTGGCGTATGCATTTCCTATCCTCTGTCCTTATCGTAACTAGATGAATCGCGGCTTGCCATCGTCCTATATCTAGCGGTGTTATGTTGCCTCAAGGTCACGATCGCTACAAGTGAAACTATGAATTAAATGTACTGGATTTCTGCCGCGCCTGACCGGGTTTTCTTTTGCGTCATTTCAAGTTACGTTGCTCCAAAAAAATTGTAGGCGTTTATTTATTTCTTTGATTGTTACTTTCATAAGCAAATGTTATACCTGCAATGTAACTTCGTAAATACCTAATTATTTGTTTAAATGATGATTGAAAATAATAGATACTAGTATTTGCCATATTTCGAAAGGGAAGCCGATAGGAATCGAGTTGTATGGAGCCTTCGCCACTGATACCTATAGCATGCAGTACACATTACTAATAATAATTTCATAATTTAAAATTAGATTAGAATGCAATTAATAAAAATATACATAAATTGGAGAAAACAAAAAAAAAACATTAACATTACAATTAAATACAATTATATTCATTTAAAATAATAATGCATATTAAAAATAGCGATAGTAATAATGATGTCATGTCAATTAATAGCAAAAAATAAGGAAAAGTTTTAATATTATTTAAGTAACGTCAATTATGTAGATGTCATAATGCAATTAAGTTTTACATTTTGCACTCAAAATACTCATTGATGGAATAAAAACATCTCTCACACAACCAGCTATATAGCTTTTTACTAAATACCAAATCTGTAGCACTTCTAAATTCTTCGGCTAGGTGGTTATATATTATATAATGGTTATTCCTTAACACCCGTTTTTACTTTTAAGGAATGAGGTTTCTAAAAATCTTTTCTTAGTGGGTGCCTACCGTGTACCTTTGTGTTATTCGCTTCAGCGGTTTCGACCAGGCGTTGATGAATCAGTCAGTCAGGACAAATGTTCTTAGATAATTATACAGGGTGTCAACGAATTCATGTAATTCCTTCAAACCTCGTGACGGACTGCTGACATAAATTAATCCTGAACTTCGAATAGGAATTATGGATTCAATAAAAAATAATTACAATAAGTAAACGTGTGTTCTTTACGTGAGGCATTTTAGCGCCCCGAGTTGAATAACCGCGTGGCGAGCGATACCGCGCAATTCACTCGGGGGCTAACATGCCTCACGTTAAGAACATAAATATTTACTTCTTGAAAAAAAAAATATTGGATCCAAAATTATGCCGTGCCGGGTTAATCTATGTCAGCAGTACATCACGAGGTTTGAAGGAATTACATGATTTCGTTTACATCCTGTAGATATCAAGTAAGTTCGAACTTTATAATAATCACGAATCCGAAGCAATCAGAAATGCATAATATCTTAGTTGATGATTACCCATATTAACTAAAATCTTCTGGTCATCCATCATTCTCGCTTCCAGTCGATCAATCATCTATTAAAGGTGTCTTAAAAGAAACTGAGCCTGTGAAGTGTTTTACCCAGATAATAATATTATGTTAACATATTACCTATGTTATAAATATGATAAAAAATATTAACATTAAAATCAGATGTAAAATCTTTTTGTACACCGCTGATACATTATTATTAGTATAATATCCCAGTATAGAACGACCTTCACCGAGCTGGTTAATGGATGAAAAGTATTTGTATCATATTAAATATGTCAATAAATATAGGTATATTGCAAATGGGTTGACTAAAAAGGTTCAGTCCAGAATATGATTAATTAAATATATTTTTTTAAACATTTCACTGGTTTGGTTAATTAACAAATTCCATACCAATCGAAAGTATGAAGCCTATATAATATGCAAACGTTAGGTTGACTATTTTTTTCCCGTCACAACTCTTGGATAGGCAGGAATAATATAAACACAGCATTATTTGTCTATTAACCAAACCAGTGAAATGTTTAAAAAAATATATGTCGATACATATATGTATAAGGAACCCTCCTTTATTTTCTAAATGATTTATTCTCCGACATATATTTTTTAGTCGTCAAGATAAATCAACGTACCCGACGTTATAAAAACGGTTGTCATTCGACGGAGCGAAGGATTCCATATCGAACAGCCAAAGAAGTATGACCTTTTACACCTGGCTAGCTTGTCCTCCTTATTTTCTGATCTTGTGTAAATTGTTGTATTGTGATATATAATATATAACCACTAACCCTAATACAAGTACTCTCAGTGGTGAAGAGTCTATGTTGGTTTTATTTACGAAATACCCGCTTTATCTTTTGATAAGCAGACACTGGTTTAAACTGTAATGCTATACTCAATTCTATCAAACTCTATAAACGGTGTGTGTCTGCGACATATATTTAATTTTGACGACACGTTTGGTACAGTGGCTGCGATTGGCTTTTGCGCTACGGGTCGTGGGTTCGATTCCCGCACGGATCAAATATTTGTATGGCCTACAAATAGTTGTTCCGGGTCTGGGCGTTTGTGCATGTGAAGATTTGTGTCTGTAAACGCACCCACGATACAGGAGAAATCCTAGGATGGGGGCAACGTTTTTTTTAAAATAAAAAAAAATAATCATATTCTAGACTGAAATTTTTTAGTCAATCCATTTGCAATATATTTATTGACATATTTAATTTGATATAAAATACTTTTCATCCATTAACCAGCTCGGTGAAGATTGTTCTATACTGGGATCTTAGACTATATCATCAAACAAATCTATATGAAAACCACTACAAAACTATAGTACAAACTTACAAGTACAGATCATTTAAAGCTAAACTCATTCCACGTCTGAGAACACACCTCCGTTTCCAGTACGAGCCGTAACTTCTACCGCCGACTTGTTTCTAACTCTAACTTTACTACCCACGTGTTTACCGACTCTCCGGCCTGTTTTATTGAAATCCGATTAGTGAATTATAGGTTATTGGAAAAACAGACGCTGTCAGGCTTTATTTCGTACCCGTTTTAATTTAACTACCTGAAATTTTGTTGGGAAATTGACTTTTGTTGTAATCTGATAAAGAAAATCGAATTTGGTAAACACAATTTATATTTCCCGAAGAGGTAGCCATAAGTGTAGGTACTGTCAATACAGCTACCGTGTCTATACACGTAGGTTATTTCCGTTTCCGTATCGTAGGTATCCTATGATACCTACTACCATTTAGCAATACAATCCTAACGCCAAGCTTCTATACTGATTATTTTCTACAAGACAATCCAACTTAACAAACCTCTACCCAACCTGGAAATTAAACCCAGGTCCTCATGATCGAAAGTCACGCTTGCCATTACTAGACCAATTAGCATCAGCTGATTATGCTAATGTGCATCTTGTAAAAAGGCGATTGAGGAAAGTGTTAATACTTTTATACCGTATACAATAATTTTATTAGCGTAAGTATAGGAAAATGCCAACGATTAAACAGATATTTGAACATATTAAATATAAACAATAACAGTAGTTTCCAACAATACAAGTAAATTTCAAAGCAACTGACCCCTTTACTGAAAAGACGATGCTAAGTAAAACCATATGTCATGCTGGCCACAAACTAACGACCTGACATGGATACATAGCACAAGGCTTCCACCACAACGAATGACCTAGGATTAACTACCTTCCCTGACTACGTAAGGTAATTAAACCTTAAAATATTTACCACCCGGCTCCCACTACACTATTTTGCACTTACTGTCTAACTAAAAGAATAGATTATGAGTAATTTACTTTTGTGTCTGATTTTTCCGTAGTTAAATTGACTTGTGAATCTTAGAAATGGAATGACAAATAGATAGTAATAATGGAGTGGCAGTATAAGAAGAATAGCTGAAACAAATCAGATGCAAGATGCAGGCAGCAGTCTGTGCCACAAACGTTCTAAATTTTTCGACCAATCTCTATAAAAACAAATATTCACACACACGCATACAAAATAACAGACGAAACACATACAAAGGAAAAACAATAGACTATGGAAATAACCTACATTAAATGTATGTTGCAGTGATTACATGTAAATATACTACGGTTGTGATACATATTTTGTGTGCCAGAGACGGATTGAGTGCGCAAATTCGTGATATTCAAGAAATCCGGGATGAAACTTTTTGATCCTTTCTCTCTCTGATGTCTGGTCGAACCTCTTCTGAAATATTGTATACACTTTTCTCGAATGAGCGAACTAAGTGCTCACGCAGTCCGTCCAACCCCCCGTGTCCCTTTACTTATCTTTTGCAGTATGCCATCTGCAAATAACAGTCAAAGATTTGCTCTTATAAAAATAAAAATGCATAAAACCTCTATGCCAATTGCCAGCTATGTGCACTTTCAATTTTGCCCAAATAAAACTGAATTGGAATCTTCAATTCCATTTTTACGAGAGAGCAACAGTGTCATAAACTTGCATTTTACGAAGATCTCGATAGGTTTATGCTCGCAGACTTTTGCTTGATTAAAACAAAACTGGTGTCTATAGACACGTTAGGAATGTAATAATGAAATTATTTGTTTACAAAAACGTCTCTTTGACTTCATTCCAATTACGTAACACAAAAAAAACAGAATATCATGAAGCTTCTCGTGGGTGCTATAAGATTTACAAATATGCTTTACTACCAAAATGTGACCTCCGAACCGGTATGCCCTAAGCTTAAACCAAGTCGTTAAATATTTATGATAATGGTCTCAGCTCTTGCTATAATAAATGCACTCTTATCTCCACACGTACCTTCGAGCGTTGACGTACCTAATCTTGATACTTGGTATTCTACTCACTCATCAAAATCAATGCATCCCTCTCCATCCCTGTGTACACTGCAGGCGTCCCGCAGGGAGCAATGTTGGGACCAGTATATTATTCCTTGCTGTATCCAGAGTTACAAGAATTCGCACTCAGAATAAAGCGATCCTATGACATGTTATGATATTGTTGTGTTAGGAAGGGTCAACGACCTGTCCTCTTTCTTCAGTAAGTGATAGTTTGTACTATTTTCTAAGGGTGGATAGATAGGGAATGTTTTAGCATTATACTGGGAATGTTTAGACTAGCCTGGACACAGTGGGGCCCAGTGAAACTGTATAATTTCGCGCATAAGTTTCCCTATGTAATACTGAGTTTTGTAAATACATATTGCACTTGTATTTGTAAGTGAATCAAATCTTCCTAGCCTTTTCCCAACTATGTTGGGGTCAGCTTCCAGTCTAACTAGATGCTGCTGAATACCAGTACTTTACACGAAACGACTGCCATCAGACCTCCGTAATCCTATTACTGGGCAATGCCGATATTCTAAGGTTAGACCGGTTGTCAGACTTCCGGGCTTTTGAGCTCCCGTAACGACTGTCATAGGTATTCGTGTGACACCCGGGACCGACTGTTTAACGTGTTCTCCGAGGCACAGAGGGATCTCGATGTGTAACGAACGGTCACCCATCCACGAACTGACCGCGGCAAGCGCAGCTTAATCTCGCAAATCGTATGATCCGTGCGGTTGCTAATTACCTACGAGTCCCTCTAAAAAATAAAATAGTAGTTAATATTTGTTTTTATAGTAGACTAGCGACTCACCCCGGTTTCGCACGAGTGCAATGTAGATACTAATGTGGGGCATATAAACCTTCCTCTTGAATCACTCTATCTATTGCTGATAACTGCATTAAAATCCGTTGCGTAGTTTAAAAGATCTAAGCGTACAGACAGCTGGAGCGACTTTGTTTTATACTATGTAAAGATAAACATTATGAACAAAATCTTAATCAACTCGGGTTTTAGTTTTCTTTGAAATTGCTGATCAAGCACGTATTCAGAGTGGGGGATAGTTGAGATTTATCCCCTCCCGAAATATGGCACAATGCTTAGACGAGGGAAAAATGTGCGAGCTGGAAAATATACAAATTTATTGGAACGATAGTATTGGAGACTCATTAATAAAGATGGAGAACAGTCTCTGGTGTGCCAAGTGGAAGAATATAGAAAAGGAACCAGTTGAAATTATGCAAATTCTGGATGCATGTGATCTTCTTTGTGCATCTTCTTTTCGACCATCAGCAAGTTAATCCATGTTTTGGCCACACTTCCTGTTTCTACGGCGTGGGTCGAGCGATCATGTTCGTGCTTAAAAAGAATAAAATCTTTCCTGAGAAACAGAATGGGGGGCGAGCAGCTGACTGGGCTTGCTTTATTATCAATTCATTCCGCATTAGCGCCAGATCCTAAAGCCGAACCTGATGTAATGGCTGCCAGCGGCAACAGCAAAATACTTATATAGTATACTTATTATAATATAATCTTAATATTGTACAACGATTACAGTGATTTGACTACTTTCATTTCACCCCCCCCCCCATGAATGTCCCCCCCCCCCCCTAATTAAAAGTCTGGATACGTGCCTATTGCTGATCATCTAGTGTAGATAATAGTTCCTACCAGTGCCGGACTGGGACTTGATATCGGCCCGGGCATTTGAAACACGGTCGACCCAGTGCTGGCAAAAAAAATCATTCCCAAGCGATTACACGGACGACTTTTTTAGACACTCTTTCTCCTGTATCTTGGGTGCATTTTTTACAAACACAAACAATTTTGCGGCTTCTTTTTCAAGCGATAGGCGATAGTTGGACGACATTTTTTTTTTCGTTCCCCTCTCTCTTTCGATTTCTCCGACTGTGTGACCGGCCCATCAGGCCACACCGGCCCACCGGGCATCCGGCCCGTCGGGCGTTTGCCCAATTTGCCCGTATGGCTAGTCCGGGCCTGGTTCCTACGTAATAGCTACGTGAAATTGCCAATATCTCGACATGAAATACGAATATTTAGGCAGAAACGGAACCACATAATAGGTACACAGTAGGTACGTCCGTAATTTGCAACAGAAATGCAATTCGTATTTGATTACTGAACGGTATAGGTCTGTTCGATAATATGTTTACTCTATTGTGGACATTGGTGGTGAGCAAATACATAATATTTTTGTATTTTAGTAAAAAAATACTGTTGTTTCATCATGACCATTCACTTTTTGTTTGTTTGCTTGTTCCACTGCTCTATTTCTCTTGTACCGTGGATGCAATTCAAATGCACCAAAACTCAGACTTGGCTTTAACATAACAACATAACTTCACGCCTGTATTCCCCGAAGGGTTGGGCAGAGGTAGCAACACCCTCATTTCATCGTTATATTTAAGTCCCATGTAATAGGGGGCAAGCATTTTGCCATCAATCGGGCACAGAGCCAAACTCCGGGCTGCTACTGAGGAATTCCACACGGAAACACCCAATAACACTGCCCGACCTGAGGATTGAATCCAGGACCTAACGATCAGCAGTCGCGCTTGCCACCACTAGACCAACGAGGCAGTTACTTGGCTGCATCCTTTTTGTCCAATCTGACTGCAGATTTTTCTATAATTTTCCGTTTCTGGTTCTATGCAAACATTAGGCAATTGCCTCTTCGATTTCGTAAGAGGATACCTAGGGATCGTGTCAAGAGGATGGATAGCATCACCACCTCCTATGCTTTGCTGTCTCGTTCGTTTAGGCAGCCTAGTGACGATGGCAAACGATCACTCTCATCTAGAGATGAACAAGCGGATAAACACTCAAATAAAAAATATTCGATAAACAATAAAAAGTTAGAAAATAGTCGTTTTTACTTTATCGGGTTTTGAGTATTTACTCGACCGTATGTATCCGGGTATGTGTTTTTAGAGCGGGTTCGTGGCGCCCGCATTTTACCTTTTCATAGATGCATGTGTTTATTATGATGCGTGTTCCGCGCACGAAAAGATGAAATGCAGGCGCCACACATGCGGGTCTAAACCGGGGTGCGTGACGAAATCCGTGCGACTATGAAAACGCCCTAAGAACCCATCTCTACTCCCACCCGATCAGTGTATTGAGACTTATGTTCGGCAGTCGCCATTTACTGGATGATAATAGCAATGATCTGAACCAAGTGGAATCAAAAAGATTTAGTCTAAAAGATGACGAATGCCCGGTACCTATAAACAAAAACGAATCGTTTTGCTTACCAATGGTAGCTTTTTTATAGCCAAACTGGGCATATAAATAGACTCGTAAGATAATTTTACCTGTAATAGCTACTTCCATATGGGCTATGCAAAGCTATGAGGTCTTTGCTTCATTATTGGTAAAGATACAAGAGTCTCAATTTTAATTAAAAACGCAGCGTAAATTATAGGAATCGGTCTAACGGCCGATTCCTATAATTTATAAGACCGAGAAAGGCTTGGTAAAAAAAAAAAATATTTCTTCCCACTCATTCTAAGAAGGAAGGATATGATAACCTCTAATGTATTTTCATTAGGTACATTAAAAAGCATAATTGTTGTTTATGGTCCATTATTCTTATTAAATGGTATAATGGTTGTGCACCAAGACCCATTAGTTATGTCCATTAATTTACCGAGATTCTAAAGGAAGCTTTTTGTGGAGTCGTTGGCCGATCACAAATAAGTTACAATGGGCTAACAATAAGTAAAATCAGATAATTTAGAAGCCAATGGCGCCAATTCCCTTGTTAACAAACTAAACTGAAATTAGAGAATTACTATCTTTTACTATAACAGACGGTACGAGAAAAGGAGGGTGATAGATAAGAACTAAGTTAGTTTACGCCTTGAATGTCATCGTGTTTTTAATCGGCACGTTCTGACGTGTTGTCTAAATTTGTATGGAAATTTTAGTTCAACTAAATTTGGAGGGGCGAAACACGTGTCGTATTGGTTTGTTTTTGCTTCTGTGTTGCATGTTATTTATCGCACCTTCTGCATTTGCATATATATGCATATATTTGTGGGCCGGAGGGCGGTGCTGTATACTGCATTCAGGCTTGATCAACTGTTATCGTGGAATTAATACTAAATATTTTTATTGTATATTTATAGGTCATGGATTTCCAAAAAGTAACGCCTGATTCCATCATATATCTTAAATTTGACAGCTCTTATTTACGTTCGTCTCTTTCTTAATTTATCACAGTGAAAAAGATGGCAATAGCCTATACATACATACATACATAAACTCACGCCTTTTTCCCATGGGGGTAGGCAGAAACTATAGAACGCCACATGCTACGACTCTTACATACCCCTTTCGCTTCATCCACATTCATACATCTTGTCATACACGCACGCCGGTTGAGAGTACTACGCACCTGACCTTTGTGAAGAACATCACCAATAACATCGATGTATGTCCTTCTAGGACGTCCTCTACCGGCGTTCCCATTAACATCCGCCTTATAAATTTCTTTTGTTAATCGCCGTTCACTCATTCTCTCAACATGGCCAAACCACCTAAGCATACTCCTTTCAATTTTTGTCACTACATCATCTTTTAAACCGCAACTTTGTCTAATCTCTTCATTTCTCAATCTATCATTCAAAGTTACACCGCTCATACTTCGCAAGGAACGCATTTCCACGGCATTTATTCTACTTTCATGCCTCTTCTGCCACGACCAACATTCACTTCCATACATAAGCGTAGGTACCAACACACCATTATGGACAGCCAGTCGTGCCTTTTTGGACATCGACCGGCTAGCCACAACCGCATGCAAAGCACCATTTACTTTATTTCCCGCATTTGCTCTCCTTTCCACATCTTCGTCAATCTTACCATCTCTTGTAAACAAGCTTCCCAAATAAACAAACTCATTCACCTGTTCAATACTTTCATCTCCTATCTTTACTTTACACTCAGATACATCTGCATCTCAATAGCCTATATTAAGTTTATTTTGTATATAACAGAATCAGTACCATTATTTGCCTGAAACCTAAACCTAAAAACCATACCATTCATCAGTAGACCTAGTACAAATGTTGTAATGTAAACGTAGGTAACGTTAATTAGAATGAATTTTTAATCGGGAATACTCGTTTCGCACATACTATTTAATCAAATAGAAAATTTTATGCCTATCTATGTATCATATGTATGATACAAATTAGGGATGTTACGGAGCTTCGACACCGACTCCGAAAGGTCGGAACTTCCGATTGATTTTTCACCTCCGACTTCGGCTCCAATAATTTTGAATCGGAGGTTATAACGAAGATTGACAAGCAGTGAGCGACCGCGGCCAGAACGCGTACGTACAAGATTTGACGTGTCATGGCTTACGCTCGCTTTTCCCGTTTATTGTTTTGTCACTTGAAGTGTGTCTGAGGCGTTTTGTCGAACCTGTGTTGAACTTATGAGATGTGAATTCAATTTGTAGTGTTCAGTATTTTTGACGTAGGTAACAATTTCATTTAAAGACTAAACAATGAAGCCGAAGACTGATGTTATATGGAACTACCTAGGTACTTTAGTAAAGTTGACGTGAGTACGGCAATGTGTAAAATTTGTGAGAAAACATTCTAGAGAAGGAGGCCTGCCCTTAAGTTAACACAATCTATCTTCTACTCCGCCTCCGCCTCCGCCTCCGACCCCGGCTCCGGCTCCGACTCCGACTTCGATAAATCAGATTTAAAACCTCCGCTCCAACTCCGGTTCCGGTATAACCACCTCCGTAACATTCCTAATACAAATTATGCATGTCGCAAAAAAATAAACCAAAATGTTATAGGACAGTTCTATTTTCGATTCAAAATTCGCTTACATTAGCGATACGTTTTCTGATACCACACGTCAAATGTTCGAGCTAAACCTACAGGTGCAAAAATGTTAAATTAAAATGTTACTAGGATGTCGTTCAAACTAAATAATACCGATTATAACAAGAAAGACATTTTTCACCTAATTAACTAATGTAATCTTAGAAACCATTAATAAAACGCCAACTAAGATTATATTACCTATTTCTTTACTTTATTTTTAATTAAAATCGTACATAATTAAAGATAGGTTTTTTAATAACTCTTTATAAAACTTCTTTAGAACGTTCATTCCATTAATTTATGTTGAAATAATAATTTTAATCTAAGAAGCTTTGAAGTTTAATTTTTAATTTCAGCCTTTTTTTACTTAACTACTTTTACGGTGGACAAACAAAAATAACAGCTGCTTAGTAATATTTTTTGTCGCTAATCGCATCTATAAAATCTATTATTTACATGTATGTGCACGTATGCATGTTGCACGTATGCATGTACACGTATGCATGTTGCACGTATGGTTATTGCACGTACCTATGTATTATCCACCAATTCGCCATTTCCTTTTACGGGTGTCTAGGTCAAGGGTATTGCCATAATCACCAGGCTTACTAATATCCCCGGGGTTACTAATCTTTTTTATATAGTATAAAACAAAGTAGCTCCCGCTGTCTGTACGCTTAGATCTTTTAAACTAAGCAACGGATTTTAATGCAGTTTTCAGCAATAGATAGTGATTCAAGAGAAAGGTTTATATGCCCCACATTAGTATCTACATTGCACCCGTGCGAAGCCGGGGAGGGTCGCTAGTAAATGATAAAATAAAGTTATAACCACGATGGTATAGGTAAAACTGAAGACCACACTACGAACACCTAAGTGAAGTCAAAAAATTTGAGCTTGTATATTTATTTTGATGATCTAGATTTCCAAGTTAAATCTATACTAATCTATACTTCTATACTAATATTATAAAGAGGAAAGATTTGTATTTTTGGATTTTTGTATGTATCGAATAAACTCAAAAACTACGAGACCGATTTCAAAAACGCTTTTCCCGTTAAAAAGCTACATTATCACTGAGTAGCATAGGCTATATTTATTCCTGGAATAAAACTTCTTACGCAGGCGGAGCCGTGAGAACACAGCTAGTCTATATAAATAAAAATGAATCGCCAAATGTGTTGCTAAGCGCAAAACTCTTTTTTAACATTTTGGGATATAAATCCTTACTAATATTATAAATGCGAAAGTTTGTATGTATGGATGTGTGGATGTATGGATGTATGGATGTTTGTTACTCTTTCACGCAAAAACGGCTGAACGGATTTGAATGAGATTTGGCACACAGATAGACTATGCCCTGGATTAACACATAGGATAATTTTTATCCGGGTACATCAAGTGGTTCCCCTAGGACGCGGGTGAAACCGCGGGTAATAGTCTAAAATGCTTTGTCCTGAATGACTGACTGACGGATCAACGCACAGCCTAAACCGCTGATCGTAAAGACCTGAAACTTGGAGGGCGTGTTCTTTGTATGACGTAGGCATCCGATAAGAAAGGATTTTTCGAAATTCTACTCCTAAGGGGGTGAAAAAGGGGGGCAACGTTTGTATGGGACAACGTGATTCCTTGGTCCAATCTACTTCAAATTTTGCATAAACCTTTTTTAACAGAATTGATGGAAGACGTGTTTCGTATTTTATTGAAATTCATCCTCTAATGGTATTAAAAAGGGGTAGAAAGTTATTTTGGCGGTGATTTGCTTCGAAGTTGATATCGATAGTTGGTAAGGATTAGAACATATTGGTTATAAATTATACGAATCATTCCATATTTAAAAAAAAATGTAAAATACAAATATAAAAGAATATTTAAATCGGATTAGAATTTGAAATTTCAATTTTATTTGTTCTTGGATATTTGAATGAAAAACTTACCTTATACCTTGATTTTCCTTCAAAAATTCCTTGGAAATCTCATAAATTACCTACTTAGCAAATATTTGCGATTGCTGTATAATTTGTTTGGAAGTTCATTTTCATTATTTCATTAGAATATTTTCAGTGTAGTTAATTTAATTTCTTTTCAATTTGTTGTTATAATAATTAAAAAGGATTCTTTGTGTTTGATTTGTTAGTGTATAATATAGGTTTTTAGTTTTAATAGTAAAAATATCTGTGTTTGATTTGTTGTGTATAATAATAGTTATAGTTTTCTTTTAGTTTGTTTTAGAAGTTTAATTTTGTGTGGATTGTTTTTCGCAATTTATTTACATTTATAAATTTGTCTGTGTCCATTTTAAAAATGGGTGCAGAGTTGGTTAACTTCAATGGGAAATTAATAAACCTTACTATTGTACCAATAGTGGGAGATGCCGCAAGCCTTTTCCGTACGCTTTCTTATTTGTTGTACGGCACACAAGAACGCTCAATAGATATTCATAAAGAAATTGTGTGTCATGTGACGAACAATTGGGATGAATTTGCTGTTATGTATCATGACCGTCATGGCAACAATCATAGGACAAAAGAAGAGTATACTTTAGATATGTTACAAAACTCTACATATGGCAGTTTTTGCGAGTTAGTTGCAGTCGGTCAAATATACCCATTTGTATTTGAAGTGTATTGAAATGACAACCTGTATGCCAAATTTGGTACAGAGGACCAACCTATCAAAAGGTTACGTTTTCCCCAAGATCTTTCTAATAGTCACTTTGATGCCTACGCTGATGCGGATAGTGATAATAACACTGATGAGCGTCCAATAGCCAAAAAACGGCGCATTGAAATGGCTGTATCTCCGACGTTTACTCAATCTTCACTAATTTCTAATGTTGTGCAAGACTTTCATTCGCCTACTTATACAATTATTTAATCTGAATGTGAGTCAGATTTAATTTCTTCTTTGTCCACTAATAATTGCATAGCATTTCCAACATTCACTACCCAAGAGTCAGTTCAAAATGAAATTAGATTGACAAATAATCATTAAAAAAAGCATTAGAGCAGTGGTGGCCCAGTGGTAACGGCCCCGACTTACGAGTTGTACGTCGTGGGTTCGAACCCCGCCAGGCGCATTACTTTGTGTAATTTATTTCATCACCACTGCTCTCAAAACGGTGAAGGAAAACATCGTGAGGAAACCGGCATGTCCTAGAACCAAACATTCGAAGACATGTGACATCTACCAACCCGCACTGGGCCCGCGTGGTGGATTACGGCCCATTCCCTCTCACAGAGAGGAGGCCTGTGTCCCAGCAGTGGGAACATTATAGGCTGCTGATGACGATGATGATTCAAATTATATGAGAGTGGGCGTTATTTGAGTAGTTCGGAGGCAGTTTGAAGGATTTTAGGGTTTCCCATACATGAAAGGTTTCCCGCAGTCATACATTTAGCTGTCCACCTTGAAAATGGCCAACGAGTCTATTTTAATTCCGACAACCTCGCCGACATAATTAATAGCCCACCAAAAACGACACTGTTAGCATTTTTTGATTTATGTCAAACAGATGATTTTGCTAAAACCCTTCTATATGCGGAAGTGCCTTCATATTTTGTAAGGCAAAAAAACAAATTTGTGAGAAGGAAAAGAGGAAAACCCGTAGATGGCTGGCCAGGAATAATGAAAGAACACGCTCTAGGTAGAGTGTACACGGTTCACCCGAATAACACCGAGTGTTACCATCTTCGTTTACTTTTGCACGAGGTTACCCCCTGGTTAGGGGTCCATCGTCCTTCGATGACTTGAAGACTGTCAACGGTGTCCTCCAACCAACTTTTCAATTAGATTGCATGAAACTTGGCTTGCTAGAGGACGACAAACATTGAGATTCTGCCCTAGAGGAAGCAGCCCTATGCGACTCGCCATTTAAAATGCGTGAATGCGTTTAAAGTGCGTGCGTGGCATTCTGTCAGATTACAGACGCACTAAGTCTTTGGGTAAAATACAGGGATAGCCTATCAGAAGACTACAAACGACAAGTGGAAAAGTTTTCTAGCATTATAGATGAACATCTAGCAGATGAAATCTACAATAAATTTCTGGTCACAATATGAGAAGCTGTATTAGCATTAGGAGGACAAAGCCTACAGCAGTACGGGTTGTCTCAGCCTCAAAAGTCTGAAGGCTTACACAATAACCGGGACTACCTGAAGGAAACAAGTAACGATGTCAATTCCTTAGCAGAAGTGGTGTCGAGTAGTGAAGGCTCTGTAACCAATGAACAAAGACGTATTTATTATAAAATACTTTCCAGTATCGATGCAGGTGTAGGTGATATCTTTTTTTGGATGCTCCTGGTGGAACAGGCAAGACTTTTCTATTAAATTAACTGTTGGCCAAAGTGAGAAGCAATCGTGATATCGCCTTAGCGGTCGCATCGTCCGGAATTGCTGCCACGCTGCTGGAAGGAGATAAAACTGCACACTCCGCGTTTAAACTTCCTCTCGATTTGATACAACCCCAAACCCCACTCTGCAATATACCCAAACAAAGTAATATGGCAGAAGTACTCCGCAAAACGAAATTAATTGTTTGGGATGAGAGTACTATGGCTCATAAAGGGAGTTTCGAAGCCCTAAATAGTTATTTACAAGATGTTAGGAATAATAATTGTCAAATGGGAGGAGTTACTGTATCGTTAGCAGGCGATTTCCGGCAGACTTTACCCGTAGTGCCCAAAGGAACGCGAGCAGACGAAGTTAAAGTGTGCGTGAAGCGGTCTCATTTGTGTGTTGTTGTGGCCTTCAGTGACAAAACAGAGCCTTACCAAAAATATGAGAGTCCATCTGAGGGGAGATGTTACAGTTCTCAGATCTGTTGCTTAAAATAGGAAATGGTGATTTCCCGGAACTGGATAATAATATAATTCTACGCGGACGAAGTCGCGGGCAAAAGCTAGTATAGCATATTTATATCCCAAAATGTTTAAAAAAAAGTCCACCCGTGCGAAAGCGGGACGGGCCGCTAGTATTCTATATTTTTCTAAATAGATTATTTAGAAAGAGATAGACCGCCAAACAAAATACCTATTCAAAGCCAAATTTTTCGACTTTCAGTGCTCGTATTGTGGTCTCCATTTTTACTATACATTCACGGTTATAACAAGCTAATACATCGAAATATTTAACATAACATAACATCACGCCTGTATTCCTTGAAGGGATGGGCAGAGGTGTATAGTAAAACCCTCATTTCGCCGCTATGTTTCAGTCCCATGTAATAGGGGGCGATTGCCATCAACCGGGCACAAATCCAAACACCGGGCTGCTACTGACAATTCCACACGGAAAAACCCAATAACATTGCTCGACCTGGAGATCGAACTCAGGACCTCACGATCAGCAGTCGCGGTGGCCACCACTAGACCAACGAGGCAGTGATCGAAATATTAGTCTTCTTCTTTTCGTGTGGTTGGTGACTAACCTGGTGTCAGAGTTTATGCCGCCCATGGGCTTCTCACTTGGCTTCATATGTAGTCGAGAAATATCTCTTAGGCATGCCGGTTTCCTCACAATGTTTTCCTTTACCGTTTTTAAGCAAGTGATAATTATACAATACTCACATGAATCCGAAAAGTCAGAGGTGCGTGCCTTGGCTTTGAACTCGAGACCTATGACTTGGCAGTCCGACGGTCACACCACAAGGCTATCACTGCTGTGTAATATTAGTCAAGGAGATAATCATCAAAGTATCGTAACTGGTACTTAGTGGCTTTTAGCATAATTCCTTCGTCGCTTTATACGAAAAAGTAAAAAGGGATTAGCCTTTTCCTTACTGGTAAACGATCCTTAAAGATAAGAAGAGGATAATATTAGGTCCCCACCCATGAAATCAACGTTTTGTATGGAAAATTTTAAAGAAGTTGCATTTTTCATACTAACATTTTCTTAATTTATTTAACAACTATGACTATGAACACTAATGTTTTAAAACTTTTATGCACTAATGTTTAAAAACTAAGATAACGTATGCCACTTAGATTATGCGACAAAAATAAGTTTTGGCTAAGTTAAAACAAAAACAGTGGTCATTTTTGCTAACAAAAAGAGGAGTCACTTTTAAGGTATTTTTTTATGTTTAGAAAACTATAAGTAATAAGGTTTTTTCACTATTCGTAGTTGTCTATGATGGTCATTATTCGATATAATATCAAGCAATTGATGAATATTTTAAATCATAAAAGTGACGAGGTTCTCTATTTGTGAGAAAAAAACGCCAATTTCATAGGTGGGGACCTAATAAATAAATACCAACGCTTAAAGTACTATACATAAATATACCACACAAACTTCCCTCCCTAAAGCCATGCGACAAATTGTCGGCAAACTCCCTGTTTTATCCAACCGCAGCTGTCCACAAAAAGTTCCGACAAAACACATAATATCTCCATGGCACGCGTGTTTCAGTTTCCAGTATTGCGGCATTGACGCCGGAATATCGACGAAAACGGATAACAATATGTGGCAAGTCAATTGAAATGCCTTAGCTTAGTTTCGAGTAGGATAGGGTTGTCGAGACGGAGATAATTAATCTTTCATTTTGCTAATTATATACAAGGTTAGTCGGAAAGGGAGTACTAAGCCGAAAGACTGTTATATACACATAATGATGGATAACTTTTGTTCTACAACTGTCACCAAAAAACATTAGTTTCAGAGAAATAGCTGTTCAAAGATTTAAAAAAAAATTGACTAAATTCTATCTATCCTCGATTATGATTAGCTGTGTATACATTTTAGGTCACGGATTAGTACCTTCATTTAATGAATTCGTAACTAAAGCAGGGATAAAGAATTTTTGAAGAATTTAAAATTAAATTCATTTAACATGTTTTTTTCAGTTATCGAATTTTGAAATTTTAACACTTTCTTTAATACAGTCTTCAGTGATACATTAAGTAGCTCGCGGCTTAGTACCCCCTTTCCGACTAACCTTGTATGTATGAAGTGTGTATGAAGTTCTAGTTGTTGTATTAAAGACGGCAATGGTGGCTGATGAAGATGGGAAGAACACACTGGGCTAAACCCAGTTAAAATGGGATAAGGGCACAGGGATGATTAGCACACCGATAATTCAACCATCATCAAGCTATCTTCCTCCCATTCCTCCCGCCAATAACGCCCTAAGCCAAGGTCCAAGTCCCATTAGTGGTCACCCATAGTGCTGTTGTTGCTAGTAGTCATGATGTTAGAGTATTAGTAGTTAGCTTAGGTTAAGTATTTTACTTCGTCCCCATTGGTTGGAGACCCTTCAGGTCCCGCCAATAACTGCGTGGTTACTTAAAAACGGTTCGCAAAACCATCTATAAGCAGTGGAATAAAAAAAAGTGTAACGAACGGTCACTCATCCACAGACTGACCGCGGCAAGCCCAGCTTAACTTCGCAAATCGTATGATCCGCACTGTTGTTAATTAGCCACGAGCTGCTCCAGCTAGCCACAATTGATGTCACCAGAATTAAACAAATATGAACATTTTGCAATTTTGAGTTTCTTTTAATTAAAACTCTGAGTAAGCATCAGTCAGAACAACAGAATATGAAAAAAAAATACAACATCCATCCAAAGAGCCGATTTTTAAATCAGTGTCTTCCTATACAATGTCTTTTCAGAAAAATTCAAAAATTTGAGTACACATTCTTGACAAAAAAATTAAATTCCTTGAACAGTGACCTCTGTATTCCTGTTCTGAGAATAATATACAAGGTGCTGCTATAAAATTGCAAAGAATTTACAGCACGACTCAACTAAGAACTCGCATCGGCAAACTTGATTAAACACGACGACACGTTTGGTGCAGTGGCTAAGCGTTTGACTTCTGCGCTGCGGATAGTAGGTTCGATTCTCGCACGGAACAAATAATTGTATGGCCTACAGATAGTTGTTCCGGGTCTGGGTGATTGTGCATGTGAAGATTTGTGTCTGTAAACGCACCCACGATAAAGGAGAAACCCCAGTGTGGGGCAACGTTTAAAAAAAATTATAAGAAAACCAATGGCGACTGCCATTTACGCGTCACTCGCACTTATTGCGTCAGCGTAAAGACATGATTTACTGCAATACTAATAAACATTCGTGGTCTCGAAGTCGCACTCAGTTCGAAAGTGATCGGTTTTACGAAGTTTGCCGATGCGAATTATTAGTTGTGTCGTACTATAACAACATATTTATTTACTCCCAGAGTTATCGGTAAAACTTTTTTTTGCTTTTATTTTAGGGCGACTGTAACTAGTTAGCCCCCCGATTAAGAACCTTTTGAACCGACTTCCAAATAAAGGAGGAGGTTCTCAATTCGACTGTTTCGTTTTATTTATTGCCTCACAACTCCGTCATTTATGAATCGATTCTGAAAATTATTTTTTTGTTTGAAAGAGTATTCTTTCGAAGTGGTCCCATTTAAATTTGGTGAAGATCTGATTAAGAATTTCGGAGATAAACAATGGAACTCCTCAATGACGAGCAGTACACATAATGTGATAGGGTTACGAGCAGCGTCTTTAGTAAAAAAAAAATCTTAAGAAAAATAAAACCGACTTCAGAAAAACGAAATAAAGAATAAAATAATTACCATATTATAAAATGAAGTCAGAAGTCATTAGCACCGACTTCTGAAACTTTTTAATTTTATAATAATATGGTAATTATTTTGTTCTTTATTTCATTTCTTTAAAGTCGTTTTTATTTTTGTTAAGGCAACTGTCAACAGATTCGGTTTATTATCTTGAACCGGTGGAAAACTGAATGGCTAAGGCGGCTTCTTTGCCGAAAACATTTGTTCAATCATATTCTAAGTACATCTACAGCCATAACCCTACTTATAAACCTGGTATTATCACATATATGACAGCCCTGCAGAATAGACAATGTCTTTCAAAACACTACGCTTAGCTCCCGGTCTATTGAAACATCGTTGTACGCCGGAAACGACGGCTGTCAAGATAAAAACAACTTTAGTCTTCTGTTTATAGAGCACATTTCTGGTGTGAACGTGGAGCAGTGATTGTAGAATTCTAGTGTGTATATTGGTTGTAGACTATTCAACATAATATTAGGCTGTCTATTTAACTAAGCGAATAATCCTGTGTGTAAATTCAATGTTCATTATTAGTTTAGTAATAGCTATTTGCTATTACTAAATTAACTAACTAGTACTAAATAGGTTTTGCGTTTTATGTGCTACTTGTTATTATTATTAGCTATTAAGCTGCACTTGCCGCGGTAAGTCCGTGCATGGGTGACCGTACGTTACACGTCGAGACCCGTCCGTGCCTCGGTGAGCACTTTAAACCGTCGGTCCGGGTGTCATACGAATACCTATAACAGTAGTTACGAGCAGTTAGAAGCCCGAAAGTCTGACAACCAGTCTAACCTTAGGATATCGACATTTCCCTATAACTGGATTGCGGAGGTCTGATGGCAGCCGCTCCGTGTAAAAAACTGGTATTCAGCCGCATCGGATTAGACTGGAAGCTGACCCAAAGATAATTGGGAAAGGGCTTGGAGGAAGAGGGAGTTAAGTAATATCTATTTAGGGAATGAATTAGTGACTGCGATAAGCTCACTTCTTATCACAAAGGATTAAATTGTGTTATCTAATATCTCTGACCTGCCTCGTTGGTCTAGTGGTGGCAAGCGCAACTGTTGATCGTGAAGTCCTCGGTTCGATCCTCAGGTCGGGCAAAGTGTTATTGGGTTTTTCCGTGGAATGTGTCAGTAGCAGCCCGGGGTCTTTGTGACCGCTAAATCACAATAGGCTCGCCCTTTATTAAATGGGACTTAAACATAACTGACGAAACGAGGGTGTACTACAACACCTCTGCCGAACCCTTCGGGGAATGCAAGGCGTGATGTTATGTATGTAGAAAGGGCAAGCCAATGACCCCCACAACCTTTTGTAGAAAGTTCATCTAATTTCACTACGTTTTCATTTTCACTAACTTCTAAGTATTTTCTAGGACTCAAAGCTAAAGGGCTCGTAAGTCAACTGCAGAGTAAAAGAAAACACCGAAGACGGATTTTTTGAGGTAACAAAACCTGGATGCTACGTGTTTGTGTACCTTAATTTAAACAAAATGAACTTAACTATTTCAAATAGCATTTATATAGCAGTGATAGCCTAGTGGTGTGACCGTCGGACTGCCAAGTCATAGGTCTCGAGTTAGAACCCAAGGCAGGCACCTCTGACTTTTCGGATTCATTTGCGAATTGTATATTTATCACTTGCTTAAAAACGGTGAAGGAAAACATTGTGAAGAAACCGGCATGCCCGAGAGATATTTCTCGACGGCATGTGAAGCCAAGTCAGAGGCCCATGGGCGGCATAAACTCTGACACCAGGTTAGTCACTAACCACACGAAAAAGAAATGGAAGACTATTTTAAAGGGTGGAAACATGCCCAAAATATTTAAAACACGTCAGACTAAACAGCATTTTCTAAACAAACACCTACCTACCCCTACCGTTTCAGCTATGAACGTGTTTTCACGTGCCATTGTTTCGCGCCTTCTTTTTAAACTTTGAACACGACCGTCCCATCCCGAACGTGGCATTGTCCATGAAAAATTCACGACCCCTGCTGCTGGCCGATACGAAAATAACTCCCTATTGAAAATGTATACGGCACTGGTCGATTGGATGACGCTCACACCGTATTGGTTTGACAATTCGCCATTTAAAATAAAAGATAAAATAAAAAATATTTATTTTCAGACACCTTTTTTTTTCTCGTTGGAAAATCCTCATGGATGTCCCTCGCCCGGGGGAGGCGAGGGGTCTGCCGGACTCTTACCGGCTAAAAACCAACGGTGTTCCTTCTCCTGACCGTACGGCCGGGGTCGCGGGATTCGCAAAAGCATGCATTTTCAGACTCCTGAATCCATAGTGTTACTAACAGAACAACTTACAACCTATGTTAGTGGACTAAAAGGAAAACCAAATAATAATAAACACAGAAACTAATATGAAACTAACTAATATCATCATTACCTACTAGCTTTTGCGTACGATTTCATTCGCTTCGTTGATGGTCTATTTACAGTGTAGCATGGTGCAGGTGACATTAGAGGAACTTTATAATCACGGCTTAATGTTTTAGTTACACCCTAAATATCACAGTCGTAAAATACGGAATCAGTAATAACTGTAGTAAATTAAATCCCATCAAAAACATAAATGTGAAAATGGGAGCCAAGTTCAATAATACGAATATACGTGGTTGTTGATTTTGCCGACAAAAGAATTGAGATCTTAATGGGTGCCAAGTTCCGTAGAGAATCCTGAAATTATAACAATGTTTGCTACCTATTTAAAAATATAATATCTTAAATTTGAACAGTAGAATTATTTACACAAAGCAGACAACTTAGGATAAATTGAAGCTCAAGATTGATTTGGCTAGTTTTTACCAGCAAACCAAATTTTATAACATAAAGAAGATAAGTTGTTTAGCCAAATATAAGATAACTTGTATGTGAAAACTAGCCAAGTCAAATCTTGATCTTCAATTTATCCGATATCTGCTTTGTGTAAATAAATTTCAGGATTATCTATAGAACTTGGCACCCATTTAGATCTCAATTCTTTTGTCGGCGAAGTCGACAACCACGCATATTCTTATTATTGAACTTGGCTCCCATTTTCACATTTATGTTTTTGATGGGATATCATTACTTTTTGTATAGAAACTATTATTATTCATCATTTAGCTGTAGTTTTCTTTTTTGTGCTATTTTCTATATTTTTTGAACGTTAGAAATATATGGAAAGTTCTCTCTTTAACTTTTTTATCATTTGCCTGTTAGGTATATTTTTATTTCCCACTTGAATCAAATAATCTGGTATACAAAACGATAAAAGCGACCTTTCATCATGGAATCATGGATCCTGCGAAAGAAAAAGTTTGTTGCTATTATAATTTCGAAAGGCGTTAAGTAATAAAAATCGACTGCTTGAAAAAAAATTCAAATCGTTAAAATTTACTGTTTTCTGGCTTTTTCCTTTGCAAACACACAATTACCCAGCTGGACACCAAATTTCAACTTTCTAGGTCATCTGGAAGTGGGTTAGGTTTTTGATATATTTGTCAGTCAGTCAGTGTTAAAAATTCCGATTTTTAGACGTTAATATCTCAATAACCGTTTGAGCTGTATTTTTGAAATTTTGGATTATAGTTAATCTAAGGGCTTTTAATAAATAAACCAAATTTCATGTGTTTATGTTAAATACTACACACTACTGTAGCGCGTCGGGTATGTTTGCCGATGCCAGCGTGGACGACTTTTACGCAGTAATGCGAAAAAAGGTTGCCTCGCTGGTGAACAGGGTGCGGCGAAGCTCGAACAGAGTCCTGAGGATGGTGGGTGAGCGTCTTGATTCAGCCCTGGTGGGCAGGTTCACTGAGCTACACGTTGTAAAGGTTCGGTGAGCCTGCTTAGTGGGGTTGGTACTTGTTATCATTACTAACATAGTCTATAAGTTATATTGTTACTAACACTCTATGGATCTGCTGGTCTGAGAATAAATGTTTTTTTTTATTTTTTATAAATAGATTTTGAGTTATTAAGGGGTCAAAAGTGGCTTCAAATGGTTCGTGTAATATAACACACGGCTGCTGCGTCGCCAGTTCCTTTTTCCTTTGAACTTGGCTTGACATGCTGCCGCGTGTCTAGATAAAGGAGAATGGGCGAAATGTTTAGAATTTGATCTACTCCACCTCTAGCAATGAGTGATATTGTACTAACATAACTTAAGTCAATTGTTAGTATTTTCGGTGTTATAACACCTATAAACTTAAAAATCGTTTATATACATACTATCACAATTTATTTTTCTTTTGTTACTTATAATAAAGTATCGCTTCGTTCTAATCATATTATTTGCAAATAATAGTTATGGGACTTAAACATAACTGACGAAACGTGGGTGCATTATACACTTCTGCCTACCCCTTCGGGCAACTTATTCAGGTCTCATGTTATGTGTGTTACTTAGATAGGTAAGTATCTTAAATAATTATTATGACAAAGCTCCTATGGCAAAACGTGTAAAAAAGATAATAAATAGTAATATAACATGAGAACAAAGTTTTTAAATGGTTACATTTAATGAGCTTTAACTCCATAAATACTAATATTTACATAAAATAACCTTTCTATTGATATATCACTCATTGCTAGAGGATTGGCGATTAACAAAAGGTATTTATAACGCGGATGTCAATGGAAACGCCGGTAGAGGACGTCCTAGAAGGACATACATCGATGTTATTAGTGATGTTCTTCACAAAGGTCAGGTGCGTAGTACTCTCAACCGGCGTGCGTGTATGACAAGATGTATGAATGTGGATGAAGCGAAAGGGGTATGTAAGGGTCGTAGCATGTGGCGTTCTATAGTTTCTGCCTACCCCCATGGGAAAACGGCGTGAGTTTATGTATGTATGTATGCTAGAGGAGGGGTAGACGAAAAACCCCATTCTCCTTTACCCTTACAAAATGTTATTGTCCACAAATCAAATCAAATACTGACAGCTGTCACCTGCACCATGTTACACCGCAAATAGTGTAATAAATTTTAACAGTCAGGACCATGACAGGAACATCCACCTTAACACGTAGTAATGCCAAAATTCTGCGAACATTTATTAAATTAGCGTACACACGTAGCGTGCCTACCAATATACATAATTTTCAGGGACACCAGATATGTATTTAAATAGGTTAATTTCCTACCACCGTCGCGTCAACTGCTATTTCGACAATAAAGTAATAAATAGTTATAATACTAAGGGATGATTTCCACCAAACGGCTCGCATCGCATCGGATCGGAAAGGATACGAACGAATGCGGCGACAGCCGATCGCGTCCGGCAGGATGGCGACACATACGATCGGCTCCGTACCGTCGCTTGCGAACGTATCCGTTTCTGCGCCTAGTCAAATAGTTTCATTCCTACCGTGTTGACGTATAATAATTTTTGAAAGGATCCGATCGGATACGACGACAGGCGAACGGAGCCGATTGCGCGTCGCAGCATACTTTCGGCTACGTTCGCGTGTCACGGAAGACGTCCGCGGCTTGGTAATATAGACTTTAAATACTGTGTACACGATTGAATATCGCTTAAAGATTTTAAAATCCGTTCCGATCCGATGCGATGCGAGCCGTTAGGTGGAAATCATCCTTTATACTAATAACCAGAACCGAATTATTGCTTTGTTTTAGTTTACATAACACGAAACTAATATCATAATGTAACAAACATCCACAATAACTGTCTCACATTTACAATGTAGACTCAAATTAGTTATTACAGGCTAACAAGGACAGACTAGATATAATTTCAAGACTAGACAGTATTTTATTACGTAATAACTGATACATATAGCTTGTGATATTAGATATATTTCGCAATATCTAAGTTGGAATACAACTGTTTACGTATGTATGAGTCCCATTCTTGTATTATTGTTAACTGGCTGTGTCCTCACGGCTCCGCCCGCGTAAGAAGTTTTATTCCAGTAATAAATATAGCTTATGTTACTCAGTGATAATGCAGCTTTCTAACGGCAAAATAATTTTTGATATCGGTCCAGTAGTTTCTAAGATTATTCGTTACTGTATACAAAAATACAAAATATCTTTCCGCTTTATAATTATTAGTATAGACAACCACGATCTCAAATTTTAATAAGAAATTCTAGGAATATTTAAGTTTAATAGTCTGACAGGTATTACGAGAGGGGCCCGTGGCTAATTACCAACCGCGCGGGTCAAACGATTTGCGCAGTTAATCTGCACTTGCCGCGGTCAGTCTGTGGATGGGTGACCGTTCGTTAAACATCAAAGCCTCCCAGTGCCTGAGAGAGCACGTTAAACAGTCGGTCCCGGAATACGAATACCTATGACTGTCGTTACGGGAAGTCAGAAGCCCGAAAGTTTGACAACCGGTCTAACCTCATGATATCGGCATCGCCCAGTATATGGACTGCGGAGGTCTGATGGCAGTGGCTGCATGTAAGATATTGGTATTCAGCCGCATCTGGTTATACTGGAAGCTGATCCCAACATAGTTGGGAAAAGGCTACGCAGAAAGAACGATCTGACAGGTAGTCCACTCCGAGTTCTCTTTTTTTAAAGAAGTTATTGACAAAAGGATTCCACGCGCTTACAGCGAGGTACTGCTGCAGATTTCCTTTAAAAAAATACCTAGTTTCAAAACATACTTATGTGCAATTTGTTTGATTTTTGAACATGTAAATGTACATTAATTTTTTGTATGGTTTCATATAATTTTATCCCACGTCCTGAAACTTGCTTAAATACAACACTTTGCCTTCACAAAATAAAAAACAAAGAGGACACGAACGTGTTTATGAACATGATTTATTATTTTGTATGCGTTTAAATAGCGTGACTTGTCATCATTAACAGTTTTTACTTAATATTTTAATAACATTATGAACTAGCGGCCCATCCCGGCTTCGCACGGGTGGACATTTTTCCCGTTTTCGCAACATTTTTCATTTATGCTCAGCTCCTATTGGTCGTATCGTGATGTTATATAGCCTATAACCTTCCTCGATAAATGGACTATCCAACACAAAAATATTTTTTATATTCCAACCAGTAGCTCCTGAGATTAGCGCGTTCAAACAAAAGCTTTATAATATTAGTATAGATTAAAATTACATTACCCCTTGAACACGAGATGTACCTTTGTTGTGTTATGATAAAGAGATTAAATAAAATTTAACATAATAAGTGAATATTTTTTTTTTATAAATATTTATTGCTGATTTGACTGTGATAGATGCTGTATCCATAACATAATATCACGCCTATATTCCCCGAAGGGTTGGGCAGAGGGGTATAGTTCCATGTAATAGGGGGCGAGCCTAATGCCAACAACCGGGCAGAAATCCAAACTCCGGCCTGCTACTAAGGAATTCCACAAGGAAAAACCCAATAACACTTTGCACAACCTGGGGATCGAACCCAGGACCTCACGACCATCAGTCACGCTTGCCACCACTAGACCAACGAGGCAGATGCTATATCCATCTTCTTCGATCCATTTTCAACCATATCCTAGTAGGATTTCCATGAAGGATTTATATAAGATTTATAAGTAATATAGATAAGAGACGATAATTACTAATGTTTTATGACTACGTATTCAAAGCTGCATGCGCCTACACACGGCCCTAAAATCAGAGGCAATATCAGGGGAGTGGTGGGGAGCGCACTAGATCGCTCCCTTGATCGCCTCGTGTGTAGGCAAATCGTAATCAGTATTATTATTATTACCCCTAACTCAGAAATCGGTTCGGGCGAGCTCACGATTTAGGGCCGACCATCGTCTAGGGAGCGTTGTCAGTGCGTGTGTAGCGATATCGGGACCGATTTCCCCGCAGTGTGCGTGTTCATCAGTAGTCCGCAGTGTTCATCAACCACCTCTTAACCCAGGTCTTCCTCTTTTGCCTCAATTTTGGTTGCACCATAGCAAGTATCAGAGCGATGCCTATTTTTTATGTTTTGAGAGTGTAGGCGGCATCTTGGATCGACGAGCGCTTTGCTGTACGGTGGGCTACGTACTAACTGGCAAGGACGTGTGTAGAGTAGTAGCCGATTTCATCCCCGCCATCACTCTCCCGATATTGCCTCTGATATTAGGGCCGTGTGTAAACGCTTTAAGATTTGTCCTTACTAATATTATAAATGTGAAAGTTTGTGAGGGTGGATGTATGGATGTTTGTTACTCTTTCACGTATTAACGGCTGAACATATTTGGATGAAATTTGGCACACATATAGACAATATTCTAGATTGACACATATGTTACTTTTTATCTGAGTGCATGAAGTAGTTCCTCTAGGATGCGGGTGAAACCGCGGGTAACAGCTAGTAAGTAATATAATAATAATAATAATATTATGTCTGCCTCTCAAAATGGATGTAGGAAAGGATCCCGCGGTACTAAAGAGCTGCTCCTCATTGACATGGCCATTAGCCAACAAGTTCGTCGCTCCCAAAAGGATCTGTCGACATGTTGGATAGACTATAAGAAGGCCTATGACTCGGTGCCACATTCATGGCTCATGAGGGTGCTAGAGTTGTATAAAATAAATACAACTCTTCGCACCTTCCTGATGTCATGTATGAGGCACTGGAGGACGGTCCTTCGCTATCCGGGATGTCGACGGATTAGAGGGAGTGGGGAACAGATAAGGATCGAGCGCGGTATATTCCAGGGTGACAGTCTGAGTCCTCTGTGGTTTTGCTTGGCCTTGAACCCCTTGAGTACATTGCTGGAGGGAACAGGGCTAGGCTATCAGTTGAGGAGAGGAGGTCAAGTAATATCCCACCTCCTTTACATGGATGACCTAAAACTATTTGCCCCCACTGATTTGCAACTAATGGAGTTACTGAAGGTAACTGAAAACTTCAGTAATTCTATTAGGATGGAATTTGGTGTGGACAAATGTGCGGTCATGCATGTAAAGCGAGGGAGGATTGCGGAATCCGAGGGAATCCAACTCCCGAATTCCGTACAACTTAGATCCCTCTCCCCAACTGAGACCTACAAATACTTGGGTATGTCGGAGGCTTTAGGCATCAGCGAGACCGACATGAGACAATCGTTGCGGGAGCGCTTCTTTGGCCGCCTGAATAAATTACTGAAAAGTCTTTTATCAGGCGGAAACAAGGTGCGCGCCTTTAACGGTTGGGTCATGCCGGTCTTGATGTACTCCTTTGGCACACTCAAGTGGACTCAGGCGGATCTTGACGCCCTGGATAGAAGGGTCCGTGCACTGCTGACTGCACATCGGATGCATCATCCACGCTCTTCAGTGATGAGGCTGTACATTCCGCGAAAGTGTGGGGGTCGAGGCTTTTTAAACGCTAAGACCCTACACAACCGCGAAGTGTACAGTCTCAGGGAGTATTTCCTCCAAGCTGAAGGGGTGATGCACCGAGATGTGGTCGCAGTGGACAAGGGATTCACCCCGCTCGCCTTGGCTAGAGAGAACTGGCGCAAGCCTGCAGTGCTTAGTACCAATGATCGCGAGGTGGTGTGGCAAAGCAAGGAGCTACACGGGCGCTACTATCGGGCCCTTCATGGGCCCGATGTTGACTTTTCAGCGTCCGTATCCTGGCTACGTTCTGGTAACCTCTTTGGGGAAACCGAAGGTTTTGTTTGTGCAATTATGGACGAAGTCATGATGACGAACAATTATAGGAAATATATTGTGAAGGATGGCACGGTTGACATCTGTCGGGCATGTCACCGTCCGGGAGAATCTATCCGACACATTGTTTCCGGTTGTTCTCGTCTTGCCAACGGTGAGTACTTGCACAGACACAACCTGGTGGCCAGGATTATTCACCAGCAACTTGCCTTGAAATACAACCTTGTGGAATCGGAAGTACCGTACTACAGGTATGTGCCCGACCCAGTTCTCGAGAATGGTCATGCCACATTGTACTGGGATCGATCTATTATCACTGACAGGACTATTGTAGCCAATAAGCCTGATATAGTGGTAATAGATCGATCAGAGCGCCGGACAATGATTGTTGATATCACGGTCCCTCATGACGAGAACCTCGTGAAAGCTGAGAAAGATAAACAAATAAAATATCTTGATCTAGCACACGAGGTTGTCGGCATGTGGGATGTGGACTCAGCAGTCATTGTTCCGATAGTCGTTACGGCGAATGGTATAATAGCCAAGAGCCTCGATATTCACCTCATGAGGCTCTCGTTGGGTGGCTGGATCAAGGGCTTGATACAGAGAGCAGTACTCCTTGACACGGCACGCATAGTGAGGAGGTTCCTTTCTCTGGAGCCCTGACTGCCGGCGGTTTGGACCCTGTTCCCGATGCCGGTGGACTACTATTTTTTATATTTTTAAATGTTTTTGTGTTTTTATAGAAATATTTAAAAATGTAATTTGTAAGTATTTTAAAATAAATAAAGGCAGAATAATAATTAAAACATTTATTGATATATAAACACATTTTACAAGTAAATTAAACCCACCAAACTGTGTGACAGTTTGTCGGTGGGAATAGCGCTCAATCAACATTTGGTATCAGTTACAAGGATGGTTTTACTAATTAGCTATGTGTATATAATGCAGTGAATACCTGTACTTTTTAATATAATTATTAAATACACATGCCATACTCGGTAAGTAACATATTTTTTAACTTATATTTTAATGTTTGTTTACTTGTTTTATTATTTATTTGTCTAAGCCAGTCATTATTATTATATAACGTGGGGATCAAATACTTGTTGGTTCTTTTACCATAATAATTATTAATTGGTTGACGGACCACTTTCTGTTCCCTAACACGTCTTGTATTGTAAGTATTTTTTATTTTAATTTTATATTTATCATTGTAAAATTGTTCGAGAACCACCAAGTACTTGACCCTTTCATGTACAGGAAGTATTTTACATAACAGAAACAGTTTTTCATATTTATCTTTACATGTACATTTTTTCTTAGGGGTAACAAGGTAAGAGACGATACTTACTAATGTTATATGACTACGTATTCAAAGCTGCATAAGAGACGATACTTACTAATGTTATATGACTACGTATTCAAAGCTGCATAAGAGACGATACTTACTAATGTTATATGACTACGTATTCAAAGCTGCATAAGAGACGATACTTACTAATGTTATATGACTACGTATTCAAAGCTGCATAAGAGACGATACTTACTAATGTTATATGACTACGTATTCAAAGCTGCATAAGAGACGATACTTACTAATGTTATATGACTACGTATTCAAAGCTGCATAAGAGACGATACTTACTAATGTTATATGACTACGTATTCAAAGCTGCATAAGAGACGATTCTTACTAATGTTATATGACTACGTATTCAAAGCTGCATAAGAGACGATTCTTACTAATGTTATATGACTACGTATTCAAAGCTGCATAAGAGACGATACTTACTAATGTTATATGACTACGTATTCAAAGCTTCATGTTATTCAACGGTGTGACAGACAGCCACTCCTTTATTTGAAAATTCCTTGGTCCGTGATAAAACAAAATGTCTGCCAGTGTCGTTATAAGGTCGCAATTGTCATGAATATTTATCTTAAAGAGTATGATAACATTCTTGTCTGAAGACATTGTAATTTTGTTTTCTTTATTATACTATAGTTGATGAGATACGAATATCTATGACAGTCGTTACGGGAAGTCAGAAGCCCGAAAGTCTGACAGCTGGTCTAACCTTAAGATATCGGCATTGCCTTATAACTGGGTTGCGGAGGTCTGATAGCAGTCGCGCCGTGTAAAATACTGGTATTCAGGCACATCTGGTTAAACTGGAAGCTGACTGCAACATATTTGGGAAAAGGCTAGGTAGATAGAAATACAGTACTGTGATAAAAAATATATGGGACTGGAACTGGTTTGGTTGAGATAAATTCGTATAATTTCGACAGGAGTAAGGTAAATGATAAATAAATGATAAATGATTTTTATTTCTGTAAATAAATCTGTTACAGACACTTTTACAAGTCAATGTAATGTTTTTAAGATGGAAGGAGCCTAGATTGCGAACAGGATATCTACTGGCTAATAGAAACGTAGATATTTTTAGTCTAGTGGTGGCAAACGCGACTGCTGATCGTGAGGTCCTGGATTCGATCCCTAGGTCGGGCAAAATTTTATTGAGTCTTTCCGTGTGGTATTCCTCAGCAGCAGCCCGGAGTTTGGATTTGTGCCCGGTTGATGGCAATAGACTCGCCCCCTATTACATTGGTCATAAATATAACTGGCGAAATGAAGGTGTTACTATATACTTCTGCCTCCTTCAGGGAATACAGGCGTGATGTTATGTGTTATGTTATATTTTTAGTTAAAAAAAGTGCCCGAAAAATTACAATAGGCTCACCACCAACAGCGAAACGTGTAGACTCCTGTAATAGGAGAACACTTCTGCTTACCCCTTCGGGGTTTACATGTATAAATAACTAGCGGCACGTCTCGGCTTCGCACGGATGGACATTTTCCCGTTTTTGCAACATTTTTAATTTATGCTCCGCTCCTATTGGTCGTAGCGTGATGTTATATGGCCTATAACCTTCCTCGACATATGGACTATCCAACACAAAAAAAATCAATTCCAACCTGTAGTTACTGAGATTAGCGCGTTCAAACAAACAAACTCTTCAGCTTTATAATATTAGTATAGATTATGTATGTTGCAGCCAAAATCAAAATATGTTATGTAGGTTTATACAGCGTAGGTAATTTTCGGTGCCTGACAATGTAATATCTAACGCACCCCACAGTCAAAATAACACGCATTATAAATATACAACCGGTTCGTCTTTATTCCCCGAGTGACTGCAGTGTACACCCCCGAGTCTTACAGCCCCAGTTTGTCGATGACGACATTTTTGAATGGGCATTTATATTTATCCAGGCATAATAAAATTAAACATTCCGGATTGCTACTGAAAGTTTATTAACGAAATAACAACCAATAAGACCTCGCAGGAGTTCCCTATACCTACTATATGTCTAATGTAGAAAAAGCCTAAGATTCAACTTCTCTGGGGCGCATTAAAACCCACGACGATCTTAAGTACGTCCGGGGCAACCTGAGCAGTCAGTCTCGCTATAGTGCGCGCCAAAGAACTTGACCAAGATGGCGACGACTGCATGATCTATGTGAGGTTCGGGTCATATGATACATTTTGAAGAGTCCAATAAATTGCAGTTGGTGTTCAGGGTCTGATGATGGAGCTAGGAGGTGGATAGTGGAACTCTTTAGTGGCTACTAGTAAACCCCTCAAGTTGGACAGTCGACGCCATCTTGGTTCAAGTTATTTGACGCGCACTCTACCAACTTTGCTGACTGACTCATCTTTTCACCATTACATTATTATCTATTCTACTAATAATCTCATGCCGACACGATAGACAAACATCTCAAAAATACCTCGAGCAAAACATTGTACCTTGTGCCTTTAAATTAGAGCTTATTGCAGGGATCGTAACTAAGTTACGAATACATGAATTGTTTGATCACCTTGTGGATCACCTGTACCTTCTACTGTTTGGGGATTGGAAAAGGTTGAGAATGACGCTAAGGGATGTTTTTTTTGTATTAAAACCTATAAAAAGTAGAAAAGACTGGTCCATACTTGTACAGTGGTAACTGGTCATTGTAAATTGAAACTTTCACCTTTTAAGATCTCTTTCCTATGACATCGTTGTTGTATTTACTATTTTGGATGTAATTAATAAATACACTTTGTTAATAATACAAACCAAGACTTTTTTTATCCAAAACAAAAAGTAATCAAAGACAAAAAAAATTAAATAGGGGTGAGCGACATGAGCTAGTGTTGCCCCTCTATTATTCGATATAACAATCTTTCAGTTACCTATTATGAAAAAGATGATAAATAATTTAAAAAAAAGGTTAATGACACATTGAGACTATTTCAACCAAATGATCACAGCACAACATTTACTAGTTTAAGTATACATACCTAGTCTTATTAATGTTTTGTCTTATGTATAGTAAATAGTATAGTTAGTCGTTGTAATACGAAGGTAATGAATGACTATTATCGGCATATCAAGGTCCGATATGGTAAAAAAATGAGAAGGTGGACACCAGTTTATTTTTATTTTGAAACAGTTTTATTAGCTTCACTTCGTATATTTGTTTGTTTCAAATCTTGCAACAGATTTTTCAACTAGTTCTATTCAACCGATTCTCCTAAAACGAGTCTACTGGCGACGTACACTCAGAAACATTTGCGTGCTCGCTTGCTTGCATGATGCATGTTTGCATGATGCATGCCTGCATGATACTTAGACATTGGTGAAGTAGTGAAGGGACGTCAATGTATGTTACGGAATTACAGATTTCTGATTGGTGTTTAAGAAATGTATAAAATCCCTAAGAAATGTGTACCTACCTATAATAAAATGTATTTCACACCTTTCCTGTCGATTTTAGGCATGATATACAATTTCTAGGAATTCTGTATAGTGACGAATTACATACATTTCCGATAACATACATTAAAAGTATTGGAAGTAGATTTATAAAAGTAAATAATTATGTCTTCTAGAATAACTTAACTAATTTAATAATAAAATAATAATTAACATTCACGTGTTTGACATCATACATTATTTGGAATGAAAATTCTGAATATATCTTCTCTGTGTACTTAATAAGTGGGGGTTATTAAAACCCGACTGGGTGAAGGCCCATCTCATTATAATTATCCGTTATCTGAAGTACTCATATCACTATCGACGCGCTGATAATGTTGCAAATTAGAAAATTGCAATCAAAATATCCATGCGATTCGTCATCGTTGAAAAGTGAACTGATTAGGTACAAACAAATCAAGGATAATGAGCCAGAGTATTTATTATGAAAAGGCTTACTCAACAGTCAGTAAAATTGGCACAGTGTGATGACGTCAAGATAATTCACGTTATGGTAGAAGCCTAAAGGCTGATTTACACGAGGATAGTTTCTCGAAGCGAGACTCGTTCAGTCTTTGTCTTTCTCCACGACTAGCTGTGTCCTCACGGCTCCGCCCGCGTAAGAAGTTTTATTCCAGTAATAAATATAGCCTACCTATGTTACTCAGTGATAATGTAGCTTTCTAGCGGCAAAAGAATTTTTGAAATCGGTCCAGCTGTTTTTAGGTTTATTTGTTACATACAAAAATACAAATCTTTCCTCTTTTTAATATTACTAGCGGGCGACATTTTTCCCGTTTTTGCAACATTTTTCATTTATGCTCCGCTCCTATTGGTTGTAGCGTGATGTTATATAAGCCTATAACCTTCCTCGATAAATGGAATATCCAACACAAAAATAATTTTTCAATTCCAACTAGTAGTTCCTGAGATTAGCGCGTTCAAACAAACAAACTCTTCAGCTTTATAATATTAGTATAGATTAGTATATTAGTATTAATAAAGATGAAAACAGAGATAGCATGAAACTCGCTTCGAAAAACTATCTCCGTATAAATGAGTCTTAACGCTGGCTACACACTCTCGCCGAGACAGGTCGAGACGTTGTCGCAATCTTTAACTTCTAACATCAAATAATAAAAGACAACATCTAAGTCTCAGTCTATCTCGGCGAGAGTCTGGATATGCTAGAACAGTGATCGGCAAAGTAAGGCCCGCGGGCCAGCTCCGGGCGGCCCACGAACCGTTTTGGTCCGGCCCGCCAACAACCGTTATGGCGTAGGAACCTTTTGAATAGTCTCGAAAATAAATCTAGATACAATCCGTGAGGCCTAAGCTGATCATGTCATGATAATTTTGGCCCCCATAAGATTGACTCGGTTTTTTTGTGCCTTTATAAGAGAACTTTGCCCACACCTGGGCTAGAATAAGTTGAGTTATCGATGTCGATGACGTTATTCAATGATGACAATGAATGCAATGGTCCTTAGCTGAGATAGAATTTTTATTATATGATTGAACTGAAACTTTTATTTTATTTATTATGTTGACTAACAGGCCGCGGGATTTCCCGCCTGATAGTAAGTTCTTACCGTCTTCTTATATTTACAAGCTTAAAAGCGTTGCTGGTACGTTGCCAACCCTGGAGACAGAGTTGAAAAGTCATATGACTCTAATTTCACTAGCACTGATTTCTTTAAACTGGAACACAGCAATGCTTGTCGGCAGAAATACGTATGATGAAAGAACTTACCTGTGGGAACTCTTGCACAGGGAGCTAACTGATTAAAAACTTAATATCGTCATTGGCGTAGCATGGGGTACAATAGCTGGGCCGTATTATGCAATAATGTGTCAACCCACAAAAATATGAATTTTGTGTTAGCGTCATCTACATTTTGGGTAGGTCTAACTGAACACTTGAAAAAATGCCCAGGACTGTAGCAAATTTAATAGAGCGTTTATCAAAAGAATCTTAATGCAGTTTGCGTTTTGTCAAGCGTTAGGTAGACCTACCAGAATAACTAGATGGCGTTAACACAGAGTTCATATTTTTATGGGTTGACACATTATTGCATAACACAGGTCAGTTCACATTGCAGCTGCAGCCAAAAGAAGACAGAATCTGCAATATTTTTTTTTTAAAAAGTTCATCAAACAATTCTAATTGACACAAAACTTCCCTTGTTAATACTTTGTCGTTCAAAAAAAGTTTTTCATATAAACTCGTCTCCCAAACTGTTCTTTTATGACGATGGAGGGCAGTCTAGACTGTTTTCAAAATTGTATTAGCTTGTTTATTTTTATATCCCAAGTGAACGTCCATTTTGTGTCTCCTGTGACGTTGGCGCTGTTAAAAACTCTGTCATTGTACATTATTGCCATTTTAAACTTAAATTGTATGTCGTTAAGCACAAGTGTGGCCTCAGGCGATACATAATACTTTTGTCAGCTCATTAAATTAGGTTTAACTTGTTTAATTATTTTTTTTTTCTATTTGGCAGCTGCCCTGTGATAAACTCATTGAAGGGTTATTCAAGGTTAGGGGTCATTCAAGTATTACGTAAGCACCAAATGGGGGTGGGGGGTCTTTGGTTAGCTTATTTTGATGACATGGGGGATGGGGGGTCTGGATGGTGATTACGTCAGCAATATTTATATTTTTACTTATTTTTCTAGACTTGATAACTGCTGCTCATGAATAATAATAAAGAAATCTGAACAGATTAAATCAAAAACAATATTTACGTAAGCATAGGAGGGAAGGGTAAGAGCTTTGCTTACTTTTGCTGACAAGGGGGAGGGGAGGGTCAAAAATTATCAAAATTCTGCTTACGTAATACTTAAATGGCCCCTTATCCTGGGGGCGACTTAAACCCTAAATCAGGTCCTGTATAGCCTATCGTTCAGAAATCTGCTAATTAAAAGCGGGTCTTATTGTTCTACTGACAAACGTGGCTGCCGATAGTGAACTATCTGGTTCGAATTTCAGGTTCAGATAAAGCTTTTACCGTTAGAAAATTCTCAGTAGAACCGTGAATGTTGGAAAGGTGCCCGCTACATGACAATTGGTTCGACCCCGCTATTGGCAAAAATGGGACAACGGTAGACTTCTGCCAAACCCTTCCGGAAACAGGCCTGACGTGTACAAGTGTAGTGTCAGTATAATAAGTATACAGGGTGTAAACGAAATCATGCAATTCCTTCAAACCTTGTGATGTACTGCTGACATAGATTTATGGTCAAAGCATACATATCAACTCGGAAAGGGATCGTAACCGTATCGCCTTTCGCCGCGCCGTCAAACAGGCGTCAACCTAACGTAAGCACGTAACCAAACCGGATCAGTAGCTCCGATACGTCAACTCAGCTATGGCTTACGGCGCTTACGGCTCGCAGTAACAGTAGTGTGCTGCAGGCAGGCCGCGGGAGGGGTGAGAGGGGCAAGGGTGGACGAAGAGACGTAAGCTCGGGTACGGAGAGACGTAAGCGCGGAGACGACGAGCCGTAAGCGCGGGAACCACGTTGACCATACACCGCACCGCGGTTCATGAGCTTGTCCCGAGGCGAGGCGATTACGTTATGATTCCGATTAGTGTGCGTTGCAGTAGGGAGTTTCATACAAAGAATACTGAACGGCTTGAGTTGATACGGTGACGATCCCTTTTCGATTTGATATGTGTGCCTTGACCTTAACCCTGCATAGGATACATTTGGATTCAATAAAATAAAAATACAAGAAGTAAACATGTATTCTTAACGTGAGGCATTTTAGCGCCCCGAGTTAAATGACCGCACGGCGAGAGATAGCCGTGCAAGTCGCTCGGGCAACTAAAATGCCTCACGTTAAGAACACATGTTTACTTCTTGTCATTTTTTTTATTGATTCCAAAAGTATTTCGTACAGGGTTAATCTATGTCAGCAGTACATCACGAAGTTTGAAGGAATTACATGATTTTGTTTACACCCTGTATACAGAAAAATACTTTGGACAAAATATTATTTTACTTTCATGTACATTAATGAAAGTGTCATGGTCATGTTGTACTCAATCCCTTTGGGACTCAGCTTTGTATTGTGTTGTTTTCGTAAAACAAAACTAGAAACGGCCGTTGGTCGATATAATATTTTTGTATTCAGTATTTTTGTTAAAGCAATGATTTAAAATAAATATTTTTTTCAACGGTACTTCGTCAAAAAATTGTTTTGGAAAGCATGCGAGCTCATTGCTCATGCCACTAAAGCCTCTACACATTTTTATTTACCAACAAATAGTATCTACTTTTTTTGAAAATTACTAATAAAGCTGTATTTACAAATAAAATTTTCATGTTCATGATTGTACCTACATACATGTTTGTTCACGTACGCCGGTTGAGAGTACTCTCTCAACCGGCGTATACCTACGTGTATGACAAGATGTATTAAAGTAGACGAAACGATAGGAGTATGTAAGGATCGTAGCATGTGGCGTTCTATAGTTCCTACCTCATGGGCAACATCAATACGTTGTGTGTATATACAAATTTCATGATTTTGTAAAACAATTTTTTTAAATTGAAACCTTCATTATTATATTTTATTTTTCAAAAGTTCTGAACACGGAATAACTAATAGTAATTTCATTTTTGACAACACATCGAGTTATTGTTTTTCCTTATCGAAACTAATATTTCAGTCATTAACTATTTCTACTATCAATACAGTTTAATCACGCATTTCATGACGATGATATAGCCAATTTATTGGAAGTGGTGTACACGGCGCGTGTCACAAATTCTAAAGAAATGCATCGAACAATCATACAAATATAACAACTGTAAAGTGTTTCAGCAAATAAATAAATACAAATGGAGTGTCGGAAAAACAAAGTTTCTTACACCCGTCAATTGTGTCTGAAGTGTCTGCTCATGATCGCTGATCACACAATGTTCAAGTGCGTATCTTTTACCTATGTTAGTTTTATATAAGGGAGTCATTAAGTGCGTAGAGCAGAAGTGTGGAAGCAACAACTTTAATTAGACGTTTACTTTTGTAAAAATGTTACTTCAAATTATTTTTGTGTCTCTGTTGTTCCGAGCTTACGGTAAGTTATTTGTATCATTTTGCAGTATGATTGGTATTATTAATTGGACGTAGTTAAGCGAAAAGGATCCAACCCACAAAATTATCGAAAATGAGTTATTTATACCAAAATACTCCTTAAACTTCTTAAGCCAAACTACACATAATAATATTTTAACAAGTAAAATATATACAATGTTATATACAAGGTTAGTTGGAAAGGGGGTACTAAGCCGAAAGGGTGTTAAAGTACCCATAATAAGGGATAACTTTTGTTCTACAACTTTCCCCAAAACTAGATAGTTTAAGAGAAATAGCTTTTCAAAGATTTCGTAAAAAATATGCTAAAATCTATCTGTCCATAGCTATGATCAGCTGTTTTTACAATTTAGGTCATATTTGGGGTCATGGATTAGAAAATTAATTTTCTTAATTCTAACTAAAGCAGGTATGTTTTTTTTTAAACTAAAATAAAAATATTTTTGCATGCAAATAAAACTTATCGAATTATGAAATTTTAACACTTTAAAATAGTCATCAGTGATACTACTATACATGGCCCGCGGCTTAGTACCCCCTTTCCGACTAACCTTGTATATATAACATTTGTCCCTTAGTTACAATAAAACCAAGAAATTTAAATCAAAGAACCAATACAGTCTAAACTTAAAAATTGAATATATCATAACTGTGTGGGTTGGATCCTTTTCGCTTAACTACGTCCAATTATGAATCGAAATTCGCAGGAAACCTTTTAAATGAGCGAGCGCTGATTTTCATAGAATGTGGTTTCAGATATTAATTACTGACCATAATATGTGAGGTTGTTCTGCCTAGCTTTTTCTGGGGTCAACTTCCAGTCTAACCAGATGCGGCTGAATATCAGTATTTTACACGGAGCGACTACCATCAGACCTCCATAACTCAGTTACAGGGCAATGCCGATATCCTAAGGTTAGACCAGTTGTCAGAAATTCGGGCTTCTGACTTCCCGTAACGACTGTCATAGGTATTCGTATGACTCCCGGGAACGACTGCTTAACGTGCTCTCCGAGGCACGGAGCATGCTGCTGTCCACACGCTAGCGTTTGTTTTAATTTTTTTTCGCAATACCCTTGAAAGAAGGGGCTGGTGGCTAATTACCAACCGCGCGGACATACGATCTGCGAGGTTAAGCTGTGTTCGCAGCGGTCAGTCCGTGGATGGGTGACCATTCGTTACACATAGAGACCCCTCCATGCCTCGGAGATATTTCGATACTACGCACAAATTAATGGAAGCCCGGCGACACAGCTGGTGGGCACGACTAGCACGATATCGCTCCGCGCATGCAGTTAACTCGGGGCTAGGGTTGCCAAGTGTCCGGTTTTAGCCGGATATGTCCGGCTTTTGTTAGGCTTTTGGTCAACCCCGCCCCTCCAAAAGATGCAGAACGAGAGCAAGCGAGCGAATTCTTTTTCTTTTAAAAACCGATTTGTCAGGCTTTCAGGGCAGAATGTCCGGCTAAATATGAATCTATGTCCGATTTTTCAATTTATGGGCCTGGCAACCCTACTCGGGGCGCTAAATTGACTCAGTTTAAGAACAAAATGTTTCTTTTTTTTTGCTGAATCTAAAAACATCAGCGGAGTATCAATATGTGTTACCAGTAGACCATGAGGTTTGAAGAAAGTACACGGATTCGTTTCCAACCTGTATACAGTTTATTAATTTATACAATACTGCTTGAAAACAGGTGAAAAAAAATACACATCTTTACATAGTATATAACAATTCGCCCCCGCGCTGTCTGTACGCTTACACCCATATTCTAAGAAGTTCCTCCAAAACTTACTCGAGTCATACTCGACTCAGAAAGGCCTCGAAAACACCTTCAAAATTGTATTCTTAGTCGTAATTTCGAGTGAACTTTGAGGTTCCTCGACAAAATCATTACGTTATAATTTGAATTATCTGCATCGCGCAAATAACGCCGCGATAAAAAATTGTAAGGATTATCGTAAGCATATTCGAAGAAATTTAAAAAAATATTTTTTATTACATACGAACTTTGACACTTCCTTCCTTAAGGTAAGTTCCGAGATACCTTGAGTTTGACAGATGATTCCTTACCTCGACTGAGGAAAAATCTCGACTCGAGGACGTTTATGTCAAGTTGAGGTGGAGTCGAGTCGAGTAAGTTTTGGAGGAACATCTTAGAATATGGGTGTTGATCTTTTAAACTACGCAACGGATTTTAGTGCAGTTTTCAGCAATAGATAGAGTGATTCAGGAGGAAGGTTTATATGCCCCACATTAGTATCTACATTGCACCCGTGCGAAGCCAGGGCGGGTCGCTAGTAATAAATATAAAAAAAATATATAAAACGAAATAGAACATTTGTCATTTCATTCATTTTGGTACATTGTTTACTGCGTCCATTGTGTGGGACCCATCATCCCTCCGTTTTTGCCCGCTGTTCTTGCTTCCATTTGACTGCCAACAATATTAATGAGGTCCTCAGTTTGTCCTCGAACCGGTGCGTCATTGTAAATAAGTAAATTATCTGATTCTTACTAGTTTGGCGACAATAAGAGGGACTGTCGTTAGGTGGAATGCTATTAATCATGATTTGAGTGTATTAAATGGGTTGCAGTTTGAATTTTCCTGCATAATCAGACGTGTTTTTCTTTACGGAGCTGGTAAAATTTACGATTTTAATGTACCTATGTATCATTCCGCCTGTACTCCCCGAAAGGTTCGGCAGAGGTGTATAATAACACCTTCATTTCGCCGTTCAGTCCCAGGTAATAGGGGGCGAGCCTATAACCATCAACCAGGCACAAATCCAAACTCCGGGCTGCTATTGAGGAACACCTAATGGAAAAACCCAATAACACTGGCTGACCTGATGATTGAATCTAGGACCTCGTGGCAAGCAGTCGCGCTTGCCGCCACTGGACCAGCGAGGCATTTTTAATGTACCTACCACAACAATTACAACTCAGGAGAGAAATATGTCGGGGGCTTACCGCCATCTCTTGTAAATGAGTAATGTTATTATAAGATTGAAACAAAACTATCTTAAAATAAGATTGTTTCGTAAAAGATGAGGTAAGCCGCCAGAAGTAGATTGGCTGAGTTGATATATACAGGGTGTAAACGAAATCATGTAATTCCTTCAAACCTCGTGATGTACTGCTGACATAGATTAACCCTGAACGGGATACTTGCAGATTCAATAAAAACAAATGACAAGTTGTAAACATGCGTTCTTAACGTGAGTCATTTTAGCGCCCCGAGTTAAATGACCGCGCGGCGACCTACTAAAATGCCTCATGTTATGAACACATGGTTACTTGAAGGTATTTTTTGCAATTAATCCAAATGTATCCCATGCAGGGCTAATCTATGTCAGCAGTACATCACGACGTTTGAAGGAATTACATGATTTCGTTTACACCCTGTATATTTATTTGAATTTAATGTTTTGATGTAGACTTTGGACAGAAAAAATTATAAGTGCTGTCAAATATATAATATATCAATATCGGAGGGGTCGTGGCTAATTACCAACCACGCGGATCATACGATTTACGAGGTTAAGCTGTGCTTGCCGCGGTCAGTCTGTGGATGTGTGACCGTTCGTTACACATCGTGACCCCTCCGTACCTAGAAGTGCACGTTAAAACAGTCGGTCCCGGGTGTCATACGAATACTTAAGACAGTCGTTACGGGAAGTCAGAAGCCCGAAAGTCTGACAACCGGTCTAACCTTAGGATATCGGCATTGTCCTGAAACTGGGTTGCGAAGGTCTGATGGCAGTCGCTCCGTGTAAAATACTGGTATTCAGCCACATCTGATTAGACTGGAAGCCAGGCCCGGATCTTGTCACGTGCCCCGGGCGGTGAAGATGAGGGGGCGGCCCGCCACCAACCAGTCTAGCTGTCTGTACTATGCTGGACCCGGTTATATATGACAACCTTCCTTTACCTTTACCTTTAGAATCTACACTAAAGAAAAGAGGAAAGATTTGTATTTTTGGATTTTTGTATGTAACGAATAAACTTAAAAACTACTGGATCGATTTCAAAAATTCTTTTTCCGTTAGATAGCTACATTATCACTGAGTAACATAGGCTACGGGCGGAGCCGTGAGAACACAGCTAGTTATTTATAATTTTATTATCAAACTGGTTGCTATTTTAATTGTATAATTTATTTTTTATAGCCATTTATTTTAGATTCTATGAGTAGGTACCTTAACTCACACACTGACCTATTACTTTTAAATGTTTGGGAAAACGTATACTTTTGCAATGTTTGTAAATATGTGAGCACCGTGTATCTATCACATAATTAATTTGTCATTGTTTAATTTTAAATATTTTCTACCTATTGTGGTATAGTAATTTTATTCTAGGTGCATCGTCTTCACATATAATTGTATAATTAAAGTACCTATACAAAATATTGCAAGACATTTTAAAAGAGTAACGGTGGAGTTTCTTGCCCATTCTTCTCCATACGAAACTACCTTTTGGAAGGGGCGACTAGAATCAATACTATTTTCTTTGTAAACTTTAACGTTCAAAAGTGCCTTTTATGTGCCTAATTGAAATAAATACTTTGACTTTACTATAATAAAGAATTAATAAAAATCTTACTTGTTGAAAAAATTTACTTAGAGAGCATCAAATTGGTGCTCTGCACCCCCCTTTTAAAAATGCAGATCCAGGGCTGCTGGAAGCTGTCCCCAACATAGTTGGGAAAAGGCTAGGCAGAACATCAATAACTAATAACGGCCGTAAGGCTGGTTTTACAGTGCCGCCTTCGCCAACGCGGTTAGTAAGTGTCGCGGGTCACGAGCTGTGAGTGTCTTGAAACGTTTTAGAATAATCAGCGCATGTGGTGGTCAGCGCCGACGGTCAGCGTGACTCTTAAACCAGCCTTAATGACAGAATGTAAAGGAATGAGATGAGTCATTTAATCAAAAATTACAAATCAAATTCTAGAATGTACCATGACCTTATTGTTTCAGGTTCCATTCTCCAAGCACCTGTTGTTTCACAGTCGGTACCGGCCTTGGAGGCTGAAGTTCCATTCAAACTTCCAGGGGTGTTCAACCTACCAGATTCACGTATCGTGGGCGGAGTGGCAGCTCCAGAAGGGCGGGTACCTTACCAGGCTTCATTGAGGAGCTTGTTTAATTCGCACTTCTGTGGAGGATCGATCCTGAGCAAGCGATGGGTGCTGACAGCTGCGCATTGCACTGTGGGGTAAGAAGCTTTTAACATCAACATAACATCACGCCTGTATTCCCCGAAGGGTTGGGCAGAGGTGTAAGTAACACCTTCATTTCGTCGCTATGTTTTAACTCCCATGTAATAGGGGGCGAGCCTATTGGCACAAATCCAAACTCCGGGCTGCTACTGAGGAATTCCTAATGGAAAAACCCAATAACACTTTCCCGACCTGGGGATCGAACCCAGGACCTCACGATCAGCAGTCGCGCTTGCCACCTCTAGACCAACGAGGCAGTCACGATTTTAACATCCTTTGTTTGAAACAGTCACGTCGCCGTCAAGTTGCCCATCATAAAACATAATCAACCAATTACTGATCCACTGCTGGGCACGGGCCTCTTCTCAGAATAAGAAGGGTTTAGTCCTTAGTCCACCTCGCTGGCCTAGTGCGGGTTGGTGGACTACACACACCATTGAGAACTTTATGGAGCCCCCTTAGGTCTGATGTGCAGGTTTCCAAACGATGTTTTTCCTTCACTGTTAACGCAAGTGATAATCAAATTATGATCTGTAGGTACATGAATTCGAAAAAGTCAGAGGTACGGGATGGGACCGAACTCAGGCCCTCCTGCATGGAGGCAAGCGTTCAACCGGTAGGCTATTACTGCAGTCACATCAACATTAATTTTGCCTGAACAGTGACCCGCATTCATATAACCCTGTATAGTGTATAAAAATTAAGACCCGCATTAGAATTACAAAAAAAAACATAGTTATGTGTAACAACCCTAATTCTATATACAATTTCGGGATGAAAATAATCACAAAAGGAAAATATAATAAACGTTATACCCATGACCTTAGCCGAGGGACCTCGGAGGTGTGTCAAAGGTTCTTTTAATATGAAATATGATACCGAAAACCTGAAAGTAGATGAAAAAATGTAATCAATCCATTTTTCGAAATTGTTGACCAAAGGAAAGGTTTTTTCTATCAGTTATCTTTTTTCTTGTAACTTTTGACGGAGTTCAGTAGATACATAGGTAGGTTAGAATTGTATGCCTACTAGATAAGCTAAAGACTGTTAACCCATACTATTATTAACTTACCAAGATTCGGCAGTATTATACAGGGTGTAAACGAAATCATGTAATTCCTTCAAATCTCGTGATGTACTGCTGACATAGATTAACTCTGCACGGGATGCATTTGGATTCAATAAAAAAAAACAAGAATTAAACATGTGTTCTTAATGTGAGGCATTTTAGCGCCCCGAGTTAAATGTCCGCGAGACCCCTCTGTGCCTCAGAGAGCACATTAAACAATCGGTCCCGGGTGTCATACGAATACCTATGACAGTCGTTACAGGTAGTCAGAAGCCCGAAAGTATGACAACTGGTCTAACCTTAGAATATCGGCATTGCCCAGTAACTGGGTTGCGGAGGTCTGATGGCAGTCGCTCCGTGTAAAATACTGGTATTCAGCCGCATTTGGTTAGACTGGAAGCTGACCCCAACATAATTGGGAAAAGGTTAGGTAGATATAGATATTAAAATAAATTATTTATTTCTAAAAATCGGTAGATATAGTATACACCACAACTAAGAAGTCGCATCGGCAAACTTGATCAAACCGCCAATGACAGTCACTTATATTCGCACCACTCACACTTATTACGTCAGCGTAAAGATCATTTTTACTGCAGTACTAATAAACATTCGTGGTCTCAAAGTCGTACTCAATTCGGAAGTGATCGGTTTTACGAAGTTTGCCGATGCTACTTCTTAGTTGTCTCGTACTGTATCGTGTTGTCTTTTGATAGGCATTCCCTAGATCCTTGTAATAATTGCAATATCTATAATTATAGTTATCAAAAAGAAAGATAAATAAAAACCGTGATCGTAGCCAAGGGACCACAAAGGTAAGTCAAGGTCCTTTCTAACATAAATATAATATAAAGTATCGTAGCGGGTGTCTGTATAATATCGTGATTAACGATTATCGCTGCGTAGTCAGGTGTAACATAGACCTTAATATTGTGTGTGTCAGGGATATTGGAAGAATGGAGGGAGAGTTTACATATGACTAGCGGGGTAAAAATGTAGTCCTTTGATGAAAAGTAAAACAATAAATATTAAATTCATATACAAAGTTAGTCGGACAGGGGGTGATAATCCGAAAGGGTGTTAAAGTTCCCATAATAATGGATAACTTTTGTTCTACAACTTTCCCCAAAAGTCAATAGTTTAAGAGAAATATACAAGGTTAGTCGTAAAGGGGGTACTAAGCCGCGGGTCAGGTAATGATGATTGTTTTAAAGAAATTGTTAAAAATTAAAAATTCGATCAATTTTTATTCCATGAAAAATTTATTTTATTTTATTTTTTTCAAAAATTCATCATAGTTTTTTCAAAAATAAAAATATTTTTTTATCGGTTTTTTTTTCGAATTTTGGAATTTTAATACTTGCTTTAAAACAGGCATCAGTGATACTTTAAGTGGCCCGCGGTTTAGTAACCCCTTTCCAACTAACCTTGTATATAAAAATAAATTGCCTTGCGTTAGTCTCGCAAAAACTCGAAAATTACTTGACCGATATGAATTATTTTTTGTTTTGTTCTTCTCAATACTGGGGTGGTTTAGGAAAAAAGAAAACTAGGAACAATTTTATTAAACACTAGCGGCCCGTCCCGGCTTCTCAAGGGTGGACATTTTGCCCGTTTTTGCAACATTTTAAAATGCTCCGCTCCTATAGGTCGTAGCGTGATGTTATATAGCCTATAACCTTCCTCGATTAATGGACTATCCAACCCAAAAATATTTTTTCAATTCCAACCAGTAGTTCCTGAGATTAGCGCGTTCAAACAAACAAACAAACTCTTCAGCTTTATCTAAGTAATATTAGTATAGACTTTAGGTGTTGTGACGCTCACCGGGCAGCTAGTATAATAACTAATTTCCAATTTGCCTGACAAGGGTGGTTTAATAATGCATGAATATTAAAACAGTAAATAACTTCTGCATGCTCCAAATTGTGTTTATCCATGTAAATAATTTAGCGCAGTTTAAACTTTATAATGAACATAAAAAATGTGCAATTACTGAGTTAACTACATCGCTTACTAAACTTTGGCTCTCAATTAAATTCCAGTCTAGATTCACAGTCATCGTTCTGCCTAGCCTTTTCCCAACTACGTTGGGGTCAGGTACCAGTCTAACCAGAAGCGGGTGAATACCAATATTTTACACGGAGCGACTGCCATCACACCTCCGCAACCTAGTTACCGGGCAATGCCGATATCCTATGGTTAGACCGGTCGTCAGACTTTCAGTCCTCTGACTACCCGTAACGACTATCATAAGTATTCGTATGACATCCGGGACTGACGATTTAACATACTCTCCGAGGCACGGAGCGGTCTCAATGTGTAACAAATGGTAACCCATCCACGGACTGACCGCGGCAAGCGCAGCTTAACCTGCCAAATCATATGATCCGTGGGGTTTTTAATAAGCCACGTGCCCCTCAGATACATAGTTATATTTGGCAAAAAATATAGGTATAGGAGATAGGGGACTCCCTCTTTATCTTTTTTAGTTGGATCCATATCATCCATCTTAAACCTGGTCTGCTTATCATCAAGTCCGACTTGGGTCAAACGAGACCAAGTCAAAGAATTACCATTGAAAATTTTCTGCCCGAAAATCCCTGGAATCGAACTCAGCCTAGGCGTATACGGGGGCTCTGGTCGTGCAGACAACACAGTTTAGCCACAGTTTTACAATCCATACAGTTGGGCAACACCTTTGATGTCGGGCGATGCCACCGCCCGTGAAGACGTTGCCCTACTGTATGTATGTACTGTATGTATAATAGTCTATGCGATCAAGAAAACATTTCATAAACATTGTACACGTGCGGTGCGAATGACGTCGTAGACGCACAGTGTTGATTCGAGTGGGAGGGGGGGCATCCCTGGTAGCGCAACTGGTAGCAGAGTGAGTGAGATGCCAAATAGCTGGATATATATTAATGGTTGCGCCACCAACGGGTGATTAGGTCGCCGGCAACAACTTGGTTGCGCCACCAAGTTGATACCAGGTGAGACACCCTCCATAAAACAGTACACTTTTTGTGGGTGGCGCGACCGGTGGCGCCACCATGGTGTCCCAATGAAATAGGGCCCTAAATCTGTTTGTCCCTGTATAGGCTTAGACTCAGGACCTCACAAGCTTCGTTTACAACCACAAGATCAATGTGATATCCTGGTATCAAAATACATCACTCATCTTCATTCCAGCCAATCAAAGTACTCGATGATGGTCGTAGTGGGCACAAACAACCGTCTGGTAGGCGGTTACTATTACGCCGTGGATAAAATCAACATCCACGAGAATTACAACAGCTCTACCATCACTGACGACGTGAGCCTCATCAGGGTCGCCTGGGACATTAAGTTCGATGACCATGTGCAGCCCATACAGCTGCCTGAAGAGGACACTGGCGCTGGAGAGGAACTGATGCTTAGCGGATGGGGAAGACTTTCAGTAAGTTCAATTACAGCTATCATGTTTTTGTACCTAAGAAGTAGTAATATAGGGGAACGAGGTATGGTGTTCCTCCTACGAAAAGAGAGGATACCTGGCGGGTCTTATGCCTGGCGGGCCACTGCCCAACGGTTGATATTGGGAAGTTGTATATATACTGCGTGTCAAATCTTGATATCGCGATGCAGGATTTGTGACATTCCATCTGACAGCTGTCATTGTTGTCGCTGTAGTCTGCTAGACATTCGTCGTGCTGCGTAGTTCGCATGTGGCGTGATAGATGTCGCCACAGTAACTTATCATCACGCCTGTATTCCCCGAAGGTTTGTGCAGAGGTGTATAGTAACACCCTCATTTCGCCGTTATGTTTAAGTCCCATGTAATAGGGGGCGAGCCTATCGCTACCAACCGTGCACAAATCCAAACTCCTAACTGCTACTGAAGAATTTGACTAAGAAAATCTCAATTACACTTTGTCCGACCTGGGAATCGAACCCAGGACCTTACAATCAGCAGTTGCGCTAACCATCACTAGATCAAAGAGGCAGAAAAAGACGTTGAAGAGTTGTTTGTGAAAAGTGGAAATAAACTTCGCATGCCTAATTTCCTAGTTGAATTTGGAATAATTATAAAATGTTTGGAGTTGTCTTCCTTGCTTACACTGAGTTGCACCAACTAACTATAACCGTAACCATACCAAAATTTCTGTCAAATCAGTACAAATTTGACATAAGCGAATCGTTTTGCTTACCAATAGTAGCATTTTTCATTGCCAAACTTGGTACATAAATTGACTCGTAAGCTAATCTTAAGAGAAAATGCGATCGGCATTTAGTCCATACAAACGTATTCCTCAGTTTCCTCCTTGGATAATGTCACTAGAGCAAATATTTTTTACCATATGAGATATCTACCACCACTATGTCCCTATGTGTTTTTTTGTCAATAAAATAATTATTAAAAGAACTAGAAATGTTAAAATTTTACAAAAAGCGACCGGTTTTACCACCGTTTTCAAACATCTAGCAAACAAATTTGACGAATATAAAAGAAGAACATACAGACATAACCAAAGTTTTTCTTAAATTATAACAGAAAAAATATTAAAATCGGTCCAGATTTCAAGAAGAAAACAGGGAAATACGAACGTGCGATTTCGATAATATTGCACAGGAGAAATCAGTCCGAGATGCAGTTTTCTCTTTCGCGCTCAATTGGTAAGGTTTGCGGGAGGGGTGGGACGGAAATAGATCGCTTAAAAACCTATTCTAGTAATATTGTGCGGCCCGCGTTTCCTCTTAAGTGCGATAGTTACTAATGTACGGGAAGGTCTTCTATGCAAAACAATAGGACCTTTGCTTTATTATTAGTAAAGATACAAGAGTCCTAATTTTAACCAATCTTCTTCTTCCTGCCCTTATCCCACACTAGGTGGGGTCGGCACAACATGTCTAAACTAATATTATAAAGAGGAAAGATTTGATTGTATTTCATAAATCCATGTTGTTAGAGGTTTTGGCTTATTGATTTATGACCGGCCGCCTGCCTGACATCAACCCTCCTTGGGAATACTCGTTGAGCGTTCGCGCGGGTGACCCAATGTGCTTGCTGATATTATGCACTGGGTCCCAAAATGATACGGTTGTCAATCTTATTGCCGACAACTAAGTAGACTATGTTCTTCTTGGTGGGGTATTACTTGAAGTTCCTCGACAATTTTAACCAATAACGCTCGGTAAATCATAGGAAACGGCCATATGTCGCATAGACCAAAAAAATATATGACATTTCATTTCTTATTCAACAAAAAGGCGGCGTAGTTACAGGGAGCCGACCCTTTGCCACTATTATTATTCCCAGCACATTTGTAGGGCTCCCTAATTGTGTCATTAGTGCTCCGCGGCACCCCTTAACTGGGTAGGGTTGCCATACTTGCAATTGAAATCGTATTTGAGGATTTCACCTTTGCCTTGTCTTGCAAAAAAATATGGTTTTAATATAGCAACATCTACGTCGCCAAATGCGAACTGCGCAGCACGACGATTGTGTAGCAGACTACAGCGACATTAATGACAACTCTCAAATATGACGTCACAGAATCCTGCATCACGATATCAAGATTTGACACGCAGATAGTAATATACAGCTTTCCAACATCAACCGTAGCGCAGTAGCTCAGTAGCTCCCTTTTTGTTGGAAGAACACCAAATCTCGTTCCTCTACAGCATGACTCTGTGCGATCTACCAATTACATAATCAGTACCTCTTCAATCAACTTATATTAAACTTCGATCGCGATCGACTGGTTGGCCACCCCTGCTCTACAGTATGTATCAAGATTTTCTTTGGCTTTTCAGACACATTTATGGTGTTTAACATCAGCTATAAATAACCTAATAGAAAGATAACTTTTAATATAAAGGAAATTGTAAGGATACTCATGGCGTTCCGTACTTTCCCTTTAACCCTTAAGAAAAATCGCAAGATTCGCAAGACAGGATGTAAAATTCATTCAGCCTTAATCTAACTGTATGAAGCATATCGTCCGCTAAATAAAGAGCATTGTCAGTCTCTTCTAATTTCTAATTTGGCAACCCTATTGTTGACACAAAAACCTACCACGCACTGTTTGGGACTCGGCCATTACCGGGTCATTTCTGTTTATATGTGTCATTACTACTACTTCTTGTTTTGACGTGTTTAATGATGCAATGGGGATCATCCACCGACAGTAGGTACACAAGCTTGCAGGATAACCGCAATCAAAAGCACGTCCAGTCTTCTGCCTAGCCTTTTCCCAACTATTTTAGGGTCAGCTTCCAATCTAGCCAGATGCAGCAGAATATTAGTATTTTACACGGAGCGACTGCCATCACACTTCCGCAACCCAGTTACTGGGCAATGCCGATATCCAAAGGTTATACCGGTTGTCAGACTTTCAGGCTTCTGACTACCCGTAACGGCTGTCATAGGCATTCGTATGACTGCTCTCCGAGGCACGGAGGGGTCTTTATGTGTAGGTAACGAATAGTCACCCATCCACAGACTGACCGTGACAATCGAAAACATGTCCAGTATGTTTGCAAAAAAAAAAAACAATACAGCTTTTGCCCATGAACACGAAAGCGTTCAGGCTATGCAAAGCTTATTTAAAATTCGGAAAAGCACACTCGAAGTGATTGTGTTACAGAACCAAGTTACTATTGATTTCAGCGGGACTCGTGTTTGTACGTCCTACTTTGTCTCGACACTCGTAAAACAAAGTTGAGTCAGTCTTTGAGATTTTTAACCGACTTCCAAAAAAAGGTGGAGTTTCTCAATTCGACTGTATGTTTTTTTTTTTTGCAATGTTTGTTCCGCGATATCTTTGCTAATTGTGAACCAATTTTAATGATTTTTTTTTGTTTGAAAGACTATTCTTTCGAAGTGGTCTCATTTAAATTTGGTGAAGATCTGATGAAGACCTTCAGAGATAGACAATTTGAAGTCGGTTTTATTTTTGTTAAAAAGTTTTTTTAATTTTTTTTTTTCTTCCTTCTTTTGTGATGTTACATACAAAGAGCCTTTATTTTCAAAACGTTTTCCATTATGTCCAAGCTGACAAGGTTTGAAGACGTTGTCTTTAAAAGCTGCTAATATTTCAGTACCCCGGCAGCCTGCCTGTTCAGCTCCAGATGATCAACCTGACCTCCCTGAGCGTGCAAAGTTGCCAGAACATCTACGATGATATCAACCCGATCTTCAGCTCCCAGATCTGTTCCCTCACAAAATCTGGAGAAGGAGCTTGTCATGTAAGTATAGAATTTCACTCAGCAGTTGGAGCACAACACCCAGCTTCCCAAATAAGATTATCTACTTGTCTACACTGACTGAGGACATGAGGATCGTTAACTTCTTCTAAAAATTACCAAGAATTTAATATTAATTCAAAGAAGGTATGGAAAGGACACGATTGTTGAAAAAATAAATATAATCGATCAAAAAATGGAGGAGATACAGGCTTTTTAAAGTTTTGGAGGGACATTTTAAAGTTTTGGAGGGACATTTTCTTTCCTTGTCGCTAGAAACGTACATTGTATATAGTGATGTTAAATTATTTTAAAGTTTTTGAAGCATGACGTTATATTTTAGTAGTGATGTCTCTGACCAGTAAACAATTTTATTTCATAAAAAAAAACATTTGTTTTTCCATCGTTGTTAGTGTAATTTGTAAAAGTTTCGAGATAAGAAATAATAAAAATAACTATTAGAGGGAAAGTAGCCAAATATGGAATAGTATCACTAATATGGAATAACAATTAATTATTATTGTGTAGAAGTAAACCCCTATACTCCTTGTATCTTTTAGTGTATGGGCATCAGAATGTCCTGATATTCGAACCTTTTCCGAAAGGAAATCATAAAGCATCAAATATACACTTTGTTATTTGATAGCCAGTTCATACAGAAACTGTTTATAGGATCCGTTTCAGCGGATCCGTTCTTATTTTGGTGATGGCGCCTGTATTGTATGAGCGAGTTCACATACACGACAGTATTCCGAATCCAGTAAAAAATACTGGTCTCACATTTTTACACACATAAACTGGATGCCTAGTATTAAAAACGGATCCGTACATGAAGATGTATGGAGAAGTATGGGTGCCTTCTAGGGTTTCTTTCCCGGGTTTCCAATCCCGGGAATATCCGTGAAAACTATCGATCCGTTTTAGCGGATCCGTTTTCATCGGACCATTATAACGGATCCGTTAAAAAGGATCCGCTGTGTGAACGGGCAGTTACATGATCTTTTATAGTAAGCAGATGACAAACAACATTGTTTCCTTTACAAACAGTGTGATAAGTTCCAGATAATAATACCTCAACAATAAATCATGACATTACTATGTCCTGACCTCGAATATTATACTCTGACATTATATCTTGGTTACCTCTGACGAATATTAATATTTGTATGTCGCTTAATCGCTTAATCACAACGTAATGTCAGATAAATATACATCATATTTCATGATTCTTCGTCCATTATTTTGTATTTCATTTGTTTATCGAATGCTATTGTTAATGAAGTAGCTATCTTTAGTAATTGAAACATTTGTTTAATACCAGGTCCACACGATTCGATTCTAGTTGATCAACTGCTAAATCGCATGCGATTTGAACCGCGTGAACAGACTTTCAATCAATTTGAAGCAACAAAAACGTTTTAACTTTTGTTGATCAAGTCAGATCAGGTTTTGTTGATCAGTCTGGACCTGTCTTAACACTATACCTGTCTTGATATTTTAAGACCTTGGACAGCCAGGACGAGTAGAAATCGATGAATGTACTCACTATTAGAATTATTACATACACACATAAACTCACACCGTTTTCCCATGAGAGTAAGCAGAAACTAAAGAACGCCACATGCTACGGCCCTTACATACTCTTTTCGCTTCGTCTACATTCATACATCTTGTCATACACGCACGCATGTACTAGACCTATTAGAATTACTGTGAGCGAAAAAAGGCCTCGTCCATCCACAATCACACTAAAAACTGTCTTCAGAGCTTTAAGCTCTACGTCAGAAAAAAATCTTAATTATATTTTGGAAAATGTTATGTACCTAGCCTTATTTGTTCATTTGCAGGGTGACTCCGGCGGTCCTCTTGTGGCTGGCAACAGCGTGGTGGGCGTGGTATCCTGGGGCATGCCCTGCGCCCGCGGCTACCCTGACGTCTACAGCAGGGTCTACTCCTTCAAAGACTGGATCCTGTCTAAAATTAGCAACTAAAGCCTCCATAACACAACCTATGGAATAAAAATAAGTGTATAAAATATGCCCCTATCAAAGTTTTATACTGTTCCAGATTTTATAAATGATTATTTTTAATATTTTTTGTAGTTTATTTTTGGTTTTGTTTTTACTGTTTGTTTTATTCCATTTTTAAGTTTTTTTAGTTTTTATTTAATTTTAATTAAATTTATACGCCTTCACGCCCAAATATGTTAACCTAACACCTTTATGTAAATACCTGTTTTACAAATAAATATTTTGATTCTGATTCTGAAGATTCAGCGAAGAGCAATTGGATGACGGATTTTCACCAATTTACTGCAGACACAACTCCATGTACTCATAGACTCTTGACAGGTGTGACTAATATGGTCATCTGTAATCTGTGTCTATCTACAAAAGCTTGACTTTCCCGTTCAGTGTTGCCTGTTGTACCCCAGAAATCTGAGCAACAATTTATTAATAACTTTACCCATTTTTCTAGTAATAAGTACTTGGTTGGTAGTATATCTAGACGAATATAGCTACTGTTATTCGCACTTATGTAAACATCTTTTGAGTTTAGGTTTGATTGTAAGTGTCATAGACTCATTATTCAATCAAGTACTAACACTTAGCTCGCGACTCCGTCCGCGTGACTTTTCATACAAATTCTTCTATCCCCTATTTTACCCCCTTAGGGGTAGAATTTCCAAAAACCCTTTCTTAGTGGCTGCCTACGTCACAAAAGGAACCTACTGTCCAAATTTCATGTTTCCAGCTTTAGTAGTTTAGGCTCTGCGTTGATGAATTAGTCAGTCAGTCTGGACAAGTTATTATACAAGGTTAGTCGGAAAGGGGGTACTAAGCCGCGGGCCACCTAAAGTATCACTGATTTTAAAACAAGTGTTAAAATATCAAAATTTGATAATTTTTATTTGCATGCAAAAAGATTTTTATTTTAGTTTTTTAGAAAAAGAATCATACTTGCTTTTGTTATGAATTCAAAAAAAAAATTTTCTAATCCGTGACCTAAATTTTAAAAACAGCTGATCATAGCTATGGACAGATAGATTTTAGCATATTTTTTACGAAATCTTTGAAAAGCTATTTCTCTTAAACTATCGAGTTTTGGGGAAAGTTGTAGAACAAAAGTTATCCCTTATTATGGGTACTTTGACACCCTTTCAGCTTAGTAACCCTTTTCCGACTAATCTTGTATATCTTATACCTTTATTTTTTTTTATTCAAAAATAAAGGTCTTTAAGATCATACTAATTTCTATTTAACATAACCTTAGCATAGCTAGTTTGTAAAGTACTCTAGCTGCATCAGAAAGTGGTACAGCTAGAACACTATTATAGTAACCTATCTCTCTAATCCTACAAGCTAAGCTATTTCTAAATTCTTCGTTGCGGACACACTCGGTTAATGTGATAAACATCATCCACGGTATTAATGCAAAAATCACAATTAGGCGTTGTTGAATTTGCCATTAGGTATAAGAACTTATTACACGGAATGTGTCCGGAACGAAGTCTTAGTGCGATAACAGTATCACATCTGTTCAACAGCTGATTATCTATCCACGGTGAGTTCAAGGGATGCGGTTGGATCGTTTTGTACCAGACTCCTTTTTTTGTGATCTTTTATCTAATACCTTTAAACGAGCAATTCTTGTGTATGTATGTATATATATATATACAAGGTTAGTCGGAAAGGGGGTACTAAGCCGCGGGCCACTTATTGTATCACTGATGATTGTTTTAAAGTAAGTGTTAAAATTTAAAAAATCGGTTAATTTTGTTTCCATGAAAAACTATTTTTATTTTTTCTAAAATTCTTCATTCCTGCTTTAGTTACGAATTCAGAAAATGGAGTTTCTAATCCGTGACCCCAAATATGACCTAAATTGTAAACACAGCTTATCATATCTATGGACAGATAGATTTTAGCATATTTTTAACGAAATCTTTGAATAGCTATTTCTCTTAAACTATCGAGTTTTGGGGAAAGTTGTAGAACAAAAGCTATCCATTATTATGGGTACTTTAACCCCCTTTCGGCTTAGTACCCCCTTTCCGGCTAACCTTGTATACATATAGTTATAGATGTATATTCAAACATTTTTTTTTATTCTATAATCCACTCCAATATTTAATTAGTATCCCGGGTGCGTCTCATAACGTATAAACTCATTTGGTCTAATTTCATTTTATTATTGTTCATTTAATCGAAAGTCATTTGGTCTAACGTTTAATATACATAAAAAACGTCATTATGGTTAACACCCCGACTCAGGGTACCCCGACTCGGATAGTTTAGGTTAGAAGGCTAAGGCGGGAGCGAAGCGGAGCGGAGCTCCCACCTTAGCCTTCGTGGTTATTTTTATTTGAACCACCCAGAAATAGTAGATCCGCGAAGCGGGGCTCCGTCGAACTATCATAGCGTAGGTGGTAATCAGTTACTAGTTATGTTTAATATCTACTTAAGTTACTATTATAACTATGATAGAACTTACAAAGAATAAAACAAAGAAAAATACTTTTAAATATGAATAAATAAGAATAATACTAAATAAACTAACCCGTGTGTATGCAATTTTGCTTTGTGTTTTTAAGTAGGCGTTTTCATCATATTAGACCAAATAGGTTTTATATCTTTTGAGTGGTATGTCAAACGATTTTATATTTAACTAGCTTTTGCCCGCGACTTCGTCCGCGTAGAATTATATTATTATCCAGTTCCGGGAAATCACCATTTCCTATTTTAAGCAACAGATCTGAGAACTGTAACATCTCCCCTCAGATGGACTCTCATATTTTTGGTAAGGCTCTGTTTTGTCACTGAAGGCCATAACAACACACAAATGAGACCGCTTCACGCACACTTTAACTTCGTCTGCTCGCGTTCCTTTGGGCACTACGGGTAAAGTCTGCCGGAAATCGCCTGCTAACGATACAGTAACTCCTCCCATTTGACAATTATTATTCCTAACATCTTGTAAATAACTATTTAGGGCTTCGAAACTCCCTTTATGAGCCATAGTACTCTCATCCCAAACAATTAATTTCGTTTTGCGGAGTACTTCTGCCATATTACTTTGTTTGGGTATATTGCAGAGTGGGGTTTGGGGTTGTATCAAATCGAGAGGAAGTTTAAACGCGGAGTGTGCAGTTTTATCTCCTTCCAGCAGCGTGGCAGCAATTCCGGACGATGCGACCGCTAAGGCGATATCACGATTGCTTCTCACTTTGGCCAACAGTTAATTTAATAGAAAAGTCTTGCCTGTTCCACCAGGAGCATCCAAAAAAAGATATCACCTACACCTGCATCGATACTGGAAAGTATTTTATAATAAATACGTCTTTGTTCATTGGTTACAGAGCCTTCACTACTCGACACCACTTCTGCTAAGGAATTGACATCGTTACTTGTTTCCTTCAGGTAGTCCCGGTTATTGTGTAAGCCTTCAGACTTTTGAGGCTGAGACAACCCGTACTGCTGTAGGCTTTGTCCTCCTAATGCTAATACAGCTTCTCATATTGTGACCAGACATTTATTGTAGATTTCATCTGCTAGATGTTCATCTATAATGCTAGAAAACTTTTCCACTTGTCGTTTGTAGTCTTCTGATAGGCTATCCCTGTATTTTACCCAAAGACTTAGTGCGTCTGTAATCTGACAGAATGCCACGCACGCACTTTAAACGCATTCACGCATTTTAAATGGCGACTCGCATAGGGCTGCTTCCTCTAGGGCAGAATCTCAATGTTTGTCGTCCTCTAGCAAGCCAAGTTTCATGCAATCTAATTGAAAAGTTGGTTGGAGGACACCGTTGACAGTCTTCAAGTCATCGAAGGACGATGGACCCCTAACCAGGGGGTAACCTCGTGCAAAAGTAAACGAAGATGGTAACACTCGGTGTTATTCGGGTGAACCGTGTACACTCTACCTAGAGCGTGTTCTTTCATTATTCCTGGCCAGCCATCTACGGGTTTTCCTCTTTTCCTTCTCACAAATTTGTTTTTTTGCCTTACAAAATATGAAGGCACTTCCGCATATAGAAGGGTTTTAGCAAAATCATCTGTTTGACATAAATCAAAAAATGCTAACAGTGTCGTTTTTGGTGGGCTATTAATTATGTCGGCGAGGTTGTCGGAATTAAAATAGACTCGTTGGCCATTTTCAAGGTGGACAGCTAAATGTATGACTGCGGGAAACCTTTCATGTATGGGAAACCCTAAAATCCTTCAAACTGCCTCCGAACTACTCAAATAACGCCCACTCTCATATAATTTGAATCATCATCGTCATCAGCAGCCTATAATGTTCCCACTGCTGGGACACAGGCCTCCTCTCTGTGAGAGGGAATGGGCCGTAATCCACCACGCGGGCCCAGTGCGGGTTGGTAGATGTCACATGTCTTCGAATGTTTGGTTCTAGGACATGCCGGTTTCCTCACGATGTTTTCCTTCACCGTTTTGAGAGCAGTGGTGATGAAATAAATTACACAAAGTAATGCGCCTGGCGGGGTTCGAACCCACGACATACAACTCGTAAGTCGGGGCCGTTACCACTGGGCCACCACTGCTCTAATGCTTTTTTTAATGATTATTTGTCAATCTAATTTCATTTTGAACTGACTCTTGGGTAGTGAATGTTGGAAATGCTATGCAATTATTAGTGGACAAAGAAGAAATTAAATCTGACTCACATTCAGATTAAATAATTGTATAAGTAGGCGAATGAAAGTCTTGCACAACATTAGAAATTAGTGAAGATTGAGTAAACGTCGGAGATACAGCCATTTCAATGCGCCGTTTTTTGGCTATTGGACGCTCATCAGTGTTATTATCACTATCCGCATCAGCGTAGGCATCAAAGTGACTATTAGAAAGATCTTGGGGAAAACGTAACCTTTTGATAGGTTGGTCCTCTGTACCAAATTTGGCATACAGGTTGTCATTTCAATACACTTCAAATACAAATGGGTATATTTGACCGACTGCAACTAACTTGCAAAAACTGCCATATGTAGAGTTTTGTAACATATCTAAAGTATACCTACTCTTCTTTTGTCCTATGATTGTTGCCATGACGGTCATGATACATAACAGCAAATTCATCCCAATTGTTCGTCACATGACACACAATTTCTTTATGAATATGTATTGAGCGTTCTTGTGTGCCGTACAACAAATAAGAAAGCGTACGGAAAAGGCTTGCGGCATCTCCCACTATTGGTACAATAGTAAGGTTTATTAATTTCCCATTGAAGTTAACCAACTCTGCACCCATTTTTAAAATGGACACAGACAAATTTATAAATGTAAATAAATTGCGAAAAACAATCCACACAAAATTAAACTTCTAAAACAAACTAAAAGAAAACTATAACTATTATTATACACAACAAATCAAACACAGATATTTTTACTATTAAAACTAAAAACCTATATTATACACTAACAAATCAAACACAAAGAATCCTTTTTAATTATTATAACAACAAATTGAAAAGAAATTAAATTAACTACACTGAAAATATTCTAATGAAATAATGAAAATGAACTTCCAAACAAATTATACAGCAATCGCAAATATTTGCTAAGTAGGTAATTTATGAGATTTCCAAGGAATTTTTGAAGGAAAATCAAGGTATAAGGTAAGTTTTTCATTCAAATATCCAAGAACAAATAAAATTGAAATTTCAAATTCTAATCCGATTTAAATATTCTTTTATATTTGTATTTTACATTTTTTTTTAAATATGGAATGATTCGTATAATTTATAACCAATATGTTCTAATCCTTACCAACTATCGATATCAACTTCGAAGCAAATCACCGCCAAAATAACTTTCTACCCCTTTTTAATACCATTAGAGGATGAATTTCAATAAAATACGAAACACGTCTTCCATCAATTCTGTTAAAAAAGGTTTATGCAAAATTTGAAGTAGATTGGACCAAGGAATCACGTTGTCCCATACAAACGTTGCCCCCCTTTTTCACCCCCTTAGGAGTAGAATTTCGGAAAATCCTTTCTTATCGGATGCCTACGTCATACAAAGAACACGCCCTCCAAGTTTCAGGTCTTTACGATCAGCGGTTTAGGCTGTGCGTTGATCCGTCAGTCAGTCATTCAGGACAAAGCATTTTAGACTATTACCCGCGGTTTCACCCGCGTCCTAGGGGAACCACTTGATGTACCCGGATAAAAATTATCCTATGTGTTAATCCAGGGCATAGTCTATCTGTGTGCCAAATCTCATTCAAATCCGTTCAGCCGTTTTTGCGTGAAAGAGTAACAAACATCCATACATCCATACATCCACACATCCATACATACAAACTTTCGCATTTATAATATTAGTAAGGAAGTAAGGATGCATGTTATGCTTATAAAAATTATTTATTTTAAAATTATATCAATCGTTTATTATATTAACTAATCGTTATATTTAATAAAATGATAGCTTCCGTTGTTATATGTTGTAAATATTAGAGATTTTGTTGTTATATCATCTATCACCTACCCTAGTATCCTTACCTATATGGAGTAGGACAGGAATACACTTACCAACATGAATCCGAATTCATCTGAATACGTCTCCATTGTGTGTCCACAACAGTTTAAAGAGTCGTCAATGTTGCTTACGTGAGCGTAAAGCGTAAGCGAGCGAAAAATTCGTAAATATGTGCCTCGAGATTTAACCGCTCGTGCTCATAAGCTCTCATGTGAAAGAGCAAAAGGATTTGGATGAAAAGGAAATCGGTGATGATAAATGTGTTTCCGCCCTAATAATATTCTACTCGAAGAATTTATGTAAACAAGTACTTACGATAACTATGGATAATTCTAATAAACCTGATCATAATTTTAATGATTTTATTCATCTACTTAACATCACGCCTGTAGTCCCCGACGGGTTGGGCAGAGGTCTATAGTACACCCTCATTTCGCCGTTATATTTAAAGTAATAGGGGGCGAGCCTATTGCCATCAACTGGGTATAAATCCAAACACCGGGCTGCTACTGAGGAATTCCACAATCCTAATAACACTTTGCCCGACCTGGGGTTCGAACTCAGGACCTCACGATCAGTATCGTACTTGCCACCACTAGACCAACGAGACAGTTTTATTCATCTAATTAACAAATAATCTCTTAAAAACTTTTAAGTTAAACGGTTTTATCTTGCTGTACCCACAGCATCAGGATTTGAGGATTAAAGGTAGAAATGATTATAATATTGTATTGTCATGAACTCTAAATTTATGTGCGAATTTTCAGGAGAATCGGTTAAGTAGAAGTAGTTGAAAAATCTGTCGCAAGATTTGAATCAAACAAACAAGTATACGAAGAATTAAAACCGTTTAAAAAAGGTATGCTGGTAGATTTTCCCTAGACAAGCAACTCCTGAACAAAATACTACTGAAAGTTGGAACTCAAAGAGCTCCTCTACTACTGAGAAGTTTCTGCCCATCCTCTTCTATACAACCTTACATACATTTTGTCGAGTAATGTGAACATCAATGTATGGAACAGCTGTTTTTTTCTCGTTTTCGTGGTTGGTCCCTTAGTAAAAGGCAGTGTTACCGTTTAGGAAAAAGAAGTCCCCAAACCTCTATGCAAAACTCCCTAGATTATGAAAAAAAAACTAATTAAAAAATCCACCAGAAGTCGCTAAATATTTCAAAATATTCCATGGTAACAAAATATGGTGTAAATAAAAACAAATTTGTATAATCAAGCATTTAATCATAATAGTGAAACCCCCATAGGTTAAAACAAGCAAAAATTTCGTTATCTATTACGTCATTTTCGACTTTGACAACTTCTAATGGCGCTGAAGCAGCAGAAGTTGATGGTTCCACTGTAAAAGCACTTGGTTTTTTAATGGTTTTAGTCATCTGGCAAGACTTAGCTATGGCAATTTCGTTTTAAAATCTTTTACTGATTCCTTATAAGAAGACTGATAAGAATTCCTTATAAGAATTCTTCGTTTAATTTCACTAAACTACTGGAGGTTGGTAGTTAGCTTTGCATACAAAAAGTCGCTAAATTTATTTTAGTCGCTAGATCGAAAAAAAATATCGCTAAGCACATCCAAAATCCGCTAGATCTAGCGACAAAGTCGCTAAAACGGCAACACTGGTAAAAGGTGTTCGTAATGATGAGTGCAATGACCTCTTTTCGAGTTTATGGCACCTATATAAAAAATAAGGTTGCATATATAACCGTTCAGTCACGGACCAAAATGAAAGATGCCGCAAAGACTGAAAAACCGCAACAGTTTAATCAAGTAAGTCCTTCCTTCTGGAAATCCTACCACTGGACATGAGTTACCTTGCCTAACCTTTTTTTTTTTCTCGTTGGAAAATCCTCATGGATGTCCCTCGCCCGGGGAAGGCGAGAGGGTCTGCCGGACTCTTACCGGCTAAAAACCAACGGTGTTCCTTCTCCTGACCGTACGGCCAGGGTCGCGGGATTCGCAAAAGCATGCACCGCAACCCCGGCTGACCTTGCCTAACCTGGAAATCTTTTAACAGACTCCAAACTTAGGCGGGCCGAAGCAAGGAAAACTTGTTCAATTAGGATTTGGTAGATAACTCCTGGAGTGCAAATATAGTGCTGTTCCACAAACGATGTGACATAACATATTCAGCCCATTACCGTCCCACTACTGGGCACAGGCTTTTTATCAGATGGAGAAGAGTGTAGGCCTTAGTCCACCACGCTGACTTGGTGCGGGTTGGCGGACTATATACACACATTATCTAGAACTTTCGTTAAGTCCTCTCAGTTGTGTAGGTTTTCTCACGATGTTTTTCTTCACCGTTAACGCAATGATAATGATCAAATTATCCTGCGTGCCCTGATATCCTTTATAATTAAGAAACTAATGGACGACACTGATAACGCAGTAGTTGTAGGTTTCTAAGTTCTGGGCTGAGAAAATGTAGGTTACCATTGCCATCGTCTCGCTAAGAAGAAGTTGCCTATGATGACAACCATTTGGGAAAAGAGGGGGTACTCTTTCCCCTGCCAGATACCATACGGCATAATCTTTAAACAAAAATACCCCTAAAGTCGAAAGGGGGTTAAGCCCCTTGTAAAGAGTCTACTGGCAAGACTTGTAAGACCCAAAAAAGAAGAATTTGGATAAAACATACAATAATCATCATTGAAACGCAACCCTGAAAACATAAAACTAAAGAGTACATTCTTACCTAATTTTCCCTTAGAGGTAAATGACAAAAACCATAAAAGACTACTTGATTATTTATATTTTTCATGGGGAATTATGTAACACTTTGTATAAACTTCCACGTGTTAACCCGGTACGATCAGCAATAATATTTACAATATCTTAATCAAACGTTACGCACATGTTACACGCAGATGCTAAATGAATGCGTCGGTTAGTTAATTAATTGCTAACTAAATGTTACTAGAACTACTGATAATTAGGTACCTATGTTACTAACATATTTATACTTCGCCTAAAAGCTAGATCGCGGGTCATGCAGGTACAATCAACAGCAAAACTTAATAAATATTTTGGGATTTTCAAAATTAATTATCACAGGAGCTAATTATTGTTTATCTAAATTTATCATGACACTATTCTTTAAAGAATTCAATTCCCTATCGTTATTTAGATAACAAAAATAATAATTTGGTACGTTTTCATGTACAATACAATTTTGAAGTTTACAGTTTCTACCGAGTAGTAATTGGTTTGAAGTAGATTTTGTCGGTAAAACTTAGGTAATACTGATAGCTGCAGTGTTTTAGCTGTAATGAGTATTAAATCTTATAATGATTCAGTAACAGCAAGATCCTACTTTATTTAAATATAAATTAAATGAAAGAACCGCCTCACTGGTCTAGTGGTGCCAAGAGCGACTACTGATCGTGAGGTCCTGGGTTTGATCCCCAGGTTATTAGGTTTTTCGGTGTGGAATTCCTGAATTTGGATTTGGCCCGGAGTTTGGATTTGTGCCCAGTTGATGGCAATAGGTTCGCCCACTATTACATGGGACTTGGACATAACGGCGAAATGAGGTTGTTACTATACACCGACCCAAGCCTTCGGGGAATATAGGCGTGATGTTATGTATGTTATATTTAAAATTTATTTTGCTTATCCTCAATTTTTTGCAATATGTCTATTTTATATCCCATTTTTTAAATAAAGTACGTTCTGCCTAGCTTTTCCCAATTATGTTGGGGTCACCTTCCAGCCTAGCCAGACGCGGCTGAATATCAGTATTTTACACGGAGCGACTGCCATCAGACCTCCGCAACCCAGTTACAGGACAATGCCGATATCTTAAAGTTAGACCAGTTGTTAGACCAGTTGTCAGACTTTCGGGCTTCTGACTACCCGTAACAACCGTCATAGGAATTCGTATGACACCCGTATGTATTTTTTAAATAACGTACGAACTATCAATACTTTTCGCGCATCGCTTTTACTACCATGCAATTTACACGTGCCGTTCGTTAAACCCCTAAAATTGCAGCGGTATATTTTCCCACAACAAGGCTACAAGGAGGTAATTTTACGTGTAAAGTATACACATAAGTATCTGTTACTGACTCTATCAGGTGTACAAATACCCTTAATGAAGCCGAGAGCCACGTATTCATCCCATCATTACGAAGATTTTTTTGGTATTTTGCCTCACCTGGGCTGCCTGCTGCCTGCTGGGACTGGTTATGGAGATATTGAAGGTCAAAGTCACCGTATTTTTGAACCTTTTTCACGAAAACTAAGTGTAAATGTTATTACTAAACATTATTCTATACTATGCGTGCCAAATAAGAATAGGATCGCGCTTGATACAACATCACACGATAGCTGTTAAATTGGTACTGCCAGCAAAAAAATACTATGAAAAAATAAAATGTTATATTTTTTTATTCATAGATTTCATTATTATTTACATTCGTTTTTATAAAATGTTATTAATTGAATTCCATAAATAGATAATTTTGGATATTTTTATAATATTTGAAAACAATATTAATTAAAGAAATGAACCAATATAATAGTTGTCTTCACGAAATGCTACTGGTCACCCTAATATATCGCCATAATAATAATATAATTACTGTGTAATTAATTTGGCGTAAATTGATTAGAAATACCAAAAAAGTGAACTAAAAATACTTAAACTGAGTATAATTTCTTTACTTATTTTTTTGCACACCTTACGCTTTGGTAATGAAGTTCACGAGTATTGCGAAACAAAATGGCGTATTGACAATACTATTCTTATTTGGCACAATTAGTACAAACATTATCAATATTTTGTGCGCGCGCGACAAATAAAAGCTGCTTTTTAATACAAAAAAATAAAAGTCGTTTCCCAACAATTATTTTTTGTTGTATGTTACTTAATTTGATGTACAGTATGCGTAGACTTCGGCTCCGTTAAGGCTATTTTTACACCCAATAGAGAAGTAATGAGTTTACTGTCTCAACCTTGACCGAGTTTATATGGTTGGTTCTGTCGGAGGGAGAACCCGTCGGCAGATGAGACGCATTACGTGAATGACATGAGCATTTCTTGTAAAACCTCTTAGTTTCTCACTAAGAGGGTTGTCGGCCATCTTTGTTGATAAGTCTGCCGGTCAAGGTCGACGCTAAAAGGCTTTTTATTGTTGTTTCGGGTCAAAATCTATACCGGACATTGGGTTCAAAGAAATTATAATAAATGTATCAAAGAGTTTTTAAATTATTGTGAGAAGAAAGAATAATATAAATATAACATTATATCTACGAGGGTGGGTCAAAAAGTTCGCGGAATGGAGGGGATGGAGAGGGTTGGGGGTATTTTTTTTACTTGTCACTACTTATCAACTCAATACAACTATAAATACTAAGTTTCATTCCAATCGCTTCATTAACCTTTGAGATATCGCTGGATACACAAGTCAATCTGGAAGAAAACATCAACTATGGTGAAAATTGAGTTTCGTGCCGTGATTAAGTTCCTCACTAAGCAAGGAGAACCACCACAAGTGATCATGGAAGAAATGTCATCTGTTTATGGGGACTTTTGCCCTGGAAAAACAATGATTTATAAGTGGCATAGTCTTTTCAAGTAAGGTCGGGAGTCGATTGAAGACGATGAGCGGTCAGGCCGATCGATTGAAGCGATGTCCTCAGACATTGTCGAAAAAGTTGAAAAACTTTTTGTGGAAGATGCCCGTTTAAAGAAGAAACAAATCGCAGAAATGGTTGGTGTATCATCTACAACCATTTTGAACATCCTCCATGATCATCTTGGCATGTCTAAGGTCAGTGCAAGATGGGTTCCAAGAATGCTCACACCGCTTCAGAAACAACAGCGCGTCGAGTGTTCGCGCGAGTTTTTGAGTCTGTGTAGTGAGAACAGGGATGAACTTATGAAGAAAAATTGTTACTGGAGACAAAACTTGGGTTCATCACTATGAACCTGAGTCAAAGCAGGAGTCTATGCAGTGGCACAAAAAAGGTGCAGTACCTCCGAAGAAGTTTAAAGTGTCGCAATCGGCCGACAAGATTATGGCTACGGTCTTTTGAGATGCAAAGGGTATTTTATTAACCGATTATAAAGAAAAAGGTGTCAGTATTACCGGAGAATATTACGCTACCTTATTAGAAAAATTAAAAGACGCTATTAAGGAAAAAAGAAGGGGAAAATGGACTCGAGGTGTGCTCCTTTTGCACGACAATGCACCTGTTCACAAGAGTCATGTTGCGATGGCTGCCCTACATAGATTCGGGTTCGGAACACTGAACCACCCTCCCTATAGTCCAGATTTAGAACCATCAGATTATTATTTATTTCCAAATATGAAAAAAGAGCTTCGAGGAAAAAGATTTACCGATGATGAAGAAGTGAAGTCGGCTATTTCTACGTATTTTGAAGGCCTAGACAAAACATTTTTTTTTAAGGTATTCATAAACTTTATGAAAGATCTGAGAAGTGTATTAGGCTTAAGGGAGAATATATCGAAAAGAAAAAATACATTTTGTTTTAATTTCGCGCCCCTTCCTCTCCATTCCGCGAACTTTTTGACCTCCCCTCGTATGTGAATTGTATTTATTTTTATAAAGAATGTGTTTCACAAAAGATCCTAGTTTTAAGTAATTTTGATGATGGCTAAATGGGCTTGAATAAATACCATGTAATACAATTCTATGTACCCTGTTCATTGCAAATAAGGAATTTGAAATATCTTTTTTCGATTTATCTTTTCTCCAAATCGGCTAATAACATATCGACTGATGTTTATTTACCTCTTAGGTCCACTTTTAGGTCACTTTTAGGTCTACTTTTAGGTCAAAAACACTAGTCTAAGAAGTAAGAATATTTAGCGCATCATTCTATCTGTGATTTCCTTTCTTTTAGATATAGATTCAGACATACTCGTAGGTATGTCCATAAAGCTTAAAGCCTTAGATTCACTAGGGGACAAAATGTTCCCCAATATGACGCGCAACATTAAATCTACATGACGCTGAAACGTTGCACGCTGCCCTGCAATGTTGTGCGCAACATTATGCGATATTTCTACGTGACGTGGAACATGTTGCAAGCCGCCCCTTCGAGAGCAGGCGAGGTGTGTGCGAGCGAATTGTTCCATGACATTGTCCCCGGGATATTCACATAGATGCCCCGCGTCAAGTCCCGCGGCTTGTTGCTCCATTTGTCCCTTAGTGAACTGTGAAACCAACGCTTTAATCAAAAACAGCAGTGATAGCCTTGTTTCAGTGTTTCAGCGTTTCAGTGGCCACTTCATAAATAATGATAAGCGTAGTAGCGTTCACAAAATACAATCTCAGAATTTGAACGTCGATAAATTCTCACTATTCTGTTAGTCTAACCACACAGCAGCCTAGCCTAGCAGCCTAGCCTAGCAGTGATAGCCTAGTGGTGTGACCGTTGGACTGAAAAGTCATAGGTCTCGAGTTCGAACCCAAGGCACGCACCTCTGACTTTTCGGAGTTATGTGCGTATTGTATAATTATCACTTGCTTAAAAACGGTGAAGGAAAACATCGTGAGGAGCATGCCTGAGAGATGTTTCTCGACGGCATGTGAAGCCAAGTCAGAGGCCCATGGGCGGCATAAAGTTTGAAACCAGGTTAGTCACTAACCATACGAAAAGAAGAAGATCAAAAACAACTCCCCTTCATATAAATAGTACAATATTTAAATTTCTCTTCTGTTACATTAGAATCAATTTAGTCAAACGCGAAGATGATCTGAATCCAGACAAAACACTAATTTCGCAGAAACTTATTTATAGTATTCCAAAGATCTAATTCGCGCGTTCTCAACAACTTTGAAATCAATTGAGTATACCTACAGCTATTTCTGATATACTAGGTATTGGAATAAAGATTTTACATACACATAACATCACGCCTTATATTCCCAGAAGGGCTCGGCACATGTTTTTTTAGTAAAACACCCTCTTTTCACCAGTTATGTTTAAGTCCCATGTAATAGGAGGCGACCCTATTGCCATTAACCGGTCACAAATCCAGACTCCGGGCTGCTACTGAGAAATTCCTAATGGAAAAACCCAATAACAAAAGATAAAGATTTTATAACTTATCTTTTGTGTACAAACCAAAAGTACGCAGTTTTATTACTTAGAGCCGATCGGGGGGCACGGCAGTGCCCCCGCCAAGTCGAGCGCGAAGCAAACACTGCCGTACCATCCTTTACTGGAACCATTTCGCCGCATTTTCAGGCCCCTATTTGAGAACCTCTGGATAAGACCAGAACGCAGAAATTTTCGTCATCCAGTAAGCTATAATCACATACTTAAAATCCAAAATTTCAAGTCTGTAGGTCATTTAATTCCGAAGTTAAGCGAAAGCAAAGTTTCGCATTTATGACACTCACTCACTCATGATCATCAGAATAGAACTAGTACTTTCCATAAACTCAGAGAGCTGAAATTTGGTACAGAGTTAGGGTTTAATAGCCACATAAAGGGAAAACTATAAAAACTAGGATAATCGAAGATCTGGAGTACCTGGTGACCCTGATTAGAAAACACAAGAGCCCAACCAAACTATTAGAGAACGACATACCGCCTTTACAAAACATATTCAACATGGTAGGCCGCTTCATTTGATGAAAAAAAAATGTGTAAATAAATAATAATAATTTGATTCACGAATTATTGCCTATTAAGTAAAAATTTGAGATCATACCCCGGGCATACGTGTACAGAGAACAATTCCCAATCTGTGTGGTGTATGCCCTAACAATTCACAAGAGCCAAGGTCTAAGTCTAAAAAATGCCCTCATGGACATTGGCACCTCCATATTCTCTTGTGGCCAAGCCTACGTGGCGCTTTCACGAGTAACCAATCTTCGTGGGGTGCACCTCATAAATGTTGACTTCAAGAGTACAAAAGCTCAAGCTTCAGCGATCACCGAATACAACCGGCTTAGGCGTAAATACCGCGCCGATCTTTCAGAAATTAAACCGTCTAAAAGAATAAATAATGAACGTGAATGGGCAATACGAAAAACTGTAGCTACTGTACAAGAATCACAACCGGAAAAAAAGAAAAGAAAGATTTGTAATAATAAAAAAAACTACTCCTAAAAAGAAAAAAACTGTGTCAAATAAGAAAATCTAATAAAATAAATCAATATGCCCACGTTTCTACAAAAATAAGTGAAATCCCACCAAAAACATTCTGTAAAAAACTAGCCAAGTCTCGATGGAGCTGCTTGTTTATCTCTAAAAAGTAATGAAATCTAGACAAAGTCGTGCCAAGTCTAAGGTTCCTTACTGCGATTTTTTTATTATTATAGTTAATGTTGTGTGACTTGGCCGTTGAAGGGTACACAAGGGTACAAAACCAGGTGCTCCATAACACCATTGCACCAATCTGTCGCCAGAACCGCTACCCATTGACGATGGAAAATTGCCACTTGGAAAACGTTGATTCAATAACCAGCCAATTGTAGGCTTGATAAAGCTGCGTATTTCAATAATACTTATGTATAGGCGAGCCTAAAACAAACAGTATAAAACATTTTTTTCAGTACAGAAGGACTTCTAATCATTGATAGAAGTCCATCTGTACCTGTCCCGTTGACTTGTACCCACTAACGTATAAAGAATGTTCAACGGCCAAGTCACATAACATTAACTATAATAATAAAGAAATCGCAGTAAGGAACCTTAGACTTTATTTTATTTTATTTTATTTGGAACAACAAACAATTACATAATAGAAGATACAGACAATGAGACTTAAAACTAATAATTATGTAATCAACAGCGTTATTCACAGCATACAAGTGGAATATATTAATAACACGCTTCGAAGAAAAGAAAAAAGTTAGAAACAAATGACATAAGCTAAAAATTATTCAAACAGTGTTTTTTTTTTTTATGAATTGTACAAGATTTTATTTTATTATATTAGGATAATAAGATGTCTGATTCTTTGATGGCCTTGAGGGCAGAATTTCGAAATCTTCCGGGAGTTGCACAAAATAAGTCGATGTCAAGAAAATACTTATTGTAATTGTCGGTAAGACGTCGCAATGGTGCTCGTACACCGGCATTAGTTCGACACGCTCTAACCGCAAACAATGGTTGCTTACGCACTCTACGTATATGAGCTCTTCTGGGAACTAAGTAACATATTTTGTTGCATACCTCCGAACAGTCATAAGCATTGCTACATAGGTCGTACAGAACCATGGTCTCAAGAAATGTCCGCCGACTAGCAAGGCTAAGAAGGTTATATTTCCTTAGCAAATCGACGTAAGACACAGAAGAGTGAAAGCACCTGTAATGCATGGATCTCAAAAATTTCTTTTGTACCTTTTCAATATAATCAGAGTATTTAATATATAAGGGGTTCCATACCGCAACTGCATACTCCAATTGAGATCTAATTAGGATTTTGTATAGATGTAGGTAGGTCTGGGGGCGTATGAATTCAGTGGCCGATCTCATAACAAAACCGTACATTCGCCAAGCCTTGCTAACAATCGTATTGATGTGTATATCAAGATGGAGCTTATCGTCAATAACTACACCAAGGTCACGTACCATGCTTACCCTGTTTAATATTGCATCACTTAGGGAGTAGTTGTATTTGTAAATGTTTTTGTTTTTGGTAATACTTAAGCAACAACACTTGGGAACGCTAAGTTTGAGTTTATTACACAAGCAGTATTCGGTAAGTCTATCTAAATCACATTGTAAAGCAAGACAATCACTATAATGTTTAATCGGCCTAAAAAATTTTAAGTCATCTGCATACAAAAGGAATTTTGAATTTTGAAAACACATACCTATGTCATTGATAAATAAAATGAATAAAAGGGGTCCTAAAATCGATCCTTGCGGAACTCCAGACGTTACAACTATACTAGATGAGTGATAGCCATTAATCACTACACGCTGCGTTCTTTTAGAAACATACGAAGAAAACCACCTCAATAAGTTCCCACGTATGCCATTAAATGCGATTTTACTCAACAGCAGTTCGTGGTCGACCTTATCGAAAGCTTTCTGAAAATCAGTGTAAACTGAATCTACTTGAGTACCAGCATCCATACTATTCAAAATATAATCTGTGTACGTTATAAGGTTTTTATAGTGGATCTTCTTTTGACGAAACCGTGTTGTTGTGGAACAATAGCACTATGAAGTAAAGGATATAGTTCACTATGTACAAGTCTTTCAAATAGTTTCGACAAGGCCGACAATATTGATATTGGGCGGTAGTTTTCAACGTCGTCTCTAGGGCCAGACTTGTGAACAGGTGTTATGTTGGCTTGTTTCCAGGCTTCAGGGAAGACACCTTCTGAAAGGGATCGATTAAAAATAATTTGTAGGGGAGTGCATATATTTTTTGCAGTGTTTCTAAGAAATATTACAGGGAGTGTATCGGGACCTGGCCCTTTTGAGATATCCAGCGACTGGAGGTTCTTCAATACCTGATCAACTGTAAACTGAATATTATCTACAACAGTACAATTTTCTGAACATTCTGCGTTTGTGCACGTATCACTAGTTAAAGTAGAAGGTTCATATACTGATTTAAAAAAAATTGAAAAAAGATTGCAGATTTCGTCGGGGTTGGTCGAGGATTGATTATTGAAGCGCACAGTTGAGGGAATGCCTTTAGATGTCTTACGGTTAGAGATAAATTTCCAGAAGTAATTAGCGTTAACCTTTATACTTTCCTCAACAGTATTGATGTACCTGGTATAACAATTTTTACACTCAACTTGGAATCGGGATCTAAAAATAGTAAATTGTTCATAATCCGACAGATTTTGATACTTTTTCCATTTTATCCAAGCTTTAGACTTATTTTTGAATATATGGATGAGAGCCGGTGAGAACCAAACTGGGAACTTCATCGATCTTATCGTTGATAAAGGGACATGCATTTTAATGACACGAAAAACTAAATTATAGAAAACGTTCAACGATTTATCCACAGAACAATTATGTAGAGAAGCCTCCCAGTCTATTTTTGATAAATCTTGATTGATATTGTCATAATTGGCTTTGAAAAAATTATATCTTTTTACTAAATTACGCGACATATTGTTTCTTTCTGTCTGGAAAGGAATTAAAATATAAAAAGGTGGATGATATTGATCTGGGGGCAATAAAATATCATTGGGTTCGCACACCGTGCAGTCATTATTACTGATAAAGAGATCAAGTATCTTATCACGCATGTTAGTAAGTGTGTTATATTGGGAAGCATTATGGGTTGACAAAAAATTAATCAACACTACACTAACGGGAGAGGTACCTCCGCAAACCTGGCCAAAGTTAGATTGGTTCTTGCTGTTGGTATTCCATTCTAGGTCAGGTAAATTATAATCGCCGACAAGGTAGAAACGCTCAACACTAGTATTTTCAAGGTAGGCATCCAACATTTCAAAATAAGCATTATAGACACATTCCGGAGTTTTAGGGGGTATGTAAGCCGCGCCAATTATATGATATTTATCCTTATTTATGCTGGGCATCTGTAAAATAATATGTTCAATATTACTATGAAGAGTTGTGAGAGAATTTATTCTAACCGAGTGCAGTGCTTTTAGAACCGCCACTAGAGTTCCTCCCCCCTCTTTCTTTCCAGTAGCTTCTCGGTCACGGTCGCATCGGTATACAACATAGCGTTCATCGATGAATTCAGCGTCCAATATCTCCGGCGTCAGCCAAGTTTCCGTCAGTACAATAACGTCGTAACAATTAGCCAATATATTAACGTATAACATATGCAGTTTGGTGCGGATTCCCCTACAATTCTGATAGTAAACGGTAAGAAATTGTTTATCCATTACTGAAAAGAACACTACTAATAAATAAGACATTGTAGGATATGTGAGCTTTAATGGCTACAACAAGTGAATTGTTCAATACGTCAAAAATACAAGGGAAATACATAGGTACATAGATTAAATTTTGCTTGCGTATAGTTTGGAGTAAATGAAGTAATCGTTGGTTATTATAATATCGTAAGGCTGTCAGGCTGCTGGATGCAACAAAAATGTCTGTATATTTTTTGAGCTATAGTGGACGGGAATGAATGGCACTAGATGGAGCTCGGCGAGCACAAAACAAAGACGGTAAAAATCATCAAAGCAATCAATCAAATAGACGTGATATCATGGTATTATGGTAAACAACAACATCAGAAATAGGCATAAGAAAACCAGAACGATTAGTTGGCATAGTGTAAAGTTCTTATTGAAAAATGAATTAGTGCTCAGGATTTGAGGACCCGGTTGCCGGCGAGCCAAGTTTGATTTTTCCCACGTCCTGGTGAGTTTTGATGGCGAATGCTCGCGCTCCTTCTTTTTCTCTAACAAGAATGGTTCCATTTTTGACCCACACGAACTTATAGTTGCACTTGGTGGCCACTTCCCGACATTCCCGAAACAACTGTTTATTTTTAAGGGTCAAATGCTCATGAACGTAAATAGGCAATGTTGAGTTCGAGAAGCCAAGCAAATCTGCATTCAAGACTTTAAACAATCTGCAGGCGCTGAGTACGTTGTCTCTAAATATTCGGGAAGTAAACTTCACAATTATATTTTTAGGTCTGTCGTTCTGTTGAGCGTGGGGGACGCGATGTATGGCAATAATGTCCTTTTGAGTAATATTGAAATTAATTTTAGAGCCAATGTTTTCCATAATAGCGATCAAATTTTCCTGTCGCCTTTCCGGTATGTTACAAACCTCGATATTACAACTCCGGGCGCTTTGTTCCATGTAGTCTATTTTAGCCACGAGAGCAATTACTGTGTTTTGCAAGTCTACTAAATTATGATTTTGTTTGTTCAAGCTATCAACTTGCGATTGGATATCATTTTGTTGATCCATCGTATATTTAACAGATTTATCTATTTCAACTAGATCTTGTGACAATATTTTGTATTTCTCGTCTTGTTTTTCGATACTCTGCTTGATAGACAACTGTTCTGAGCGAAGAAAACATACATCACTTTTAATTTCCGTGGTTACTTGAGTTAAAGTAGCCAAATCTGTCTTTATATTCACAACGTTGTCGGTGATCACCGACATTCTTTCATCCATGTCGCGTCGCCACTCATTCAAAGTGTTTTTCAGGTCGGTTGACAATATACTAAACGTCTGTGAAAATTCCGACTCAGGTTGTTTACGCTTACAACGTGAGGTGATATTATGTTGCTCATTAATTGCTCCAGGCGCTTTATTCAAAACGGTGTCCGAAGAACATTTAGTTTTCGTATCAGGGGAGCGTAACATGTTTTTTTTTTTTTTAAATATCCTTGTCACTACTTAGCTTGATAATATTTTGATCCAAATATTTGCAAATAATCCAATTCGTGCGCTAAGACGTGCTTTATAAACAAGCCGGTAATTCACTGACAGTAGGTAGTAACAAGTTTCTTTTGTGTTCGTTAACTACCGCGTCAACGGCCAGCGTAGCGCGCCGTTATCGCTCTTACGCCGTTCGCGTAGCCGTGACGATCCCGTGCACTTGCCGCGCCGTCCGATGAACCACACAATGATTTGCACTTTGGTCAATGTTATATTATCGTTTTTTATCACTTTTTATTTATGAGAACTGCACATTAATACTACACTGGCCTGCAAAAATAAGTATCACACTTTTAAAATTTTAATTTTTTCTAAACTATAGAAGTTAGAGATTTAAAATAAAAAACGTTTTATAGCAATTTTTATCAGCTTTCTTTGAAACTATAGTAACAAAGTTAAACTCTTTTTTGAGTCCTTTTTGTTTCGAAAATATATCTTGTGTACCTAAAAAGTTATTGCAATTTTAAAAGTGTGATACTTATTTTTGCAGGCCAGTATAGTACAATGTTTTTATGAATAGGCACAGGTAATTTAAATCACTTAAATAATTTTAATGATTTATCAAAGTAAGACAACTGCAAACTTCAAACTGGAAGTTTTGATGCTCGTGTGGGGCACGACTTTGTCTAGATTTCATTACTTTTTAGAGATAAACAAGCAGCTCCATCGAGACTTGGCTAGTTTTTTACAGAATGTTTTTGGTGGGATCATATCAACGTTAGATAACTTTTATGTGAGGAATAAATTTGACGTAAGTATTGACAGATTTTCTATACAAAAAAAAGTTAATAAATGAGCCGATCCAATTTTTTTTGTTGATTTTTATTTGTCTTGGCGCCAAAAATCCGCCATTTTGATTTTTTATAATTTTAAAAGAAAGACTGGTTATGTCTGTATGTTGATTTTTTTATTTTTTATATTCGTCAAATTTGTTTGCCAGGTGTTTGAAAACGGTGGCAAAACCGGTCGATTTTTGTAAAATTTAAACATTTCTAGTTCTTTTAATAATTAATTTATTGACAAAAACAAAACATAGGGACATAGTGGTGGTAGATATATATCGTATGGTAAAAAATATTTGCTCTAGTGACATTATCCAAGGAGGAAACTGAGGAATACGTTTGTATGGACTAAATGCCGACCGCATTTCCTCTTAAAAGGTTTTTCTGCCTTATCTGTGATAAAGTTCACGTACCTAGTGTCATAAAGTTAATGACATAGTATCCCATGTTACCTGTCACCGTTGTGCAATGTATGTATTCTGGATATGAATCATTTTATTATTTTTGTTTTAACCCTCTGCAGCTGAGGTGACTTTGTTGTTAACATTCGACTGAGGTGGAATCTATCAGACGTCATTTAAAATGGTGTAAATATCATAGATTTTGAAGGTTTCATATTGTATCAAAATAAATAAATAAGATTTATAAAAAAACAATAGGATATTAGTTATAGAATCAATATTATTGACATCAAAATGTTATACATTTGGTACCTAACTAACCTTAGTTATTATTATTTTTTAAACTTTTAAATTAATAAAATTATCAACAAAATCGTATGATAGGTTTAGGTACAAATTAATCTTGAACTTTACCTAATTTTTTAAAGTTTTTACAGAATTAGAATAGTAGAATTACAATACTCGAAATTAGAAGAGTCTAAATCACTAAACTCGTTTTATTTCTGCAAGTCCTCAAGCCAGGCTTCAATATCATCAATATTTTTAGGTGTTCCATTGATACCTTGTTTCGAATGTCCGGAATCCAGGTTCCCGGATAGAACATCTAAAAAAAAAAACAAATTTAAAGAAGAACGTTTAATTTGAAAAAAAAAAAAATACTAAACCGTTGTTATAATATCTGAGAGGTACTATGGCAGTATATTTTTTTTAGAATAGAATATACTTTATTGTACACCAAAATTGTAACACAGCTCTTATACAATAACAAACATTAAAGGGTACAATGGCGGTCTTATCGCTGACCCCTTTTACTGAGATTTTGACTGATAGAAACTATGGAAGTACATATGGTCTTTGTGAGGTGACGTCTAACAGAATCAGGGGTTATTGCTGTACTTACGTCTCATGGACACCAGCAGCTTGTTGCACCAGATGTGTAGATCGCGCAGCCGCTCGCGCCTTATTACCCACTGCGGCGAACCATTTTAGGAAGGTACTGAGCAAGACAGACCTATATCACGCGATATTACATATGTTGCTTACTTACTTATTACATGTTTGCTGGTGTCTGACATACTACCACCTCAGTTGCAGAGGGTTAAATAAATATTTTTCACCATTAAATATTATCGCTGGCCTCTATTTTCAAATCAATACCGACTAAGAGCCGATTTTACCAACGTCGCATAACTTTTATTCAAGGAATAAATTTGACATTTTGACAGCTTTTGTATTGAAATTCTGTTAAAACGTCTCACTTATTCCTCGGATAAAGTTATCCGATGTTTGTAAAATCGGCCCTAAAAGGTTAGAGTTAACAGCTCTTAGGGCGGATACGACCAAACAGGAATAAATATTATTCTCGGAGTAAATCGCTACTTACTCGAGAATAACTCAATTTCACGTTTAACCAACTACAATTCGAGGAATAACGAGTCTATTCGGGAATAGTCACAATACCGCCGTCAGGCATGGAATAGGGAGCTTATTCCAAGAATAACAAAATGGCGTCCTATTGTTTTAAGCTGTAATTTCAACTCAACACAAGGTATTGTTCCAAAAACATATAATGCAACCAAATTGAATGTCTTTGAATGCAACGTTTAAATAATTTGATTGAAGATAGTGATAGTGATGAGGAAGTTATTAGACGTCCAAGGTAGATAAAAGAGAGAATAGATTTAATTGAATATTATGATTATGAGGACTATGTTTACGCATAACGACTCATTTTATAAATATGATTATCTAAACTATCAAAACGCGAAAATAAATATCACATGAACCAAACCGAACCGACAAGCAAAACTTCAAACATTTCAAATTATACTGAGACTATTGACATTGACCGCAACTTTTCCACTCTATAATACGACAAATGAGAGTTGTCATGCGTTTTGCTTCTGCACCCTCCCGTTTGTAGAACAACGTTTTTTGCCGGGTATTACATTCTTTCACCACATGTTCACATTCACTCCGCTATTCGCGAGTAACTATTCCAAGTATAGTTATACGTTAGATTGCATGGAAAAATGACTGTTGATTTATCCGAGAATAAAATCATGGAATAAATTATTCCTGGTATAGTTACTCGTGTGTAAATGCGGGTTTGGTCGAATCCGCCCTTAGTGTGAACGAAAATAAATATAACAGATAACAGCTATTTCACACAGAAACTGTTTACAGGATCCGTTTTAGCGGATCCGTTTATATTTTGGTGATGGCGCCTGTAGTTGTATAAGCGAGTTCACATACACGACAGTATTCCGAATCCAGTAAAAAATACTGGATTCGTTATCTGTCTGCCAGATGCGATGCAGCTGCCATTTGTTTAACTGATCCGTCGTTATAGATGTGAACAACACATCCAGTACTGTCGGATCCGATAAAAAGATCTGCTGTGTGAACGGGCGCTTACTTGAAAGTTGTCTCAAGTTATTGGTATTTTTAGAGACGAGTATTGGTATAACATTTATAACTTCTACTAAAGAGGAAGAACGAAAATGCATCAATTAACTATACAAAGTTAGTCGGAAAACGGGTACTAAGCCGAAAGCGTGTTAAAGTAGCCATCCCAATGGATAACTTTTGTTCTACAACTTTCCCCAAAAGTCAATAGTTCAAGAGAAATAGCTGTTCAAAGATTTCATAAAAAAATCGCTAAATTCTATCTATCCTCGGCTATGATCAGACGTGTTTACATTTTACGTCATATTTGGGGTCACGGATTAGAAACTTCGTTTTCTGAATTCATAACTAAAGCAGGAATGAAGAATTTTTGAAAAAAAACTATAATGAAAATCATTTTGAACGGTTTTTTTAAATAGAATTTTCATATTTTAGCACTTTCTTTAAAAAGAACATCAGTGATACATTAAGTGTGCTACCCCCTTTCCGACTAACCTTGTATAATCGTCAAATTAATTAAGCATTTGTTTTAATTTCTTTATGCACCATGTTTGGTTTCGACTACTTCAGCAATCAAATAGTATTCAGAGGCGACGAAAAGGGAAGGGGAAATGTAATACACACGGGAGCAATGAATCCGAGTCACCAACATAAAACAATGTAAAAATATTACACAATGTTTTCCGAGATATTAGGGTTTATGTTGGTGACCCGGATTCAATGCTCCCGAGTGTATATTCTGAGATTGTCACTGGTAAAGGGGGGAGCTCAGAAATCCATTTCCACGCTACGTAGCGTTTGGAGAGTCACACATTTTCGCCTTGTGGATAAAATATTAATTCCTGACTGCAGACTTTAGTACTTAAGACGTACTTTATAAGGCTTAGAACAGCAAACTTGGTACAAATATCGGATACATTTTGCGTTTTTCTTTGTAAAACCAATATGCAAATGCAACGTATGGAATTTCCTAAAGAAACCTCTTTTCTCAAGGAGTCTTAGTCCGAATTTACTGGTAATTTGTTAAACAAATAAAACGATATTATTCTTCTTCTTTTCGTGTGGTTTGTGACTAACCTGGTGTCAGAGTTTATGCCGCCCATGGGCCTCTGACTTGGCTTCACATGCCGTCGAGAAATATCTCTCATGCATGTCGGTTTCCTCACGGTGTTTTCCTTCACCGTTTTTAGGCATGTGACACAATACGCACATGAATCTGAAAAGTCAGAGGTGCGTGCCTTGGGTTCGAACTCGAGACCTATGACTTGGTAGTCCAACGGTTACACCACTAGGCTATCACTGCTGTACGATATTATTAATAATAATGTATTCTGCTACAATAATACAATTCTTGAGCAAATAAAAAGTCCTATTTGTGAAACTACGCCGACGATAGATTAAATTTACTCAATACAATGTCTAGAAGAAAATTGCTCTATTCCGTCTACTGGAGAGACTGACACTGGAAAATAAACTTTATTACTAAGCGCTGAAGGTTTAGATTTTTGTGTATAATTTAGGTTTAAGTGTATAAGAATTTCGTGTAGCTAAGTATTATAAAGGCGTCAGCAAAAATCTCGTAGCGAAACTAGATTACTTTCGATAGCGAGGCGTGAAATAACGTTATTAAATATAGAATCACGCCTGGAAAAGACTGATAAGAGGTATGTACTGTTTACGGGTGGAGTATCTATAAGCCTCATTAACTCGTATAACTGCCATGTGCGTCTAGAGGTGGCAAGCCCGACTGGTGATTATGAGGTTTTGACCTCATAATCAGCAGTTATCTAGACCCGCGGTAGCGTGTCAAGCCAAGTTCAAAGAAAAAGGAACTGGCGACGCAGCAGCCGTGTGTTATATTACACGAACCATTTGAAACCACTTTTGAGCCCTTAATAACTCAAAATCTATTCAACATAAACGCATGAAATTTGGTTTATTTATTAAAACTCCTGAGATTAACTATAATCCCAAATTTCATAAATACAGCTCAAACGGACTGACTGACGTGTAGATCAAAAACCTAACCCACTTACCTAGTAAGTTGAAATTTGGCGTCCAGCTGGGTAATTGTGTGTATACAAAGGACAAAGTCGGAAAACAGTGAATTTTTACGATTTGAAATATTTTTAAAAACAATCGATTTTTATTACCTAGCGCCTTGCGATATTATAATAGCAAAATGTTTTTCTTTCGCAGGAGATTATAGGTTCCATGATTCCATGATGAAATGTCGCTTTTATCGTTTTATATACCAGATTATTTGATTCTAGTGGGAAATAAAAATATACCTAACAGGCAAATAATGATAAAAAAAGTTAAAGGAAGGACTATCACTGATGACTGTTATAAAGAAAGTGTTAAAATTGAAAAATTCGATAAAAAAATAAACTATGAAAAATTATTTTTATTTTAGTTTTTCCAAAAACTCTTCTTCCCTGCTTTAGTTATGAATTCAGAAAATGGATTTTCTAATCCGTGATCCCAAATATGACGTAAAATGTAAACACTTCTGATCATAGCCGAGGATAGATAGAATTTAGCGTATTTTTTATGAAATCTTTGAACAGCTTGAACTATTGACTTTTGGGGAAAGTTGTAGAACAAAAGTTATCCATTATTATGGGTACTTTAACACTCTTTTGGCTTAGTACCCCCTTTCCGACTAACCTTGTATACCTCTGCTCAACCGCGTCATGTTATGTTATCTATAAGTCTGTAAACATCCACTACAGAACATAGGTCACCTAATAGCCCGCTACAATGAAACGTGAGAGATTCTTGAAAGCGGATTATAGCAGTGCGTCAGATATTAGCCATTGATATGAGAAAAAAATCTCGTTGTATTGTCATATCGAATATCGTCGGTCGGCAGTGAAAACCACGTATGTGTAAAAAGTAACTGTCTCCTGCAAAAGAAATGGCCGATCAAATGTTAATACAAGTTTGATAAAATTAAATGTTTATTATCATATTTTAATTAACACAGTTTACTTATTCTTTTTTTAACAATACAATGTACTATTTTTAAACATAAAAACGCTTTGCTAAGATTGAAAAAAAATGTAAAGTAAAATTCGTAGAGATATATCATTAATCTGTGGTAAAAATTAACGGACTAGTCCGCAATAAGCTACATTACGGACCTAAAAGCGGTCCAATAAGAGCCACTTTATGAGCAAGTGTGTTGAAAAATTAAGTTAAAGGGCCAACAATTTATTTTTTAGAGGATTTTTTTTGTGTCGGGGGTTATTCAATTTTTATTTATGTACCCCGTGGGTCTACAGGAGCCCTCATAAGTCGGGGGTCCCGACATTGTGCCAGTCTAGCCGTATGGTAACGTCACTAGACAGAGGTTCAAATTGTTGATAAAATGCGGTCGCAGGGTAGGACGAATTTCGTACAATGACACGTCACTACTTATCTCTGTCGCTCGCACAGAAATAACATGCCGTCGCGTTCACACAGATGCGGTGACTGACCGCCGCCGTTAACACAGACTGCAATTGGTTGTAGGCACAAAGGTCATTGTACGAAATTATGCCTGGTCCATGACCGCACTTTAGTAATATCGACGGTTGAAAGGCTATTTGTACTAAGCGACATTTTTATAAAGTTACAGGAAAGAGATTTAAAGATTCGTTTTTCGAAGAAAAAATCGTTATAAAAAAACTACTGAGTAAATTTTGATCTACTCATTAGATATCAAGATTACCAAAGTAATATTAATACATTATTTTCGTAAGTACGTATTACAGTTTTTTGAGTTAATTACGTGAATATACTTGCTGTATTTTCTAAAATAAATGTCGCTTAGCACAAAATGCATCGAATATATTAATAATAATAATAAATCGTTTATTTGCGTAAAACATGGTATAAAACGGTGTTAAATAAAAATTAAATCGTAGCGATGCGATTACACTTACCTAAATTGTAAACAATTTAGGAACCTTCGATCGGGACCTTCCAATCGCACTAAATCGGAATTTAACTGTTCATTTTCATCCACACCTTCCGATTTCCTAAAAATCGAATAGTGTAATAAGCACTTTAGCCTTTCAACCATCGATATGAGTTATTTATAATTATTTTATGATAATATAATATAAAGCTGCGCAAAAGACTGATAGCGACATTCTAAGGAAAGATTCAAAGCAGTGCACAAGTAAAAACGAAAATGAAGTTATTGTTAATATTTTGTCTGTTTTGTGTATTCGCCGCAGTGAGTGGACAAGAACCCCCAGGTAATATTATAATTATTTATTCATTTCTACACACATAAGCACCTTAAAGTTACATTTTTAATTTTCCTATTGACCTGTCACTTTACTTCGTCTTAGGTTTAGGGTGGTTATCATCAAATAGTGAAGTTATCAACTTTCTTCGTTTGTATGGAGAAATAAGCGGCTTGCGCACCCTTAAGCGTGCTACAGACTCACGCCGCAAACACAACTTGGGCCACTGAGAAATATCCTGAACTTATAGCGGTTTTAAGACTGACAGGCTTTTGACAGAAACGAACTGTCCGAAACACGGAGGAGTGAAAATGAGCAGAATGGTCAAATCAAAATGAGCTTGGCAAATAACCGGCCAAGTGCGAGTCGGACTCGCGCACGAAGGGTTCCGTAACATTATCTGTAAAAACGGCAAAAAAAATCACGTTTGGTGTATGGGAGTCACTTAAATGGTTGTTTTATTTTAATTTAATTATTCGTTTTTAAAGTGAATATATAACTAAATATTCCGTGAATATTTCAAGCGTCTACCTATTGCTGTTATCAATATCGAGCAAAAACGAGCAAAAAAATCACGTTTGTTGTATGGGAGCCCCCTTAAATATTTATTTTATTCTGTTTTTTAGTATTTGTTGTTATAGCGGCCACAGAAATACATCATCTGCTAAAATTTCAACTGTCTACCTACCACAGTTAATGAGATACAGCCTAGTGACAGACTGACGGACGGACGGACGGACACGGACAGCGGAGTCTTAGTAATAGGGTCCCGTTTTACCCTTTGGGTACGGAACCCTAAAAAGAGCTATTCCTGAAGATCGAACAATGAAGACAACCTCCAAAATGTCCGCTTACTAGTGTTTAAGCAGAGTCCTGGCTCACCCATCCAAAGTCTGACAGCGGCATGTGTGCCATCTATTTAGCCACGAGGCCCTCATTATGGTGCTACACTTACTATTACATAATTAACTGGTTTTTAATTTTTCAGATTTTCCGAAAACAGTGACGCCCCCACCACCATTACCTACACCAGATTTTGCGTACGCAAATGTTGATCACATAATGACTGCTTCGAGAATGGCTGCTTTATATGCACCCCCAAAGAGGAAAATTATAAAACATGATCGTTGACTAATAAGAATAAAACTTGGTGTATTCACTTCAGTGCAGCCGCCGAGAGAATACGTTACTGACAGATTGTGTCTCATGTTATAACGTCAATCTACAATAAACTAAAATAGTTTACTAAATTGTATGGTATCAGGAACGTATTTTGGTTTATTGTCGTTTAACGTTATAACATATAATATAATAAAAACGTGATCTGCCAGCAACGCATTCTCTCGGCGGCCGCGCTGCAGTTCTTGGGTTTAATAGTCAAAGATCCATAGTTGATGAAAAATTACGATTTTTTAAGATCAAAGTCCTCTATTTTGATATTTTTTCAGTTGAACATACGCGTTCACATTCACTATTGTTTTTTTTTATATAGAGCTTAGCAATACTCGGATCGTGAACATTTTCATGTATAAAAATGGGCGATCCCCTTTGCTCGTGTTTTAACGACACACACGTGCTACTTCATGAATCGATAAAACGTATAAAGGTGCGTACAGACATCGCGAGGCATGCCCCGCTCACAGTAAGCCAACCCGTCCATACGGCCAGAGACATGCGTGGCGGACCCCTCAGGCATATGTGACGGGTCATTCGCAGCGCATGCCTCGCGATGTTTGTACGCACCTTTAGATACACGGACAAACTTGTCCGCCTATCAAACTGTACAACTGTTAATCGGATGTAATAGCATTGGACAATTACGGTCATTTTCAATAATGTAATTTGACATCATTTTCAATTTTTAAGTTTTCAGTAATTTGACACCAGCTCCACAAAAGTAATGTCAAATATCTACAGCCGCCGATAGATAGGTTATTGAAAACGACCGTTAGTAATTAATAAAAAAGAATAATAACTTTAAAAATAACTTTAATAACTTTATTATTGTGTGGCGAATCTCTCCCATTATTGACATGATTATTATTGACATTTATGATTACCTACTATGCGTGCCAAATAAGAATAGCACTGTCAAGAGTCTTGACAGTGCTATTCTTATTTGGCACGCATAAGAGATTTCTTAAATGGCGTCTTGACTCAAGACGCCATTTTGTTCCGCAATACTCGTGAACTTCATTACCAAAGTGTAAGGTGTGCAAAAAAGTAAATATAGAAATTATATTCAGTTTAATTATTTTTGTTCACTTTTTTGGTATTTCTTATCAAGTTTACGCCAAATTAATTACACAGTAATTATATTATTACTATGGCGACATATTAGGGTGACCAGTAGCATTTCGTGAAGTTAACTATATATAAGGTCTAACCAAAATACCTGGACAAACTTTTACAGTGTTCAATACGTTTAACTAATCACATCTATGTAAAAAAAACGAGATCAAAGTGTTTTTTCTAACAAAAAAATTATAATGTTTTAAATTGCCTGTACTCTCTAAGAATAAACTCATCCATTTCTTATGCATCGACCGCCATTGGGGTGCGTGCTAATTCCATGCCGCGTTTTACCTACACAGCGAAGTGAAAAATGTAAAAAAAAAATATTAAAGTAAAATTAAACTTGAAAAAAAAATTTGGTTAGAAAAAAAACACTTGGATCTCGTTTTTTTTGCACAGATATATTCAGTTACACTTACTGAACACTGTGTAAAAGTTTGTCCAGGTATTTTGGTTGGACCTTATATATTGGTTCATTTCTTTAATGAATACTGTTTTCAAATATTATTAAATTATCCAAAATTATCTACTTATGGAATTCAATAAATAACATTTTACAAAAATGAATGTAAATAATAATGAAATCTATGAATAAAAAAATATAACATTTTTTTTTCATAGTATTTTTTTGCTGGCAGTACCAATTTGACAGCTATCGTGTGAAGTTGTAACAAGCGCGATCCTATTCTTATTTGGCACGCATAGTACTATTTTTATTATTGTTCATTGTTATACTTATTGACATTTATTTAATTCTATAATACAATTTTGATGAGATTATCTGATTCTGTTTTGGTCAATATTTAATTTAAATAAAATATGTAATTTTATTCTATATTTGCACGCTGAAATTAAAGGCAGAATAAGATAACAATTTTGTACATTTTACCAACTGTCTGTACCTTATGCAAATAAATGATTTTCATTTTTGATTTTCATTTTTGAAAGGTGGTTTTATTTACAGTAAGTAACAAAGATACCTATAGAAGGATTTTCGATACCACAATAAACTGCTTGGCGTCGAACTTTAACTCGGGAAACGTAAGAGATTCTTAACATGACATAACATACATAACATCACGCCTTGTATTCCCGAAGGGTTCGGCAGAGGTATTATGGTAATAGTTATGTTTGTCTCACTTAATAGGGGGCGAGCCTATTGCCATTAATCGGGCACAAATCCAGACACCGAGCTGCTACTGAGAAATTCCTAATGGAAAAACCCATTAACACTTTGCCCGACCTGATCATCGAACCCAAGTACTGACGATCAGCAGTCGCGCTTGCCAACACTAGACTCGTTAGGCAGATTCTTGTAGACGGATTATAGCAGTGCGTCAGATATAAATCAAATCAAAATCATTTTTATTTTTACTAGCTGCCCGGACAGACTTCGTTCTGCCAAAAGTTATTGGCCTGTAGTGGGAAAAGAAAAGTGTTGTTTTTACTATTTTCCACGCAATTTTTATGCTTTTTCTCTCCATAAGAACCTTCCTAATGCCTTAAGGAATATATATTTAAAAAAATTGCCAAATCGGTCGAGCCGTTCTCAAGTTTTGCGTTTAGCAACACATTTGGCGATAGATTTCACATAAACCAATACAGGTTCTTATGAAAAGTCGAATTTAGATGCACGGTTCCAATTAGTAGTTTCCTATGGAGAAGAGCCGGCAAGAAACTCCATGGTTAGCCATTAGCCATTGATATGAGGAAAAATGCTCTGCTTCATTATTGGTAAAGATACAAGGCAGAACCTTGTTGGACTAGTGGTGGCAAGTGCGACTGCTGATCGTAGGTCCTGGGTTCGATCCCCAGGTCGGACAAAGTAGGATGTGGGGCAAGGCCCCACAGTGGAGAGGTCCGCCGAGGGTTGGCGGACCGAAACCTGCCGGGGTTGCGGTGCATGCTTTTGCGAATCCCGCGACCCTGGCCGAACGGTCAGGAGAAGGAACACCGTTGGTTTTTAGCCGGTAAGAGTCCAGCAGACCTCCTCGCCTTCCCCAGGCGAGGGACATCCATGAGGATTTTCCAACGAGAAAAAAAAGGTCGGACAGGGCATTATTGGGTTTTCCCGTGTGGAATTCCTCAGGAGCAGCCCAGAGTTTGGATTTGTGCCTGGTTGATGGCAATAGGCTCGCCCTCTATTACATGGGACTTAAACATAATGGCGAAATGAGAGTGTTACTATACACCTCCGCCCAACCCTTTGGGGAATGCAGGCGTGATGTTACGTTTATGTTATACAAGAGTCTTAATAACCAATGACGCTCGGTAAATTATAGGAATCGGCCACAAAGTTATAAACTTGGACGTTGATCACAAAGAAAATACGAAGCCCATAACTTTTTTACCCGCTAGGTACTCGTAGTGATAGTTTAACTGTAAATTAGGACATTTTTTTTATTTTTTTTTTTTCAATGCTGATAATTTTATTAAATAATAATAATAAAATTTATTTAAAAAATTATTCTTTTACAAAAATGGGTGTACAAAAATTAATAGTAAAGTCTTAAACTATGTTTAATTAGTGCCTAAGTAAAAACAACTGGTATATAACTAAAATATATTAATAACAGATGCAAAAAACTACGCGACATGATGTTTAATTTAGCGACCTGCCCGATCTAGGTTTATTCAAACCTGTGTTTCAGGCATTACAATACTAAAACAAAACAATTCAAAAACCACTTTACACCTTCAAGATAAAGTTGATAATCGAGAATCAGTTGATCAATATATATATATACTACTAGATACTCAACGTGCTCAATATTTGTATGCCTATTAAATAATTCATCCCTGATAGAGTAAACAAAGAGAGTTTTTTATCCATCTATTTTCATCGCTACGTCTCACGAGAGCATGCTAAAGGAAAAATGAAAAAAATGGCTGTATTCTCGATCATGGATATGTTTGCTCCCTGAATGAATAATGCATAAGACTTCGGCCTATACAGGGTGTACACGAAATCATATAATTCCTTCAAACCTCGTGATGTACTGCTGACATAGATTAAAGCTGCATGGGATAGGCTTGGATTCAATAAAAAAAATACAAGAAGAAAACATGACGGTTCTTAACGTGAGGTATTTTAGCGCCCCGAGCGAATTGCGCGGCTATCGCTCGCTTCGCGGTCATTAACTCGGGGCACAAAAATGCTTCACGTTAAGAACAAATATTTGGATGGTCTTAGGTAGTCCGGGTCTGAGCATTTGTGCATGTTGTGAAGATTTGTGTCTGTATACGCAACCACGATACAGAAGAAATCCTAGTGTGAAGCAAGGTTTATTATTTAAAAAAATGGCCTTGAATATTTACTTTGGAATTCTATTTCATATCCCATCTCTTTCTACAGGGTGTAAACGAAATCATGTAATTCCTTCAAACGTCGTGATGTACTGCTGACATAGACAAACCCTGGAAGGAATATTTTAGGATCCAATATAAAAAAGCACAAAAAGTAAACATGTGTTCTTAACGAGAGGCATTTTAGCGCCCCGAGTTAAATGACCGCGCGGTGAGCGATAGCCGCGCAATTCGCTCGGAGCGCTAAAATGCCTCACGTTAAGAATACATAATATATAAGGTCCAATCAAAATACCTGGACAAACTTTTACACAGTGTTCAGTGTAACTGAACATATCTATGCAAAAAACAAGAAATCAAAGTGTTTTTTTTTTCTAATCAAAATCTTTTTTTTTACTTTAATTTTAATTTTATTATTATTTTTGTACATTTTTCACTTCGCTGTTTAGGTAAAACACGGCTCGGAATTAGCGCGCGCCCCAATGGCGGTCGATGCAAAAGAAATGGATGAGTTTATTCTTAGAGAGTACAGGCAATTTAAAACGTTATTATTTTTTGGTTAAAAAAATCACATTGGATCTCGTTTTTTTTTACATAGATGTGATTAGTTAAACGTATTGAACACTGTGTAAAAGTCTGTCCAGGTATTTTGGTTGGACCTTATACTATATTTTACTTCTTGTATTTTTTTTTATTCAATTCAAATTAATCCCGTGCAGTGTTAATCTATGTCAGCAGTATATCACGAGGTTTGAAGGAATTACATGATTTCGTCTATACCCCGTATAGGGTATTTAGAAAGAGACAGAATTTTAAAGTAAATATTTAGATGTCAGTAGGTGTTCGTAGTGTGGTGACCATCTTTACCTACACCTTTATGTTATCAATAATGTCAAACACAATTAAACCAATAAAATTGCTTACTGCTTGCGGTGGTGGCGCCATTACTTCCTCAGCTGAGCGTCCTATATTTTTAAACGTCAAAACAACAATAGTCTATATAAGAAATAAGCCTAAAACAGTTGAAGGTCACAATTATGTTAGTTAATTTTTATCGTATATGTTTTCAAACTTTCACGATTTGTACACATTATAAAAATTCTGATTCGGTTCTAATCGCGCAGAAATTATAGAAATTTAGGCGAGTGTAAAGACGTCGTTAGTGTGGTGTGTCGAAGTACCGACGATAATATTTTTAATAATCAAAATCAAGTGAGGGTAGATGAAAATACCCTTGCTTCACGAAGATGACAATTGCTCCGCCACTTCAGTCTATCCGTGACCACGGCCGGTGAAATTCGGTCGAAACGTCGGGATAAATAAGGTATTTTTCTGCCTTATAAATATTCTACGCAATTAGACCCGAATCAGTATTTTATCGTATATGTCTTGTTTTTGTGGGAGAAATAAAAATATGATTATATTATACTAGACTATTACCGGCGGTTTCACCCGCATTCTAGGGGAACTACTTGATGTACCCGGATAAAAAGTATCATGTGTTAATTCAGGGCATAGTTTATATTTGTGCTAAATTTCATCCAAATCCGTGCAGCAGTTTTTGCGTGAAAGAGTAACAACACATTCATCCATACATACAAACTTTCGCGTTTATAATATTAGTAAAGAAGTAAGGATTATATTACAATATAATCAAACTGACCTCATAGAACCATGATGACGTCAATCCTACGTCACTAAACACTAAACTTGGTGGCGTGACACCATAACGATAACTTTTGGCCATTAACTCTGTACAATACTATACTTTTCTCTAATAATAGTTTTTCTTTCATTTGTGATTGAAATAAAATTGGATTCTATAATTAAATAGTGGTGAGTTAACGGCATTTTACGCTTGAAACGATCTTTTTTTTTAATAAAAAGTAGGTACCTACTTAGTCTACTTACCTACCTATTACCGGTAACCTAAGGATATCGGCATTGCCGTTGGGTTGCGGAGGTCTGATAGCAGTCGCTCCGTGTAAAATACTGGTATTCAGCCGCAGCTGGTTGGACTGGAAGCTGACCCCAACATAGTTAGGAAAAGGCTATGCAGAACACAGGTACCTACTTAAAACAAAATACTAAAAGTTCAATAACCCTGCATACTAGTTTTCACGTAGGTACTTATTAAATAGTACCTATATCATAAGAAATCTTTACATTTCGACATTTTCGACTATACTTGACCATATTTTTTCAAATCGATTAATAATTATTGCTTAATGTTTTTAGACATTTTATATTTGAACTAGCGACCCGCCCCGCTTCGTACGGGTGCAAGGTAGATACTAATCTGGGGCATATAAACCTTCCTCTTGAATCACTCTATCTATTGCTGAAAACTGCATTAAAATCCGTTGCTTAGTTTAAAAGATCTAAGCGTACAGACAGCGGGAGCGACTTTGTTTTATACTATGTAAAGGTAAAGATGTGGTACTTACCACTTACCTACTTGACGTAAATTCTAAGCAAGTAATCCGTAACATAAATATATAAAGCGATAAAGCCTAAGTACCTTAAATTACGTCATGTTTTCCCGTAAATCCGAATTTGTACTATGTACTTAGAAGTTATTGCTTTTTTGAGCGAAAAGAAGACGTATAAAGTAAGACGCCAAAGTTATATTAGCCTAGGGGCGGCACAGACCCTTAGCCTTTGGCCAGACTGCAAACGCGGGCGCGGGGCGGGCGCGGTGCGGCGAGTTCAAACAGAAGAACTTCATTTGAGTGTCCACAGTGGGCGCGGGAAGCGGCGCGGGCTACATGGCGCGGGGAGCGCGCGGGTAGCTCACGCCATAGGTCGTTCATACAAGTGGCCGCAGTGAGAGCGCGGGCGGCAAGCGACAACCCGCGCGGGAGCGGGGGATCTCAAACTAGTTCGAGTTGACCACGCGCGTTGTTGTGATGGCGTCTTCAAAATTAAATATTGAAGAATTAATAAGTGCTATTCAAGCACTGGGGATGTCGAAACATCGTTTTTTAGTAAGAATTTTCCAGTAAAAATAAGTCTTCTTCATCCATATGATATTTTGACAACCACTGGACACGACAACGCTCGGAACGAAGCCACGCTCCACTGCGGACAGGTAAATCGCGCGCGTTCCCGCACCCTCGCCGCTCTCCGCACCGCGCTGGTCTGGCCAAACACTAAATCATGTCCTGTCCTGATGTAACCAATCAGGAAACAATTTTATGTTAATTCGAAAGAGCAATAAATAAAAAAATCTACTATATTCAGTTAGTACTTGAAATAAGGCCGTTATACCTCCCGAGAATATACAAGGTTAGTCGGAAAGGGGGTACTAAGCCGCGGACCACTTAATGTATCACTGATGACTATTTTAAAGAAAGTGTTAAAATTTAAAAATTGGGTTCTTTTTTTTTTCATGACAAATTATATTATTTTTATTTTAGTTTTTTTTTTTAATTCTTCCTCCCTGCTTTAGTTATGAATTCAGAAAATGGAGTTTCTAATCCGTGACCCCAAATAAGACGTAAAATGTAAACAAAGCTCATCATAGCTGAGGATAGATAGAATTTAGCGTATTTTTTATGAAATCTTTGAACAGCTATTTCTCTTGAACTATGGACTTTTGGGGAAAGTTGTAGAACAAAATGTATCCATTATTATGGGTACTTTTACACCTTTTCGGCTTAGTACCTCCTTTACGACTAACCTTGTACATTTTCGTCGTCTTACGAAAGAACTCAATTCAAGGGCACTTGGCACTCACATAATATCATGAATTGATCAGTCTAGGATTGTGTTTTGTTTCGCTGTCTACCGGCCGATATTAATAGGCGATCTCAATGCAAAATCTCTTGATTGATGTAAGTTTTTAACAGAGATTCTCTGTAAGCTTAGATTAATGATTGCTCGTCTCCGCTGCGCTCCAACAGCGGAGACCAATCATTAATCTAAGGCCATAAATGTGGATTTAGACCAAACGAGCGAATGCTCATTCTATCCCCACTCCATCAAATTATTTTGGTCTAAACAGAGACAGAGCATTATTTCTTTGTTCTATCTTGTTTGCGGAGATTCTATGGAATGCTCTAAGAATGCTCTAAGAATGCTCTCTGGCTTGATGTAAACAGCATACGAGCGTGCGAAGAGTTGCTTAGAGCGTTCTTTCGTGTTCGGACGTGCTCGCTCCTGGAAGCGATCTCTTTAAAGCGTTCTTGTGTTCTGCTGATCTAAACATCCCTAGAGCATATGCAAGAATTCCAGTTCTTGTTCGTTGCCAGTCTTGCTCGTTGGTATTCTTTTGGTGTAAATGATGAAAACTAATTATCGTTTGCACTAAAAAAGCAACAAACAACGGTGCTCAGTGATCTTGTTCTACCTCTAGCTCTATGTTCGTTTGGTCTGAACCCACCTTTAGTCTGTAGTAGATAGTAAGTTTGGCTAGTATAAAAATACTTCTATTATTGCTGCCACATCTGCTAATGCTTTGAAAGCCAAAGACGATGGCATCTTGTGGTCGCTCCCTCATACTACAGGGGTCCATCGAAGAGTTTGGTCTGCGTCCCGTCTGCCAAGGCACCTCTTTGCTATTTTACGATATTTGCAGACAGAATTATTGTCAATATCAATTTCAATTTATAAAAACTAGCATACCCATGTTTAACTACACTGGCCTGCAAAAATAAGTATCACACTTTAAAAGTAAATATCATTAAAAGTGTAGTACTTATTTTTGCAGGCCAGTATATAAATAATTGTTCAACACAACTACATATTTCAAAGGAGAATGATGTAGGTATATGATGGTCCCCAGACGCCTACACAACACTTCCAATATCCCTATACGTGGTCCAATATTATAGGTTTGAGCTAGATAACTTTGTACGTATGTGTTTATCATTTGGGCCGTGGACCGAGTGGCCGGAAATGGGACCGTCGTATCCCTCCTGTCATCGGCAGTATCCCTCTGTTTGACTTCCCCTAACAGTTTGTGTTGCTTTCCTTTGCTATTAACTTCGTAAATGCGAAGGCGACATGAAAGAGCCAGTTGTTTCTACTGTTTTCCCGGCATTTTGATAATGTGTAAAAAACAATATATTTTTAATCTAATTTCGAGTGCATCGCTTTGCCTATCTTCATATTTTGATCACTCTTATCAGTTTATTCCTCAGCGTTATTTTTAAAAATGTTTCAAATGTCGTTACGAGAGTCAGAAGCCCGAAAGTCTGGCAGCTGGTTTAACTTTAGGAAATCGGCATTGCATAGACCTGGATTGCGGCGGTCTGATTCGTGTAAAATACTGGTATTGAGACGCGTCTGGTTAGGCCGGAAGGTGACCCGGGATCGCGGTGCATGCAATAGCGAATCCCGTGACCCCGGCCTTAGGCCAGAAGGAGGGACACCGTTGGTTTTTAGCCGGTAAATGTCCGACAGACCCATCCATGAGGATTTTACAAACGCAAAAAAGAAGGCTGGAAGCTGACCCCAACACAATTAGGAAAAAGCTAGCCAGAACGAACATTGAAAAATGTTTCGTCACTTTTATAGATGTTCGTACAAATAAACAATAAAAATATTTTGTGTTAATTTCGCAAAAACAGTTGATCAAGCCTGAATGCTGTATGCAGCACCGCCCTCCCGCCCGCAGATATATGCAAATGCAGAAGGTGCGATTAATAATATGCAACACACAAGCAAATCAAACCGATACGACAAGTGTTTCGCCCCTTCACGGGGCATCCTCAGGAGATGTTGACTCGTCGACCGCTTGAACGCAAATACGAAATTCGTTACAAATGGTCAATGCTAATAATGGGTACAATACGGCCGACGTATCTTGGCGAGTCTGAAGTGAGCGCCAAATGGCTGCGTAGCCAATAATACTATACAAATCATGAATAAACCAGTTATTATTGGTTGCGCAGCCATTTGGCGCTCACTTCAGACTCGCCAAGATACGTCGGTCGTATTGTACATTAGATGAGCCTCTCCGAGTGAAGATGCAAATACGACCGGAGTACGTTGGGCAGTCAGCCTCACTACCAACCTTGCTGATTGGCTTATCTTTTCACGAGAGGTAACTCGTAAATTCCAAAAAAATAACTAACGTTATTTTTTTGGAATTTTAAGATCAAGATATTGCAGAACCTTCCTTCCGCCATTCGTTGGGCATTTAAAATCCAAGGTGACGAATAAATCCAAGCTTTACTACATCGTTGTGTTTGGGCAAACAACAATCTGTCGACAGTACGGCGAAAAAGAGATGCAGAAGTTCCAACACAAGGTACTTACTGTTGCGTGCAGCTAGGAAGGTATTGTAATAGCCGTGTAGATACTGACAAAGAATATTCGGCTTGCCATGTCGTCCGATGCGTTTCGACACAAAAGATATAATGTGCCGACAGCACGTTTAGTGCAGTGGCTGAGCGATTAGCTTCTGCGCTACGGGTCGTGGGTTCGATCCCCGCACGGATCAAATATTTGTATGGCCTACAAATAGTTGTTCCGGGTCTGGGCATTTGTGCATGTGAAGATGTGTGTCTGTAAACGCAGCCACGATACAAGAGGAATCGTAGGGTGCGTCAATGTTTTTAAAAAAATATGTAAATATTGTATACTTTCCAACATTTGTTATCATACCATAACATGACGACTTATTCCCCGAAGAGTTGGGCACAGGTCTATAGTAAAAGACGAGCCTATTGCCAAATTGCCAGTTGATGGCATTTTTAACCGACTTCCAAAAAGGAGGAGGTTCTCAATTCGACTGTATGTTTTTTTTTTTTGTATATTTAATCCGCGATATCTTTGCTAATTATGAACCAATTTTAATGAATCTTTTTTTTTTTTGAAAGAGTATTCTTTCGAAGTGGTCCCGTTTAAATTTGGTGAAGATCTGATGAAGAACTTCGGAGATAGACAATTTGAAGTCGGTTTTTTTTTGTTAAAAAGTTTAATTATGTTATCAATGCTTGCCAGTGGTGATGATCAAGTCGAGACTACTCATTGCAATGCTATTCAGAAGTGGGCAATAACGTCCTAATAAGATGTTTGTTTAAAGTTTACTTTCTGCACCAATCTTTTTAGTGGTTTTATTGACATAAATATTCACATAACGCGAACGAATCAAAATCAAATAAAATATTTATTCTGTATACTCGTGTTCTCTCACAGAATTCGGTGACAACGTAATGCCTTTGAGGTTCGGATCAATTCGGTATTAAAACGATTGAACGTAAAATGTATCGCTGTTTCGTATGCCAATTTATTCGCGTTGATGAATGTATCGAATTCTGCGAACAAATAATTTGAAGTGCTCTTTGTATAAATTCCGTTTTATTATAGAGCTCGCGTCTGGCAGATAATTTTCAAATATATTATCTAGTACAGCACTGATAGCCTAGCGGTTGAACGGTCTCAGTTCGACCACGCCCCTAACCCCATGACTTTTCGAATCAATGCAGATCATAATTTGATTTCAGTGAAGTAAACATCGTAATGAAACCTGCTTTTAAACTATTAAACTACTTGTAGATGGTCTTCTCCCAAGTAACACATAAATGAGATAACAGTACACATTTAGAACATTTTACAGTTCAAAGACGAATATAGTTTGTATAAGAGCTTTGGGACTAGCCAAATGCTGAAATAGGTTGAGTTCGGACCCTTAAAATTCTTAACGCTTAATAAATTTTGTATTTCTGTCCTTCCCTTCTTTACGCTTAATAACCATTCACCGTAAGATTATTATACAGACGTTATTTGGTATTACTCATTCCAGGTGGTTTAACGCTGAAAAACAGCTCCATCGGTGGCATTTATCTGAATGACCATAATCTGTATTGCTATTATTAAAGCATTACCAAGCTAGTAGCGTTTGAAACAGCTAATTGCTGAATAAAGTATCACTTTCTGAATAATATTTTAATATTGTATTCTACAGCTTGATACTGGATAATTGTTTTTATTTTATCTTTAAACTGGATAAAATTCTATGTTTTACTAATTATTCAGCTACTGAATAAACAATATTATTTATGTTTTTATTAAGCTTTTTTCAGTATAATAGAGAATTTCAAACTAACTTATTCAAATTAAAGACTATATTTGTATTGTTATAGCGCCCATAGCTTAATACCAGCTTAATTAAAATATTATTGTATGTACTTTTTCTTAACCCTAAAAATCTGGGTAATGTAGAAATGAGATCAACTATATAATTGTTATTCAGAAGTTAGTGTAATGAAACTACTCTTTTTCAAGTTATAGCTTAGTAACAAGACATGTGTGTACTTTTATTCAGCATTATAAAGCAAAACAATCGATCGCCATTCAATTTTTTTGTAATTTATACTAACAAGGAATTTACGAAATTACCAAAATGCTTAATCTTATAACTACAACATTTTCTACTTGATTCGTGTTATTTTATTGGATTAAAATTGCTAGTATTAGTTATTTCGCCACAAGTACTTTTGTCAGACCTAGTATTTATGTATGAAAATACTATTTACTATCTGTTATCTTGATTATTCACGCGGCGAGTCATAAGTAATGAAAAATAAACATACTATTCACGACAAAATTACTTGCGCACTAACAATTAATAGCAGACCTCTAACTTGTAAATTAAAATTTACTTAAGTACCGATTTTATAAGTTCTCCGTGTCAAATCAATAATTTAAATGCTTAATAAATTCTGAATACAATAACCAATTCGACTAAGACGAATGAGAAAAACAATATGAGCTGTTATTCAAAAGTTATTAAGCTAATTGAAACGTTAATAAGCTCCTACTCAGATGTTGGTCAGATGTTATTCAGCGTTAAGGATTTAAAATTGGGGCCCTTTTTGCTTGAATAACATCTGAATAGACGGTACTCAGACGTTATTCAGCTTAGTATTCAACTTATATTCTTGATGATTGCTCTTACTCAATCTTTATTCAGCACGTCTGTGTTACTTGCCGGACCGTTTCTACGTAACCGGGCAGTTATTGGCGAGATCTGGAGAGTCTCCAATCAATGGGGACGAGTAAATACTTAACCTAAGCTAACTACTACTACTACTACTAACATCATGACTACTAGCAACAACAGCACTAAGGGCGACCCCTAATGGGATTCGGACCTCAGCTTAAGGTGTTGGTGGCTGGAGGACTGGGAGGTAGACAGCTTGATGAGGGCTGAATTATCGGTGTGAGATTTTGAAACCTGCATAACTTAGAGGGCTTAAAAATAAGTTCTCTTTTATGCATGTTGCCCGCCAACCCGTACCAAACCGGTGAGGTTGACTAAGGTCTAAATCCGTTTCATTCTAAGAAGAGGCCCGTAGCCAGGAGTGGGTATGGCTGATTATGTTGTGTTATGTATTATTTATTCATATAGAATTAACATACCCAAACCTTCGAAGAAGGAATTAAAAATAGCATGGTACATCATTCAGCATTCTCCAAATAAATTCAACTGACAGAGTTTCCGAACTATCCAGACTTCCAATCATCTTTTCAGTCCAAAGAAACCCTAGACAGCAGAGCAGCATCATCTGTGCCAACAAGCACGCTATAGGGTCCCTAACACGCCCGCCAAAAGTCCTACACAAAAGGCTTAATAGATTTCTCATAGAACTAAACAGCAGGAACTGAATCGTGTGCACTTTAACCATATTAAGTGTAAATTATCCTTATTTAAACAAAAAAAGATCTTACTATTTTCTTCCCCGAGTTAAAAACACATTTCGCTAAAGATACTGAACTTAAACAAAGTGGTTTTAAACTTAGTTATACTACCCACAAATTAACTGCAGCACTTACATAAAGAGACAATCGGGGAGAGTTAGAACTCTCGTAAACGTTTCACTGACCCCGTGAGGGAGATAGTGCAAATGCATCAGTTTAAACCTTCAAGGATAGAATAAGAAAATTTATTCGAGCAAGATATCTATACTAATATACTAATAATATTATAAAGAGGAAAGATTTGTATTTTTGTATGTAACGAATAAACTTAAAAACTACTGGACCGATTTCAAAAATTCTTTTGCCGTTAGAAAGCTACATTATCACTGAGTAACATAGGCTATATTGATTACTGGAATAAAACTTCTAACGCGGGCGGAGCCATAAGGACACATCTAGTCGTGAATAAAGATGTTAAGAGGAAATGCGGTCGGCATTTAGTCCATACAAACGTATTCCTCAGTTTCCTCCTTGGGTAATGTCACTAGAGCAAATATTTTTTACCATATGACATATATCTACCACCACTATGTCCCTATGTTTTATTTTTGTCAATAAATTAATTATTAAAAGAACTAGAAACGTTTAAACTTTACAAAAATCGACTGGTTTTACCACCGTTTTCAAACATCTGGTAAACAAATTTGACGAATATAAAAAATAAAAAAATCAACATATAGGTACAGATATAACCAGTCTTTCTTAAATTATTACAGAAAAAAATATTAAAATCGGTCCAGGTTTGGAGAAGGAAACAGGGAAATACGAACGTACGATTTCGCTAATATTGCACAGGAGAAATCAGTCCGAGATGCAGGTGTCTCTTTCGCGCTCAATTGGGAAGGTTTGCGGAAGGGGTGGGACGGCAATAGATCGCAAAAACCTATTCAAATGATTAATATTTTGCAGCCCGCGTTTCCTCTTAAGCGTTCGCCGTACCAAACGGGGGTGCTTCTACTGTTAGGCATTTTGATGCTGAAAACAGTATTCCGTATACTTTATTTTTGTTCAACAGTAAAAAGTATAATGTAGTGAAAAACAGTATAATACTGTTTTTAACGGTATAGTTGGAAACCCTACCCTGGCCGGCCCAGTGGCCCCGTGGGGGAGATAACACAAATGCACTAGTTTAACTCCAAGGATGCAGTATAGGGTGTGTGTCTATGTTTTAAGATCAGGAACAGCTTGACTTGGCTTGCAACTGCCTCATTGGTCTATTAGTGGCAAGCGCGACTGCTGATCGTGAGGTCCTGGGTTCGATCCCCAGGTCGGGTAAAGTGCTATTGGGTTTTTCCACGTGGAATTCCTTAGTAGCAGCCCGGAGTATAGATTTGTGCCCGGTTGATTGCAACAGGCTCGCTCCCTATTACATGGGACTTAAACATAATGCGAAATGAGGGTGTTACTATATACCTCTGCCCAATCCTTCGGGGAACACAGGCATGATGTTATGAACAGCTTGATGAAGGAGAAAGTAAAGTTACCTAAACTTTCTAGAACCCGGGGAGGAAACTGCTGCCCAACCAGAATATACTTGCATTTTAATTATTATTTATTGTATAATTCTCTGGCAAAATAGGTTTTTGTATTATAATGATTATTTTAATAATATCGCTTTACAATACTTGATTCCAAACTGTAAAGTATGAGCATCATGCAGCTATTAATGATACACTTACAATCATATCATATTACTGCCTATTGTCTAGTAGTATGAGTCTGTCATGCTCACTTAGGTAAATGTAGTGCTGATGGTGGCGTTGTTTATCCGGTTGTTAGGTTCCCTACAATATGCTTGAGCTGACCGATGCGGATGTGCACGTCATGCTCGTGAACGGGTGCCGTCAGTCGGGACCGGTCAGCCCTTAACTGCTATGGCAATCCTAGAAGGCATATTTTTCTATTTGTTACTCTTATGTGAGTTTATTTGTTACATTAACCTGCATTATTCTCATTCTATTTCTCACACTACTGTAATGGAATTTTTCATAAATTACTATTTTGAAAAGAGTATTTATTCATGGAGTTTCTTGCCGGCTCTTCTCCATAGAACCTACCTTTTGGAACCGTGCACCTAGTTTTGACGTTTTAAAAGTGCCTGAAATCTGGTCTATTTGAAATAAAAAACTTTGACTTTGACTTACCAGAGTTGTCCTATTCGACACCCAAGGATAAGGAAGAGGTGGCCTTACTGACATATTATTTTCACATGGTCCGTTTTCTTAATTAGTTAATTAAGTAACGCTTTGAATTCTACGAATCAACATAACATCACGCCTTGTATTCCCCGAAGGGTTCGGCAGAGGTGTCTTTTAATACATCCTCGTTTCGCCAGTTGTTTTTTTTTTTTAAGCTTTGCCCCATACTAAGATTTCTCCTGTATCGTGGGTGCGTTTACAGACACAAATGTTCACATGCACAAACATCCAGACCCGGAACAACTATCTGTAGGCCATACAAATATTTGTTCCGTGCGGGAATCAAACCCACGACCCGTAGCGCACAAGCCGATCGCTCAGCCACTGCACCAAACGTGTCGTCAAAAATCCCATATAATAAGGGGCGAGCCTATTGCCATTAACCGGGCACGAATCCAAACTCCGGGCTGCTACTGAGAAATTCCTAATGGAAAAACCCAATACCACTTTGCCCGACCTGGAGATCGGACCCAAGACCCCATGATCAGCAGACGAATCCTTTCTGGAAAATGAAATAGAAATGTTAGTAAAATCTATACTAGACTATACCAATATTGTAAAGAGGAAAGATTTGTATTTTTGTATGTAACGAATAAACTTAAAAAGTAATGGACCGATTTCAAAAATTCTTTTACCGTTAGAAAGCTACATTATCAGTAGCATCATTAGTAGTACAGTAACATAGGTAGGCTATATTTATTACTGGAATAAAACTTCTTACGCGGGCGGAGCCGTGAGGACACAGCTAGTATTTTACAAAGCTTGACCAACTGTAGGAAAAGTCCTAGATATTAAGAACAGATGGCAACTTTAAGCACAGAGGAGGATTGTGGAGCAAGGACCTCTTTAACCGTTACAACACTGACTCACTGCGCTCTACTTTCTATGCAATGTCAGATAAATTCCAACGTTCGTCCAACTAAATTGTAAATTCCTCTTCATATACCGAGAAATTGTGGAATGAGAATTCGTAGACTGCATGTATGTATGTATATTTTAACATAATTAAATTAATGGCCAAATACTCAAACGCTACTCAAATTTAAGTTGCCGTTAAGTCTCGTGCTGTCACTGTCACTTTGCCTTAGAGTGACAGCACGAAATTAAAGGCAATTTAAAATTGAGTAGCGTTTGAGTATTTGGCTATAAGACACATAATAAATAAAAGTACCTACTACGTACCAAAACAGATGAAAATATCTGATCGCTTCCTAATCATTGTTCAAAATTCGAATACGTATGACGCTTGCGCAAGGTAACAGGAATAAAGTGCAAAGTTTCCCCGTTTCCTGATTCCCAAAATTACATTTTAATAACAATATTTCAATACAACGTGTTACATAATTCCCCACGAATAATGTAAATAATCAAGTATTCTTTTATGGTTGTTGTCATTTACCTCTCAGAGGAAATTAGGTAAGAATGTAAATAACTTTCTGGGTAGTAGTTTACTTTTATGTTTTCAGGGTTGCGTTTCAATGAAGATTATTTTATGTTTTATCGAAATTCATTTTTTTTTGGGTCATACTACGGTTTTCAAATATTGCCAATAGACTCTTTACAAGGGACCTTTTAACCCCCTTTCGGGTTTAGGGGTATTTTTGTAACACGTTGTATAAACAGACAAAGTGAATGTGAAAGAAACGGCAATTGAAAGTTCAAGTTGCAGCTCATCGCTTGGTAAACGTGCGACTTTCATAACTACCCTCCACCGGCGTACTGTCAACATGGCCGCCGAGACGTGTCGTGATCATAACTGCATTAAACTTTGCGAGACATTCATTTTTGTTATGACGGCATAGAATATTAAATTCAATTTTTTATTTAACTACGAAATTTTTTACGCGATTGTACATTACTAGGTTCTGGGTCTGGATCTTTGTGCGTGTGAAGATTTGTGTTTGTAAACGCACCTACAACACAGGAGAAATCATAGTGCGGGGCAACGCTCCTCAAAAATAAAACTGACATGAAAGCAAGAAATAATAGAAATTCTGGCTCATCACATCAAACACCCGAAGAGGACATGGATATTTGGATAAGAGTATAAGCGTAGAGGGATCGAAAGATGTTTCTCCTCGCACTAAATATGGTAAGAAATCCACTCCAAGAACAAACTTAAAGGGCCAAGCCACATCTGATGAAAGATACGTAGCCGACCTTCCGTTGCGTAATTTACTCGAGGAATTTTAGTAACACATCTTCGGTCAAATGTGTACGGTGTGAGATGGTTATATGGAATTATGCATACCGGCGGAAGATCGGCGACATATCTTCTGTCAGATGTGCCTTAGGCGTCGTCCTAATTGGCCAACATCGTACGACCACGATCGTGCGATGAAATAATTTAACGTATTGTATCAACTATGTTTGATTACGATTACGTTAAATCATTTCATCGCACGATTGTGGTCGTACGATGTTGGCCAGTTAGAACGACGCCTTAGCCTATAGCCTAAGTATCTCTGAGATTTGCCCTGTAATCCAAATTGCTAGGAAAACAAAAGACACGTCAAATCTACTCCATTTACAATTGTCTGATTCAATTTGAAATTGATCGAGAAAAATAGGAATAAAAAAAAATTAAAAAAACTGTCCCACTTTTAAAACATAAACTTCACGTTTTTGAGGCGTATAATACCTCTAGAATAATTAAGTACGTTGCAGCGTCGTCATATTCAAGGATATCACGTAGTTCGTAGTACAGTTGTTCGGAAAACTGAGATTTACGAGGAAACTGTTGACGCGGGAAACTTTTTGACTGGTTACTTTATTAAATTATGAGAGGATGCCTTGAAAAGTTCAGAGCGCAACCATTTTGCTATTATACGGTAGTTTGGTGTTCCATTTTTGAACCTTGTTGGTGATTCTTGTTTACATCACAAATCTTTTAACCCGTATTCTCTGGAGAGCTAGGCACAGTTTGGCGAGTCATTTTGTTTAAAATAATGTAGACTGCTGAGAATGGACCTTTGTATACAATAATGCAGTGAAAAGTCGCGAATGGTGGTGAAATATTAACATAACCACTGCTTATGACAAAGAAATTTGTGGTCGCAGTGCCTATTTATACTAATATTATAAAGCTGAAGAGTATGTTTGTTTATTTGTTTGAACGCGCTAATCTCAGGAACTACTGATTGGAATTGAAAAAATATTTTTGTGTTGGATAGTCCATTTATCGAGGAAGGTTATAGGCTATATAACATCACGCTACGACTAATAGGAGCGGAGCATAAATGAAAAATGTTGCAAAAACGGAAAAATGTCCACCCGTGCGAAGCCGGGACGGGCCGCTAGTGTTGTTATAAGTGCCGCTGCTGAAACTAATGTAAACGTACCCAGTCACAAGATCAAGTTAATTGCCCACTGACCTAAACCGACCATAACATCCGATATTTCGAGACGTATCAAAAAATGAAATAAATTTTCGATCGTGTGCACCGACCCAAAATAATTTGAAATAGGTTCTCATCTTTAAGCCGCCTGGTAATCCAATCGCTTCTCTTTTAATCGATTTTAATAAATTTTCTCAATTTTACACCTGGTGTTATTATGATTCTGATAAATGGTTGGGTCGTTGAGCCTGTGAGATTAAATGATAAATATTTTTATTTCTGTAAATAAATCTGTTACAGACACTTTTACAAGTCAATGTAATGTTTTTTTTTTAAGACTAGATGGCGCCGGCATTTCCTATCTGACTAGCTCTGAGAAGAAAAGCCGAAACAAACTCAGAGGTCAAAGTCTCTTTTAAAGTCCAGACATTGTAGTACACAAACTATGCGAGTGAAACGATGTAGGGCAACGTCGGGAATGGCCTTTTGAGGAAAGTGCCATAGGAGGTTCGAGTTGACCTGTCCTAACTGACGGCACATCTGCATCAGTCATCGCGGAGCTCAAACCTTATTCTAGGGAGCTCAACAACCCGATTATCTGGCATTACCTCCTTTATGGAATAGGCTCATGACCAGGCATGGGTACGGCCATAGGGTGTTGATCACAGAAATCTAAATAATATTCAGATTACTGTGTTGTTGGTGGTACATACACACAAATTAAGTTAACTGCAGACGGAGGATTGAAAAAATACCAAAAATGATTCAAACTAATTTATTTAAAAAAAAAATTACAATATTAATTGCTAATTAATCTATGATTCTATTCGAAGTATGAATATAAATTGCCTCTAAAAATAACAATTATTAAATTATAGCTTTGCAATATAAAATTAATGATGTGGATCACTAAATGCATCATCAGCGGCAGATAGCTGATATTATAAGGAGTAATTAAGCTACTTTTATTTTAGAAAAAGAAAAAGGATTAGGGTACCGCGCAGAAAAAAATAAAACTAATCCGACTTCTACGCAGACACAGTAACAAGCACAAATAGTTTATAATTAATATAAGTAGGATTTTTTAAATGACAATCGACTACTGGGCCACATCCGTCAACATACCTCATTCAAAAACCCCACACTTCGAGACTTGTTAATCATATTTTCATGTTACATACTAACATGAAAACTTTGGTACTACGCATATGTATGAAAGTGAATGTTGGTCGTGGCAGAAGAGGCCTGAAAGTAGAATAAATGCCGTGGAAATGCCTTCCTTGCGAAGTACATAACATCACGCCTGTATTCCCCGAAGGGTTAGGCAGAGGTGTAATAGTAACACCCTCATTTCACCGTTATGTTTAAATCCCATGTAATAGGGAGCGAGCCTATTGCCAACAACCGGGCACAAATCCAAGCTCCGAGCTGCTACTGAGGAATTCCACACGGAACAACCCAATAACACTTTGCCCGACCTGGGGATCGAACCCAAGACCTCAAAATCAGCAGTCGCACTTGCCACCACTAGACCAACGGGGCAAAAGCGAAGTATGCGCGGTGTAACTTTGAATGATAGCTGAGGAATATTGTGATTAAAGAAAGTTGCGGTTTAAAAGATGATGACTGTAGTGACAAAAATTGAAAGGAGTATGCTTAAGTGGTTTGGTCAAGTTGAGAGATTGAGTGAACGACGATTAACAAAAAGAATTTATAAGGTGGATGTCAGTGGAAACGCGGGTTGAGGACACCCTAGAAGGACATACATCGATGTTATTGGTGATGTTTTTCACAAAGGACCGGTGCGTAGTGCTCTCAACCGGCGTGCGTGTATGACAAGATGTATGAATTTGGACGAAGCGAAAGGGGTATGTAAGGATCGTAGCATGTGGCGTTCTATAGTTTCCATGGGAAAAAAGCGTGAGTTTATGTATGTCTGTATCTCTATTTACAGGTAATATTATAATACATCTCCTGACCACACTCCATTCCAGTTAAACCGACATTAGAATCTCGGAACAGTGCGATCTATCACCGCTTCTATAATCAACCCAAGTTTCAATATTAGCCGTTCACTCGATGATTGATAAGCGTAAACACTCTTATGATAGATCAAACGGCTCCCAATGGACCGATCAATCAATCTACTGAGAATTCAACCAGCTCTGTTTGTAAGGGAATTTGTTGTTCATTCAAAACATTTTTGAAGGGTTGTGTCAATCATTTCTAATTTCAAAAGCATGTTGGTCGTACGTCAATCAAAGTAAAAATATTGGATGTTAAACTTCTAACCAAGATATGCTTTGAAATGTTATCGGTAGCTGGTAACACTGGACAATGTTGATAAAGGAGGGTGATCGTCAAGATGAATCAACGTACCCGAAGTTATAAAAACACTCGTCATCCGACGGAGCGGGGGATTCCATGTCGAACAGCCGAAGAAGTCTGACCTTTTATATCTGGTTTGCTTGTCCTTATTTTCTGATCTTGTGTTAATTATTATATTGTGGTATATTGTGAACTAGCTTCTGTAAGTAATTACTAACCTAATTAAAAGTACTCTCAGTGGTGGAGTCTATGTTGCTTTCATTTATTCACCATGCTCCCAATCCTGACATACTGATATTAGCTAGAACTGTAATGACAGATTCACCCCTACAAGATTCTGTTCTTCTGTCTGTTTTACTTATGGCCGGTTCCTATAATTTACAGAGCGTTATTGGTTAAAATTGAGACTCTTGTATCTTTACCAATAATGAAGCAAAGACCTCATAGCTTTGCATAGTAGACCTTGTAGTTATCACAGGCAACAATAGCTAACAAGTCTATTTATATGCCCAGTTTGGTAATCTTCTACTTTCTTTTCGTGTGTTTATGGACTAACCTGGTGTCAGAGTTTATGCCGCCCATGGGCCTCTGACTTGGCTTCACATGCCGAATATCTCCTAAGCATGCCGGTTTCCTCGCGATGTTTTCCTTCGTCGTTTCTAAGCAAGTGATAATTGTACAATGCGCACATGAATCCGAAGTCAGAGGTGCGTGCCTTCGTGCGAACTCGAGACTTATGACTTGGCAGTCCGACGGTCACAATAAAAATGCTACCATTGGTAAGCAAAACGATTTGTTTTTGTTTATAGGAACCGGGCATTAATTCATTGTTTCACCTAGCCGCTTATAACCTATACAGGGTGTAAACAAAATCATGTAATTCCTTCAAACCTCGTGATGTACTGCTGACATAGAATAATCCTGCATGGGATACTTTTGGATTCAATAAAAAAAATACAAAAAGTAAACAAGTGTTCTTAACGTGAGGCATTTTAGCACACCGAGTGAATTGCGCGGCTATCGTTCGCCGCGTGGTCATTTAACTTGGGGCGCTAAAACGCCTCATGTTCAGAACACAAGTTAACTTTTTGTATTTTCTTTTATTCAATCCGAAAGTATCCCGTCCGGGGTTAGTCTATGTCAGCAGTACATCACGAGGTTTGAAGCAATTACATGATTTCGTTTACACCCTGTATATTACTTTTGAAACATACTAGGTACCAACCTAGTCCATAAAATCCTTATTTCACAACAAAACTGTTCCTACTAAGAAATACCATGAACATTAAGAAATAAGAAAAATATTTCCCTGTTCTATGAAATGAAATAAGTTCGATAAAAGCGAATGTATATTACGAGAACTACTGAATAATGCTCATCGTTTCAGTTTCAATGGAAAATGTTCTCATTCTGTTTGTTTATTAAACAGTTAGAATTATTATTATAAACAGTTTTGTCTGACTGAGAGTCTGAGTTTTTTTGTTTTTTTGTACCATTTAGATTTTCGTGCTACTAGTAAGGGAACGTCCATACTACGTGACCCGTCACGGGGGGGGGGGGGGTCTCCTAAATACCACGCTTGGTCACAGGGGCACTTGTTCATATACTACGGGTGGTCACAGAGGGGGGCGGACGGGGGTAAAAAAATTAAAAAAATAGGTCACGTAGTAGGGTACGTTCCCTAACCTAGGTACAGTATACCACAACTAAGAAGTCGCATCAGCAAACTTGATTGAACAACTAATGGCAGTCGCTCATTTTCGCACCACTCACACTTATTGCGTCAGCGTAAGGCTGGGCTGAGCATCCACCAGAGCTGTGCTAAGCTGCGTAGCGAGGAATGTGTTTTGTAAGCACCAATAGAATCACTTCATTTACCTAGCTTCGCTCTGCGCAGCTTTGGTGGATATGGGCTTATCGGAGCTAGGTTTTGTTCATACAAAACAAGCGAGAAATGTGTTGCGATAAATGTGTTGCTAGGAATGTGTTGCGAAGAATGTGTTGCTAGGAATGTGTTGCGAGGAATGTGTTACGAGTAATGTGTACCGCTCCCGCCACACCACCCTCATATTCCAAAAGAGTCCGTTACCTATCCTCGCACGGCTCATTTGTACACATTACGCATTACACATTACCCATTCCTCGCACAGCTCTGGTGGAAACGGTCACACCGTTTCACATCTTCGCTACACATTTTTGCAGTGCACATTTTTCTCGCACAGCTCTGGTGGATGTCCAGCCTAAAGATTACTGCAGTACTAATAAACATTCGTGGTCTTGAAGTCGCACGCAGTTCGGAAGTGATCGGTTTTACGAAGTTTGCCGATGCGACTTCTTAGTTGTGTTGATAAATGATAAATGATTTTTATTTCTATAAATAAATCTGTTACAGACACTTTTACAAGTCAATGTAATATTTTTTTAAGACTAGATGGCGCCGGCATTTCCTATCTGACTAGCTCTGAGAAGAAAAGCCGAAACAAACTCATTTTTTTATTTAATCTTTGGTCTAATTTTAAGAACTGAAAACTAGTGCGACGTTTTACTTATGTGTCAACAAACGATCAAAATCGTTGTCTACACAATAAATTGTTAATAACTGCCTCGTTTGTCTAGTAGTGGCAAGCGCGAATGCTGATCGTGAGGTCCTGGATTCGATCCCCAGGTCGGGCAAAGTGTTATTGGGTTTTTCCATTTGGAATTACTCAGTAACAGCCCGGAGTTTGGATTTGTGCCCAGTTGATGGCAATAGGCTCGCCCCCTATTACATGAGACTTATAGTATAAGGGAACGTACCCATACTACTTGACCCGTTCAGGGAGGGGAGGGGGGGGGTCTTCAAAATACCACGCTTGGTCACAGCGGCACTTGGTCATAATTATAGTACGGGTGGTCACCGAGGGGGGGAGGGAGGTAATTTTTTTTTAAGGGGTCACGTTATATGACTACTTTCCCTAACGGCGAAATGTGGGTGTTACTATAGACCACTGCCCAACCCTTCGGGGAATACAGGCGTGATGTTATGTTGTGTTATATTAAATTGTCATTGTAGTATTTATAAACAGGAAAAATGGTATGGGAGCATCATTTAACAGTTTATTATAACCTTGATAAATAAGTTTTATTCTCCATTATTCCCCTCTTCTTCTTCTTTTCGTATGGTTAGTGACTAACCTGGTGTCAGAGTTTATGCCGTCCATGGGCCTCTGACTTGGCTTCACATACCGTCGATACATATCTCTCAGGCATGCCGATTTCCTCACGATGTTTTCCTTCACCGTTTTTAAGCAAGTGATAATTATACTGTGGCGGCATCTATCACGCCACATGAGTATTACGCAGCACTACGATTGTCTAGCAGACTACAATGACAGCTGTCAAATGAAATGTCACAAATCCTGCATCGCGATATCAAGATCTGACACGGAGTTAGTAATATACAACTTCCCAACATCAACCGTTGGGCTCCCCATTGATTGGAGACCCGTCAGGTCTCGCCAATAACTGCCCGGTTACATAGAAACGGTCCGCAAGACCAACCACAAGCAGCCAAATGGAAAAAAAAAACAACCGTAAGGCAGTGGGCAGTGGCAGTCTAATGACCGCCAGGCATAAGACCCGCGTGGTTGCAGGATCCTCCCTTTTCGTTGGAGGAACACTATACCTCGTACCTCCACAATACAATACGCACATGAATCCGAAAAGTCAGAGGAGCGTGCCTTGGGTTCGAACTCGAGACTTGACAGTCCGACGGTCACACCACTAGGCTATCATGTCATGTTATTCCCCTAAAAGTACATTATACATATTAAAACAAATTATTTTCTAGGAATTAAATCAAAAACAACATTATTAATAGACAGTAAATAGTAACTTCACAAAAGTAAAGATTGACAGGAACCAGCCTCGCTGACCCATGTTTATAAACATGTCGTAAACCGCTATCTGACACTTTCACAGAACTGTCCGACCGGTGATTGTTTCCTTTACCTCATTATTCTTCTAAACGAACATGATAATTAGTAATATTTCCTCTTAAACAGGTTCAAACATTTTTATATGGAAGCTGGAATGGCGAGACGGCGGCCATTTTTTTTCATAATTGCGACCTACTTTGTAGGTATCTGGTATACAGGGTGTAAACGAAATCGTGTAATTCCTTCAAACCTCGTGATGTACTGCTAACATAGATCAACCCCGCGCGACAAAGTTTAGGATTCAATAAAAAAAATACAAGAAATAAACATGTTTATTTAACTTGAGGTATTTTAGTGTCCCGAGCGAATTGCGCGGCTATCGTTCGCAGTCATTTAACTCTGGGCGCTAAAATGTCTCACGTTAAGAACACATGTTTACTGGTTGTATTTTTTTTTATTGAATACAAAAGTTTGTCGTGCAGGGTTGATCTATATCAGCAGTACATCACGAGGTTTGAAGGAATTACATGATTTCGTTCACACCCTGTATATGGGTAGAGGGCACTAAAACAAACAAAAAATTACAGCAATATGGTGCCCTAAAGCGTCACGTTGCCGAGGTATTTGGAGTCAAAGAGCGTCATATGAGAACAATGAACTTATTACGCATACAAACACGCAATTAATCCATTTTTAACCGACTTCCAAAAAGGAGGAGGTTACTATGTTCGTCTGTATGTATTTTTTTTGTTTTTTTTTTGTGTATGTTCATCGATATTTTCGCCAATTGTGAACCGATTTTGATGATTCTTTTTTTAATGGATAGGGTATACTTCGAAATTGATCCCATTTAAATTTGGTGAAGATCTGATGAAGAACTTCGGAGATAGACAATGGAACTCCTCAATGACGAACAGTACGCATATTGTGATGATGTGATTATGTTACGAGCAGCATCTTTAGTAGGTCCAACCAAGTTTTAATTAAGGCCACTAAAATGAAAAAAATAAAAACTTTTTTACAAAAAATTTAAACCGACTTCAAAAAAGAATAAAATAATTACCATGTAAAATTAACAGTTTCAGAAGTCGGTGCCTTCAATTTGGTTCAGCGTGGCTTAGCACCGACTTCTGAAACTGTTAATTTTATATGGTACCTAATTATTTTATTCTTTTTTGAAGTCGGTTTAATTTTTTTGTAAAAATGTTTTTTTAATGAATGTCATTGTTTAAAAACCAGTTAGGTACATTTATTTATTTTTTAAATGTTCGCTTCTAGGATTTCTCCTGTATCGTGGGTGCGTTTACAGACACAAATCTTCACATGCACAAACGCCCAGACCGGGAACAACTATCGGTAGGCCATACAAATATTTGTTCCGTGCGAGAATCGAGCCCACGACCCGTAGCGCAGAATGCGAATCACTTACCCACTGCGCGAAACGTGTGGCCAATGCACGACGCAACTTTGAAAAACAAAATTGGCCGCACGAGCATGCCACAATGGTTCTATCCTCTTTTATAACTTCAACATCCATTTTCAATTCTTTCATGTGAATAAAACCGTTTTATAATGGAATTTACATCACTGTTTACTATGTACGAGCCAATAATACTCATACAGCGAATTGCCTTTCTGCATTCGTATACAATTATATTTAGTCGTAACAAAACCTCCGACACGCGCTAATGTGTCAATAATAATTATTACTTAACAACACTTGTGCGACTCAGACTACTAAACTTACGCGTTGGCAGAAACATTCTACTATTAAACTCTTGAACTATAGGGTCTGTGGTGTGAATTATTTACCTACAACGACTACCTACAACTGGAGTATCGTCAACGGCGAAAACCCCAACATACTATTTGAATTTTCAGCGAATTTATGAACATGTAACGTCCAACTAACTGACATTTTCCCACATAACAAAGTGCGGCGAATAAGTTAAGTCATTTAACTGTCTGACTGACACAAGCTTTCTTCGTCACTATTTATAATGGAGTTTCTAAGGATAGAACGTTCCTTTATAATTTTAAAACTTTTCTAATTTTCTGAGTTCTAGTCTAATTAACAACCGCGCGGATCATAAGATATGCGAGGTTGAACTCTCGAGAGGTGAGGTTGAGGTGCTCGCCGCGGTCAGTCTGTGGATGGGTAACCGTTCGTTACCCATCGAGAGCCCTCCGTGCCTCGGAGAGCACGTTAAACTGTCGGTCCCAGGTGTCATACGAATACCTATGACAGTCGTTACGGGTAGCCAGAAGCCCGAAAGTCTGACAACCGGTCTAACCTTAGAATATCGGCATTGCCCAGTAACTGGGATGCGGAGGTCTGGTGGCAGTCGCTCCATGTAAAATACTGGTATTCAGCCGCATCTGGTTAGACTGGAAGCTGACTTCAAACATAGTTGGGAAAAGGCTACAAGGAAGAAGATTACCTATATCGAATGTGTCTAAATTAAATTCTAGCCATTCTCCCATTTATTTTTCTGTGGTATATCGGAAACATATAACAATTATTGCAACAACTAATAAACTTATATTTACATGATATTAGCCTTCAGTCTAGGAATACTGGATTTGCCAGATAGTCAGACAGGAAATGCCGGCGCCATCTTGTCTTAAAACAACAATACATTGACTTGTAAAAGTGTCTGTAACAGATTTATTTACAGAAATAAAAATCATTTATCATTTGCCACCCAACTATAATTATCTACCTAGTCGTTAGAAATCTCCTCTATACAAGGTTAGTCGGAAAGGGGGTACTAAGCCGCGTGCCACCTAATGTATCACTGATGATTGCTTTAATTTATTCAAATCATCATCATTTTTTAATATATTCAAATCATATTTGCAAAACAGACGTCAAATTGTAAAGATTCAAGACTACACCAGCTCGGCCCGTAATCTATCTTGCGGCTGTCCACAGGGCTCAATACTCAGTCCCTTACTATTCCTTATTTACGTGAATAATATCAACAAAATAGGCCTTACTGGACATTTAACTTTATACGCTGACGACACATGCTTATTCTATTTCGGTAAGTCGATTAACAATGTCACATCTGCGGCTCAAAGAGACCTTAATTTATTAAGTGAGTGGCTGAGATATAATCTCCTAACAATAAATACCTCTAAAACGCCGTATATGATATTTGCTGCAAAAAATAATCAAATACCAACATTCCCACCTCTAACCATAGATAACGAGATGATACACCGATCCATCGCCGAAAAATACCTGGGCTTATGGTTAGATGATAAACTATCATGGAAACAACATATTAACTATGTCCGGTCTAAACTTAGCACACTACTGGTTTCCCTTCGTAAAATAGCTATTTGCATAACGCCTAAAATACGCTTATTAATTTACAATTCACTTATTAAGTCCCACTTAGAGTATTTGATCGAGGTATGGGGTACAGCCGCCGCTACTAACTTAAAACCACTTCAAACTACACAGAATAAGCTCATTAAAATATTATATCATTATCATTACCTAACTCCTAGTAAAACAATATATCAAAGAACAAATCTAGGTACTGAATCTCACACAACTTTACAATTACTATACATGTATCCTCGTAAAAAAATCTGTGACAATATCATACAAACAAATATAACATTAAACAAAAAAGAAACTACACATAATTTAAGAAATAAAAACAAAATCGAATTAAGTAGACCGCGTACAAACTACGGTAAAAAAAACGATAACATTCGAAGGCGCACAGCTGTTTAACAAGCTACCCGCAGATATAAAGGACTGTGAAAACATTAATATTTTTAAAACCAAATTAAGAAAACATGTAAGCACGATAATATGATTATCATAATAATTGATATTATATGTAAATAACAAAATGAATGTAAGTAACAAAAATATTTAGATTGTAGAAATAATATTATTATTAGAATGTATAAAATTGCTGATATTTATTATTAATTTCCTAATTGTTACAAATTGTTATTTAGTCAAATTATTATGTTTCTAAAATTAAATTTAAATTATAATTAATCATAATGTCATAGCATATTGTGCCAGAGGTAAATGAACTATTTATTATGAAATGTAATTTACTTAATTCTTATTGTAAATGAACTGTAAAGTTTTTATAAGAAATCAATCTCTTTAAACCGAAAGAAAGTGATAGAATTTCAAAATTCGATTAAAAAAAAACCATGCAGAATGATTTCTATTTTAGATATTTTTTGAATTGTGTATCCTTGCTTTAGCTACGAATTCTGAAAATGCAGCTTTTAATCCGTAACCCCAAAAATTACCTAAAATGTAAACACAGCTGATCATAGCTGAGGATAGATATAATTTAGTGTATTTTTTATGAAATCTTTGAACAGCTATTTCTATTAAACTAATGAGATTTTGGGATAGTTGTAGAACAAGTTATCCATTATTATAGGTACTTTAACACCCTTCCGGCTTAGGACCCCCTTTCCGACTAACCTTGTATAATCACAATCAGCCCATTACTGTCTCACTGCGGGGTACGGGCCTCTTCTCAGAAAAGAAGGGTTTAGGCCTTAATCCACCTCGCAACGACACCGCACCACTTAGAAATCTCCACAACTACAGCAAAAATGTTGCCCCATATAAAAAAAAGATTTTAGTTCATTCCATGCCTGCAGTGAATGACTTCCGCAGAGCAAATTAAGTTTTTAAGCTCCATTCACTTCAAATGGCCACGAATTTTTGATGGAACCAGTGCATAGGTACCTACTAAGTTGCGACCATGAAGGTAGGTAAAAATGTAGAGCGCACTACGAAAACCTACAGGAAGTCAAAACATTTGGCCTTGAATATTTACTTTGGAATTCTGTCTCTTTCTAAACAGGGTATTTAGAAAGAGAGAATTTCAAGGCCAAATGTTTCGATTCTCAGTAGGTGTTCATAGTGCGCTCTCCATCTTTATCTATACTTTCATGTTTGCAACCTAAATCTAACGAATGGCATGAAGGCTTACAGGAGTGATCATTATGGTGCGTCCAGACCTGACGAACGCGCCGCAAATGCGCCGCTCGCGAGCTGCGCGCGTGCATTTCATGTTCGTACAAAGCTCTGCGCGCCGGTCGCGCGCAGTTCGCGGCGGCTCGCGAACGGCGCGCGAGCGGCTCGTTCGCGGCGCGTTCGTCAGGTCTGGACGCACCATAAGAGATCGAATTATCGGATGCATATTTACCTAAAGTTAATTTTTCGCTACAAAAGTACCTATGGAAACGGCTTCTGAAAATAATTTATTAGAAAAAAAACCGTTATCACGGAATTACATAACTAGTCAATGTATATACTCGTAATTGCTTAAAAGTTATTTTTTAACCCCAGATTCAAATATATGTGTATGTAGGGTGTAAGAAAGTGAGGGGTGCATGTCTGTATTAGTTTAAAAAAGGTACAACTTTAGGTATGTAAATAAATAAATATGCATCCAATTCTAGGTAAATATGATTCCATTCTACAGAACACTAAGTTTGACGATCCCGGAATTGCGGGATTTTTTCGATACAAAAGTGCATTCCATATTAGCCAACACCTGAACTTTAGGCAAATATGCGTCCGATTATCCGATCTCTGGTGATCATAGTTGCAACTTAACATAATATCTGCCTACGTTCTTTAATAAACATGGGGTTAGTCATGATAATGACGATAAGGGTGGCTCAGGGTTAATTAGCTACCGCGCCGATCGTTCAATTTGCGAGGTTAAACTGCGCTCGCCGCGGTCAGTCCGTGGATGGGTGACCGTTCGTTACACATCGAGACCCCTCCGTGCCTCAGACAGCACGTTAAACTGTCCATCCCGAGTGTCATACGAATACCTATGCCAGTCGTTACAGGTGCTCAGAAGCCCGAAAGATTGACAACTGGTCTAACCTTAGAATTTCAGCATTGCCCAGTACCTAAATGGGTTGCGGAGGTCTGATGGCAATCGCTCCGTGTAAAATACTGGTATCCAGCCGCATCTGGTTCGATTGGAAGCTGACCTCAAATTTAGTTGGGAAAAGGTTAGGAGGAAGAAGATTCATGACAAGGAGTAATTGTAGGGAAGTACCACAATCACCATGCTTGGTAAATTAACTGGTGATTATATAAGAAGTTATTGGTGCTAATTCCGTTTTGCACAAACTAAACTTAATTTAGACTATTGCCATCTTTTTTACTCTCATAAAATAAGAAAGAGACGGACAAAAATAAGCGCTGTCAAATTTAGTTGAACTAAAATTTCCATACAAAAGACGACAGGTCGGAACGTGTCGACTAAAGACACGGTGGAGTTCAACGCCTAAACTAATTTGACATCTCTAACTTAGTTCTTATCTATCACCGTCCTTTTCTCGCGCTATCTGTTAGTTAAAGATAGCAATTCTTTAATTTTTGTTTAGTTGGTGATTAAGAGAATTGGCGCCATTGCGCCATTGCCATTGTGCAAGAATGCTAACGCCACCTTGATCGTGCAAATACGTACGCAATTAGCCACATCCCACTTTACCCCTGAAATTGCCCGCCATTTAATTAATATCAGAAACTATACAATTGCAATACAAACAAACTCAAGAGCAGTAATTCCCGATCGGCTTTATTTACCTGCACCTGTACCGTGAGCTGTGTACGTCACGTTCTGTACACATGCAGGGAAAAGTGGGTCAATGCCGCGGTCGATACGCTCAAGGCTGCCCATCGTCTGTGCTGTAGCGGCCGTAGGGTTATAGGTGTACATTAGTGGATAGAAATTATTTGTTCTGGGTGGAATGGAAGAAAGCACACAAGACGCTTTAATTCATTTAATACAATTTTTACGAACTGCGTAATACGATCGATTAAGAGGGACGATATTGAAATGGACGTAGTTAAGCGAAAAGGATCCAACCCACAAAATTATCGAAAGTGAGTTATATATATCAAAATACTCCTTAAACTTCTTAAGCCAAACTACACATAATAACATTTTAACAAGTAAAATATTGTACATTTGTCCCTTTATTACAATAAAACCAAGAAATTTAAATCAAAGAACCAATGAAGAAATACAGCCTAGTTGAGCCTAGACTTAAAAATCGAATATCTCATAACTGTGTGGGTTGGATCCTTTTCGCTTAACTACGTCCAAATACGACCGGCGCACCCTGGGCAGTCAGCCCCGATACCAAACTTGCTGATTACCTAATCTTTTCACTACGGCATTTTTTTTTCATTTGTTTTTTTTTCGTTGGAAATTCCTCAGAAGCCGAGGGGGTCTGCCGGACTTTAACCGGCTAAAAACCAACGGTGTCCCTCCTTCTGACCTAAGGCCGGGGTCACGGGATTCGCTATTGCATGCACCGCAACCCCGGCAGGTCTCGGCCCACCAGCTTCTTCTGGTGGACATCTCCAGGAGCTATTTTCATATAACTCTTGCCAACACGAGGGAGAGAGAATGCGCTTCGAAAAGCTGTAAAGATAGTTTTCTTGAAGTTTCATTAATTATTGAAATAAATAAATATACCTAGTATTCGTATAGCTGAAGCCACACGTCATCGTGCAATTACACATGTTTTTAAGGATTCCGTACCAAAAGGGTAAAACGGGACCATATTATTAAGACTCCGCTGTCCGTCCGTCCGTCTGTCACCAGGCTGTATCTCATGAACCGTGATAGTCAGACAGTTGAAATTTTCACAGATGATGTATTTCTGTTGCCTCTATAACAACAAATACTAAAAAACAAAATAAAATAAATATTTAAAGGGGCTCCCATACAACAAACGTGATTTTTATAGATAATGGTACGGAATCCTTCGTTTGCGAGTCCGACTCGCACTTGGCCGGTTTTTTTGTTACCAAGACTGTCTCTGTTACTACACTATCTACTACACTATGTACATTTTTGCGACAACGAGTGTAGTGTACCGGCTTTTTAATTACGCTACGCCGCACCCCACACTAGCTATAGCCTGCTCACCAATTCGCTTGACTAATAACCGAAATCAATAATCGATCCCAATCAAGAATCTTTGGATTAGTGTGTTTCACATTACATTACATTCATATATTATGCGAGCACGCAATGATTTTAATAATTAAGGAGTTCTCATTTGACCCATTCGACGCAATAATTTTAATAATTAAGGAGTTCTCATTTAACCCATTCGACACTAATCGGATTCGAATTCGACACGGCAAGAAGGATGTTTTAATTAATTATGACGTGTACTATACAAGGTTAGTCGGAAAGGGGGTCTAAACCGCGGGCCACTAATGTATCACTGATGACTGTTTTAAAGAAAGTGTTAAAATTTCAAAATTCGGTTAAAAAAATAACCATGCAAAATGATTTATATTTTAGTTTTTTTCAAAAATTCTTCATCCCTGCTTTAGTTGCGAATTCAGAAAATGGAGATTCTAATCCGTGACCTCAAATATGACTTAAAATGTAATGTATTTTTTATGAAATCTTTGAACAGCTATTTATCTTAAACTTTTGGGGAAAATTGTATAACAAAAGTTATCCATTATTATAGGTTCTTTAACACCCTTTCAGCTTAGTATCCCCTTTCCGACTAACCTTGTTTTTTTTTTAAATTTTTTTTTGCGACTATACTATATGTATTCATAATTGTCTTGCTATCGAGTGTTTCCTAACTTATTTTTTATAGTCTTTTGCTATTCGTGAAAACATTCACTAACAATAGTTGTGTAGCTAAAAACAACACACTGTCATATACTAAAATAAATAACCTTTATTGATTTTCTACCAGAAACCTATATTAGCCCAGATATTTTGGATTGGGACCAATTATTAATATCGGTTGTATTTTGCTAGGTAAACAACCGTTCACCTAAAATATAGTATATTATGTCAGTGTTGTTTTTAGCTACAGAATTAATATTAGTGAACAACAAATCGTTTATTGTGGACCTATTGGAGTGCCTACTCTCTTGTTTGGCAAAAGCGTGTCACAAGCCTCTTTTTCTCTTCTCTCTGTCTCAAAACACAATGGAAAATATTCATTTGTCTCATATTTGTTACTAATTATATAAGTTCAATTTCCCCAGGATCCTCGGTCGTGCACTCATTAATAAGCCTATGAACAATTCAGCTAAGCGTGAGCGACAGCGAGGAAGTTCGAATAAAGGAGCTAACTCTCATAATAATATTATGACGTGTCTATTGACAGAGGAGGAACAAACAGAGCTCAATGTTAGCTTTTGTTCTGATTCGAGTTTGTTCCGGGAACCGCTTGGAATACAAGCTTTGGGTGTAAAGATAACCGACGCACAGAACTGATGTTCCAATTTTCTAAAATGTATCTAGGTACCTATCTGTACCTACCCCTTGATCAGGGTAGAGCGAAATTGTCTTTCGAAGCCCTTTGGTCGATGCTTTCACATCACATAAATTGTATTTCAGTGTATCTATATAAATAAAAATGAATCGCCGAATGTATTGCTAAGCGCAAAACTTGAGAACGGCTCGACCAATTCGGCAATTTTTTTTTTATATGTATATTCCTTAAGGCTTAAGGAAGGTTCTTATTGAGAGATAAAAGACAAAAATTGCGTGGAAAATAGTAAAAACAACACTTTTCTTTTCCTACAACAGTCCAATAACTTTGACAGAACGAAGTCTGTTCGGGCAGCTAATGATTAATAAATAAAAATTACCAACTTGTTCTAAAATCAACTTTTGGCGCCTTTTGCAACCTGGCGCCTGGCGCCGGCGCTGGTGCCTACAGCCTTCGTTCCGAAAACAATAAAAATCTCAATTGATAAAGAATGTTTTAAGACCAAGCCACATCTGACGGAAAACACGTCGCCGATCTTCCGTCGCGTAATTTACTCGAGAAATTTATGTAACATATTTTCGGTCAAATGTGTACGGTGTGAGATGTTTATCCTATCAAAAACATAAATGTGAAAATGGGAGCCAAGTTCAATAATAAGAATATGCGTGAAATAAGAATAGTCAAATCTTGAGCTTCAATTTATCCTAAGTTATCTGCTTTATCTAAATAAATTTCAGGATTATCTACAAAACTTGGCACCCATTTAGATCTCAATTATTTTGTCGGCGAAGTCGACAACCACGCATATTCTTATTATTGAACTTGGCTCCCATTTTCACATTTATGTTTTTGATAGGATATACTTTTTGTAAAGAAATTATTATTATTCATCATTCAAAAGTAATCTGTAAAACGTTTACGCTGTATAGTTTTCTTTTTGTGCTATTTTTTACATTTTCTTGAACGTTAGAAATACAAAGTCCCCCCTTTATTTTTTTTTATCATTTGCCTGTTAGATATATTTTTATTTCCCACTTGAATCAAATAATCTGGTATACAAAACGATAAAAGCGACCTTTCATCATGGAATCTATTCTCATGAGAAAGAAGAAAATTTTGCTATTATAATTTCGAAAGGCGCTAGGTAATAAAAATCGATTGCTTGAAAAATATTTCAAATCGTGAAAATTCACTGTTTTCTGACTTTTTCTTTGTATACACACAATTACCCAGCTGGACACCAAATTTCAACTTTCTAGGTCATCTGGAAGTGGGTTAGGTTTTTGATCTATATGTCAGTCAGTCAGTGTTAAAAATGTCGATCTTTAGACGTTAATATCTCAATAACCGTTTGAGCTGTACCTATCGAAATTTGGGTTTCTTATTAATCTAAGGGGTTTTAATAAATAAACCAAATTTCATGTCTTTATGTTAAATAGATTTTGAGTTATTAAGGGGTCAAAAGTGGCTTCAAATGGTTCGTATAATATAACACACGGCAGCTGCGTCGCCAGTTCCTTTTTCGTTTGAACTTGGCTTGACACGCTGCCGCGTGTCTAGATATGGAATTATGTGGACCGTCGGAAGATCGGCGACGTATTTTTCATCAGATGTGGCTTGGCCCTTAGTCGAGAAACAGGTCAAGTTCATACTCTTAGTTCAATTTTAATTTTAATTTCCTCATTCTGAAGGCCCGCGGTCCCTATTTGCAGCACATAGGTACACATTTATTTATGTGTTGCGTATTGACAGCGGACAATGTTAAAATGCCCATAATCCGTCGTATTTTTGTCACAACCTTGTCATGGACAGGGTCACTGTGTGCCTGACACAATGTAACGGGAACAAATATCAGAAACAGATTTATTTACGGGTTTACCTTCCGAGTTCCGCCTATGGAGATACGTGGTGGATATGTATGTAGACCTCGGAATAAGGCACACGTCAAGTACACAGTCAATCTGGATCGCGATCCGCGATCAAAATCAATGATCGCGATCCAGATCGATAGTGTACGAATTAGATTGACGGAACGGAACAAAACAATCTGGATCGCGATCATTGATTTTGATCGCGGATCGCGATCGAGATTGACTGTGTACGGGGCGCCTAACAGAAAAGTAAATAATATGCATCGGTACACCAGAGAAATCTTAATTTGATCGCGTTAAACCCTAGTCGCACCTAATGGTAAAATGGAGCACACGAATCCAAGTAACAGATATATAGAGGGATTGTCCTATATACAGGCTGTAAATGAAATTATGTAATTCCTTCAAACCTCGTGATGTGCTGCTGACATAGATTAATCCTACAAGGTAGGTACACTTTTGGATTCAATACAAAAAAAATTACAAGAATTAAACATTTGTTCTTAACTTGAGGCATTTTAGCGTCCCAAGCGAATTGCGCGGCTATCGCTCGCCGCGCAGCCATCTAACCCGGGGCGCTAAAATTCCTCAGGTTAAGAACACATGTTTTCGATTTGTAATAATTATTTTATTGAATCCCAAAGTATCCCGTTCAGGGTTAATCTATGTCAGCAGTACATCAAGAGGTTTGAAGGAATTACATGATTTTGTTTACACCCTGTATACGTCTAGCTCTCATAATTATACACACGACGGAAGACAGTAAACTGCTTGATGGTAGCTAGCCAGCACGCTTAGTGAATTTATAGGAGCGCGTTCCTTACGCACACCCGTGTGTGCCTCCGACACTTCGCGCCCGAATTTCTTACGCACACCCGTATGTGCGCCCGACACTTGACGGGTTAAAGCGGACCCCGAGCGAAACTAATTGGTGAACCCCGCTCAAGACCGTCGACGCATAGATAATATACTAGGTACATAGGGCCGGCACACACGGCTGATTTATCACCGGAATGAAAATCAGTTGCACGAATCCGAACCCCATACTTAGGGCCTATGCCCACTGGCGGCACGGCACGACTAGGGAATTTAAGGATGCCCCGTGAAGGGGCGAAACACGTGTCGTATCGGTTTGTTTTGCTTGTGTGTTGCATGTTATTAATCGCACCTTCTACATTTGCATATATAATAAGCGGGCGGGAGGGCGGTGCTGCATACTGCATTCAGGCACAAAATAGATAGGTACAGAAGTCAATCTACATACAAGTGCGCTCGAGCAACGCACACATAGACACTGCTTACGGACACGATATCTCGAACTGTTTGGGATTAGAGTGCGTGTGAATGCGAGCGCGAGTGCCATGCGCTTGAGAGAGATAGATATGTAGATAGAGCGACCGCCGAGCGTAGGTATGAAAAGTGAAGTACATACATGTGATTGACTTCTGTACCTATCTGTTTTGTGATTCAGGCTTGATCAACTGTTATCGTGGAATTAACACTAATTATTTTTATTGTATATTTGTAGGTCATGGATTTCCGAAAAGTAACGCCTTATTCCATCATTTATCTAGGGAATTTAATTTAATAGTATGACATACATAAACTCACACCTTTTTCCCATGGGGGTAGGCAGAAACTATAGAACGCCACATGCTACGACGCTTACATACCCCTTTCGCTTCATCCACATTCATACATGTTGTCATACACGGACGCCGGTTGAGAGTACTACGCATCTGACCTTTGTGAAGAACATCACCAATAACATCGATGTATGTCCTCCTAGGACGTCCTCTACGACATCCGCCTTATAAATTCCTTTTGTTAATCGCCGTTCGCTCATTCTCTCAACATGACCAAACCACCTAAGCATACTCCTTTAAATTTTTGTCACTACATCATCTTTTAAACCGCAACTTTGTCTAATCTATTCATTTCTCAATCTATCATTCAAAGTTACACCGCACATACTTCGCAAAGAACGCATTTCCACGGCATTTATTCTACTTTCATGCCTCTTCTGCCACGACCAACATTCACTTCCATAGTATGACAATAATATTGAAATTTCAATGATAATCATCGTAGGTACAAAATCAAAGCTACGCAGCTACTTCGATGATTATCATTGAAATTTCAATTCTATTGTAATACCATTAAGTTATATTTCTATTCGTCGCATAAAAACGATCTTATATCGAACTTGTACACTTAGGTTATTGTTCTCCTCAACATCAAATCTATTTATCGCTCTAAGGTTTGCTGTTAGAAAACTCTTTTGTGAATTGAGCTCGCCTTTGTACATGAATTTACCAACAAAACGGTATTATATATTATTATTTTGTGAACAATAAAGAATAAGAATAAAAATCCCTTGTCGTGCCAGTAGGCGCAGATCCTTAGCAGCCAGGCTTGCTTTACAGAAGGCGCATGAGGTGGCCACTGTGCTTATCGTGATGCCATGGACATTATTAAACAAACATAACATAACATCTCGCCTTACATTCCCCGAAGGGTTCGGCAGAGGTGTTTTAGTACACCCTCGTTTCGCCAGTTATGTAATAGGGGGCGAGCGTATTGCCATTAACCGGGCACAAATCCGTACTCCAGGCTGCTACTGAGAAATTCCTAATGGAAAAACCTAATAATACTTTACCCGACCTGGGAATCGAAACCAGGATCCCATGCTCAGCAGTCGCGCTTGCGACCACTAGACCAACAAGGCAGTCAATTCAACTCAAATTAATTATTAAACAAAGCCTTCGTTAAATAATATTTTGCCACTACCGAACTTTTAATATCCCATTAGGGCATCATAAACATGATCTCATATAGCTGTTTCTCAGGCCCGGACTGGCCATACGGGCAAATCGGGCAAACACCCGATGGGCCGGTGTGGCCAGATGGGCCAGTGTGGCCTGGTGAGCCAGTGTGGCCTGGTGGGCCGGTGTGGCCTGGTGGGCCGGTGTGGCCTGGTGGGCCGGTGTGGCCTGGTGGGCCGGTGTGGCCAGATGGACCAGTGTGGCCTGGTGAGCCAGTGTGGCCTGGTGGGCCGGTGTGGCCAGATGGGCCAGTGTGGCTTGGTGAGCCAGTGTGGCCTGGTGGGCCGGTGTGGCCAGATGAGCCAGTGTGGCTTGGTGGGCCGGTGTGGCCTGATGGGCCGGTGTGGCCAGATGGGCCGATCACAGAGTCAGAGAAATCGAAAGAGTGAGGGGAACTTAAAAAAGAAAAGGTCGTCCAACTATCGCCTATCGCTTGAAAAAGAAGCCGCAAAATTGTTTGTGTTTGTAAATGCACCTAAGATACAGGAGAAAGAGTGAGGGGAGTGTCTAAAAAAAAAGAAACTTCGTCCGTCTAATCGTTTGGGAATTAATTTTTTTTTGCCAGCACTGGCTACCGTCTCTCAAATGCCCGGATCGATTTCAGGTCCCAGTCCGGCCCTGACTATACTACAAGAAGTTAGTAAGTTATTTCGCGTTATGACTTGCCATGAGGTACTGTTTCGCGTTTATTGCATGCTAATGGACATAATTTATACGAGTTATGGCGTTATGGGTTCTCATAACGCGAATTTTCCGTATACTGAAGTACGCAGATCATTATGTGGGAAGGCGTTAAGATAATTCATTTTAACTTTGATGGAAGGAGTGAGGGTTTGGTTTTGGGAAGGGGGAATTACCAAAGTTGTTGTACTTGTGTGGTTTGAAATTGTTAAGGATTTCCCATTTTCCAAGTTAGGAGTTCTTGACCTTCTTCGTACCCAACCCGTACTTTTTAGATGTCTTATTTTTTTTATTTCAGACGGGGCCGTGACACCTATTTCTTGGTTCCAGCCAGTATTGTGTCAACTCTGCATTTCAGGGTAGGTATGTGTTTTTATGCACGTTCATTGACTTTTTTTGACAATTTTTATAGAAACTAAATAGATAAAAATCCTTTCATAGTTTTCGAGAGTTAGGTACGTTTTGTTTTGTTGATGTAAACAACGCAAAAAAAAGTAAAATATCTTAACAAAAAAGGGTTGTGTTCCATCAAGCACCTGCGTAACACCACAAAAGTGTAGCAAAGGTCACATTATTACCCACGTGGAAATTCTACGCAGTCCGTACGTCCGTACCCTCAGTAAAGGGTCCTTGAGGTCCGCTTCCGCGACAATAACGACTCTCCAACATACCCTCAACCGAGACCCTTGAAAGTAGACCTTGAATAATTAATTCTCCAAAGAAAAAGTGACGGACGATGCTTGCGAAAATTATAATTCCGTACCTATAGGTACGGTTTATATTATAGGGGTGTTTTTGTAACATTTTATGAGGAAATTGGATAAAAACAGGCGTTTCAAACTGTAGTGAGAAGGTGCTGAGAAGGAACAATAATTAATTACAAGAATTAAAATTATTGTCACCTTCTCACATACTTATATAATTATGATTATATGTAACTACTAGAGATGTGCCGATTATGACTTTGGCCGACTAGCCGATTAGTCGGTTGTAAAGAGGCCGACTAGTCGGCCAAGCCGATCACGGTTTCGGGGATTTCCGTGATGCTTCATTTACAGCTGATTCGCGCGCAAGTAGCAACCACCGCGCCGCCTGCTAACGTGTCGGAACCTATTTTGTTTACTTCGCATTTATTCTTGATTTTTGCTTTTGTACGGGTCAGAGCGGTGTTTTTGTGTAATAAACGATCAAGGTTTTTATTTAATGTTGAACAACCGATCACTTTACTCACTTCTACTGCTGCAGCACACGCGATCGTTAGCAAGGATGATAATATGCGATAATGAAACTACAGTAAGTGTGATACCATGTAGATATAATGCCGAGTTCATCATACTAACAAACTTCCTTAGCCTAGTTAAGTCTGGGAAAATCTTAACACCGCCATTCAGAAAACATCGTAAATGTAACACCGCCATCTATCGGCATAAAAGTAAACAACGTTTCAAACAAATGTAATTCCCCCTACATACATTTTATTGAAAAATACATACAAAGTAAGAAGCCGGATAGTCGGCGCTCTTTGCCGAATAGTCGCCGACTAGTCGCCGACTACGATAGTGGCCGGATAGTCGGCTTTACCGACTAGTCGCCGACTAATCGGCACATCTCTAGTAACTACATATCACCATAATAAGACGTTGATATTTTTTCACGTATGGGTTGGTTCGATTCCCGGTTAAAACAAGAAATTTAAAAAAACTTTGCCATTTTTTATATTTAAAGTATTTTCCTTCAATGACCATTTAATTAGGGATATCCAGTACCTAGCTATAGCCATATCATACATCTCTCTCAAGTTTTTAGAACATAGGTACTATCTGTCAACTATCAGATATCTGCCTTGTTGGTTTAGTAGTCGCAAACGCGACTGCTGAGCATGGGGTCCTGGGTTAGATCCCCAAATTGGGCAGTGTTATTGGGTTTTTCCATTACGAATTTCTCAGCAGCAGCCCGGAGTCTGAATTTGTGACCGGTTAGTGGCAATAGGCTCGCCCCCTATTACATGGGACTTAAACATAACTGGCGAAACGAGCGTGTACTAAAAACCCCTCTGCCGAACCCTTTGGGGAATACAAGGCGTGATGTTATGTTATGTATTAGATATCTACATAAAAAACTGGGTTTTAGCGCAGTTATTACAGTTTGACAAAAAATAAAAATTAGTTCCTTAATTTTTAGATGTTTTTGCTGGACTGTAGATTGTTCCGCAAATTGTATGTACAGTTTTTAAATTTTAGCTAATAGACTGAAGTGAAAATGAAGGCGATAAACAAGCATGTGGTGGCGTCGGGTCATGTAAGTGTGATTCAGGTTTGTTTGTTCCTAAACGAAACGTGATTGACATGTAATTTTTTTACTATGGTAATAACAAATGGTAACAAATATTGGTAATTGGTAACATTATTAGATAAACGTCAACGTCAAAACCACGTTTAGTGCAGTGTTTACTTATAAACGTGTATTATTTTTAACATAACTATCAATGATTATATCAAAGAGAATATAAGTTTCATCAAAATGGATTTTATTGTCGATACTGTTGGAGATGAGGATCTCCAAGTGAGAACGGAATTAATAGATGAGGCAGAGAAACCTTATTTTATAGGTTAGTTTTTTTAATGTTTATACATTCTCGAATTTATCTAAAATAACTTCTAACACCTTTAAGTGCATGTAGAAAACCACCAACGCAAGGCAGAGTTAGGTGTTAAATGCGCGTTATGTGCAGTTTGATTTTCTCAAAAGTGTTTTCCCTATCCTTTCCCTGACCAAATGCATTCTGGCTTTTTTGATAATAGTTTTCTTACTACAACTGCTGATTTTGCATAAAATTTGGTTAATTAAAACCTTATTTGGTATCTTCCACAATCTGGGTACTAATGTTGATATTCATAACACTTGCCGGTATAGATTGGATGGCCTATGCTATGCCTGAGAAATTATTATCATTCCAAAACTTAATAATTTCACAGACAAAGAAGACAGACAGACAGCTATTTTAGAATTATTCCACAAGAAGAAACAAGAATTAGACACACAAATAGCTGCAGAAGAGGAAATTAATACAAATCTAAAGAACTTAAAGATTGACAGCATATTTGACAACTTTTTCCAAGAAATGGGATGGTCACACTCCATCATTGTGAAGAAAGAACATAAAAAGAGATTGTTCCACTTTGATCAGTTAGATTTGGAGACTGGTAAACTAAAGTCGAACCTTGGTGCTGTAGATGTTGAAAAGGAAATGAAGAGCAGTGTGTTGAAGCCTGGATTTGAGAAGGACCATGAAATGCCTAGTTATGACGTTAGTAAGAACAAGCTGAAGGCACTTAGACGGGTGAGTTATGTGAATATCTTTACATAGTAATATAAAACAAAGTCGCTCCTGCTGTCTGTACGCTTAGATCTTTTAAACTATTCAACGGATTTTAAAGCAGTTTTCAGCAAAAGATAAAGTGATTCAAGAGGAAGGTTTATATGCCCCACATTAGTATCTACATTGCACCCATGCGAAGCCGGGGCGGGTCGCTAATGAATTAAAAAACCCAGTAGACTATTCACATATCATTTTCAAAATGTAATAACAACAAGACAAATTATTGTAATAACTGTGTTTTAAAATTGCAGAAAGAGCGAGAGAAGACCAAGGGTCCTGGCTGGTTCAACCTGCCTGCACCAGAGGTCAATGAGGAGCTGAAGAATGACCTGCAAGTACTCAAGATGAGGTCAGCCTTAGACCCCAAACATTTCTACAAGAAGAATGACATGGAAGTGTTGCCCAAATACTTCCAGGTAAGGTCATTACTAACATAACAGAAAAAAACAATAGTACGGCCATTTTCATCCAAGTCGTCCTGTCAAAAACGTGCGAGCAAAACAGAACTATGGTGCTCCCTAAGCTCAATGAGTTGCAACTGAGACATATTGATAAAAATATTTATAACCAGACATCTCGGATAATAATGGCCGTACTATAGCATCTTTCTAGATGTCCAGGGTCTACTTTGCTTGAAACAATAGGTTTTAGCAATCAAGCAGTTATACCTACATATAGAACTGCTATCCAAATATCTACTATTAATACAGAAGTTTTTTTATAGCTACAACCCTTCCCCGATATACAATGTGTTACAAAAATACCCCTAAAGCTGAAAGGGGATTAGAAAGTCCCGTGTAAAGAGTCTTTTGGTAATATTCGAAAACCGTAGTATGTATGACCCAAAAAAAAAGAATTTGGATAAAACAAAATAATCAACATTGATAAACAACCCTGAAAACATAAAACTAAAGAGTAGACTACCCAGAAAGTTATTTACATTCTTACCTAATTTCCTCTGAGAGGTAAATGACAACAACCATAAAAGACTACTTGATTATTTACATTTTTCATGGGGAATTATTTAACACATTGTATAACACACTAGGAAGACCGTTATCTCTGTGGTTGAACCCATTCTGACAATTACATAACATTTTATTAAAACATAATTACTTATATTATTTTTTAGGTTGGTCGCATCATGGATTCCGCTCTTGATCATGTCAATGAAAGACTGACTAAAAAGCAAAGAAAGAGGACCATGGTTGATGAACTTCTAGCAGATGCAGAGTTCCAGAAGTACAATAAGAAGAAATACAAAGAGATTGTAGATGACAAGAGAAGAACAGAGTACAGGACCTTCATGAGGGACAAGAGACAGAAGAATAAAGCCGATTTGAAGAAGAATAAGTTAAAAACTAATAAGAAAGCATAGTAAATAAATAGTTGTAATGTAAATTGTATTTTTTTTGGGTCTCTTTTGACGAAGCCGAGAAGCTCATAATCTATTCTCTTACACAGGCTCTAAACGAAATCATGTAATTCCTTCAAACCTCGTGATTTACTGCTGACATAAATTAACCCAGCACGGGATAAAATGGATTCAATAAAAAAATACAAGTAAACATGTGTTCTTAGCGTCAGGCATTTTAGCGCCCCGAGTTAAATGACCGCGCGGCGAGCGATACCGGCGCAATTTGCTCGAGGCGCTAAAATGCCTCACGTTAAGAACACATGTATATTTTTTGTAATTTTTTTTTATTGTGTCAAAGTGGGATACACTTTGACACAATAAAAAAAAACGTGCATGTTTAATCTATGTCAGCAGTACAGAGTGTCGCCGTGCCACTGCTAACCAGTTAATCTTATGTAAACTGGAGTTTCGCTATTTGCCGTTTTTGATACAGTTATTATATTTTTATTATAAACACACAAATAAATTACCAGTAAATTAAAATGAAACACCTTTCTACAAAACATTACACCCTTTATTAAAATTGATGTACATCAATCTTTATAAAACCAAAATTCGAAGTTAAATATTGTATGAAAAATATCACAGGCGGGGAAGACACAATTTATATTTCAGCGTAAGTAGCACCTTATGGACGTAAACATCATTATTATGAATTCTACGTTCAAAAACTCCAGGGTGTAAACGAAATCATGTACTTCCTTCAAACCTCGTGATGCTGCTGACATAGCTTAACCCTGCATGGGATACTTTTGGATTCAATAAAAAAAAATACAAGAAACGAACTTGTGTTCTGAACGCGAGGCATTTTAGCGCCCCGAGCAAATTGCGCAGCTATCGCTCGCCACGGGGTTATTTAACTCGGGGCGCTAAAATGCCTCACGTTAAGAGCACAAGTTTACTTTTTGTAATTTTTTGTTTATTGTATCCCATGCAGGGTTAATCTGTCAGCAGTACATCACGAGGTTTGAAGGAATTACATGATTTCGTTTACACCCTGTATAAATGTAAAAAATATTGTAAACATTATGCGGCAAGACTGGCCTAAGGACTAGAACTACATTTGAAACACTGGTAAATAGATAAAACCTTCATGAAAAACACTGTTTGCCTACATAATAAAATTATAAAATGACGGTAGTTGATTATAACGAGACATTGTGCATTGATCATTTATCATAGCACCCTGTATAAGTACTCGCACAATATCAAAAACTAGCTGTTCCCCGCGGTTTCACCCGCATTGCTCGGCTCCTAAGGGTCGTAGCGTGATTTTAAATAGCCTATACTATTCCACATGAATCTAGCTATCATATACAAAAAGATTTTTTCGAATCAGACTGGTAGTTCCAGAGATTAGCGCGTTCAAACAAACAAATAAACTCTTCAGCTTTATAATATTAGTATAGATTTCTGCAAATGAGGGATGACTCTGTGATCCATTGTGAACGTCAGAACACAAAAATTACTAATGGTGTCAACTCTGTTACAAATTTTGACACTACTAAACTAGACTAAACGCAACTGTCACTTTCTTTTTCTATTGAAACAGAAAGAGACGAACACCCTTAGTTTAGTTTAGTCCTGTCAAAGTGCGCAACTGAATCGCCACCAATGACGACTTGGCTCATACAATCCCGGTGATTAATGGCAGTGATCAATAAATTGGTAAGTATGTACTTAGTTTCTAATGTTGGTCAAGTTTAAACTCCCAAACCCACATCTACACTCAATCAGCTAGGTTCCAATTAAAAAATCATCACTTAAGTAACAATACCGCTCAAGGTAAATTTGACAAGTTTTCAGGAGAGACAAAAAACTGATTATTATCTTTAAAATGATACAACAAACGACTTGCGCGGTGCCAGAACTGTTTGAATAACTCGCTGTGATTGGATAATTTTATTTTTTTCTAACATCATTCGATGCGTGCGGAAAATATATATCCAATGACGAAAAAAACGTCAAATGACCTATTTTCGACTTAGGCGATATTGTGACCTAACCGACGTAATTGCCGACTCATTGGTGTCGATCCTGTTGCTCACTTTGACAGGACTAAACTAAGCTAAGGGTGTTTGTCTCTTTCTGTTTTAAAGAAAAAGAAAGTGACAGTTGCGTTTAGTCTAGTTTAGTACTGTCAAAATGTGCTACAGAATCGACACTATTATGACATATATAAGGTCCAACCAAAATACCTGGACAAACTTTTACACAGTGTTCAGTAAGTGTAACTGAATATATCTATGCAAAAAAAACGAGATCCAAGTGTTTTTTTTCTAACCAAATTTTTTTTTTCAACTTTAATTTTTTTTTTACATTTTCACTTCGCTGTGTAGGTAAAACGCGGCACGGAATTAGCACGCACCCCAATGGCGGTCGATGCATAAGAAATGGATGAGTTTATTCTTAGAGAGTACAGGCAATTTAAAACATTATTATTTTTTTGTTAGAAAAAAACACTTGGATCTCGTTTTTTTTACATAGATGTGATTAGTTAAACGTATTGAACACTGTGTAAAAGTTTGTCCAGGTATTTTGGTTAGACCTTATATATTATAAACATTGCGCGATTATCTACATTTAGCCTTATATTATTATATCTAGTAGCCTCCAGTGACGTCGATAGCCGCTCCCGTCATGAACGAACTCTTGTCTGAACTCAAGAACGCTATCACTTCTGCTATTTCTGAAATTAAATAAATATTATGTTATAGGTAGGTACCATTTGCCTGATGAACGATGTGACGTTAAAAATAACATATCATCATGCCTGTATTTCCCGAAGGGTTGGTCAGAGGTGTATAGTAACACCCTCATTTCGCCGTCATGTTTAAGTCCCATTTAATAGGGGGCGAGCCTATCGCTATTGACGTTAAAAATATCTGCTGAATACAATAATTGATTTTCAGTTTGACGTGCGTGTTAAAAAAATCACGAAGTGCAAAGTGACTACGTTGTGATCACTGCAACAGTTCTAAACTAACCGAGTAAGCTCCTGATTATTGTCACTGACCAAATATTAATTTCGCTGAGCAATAACAAAAAAAAAATACTTAAAAATGTTGCCTCCACCCTAGGATTTCTCCTGTATTGTGGGTGCGTTTACAAACACAAATCTTCACATACACAAACGCCCAGACCCGGAAAAACTATTTGTAGGCCATACAAATATTTAATCCGTGCGGGAATCGAACCCACAACCCGTAGCGCAGAATCCAATCGCTCAGTCACTGCACCAAACGTGTCGTCAAATTAAATTCTTTAATGTTATTATTAATGCAAATAACAAAAAAAAATACGATGATAGTTCACAAACCGCTCTTCTATCTACTATCACAATGTCAGTCATACACGCCGATAAGCATTTTTTTTTGTTTTACACCTAAAGTGCAGTATCATTTTCATCATAATTTTATCAGTCTGTAAACATCCATAAAATCATGTCACGGCAGATAAAATATAGACATACACCCATATTCTAAGACGTTCCTCCAAAACTTACTCGACTCAGAACGGCCTCGAAAACACCTTCAAAATTGTATTCTTAGTCGCAATTTCGAATGAACTTTGAGGTTCCTCGACGGAGTCATTACGTCATAATTTGAATTATCTGCATCGCGCAAATAACGCCGCGATAAAAAATTGTAAGGATTATCGTAAGCATATTCGATACAGTCTTCAAAATTATTTTATTTACATACGAACTTTGACACTTTCTTCCTTAAGGCAGGTTCCGAGGTACCTTGAGTTTGATAGATGATTCCTTACTTCGACTGAGGAAAAATCTCGAGTCAAGGACGTTTATGTCAAGTCGAGGTGGAGTCGAGTAAGTTTTGGAGGAACGTCTTAGAATATGAGTGATAATCACTGTGCTTAACAAGAATTGATGATTGTTTGTTATTACTCATTGGTCTGTGGTCAGGACCTCATTGTTCTCTCACTATCCTAAATCATTGTACTGTATCCACTGAAATTGTTAAAGGTATTATTTTTAAAAGAGTAACCATGGAGTTTCTTGCCGGCTCTTCTCCATAGGAAACAACTAATTGGAACCGTGCACCTAAATTCGACGTTTCATAAGCACCTGTATTGGTTTATGTGAAATAATTTTTTTTGATTTTGATTTTTTGATTTTTGTTATCAGTAGAAAAGAGGATGCTCTCGGAATAAGAATGTTATATTATTTGCATTTTTAATTTTAATTGCCTTGTTGGTCTAGTGGTCGCAAGCGCGACTGCTGAGCCATAGGGACCTGAGTTCGATCCTCAGGTCGGGCAAAGTGTTATTGTGTTTTCCATTACGAAGTTCTCAGGAGCAGCCTGGAGTCTGGATTTGTGCCCGGTTGATGGCAATAGGCTCGCGCCCTATTACATGGGACGTAAACATAACTGGCGAAACGAGGGTGTACTAAAAACACCTCTGCCGAACCATTCGGGGAATGTAAGGCGTGATTTATGTTATGCCTTTTCCTAACTATGTTGGGGTCAGCTTCCAGTCTAAGCAGATGCGGGTGAATACCAGTATTTTACACGGAGCGACTGCCATCAGACCTCCGCAACCCAGTTACTGGGCAATGCCGATATCCTAAGGTTAAACCGTTTGTCATTTTTTCTTGCTTCTGACAACCCGTAACAACTGTCATAGTTATTCGTATGACATCCGGGCGCGACGGTTTAACGTGCTTTCCGAGACACAGAGGGGTCTCTCGATGTGTAACGAACGGTCACCCATCCGCGGACTGACCGCGGCAAACGCAGCTTAACCTCGCTAATCGTATGATTCACGCGGTTGTTAATTAATCAGCCACAAGATATACAGTAGAGTCCGCTTATAACGACAGCAAAGGGACGGCGATATTTGGTCGTACTAAACCGACGTCGTAATAAGCATCAGTAAATACCAGATAAGAAAACCTAACTAAAGAATAGAATAGAATATACTTGATTGTACACCAAAATTGTAACACAGCTCTTATACAATAACAAACATTAAAGGGTACAATGGCGGTCTTATCGCTGATAGCGATATCTACCAGACAACCTTTGGATGAACAGGAAGTCAATGAATAAGATAGAGGGGGTAGTCCATGGTGTACTGCTGCACAATATATACTACACACCATACATAGACATAATACTTACATATAGGTATATACATATACATTTATAAATATTGTAATATATATATATATGATATTATATAATTATGTGATAGGGAAAACAAGGTAGATTGATGAGAGAAGAAATGATCTTTAAAGGGTGTTCTTGAGTCGGTATAAGCGGCTGGTCTTTATAAGTGAAGTCGTAATAAACGGATTCCTTATATGCATTAGCATATTATGTTATTATTTGACATTCTTCAAACTCACCGATAGGCAGTCCAAGTCGACCCAGAGGCACCAGTTTCAACATGCCTTGAATCACCTTTTCGGGGACAGCCTTTGCCATAGGCGTGTCTATGAAGCCTGGCAATATAGCGTTTACTCTGAAATATAACATTACGTCAATAAGACTAACACCCATATTCTAAGACGTTCCTCCAAAACTTACTGGACTCATACTCGACTCAGAACGGCCTCGAAACCACCTTCAAAATTGTATTCTTAGTCGCAATTTCGAGTGAACTTTGAGGTTCCTCGACGGAGTCATTACGTCATAATTTGAATTATCTGCATCGCGCAAATAACGCCGCGATAAATAGTTGTAAGGATTATCGTAAGCATATTCGATAAAGTCTTCAAAATTCAGTTTTGTTACATACGAACTTTGACACTTCCTTCCTTAGGGTACGTTCCGAGGTACCTTGAGTTTGACAGATGACTGAGGAAAAATCTCGAGTCGAGGACGTTTATGTCAAGTCGAGGTGGAGTCGAGTCGAGTAAGTTTTGGAGGAACGTCAGAATATGGGTGTGTAAGCCTTTCTAAGTTGTTGATTTAAAAAATCTTAATTTAAACACACAAGTTTGAGAGACACCTAACCAAGCCTCATATTTCGGGTAGCTTTCCAATTGATTACATTTTGATTGATAGAACATAACTTAACATCACGCCTTATATTCCCCGAAGGGCTCGGCAGAGGTGTTTTAGTACACCCTCGTTACGCCAGTTATGTTTAAGTCCCATGTAATAGGGGGCGAGCCCATTGCCATTAACCGGGCACAAATACAGACTTCGGGCTGCTACTGAGGAATTCCTAATGGAAAAACCCAATATCACTTTGCCCGACCGACCGACGACCGACGACCGACCGACGGTCGCGCTTGCGACCACTAGACCAAGGCAGTCAGTTTGATTGGTAGACTTCTCATTTTATGTTACACAATGGCCTTTCTGTACTCTGTAGGTACAGAAGGTTTTTCTCAGATGAGGCTGTTTGCAGAATCAAAGCTTTCTATGAGTATTAATCAGAGGCGTAGCTACCGCTGTATCAGCCGTATCAATTATACGGGGCTCCCGGGCTACACTGGCCCCGACGTGTGTAAGCAAAAATTCGTAAAATGTTATCCATAATCAGTGCTGCCAATTGCGGGGAAAATCCCCGATTTGCGGGGAATTGGGGGTCCGTGCGGGGAATGAACAAAATCGGGGAATTGGCATATTTCAGGTTTTGCGTCCGCAAATGCTGCCAAGACACAAGAGAGCGCTAAAAAAAAAAGGTCATCCGACTAGGAAAGAGCTGGACAAAATGGTAAAGAAAGGGCGAAACATTTAGGGGAGCTCCTAAAAAAAAAGCTCGTCCAATTATGGCTGGAGGAAAAAGAAGTGGTACATTTATCGAGTTCGCACCTGTACCAGCGGGGAATCGACAACACTGACGCGGGGAATCGAGAAATTTTTATTGGCAGCACTGTCCATAATCTCACTCAAGCTCTTAGGCCGTACGCCAAACTCTAAACTCTTGAACGCTAAACTCAGCACACCCCAGACACTCCATACAACCATGGACCATGATTTTTGGTTTGGTTTTCTCCATTTGGACTTCGCCGCAGTCGGGTAAAAGGGCCCCCCAACAGATTTTGATACAGGACCCGTCTAGGGCAAGCTACGCCACTGGTTTTAATATAAGTTTTTTACCTTATATTGAATTTTCCTAACTCTTTAGCAGCGGTCTGTGTCATGCCGACCACTCCAGCTTTACTGGCAGCATAATTTGTTTGACCTGAAACAAATTACAAAGATAAAAATACAGGGTGTAAACGAAATCATGTCCTTCAAACCTCGTGATGTACTGCTGACATAGATTAACCCTGCACGGGATACTTTTGGATTCAATAAAAACAAAATTACAAGAAGTAAACATGTGTTCTTAATGTGAATTTTAGCACTCCGAGCGAATTGCGCGGGTATCGGTCGCCGTGCGGTCATTTAACTCGGGGCGCTAAAATGCCTCACGTTAAGAACCTTGTATACTTTTTGTAAAAAAAAACCGTACGTATCTCGTTCAGGGTTAATCTACGTCAGCAGTACATGATTTCGTTTACACCCTGTATAATTGTAATTGAAATATTTAGAGAAAATTGTATTAGAGGTATTGTTCTATTAGAATCATGTTACTAACCCATATTTCCATATTTGCCAACGATACTAGAAATATTTACTATTGAACCAGCCAGTCCTGCTTCTGTCATTGCCTTTGCGAATGTTTGCATGACTAGAAAAGTGCCCTGAAAGAAACATTTGAAAACCTTCAATACCTATCTCATACGATCATCACTTTTTAAATTGGGGCATTTGCTAATAATTAGACATCGGATTATATACACTATCAAAATATGCACTAAAAAGGGCGAAATATGCACAATCAAAAAACCATTTATTATTAGAATTTACGTTTATTTTCATATTATATCTACAAGGTTAGTCGGAAAGGGGGTACTAAGCTGCGGGCCACTTAATGTATGATGATTGTTTTAAAGAAAGTGTTATAATTTAAAAAATATGTTTGTTTTTACCTTTTTTTGCATAGGAATATACCTACCCCAGGCTAGCTAGTAATAGCAAGTAGCTAGTACACGGCGTAAATTAAGGATAAAAAGAGATTTAAAAAAAATCATACGAGATTATGTATTGAAAATACGAGATATTTGGCAGGCCTGGTACGAGAAAAAAAATTCGCCATCTGGCAACCCTGAGTAGATAGGATTCAGTGCGCTCGCTGAGTATGTTTCTATACTCTTTGTCGCCGAGTTTGTGCGAGGTGGACGTGTCGACGGCATAATAAAACATGCCTAACACGTATAACTACTGAAATAAGCACTGTCAATGAAAAAGTACCAAAATATGCAATAACGCTATAAAAATAGAATTATATGTATTTGCATATACAAAAATGCATATAATCCGATGTCTACTAATAATAAACTATCTAATAAAGAAATTAAGTATCAAGACTTGGCACACGACGTTGTCGACATGTGGGAGGTTGACTCAGCGGTCGTTGTGCCTATAGTCGTTACGGCTAATGACTTAATAGCCAAGAGTTTCGACCAACATCTGATGAGGCTCTCGTTGGGCGGCTGGGTCAAGAGCCTGATACGGACACGGCACAATTCTTCTGACAATGGAAGTTCCTCTCTCTGAAGCCCTGACCACCGGTAGCTTCGACCCTGTTCCGATGCCGGTGGGCTACTATTTTTTTACATGTTTTATATAATTTTTATAGAAATATTTAAAGATGTAATTTATATGTGTACTAGCGACCTACCCCGACTTCGCATGGGTGCAATGTAGATACTAATATGGGGCATATAAAGCTTCCTCTTGAATCACTTTATCTATTGCTGAAAACTGCATTAAAATCCGTTGCGTAGTTTAAAAGATCTAAGCGTACAGACAGCGGGAGTGACTGTTTTTAACCGACTTCCAAAAAGGAGGAGCTTCTCAATTCGACTGTTTTTTTTTTGTACTTTTATTCCGCGATATCTTTGCTAATTGTGAACCGATTTTAATGATTATTTTTTTGTCTGAAAGAGTATTCTTTCGAAGTGGTCCCATTTAAATTTGGTGAAGATCTGATAAAGAACTTCGGAGATAGACAATTTGAAGTCGGTTTTTTTTTTGTTAAAAAGTTAATTATTTATACTAAAAAGATTAAGTGAATAGTGAGAAATCTAAAACTTAATACTTAAGCTTAGTATTTTTTTCTTTTCTTATTGATTGAACTAATCTATTTACTCTATCTCACCAGGATCTAGTTCCCAGAAGGGTATAGTTTCCGGAAAACGATAGGCCGATCCCAGTTTCTAACCGAGTTTTGTAAAAAACATAAAGCAATCTCCAAACCATTTGTTAGGCATGTTGATTACTGTGATGTCTCTTACAACTGGTAATTTTAATCTATACTAATATTATAAAGCTGAAGAGTTTGTTTGTTTGTTTGAACGCGCTAATCTCAGGAACTACTGGTTGGAATTAAAAAAATATTTTTGTGTTGGACAGTCCATTTATCGAGGAAAGTTATAGGTAGGCTATATAACATCACGCTACTATCAATAGGAGCGAAGCATGAATGAAAAATGTTGCAAAAACGAGAAAAATGTCCACCCGTGCGTAGCCGGGACGGGCCGCTAATAACCATAAAAATTGCTTACCGGTTTAGGAAGCCAGTTAGAAATAGTTAGTGTTGAGAGACTAATAAACTGATGAGATAGATACCCAAACGGCCTCGTTGGTCTAGTAATGGCAAGCGCAACTGCTGATCGTGAGGTCCTAGATTCGATCTCCAGGTCGGGCAAAGTGTTATTGGGTTTTTCCGTGTGTAATTTCTCAGTAGCAGCCCGGAGTTTGAATTTGTGCCCCGTTGATGGCAATAGACTAGTCCCCTATTACATGGGACTTAAATACAAGGTTAGTCGGAAAGGCGGCACTAAGCCGAAAGGGTGTTAAAGTACCTATAATAATGAATAACTTTTGTTGTACAACTTTCCCCAAAAGTCATTAGTTTAAGAGAAATAGCTGTTTAAAGATTTCATAAAAAATACGCTAAATTCTATCTGTCCTCAGCTATGATCAGCTGTGTTTACATTTTAGGTCATATTTCGGAGCCCGGATTAGAAGCTCCATTTTCTAAATTCTTAACTAAAGCAAGGATGAACAAGTTTTGAAAAAACTAAAATAATAATAATTTTGCAGGGTGTTTTTTTTATATCTAATTTTGAAATTTTAACACTCTTTAAAACAACTAACATCCTCATCTCTTCTCCTTCGTATGCCTTCCCACACCTCGAGTCGTTATGATGGATCATTTACTGTTCGTGCTTCGCGCCTTTGGAATTCTCTTCCTCACTCCTTACGTGATAGCCCGTCGTTAGATGTTTTTAAGAAAAGAATTAGGGAACATTTCCTGTCTACATGACCTATATGTATGTATGTAGTATTTTATATATTATATTGTATGTATTACGTTTATGTATTGTGTGCTATACACATATTTGTTTAGTTTATGTAGATGTGTATATTTATTGTGTATTTAATTTGTAATTTTATCTTGTACATTTAGGTTATTGTTCTCCTCAACATCAAATCTCTCTATCGCTCTAAGGTTTGCTGTTAGAAAACTCATTTGTGAGTTAAGCTCGCCTTTGTACATGAATTTACCAACGGAACTGTATTATATATTATTATTTTGTGTACAATAAAGAATAAGAATAAGAACTATCAGCGATACATTAAGTGGCCCGCGGCTTAGTACCCCCTTTCCGACTAACCTTGTATAAGAGCGAAATGAGGGTCTCTACACCTCTGCCCAACCCTTTGGGGAATACAGGCGTGAAGTTATGTTATAGATATTATAAATTAATATCAAACAATCACCTTTAAATTAGTATCAAGCACGCTATCATAATCCTCCTCGGACAGTTTCAGCAGCCAGTTATCCCTGGTGATGCCAGCAGAGTTCACAACTATTGTTGGCGGTGCTTTGTACTGTTTTAGTGTGGTCTGCAGAAGGTCTCTCACTGCAGATGAGTTGGACACATCTAGTTCAACAGCCATGTGATCGCCGTCTGAAATATAAAATGTTTTTAGCAACATTTACCACTCACTCTGACCCCGTGTTCTGCGTTCCTTGAGGGTCCCGGCAAAGAATAGGCAACACTTTCTCACCTGTGGGAAGGTATTAAGTAAAGAGGATTGGCATTAGCGTTTTGACTGCTAATGATAGACTGTGATCATCAATCTCTCTGCAATTGCTTGCTCGCTTGGTGATTATGGCAATTTTGTTCCAACAATATGAGAAATAGTAGTGGCAAATAGCAGGTAGCCAACCTTAGGAAAGCGATTTCTGAACTATACAGAGTGTAAACGAAATCATCTACTTCCTTCAAACCTCGTAATGTACCGCTGACATAGATTAAGCCTGCACGGGATACTTTTGGATTCAATAAAAAAAAATACAAGAAGTTAACATGTGTTCTTAACGCGAGGCATTTTAGCGCCCCGGGTTCAATGACGCGCGGCGAGCGATACCCGCGCAGTTCGCTCGGAGCGCTAAAATATCTTACGTTATGAACACATGTTTACTTTTTTTAATTTGTTTTTTATGAAATCCCAAAGTATCCCGTGCAGGGTTAATCTATATCAGCAGTACATCACGAGACTTGAAGGAATTACATGATTTCGTTTACACCTTGTATTGTGATTGGCTGTCAGGGTAACCAGATACAACTGAATATGAGTATTTTACAGTAGGCAATTGCAATTTGACCAACCAATTATTCAGTAATACCAAGAGAACAATACCCTATGACTATCCAATACCCAACCGGTTTTTAGTATTAGGTATGGTATATTACCTATGAAATCAGCGTTTTGTATGGAGAATTTTAAAGAAGTTGTATTTTTCATACTAACATTTTCTTAATTTATTTAACAACTATGAACACTAATGTTTTAAAACTTTTATGCACTAATGTTTAAAAACTAAGATAACATATGCCACTTAGATTATGCGACAAAAATAAGTTTTGGCTAAGTTAAAACAAAAATAGTGGTCATTTCTGCTAACAAAAAGAGGAGTCATTTTTAAGGTAATTTTTATGTTGAGAAAACTATAAGTAATAATGTTTTTTTACTATTGGTAGTTGTCTATGATGGTCATTATTCGATATAATATCAAGCAATTGATGAATATTTTAAATCATAGAAGTGACGAGGTTCTCTATTTGTGAGAAAAAAACGCCAATTTCATAGGTGGGGACCCAATATTTCGTTGCGTAAGGGCTACGCAGATAATTCTTAGCATTTTAAGTATTTAACGCCATACTCTCATACCATTAAGCCCTGAAGCTAAAGCTGTGTGAGTCTTGATGGTTTCTACGGCTGCATCATAATTTTTGTCAGCAGCTATGACAATAGCACCCTCTCTGGACAGCACCTGGCATGCTGCACGTCCAAGACCGGAACCAGCACCTGATAACATAATTATTAATATAGTCACCATTTTTGTTTGTTTGGTGTTTACTGTCCGAAAATACAAATAGAAAAGTGCTGAAATATCTTGTTGACTGTTATAATGTTAGTTGGTTTTGTTGGTTACCTATGTACCACCGCGGACATTTGCGGTGCGGTGAATCACTTTTCAACCTTATTGCCTTAGTAATAGGGTCGAAAAGTGGTTCACGGCAAATGTCAGCGATTGGACCTATAGTAGGGGAATGAAAAGGTTATACACCTTAAGGTCTATTTTTGCTTGCACAGTGCAAGAAACAAACTTTTTGACCAGCTATGTTTTGCCAACATTATAAAAATGAACATACAAGTACTATGACAAGATATTAAAAATCTTAATGGTGACATGATGACAGACACTAATAATGTAAAACATAAAAGATAAAAGATATTTATTTTGCAAAATATGGGTGGTACACAAATGTGGTGTCATAAAGGAGGATACACGCTCAGCCATATTTAACCATTATGCATGCAATCACACAAATAACATATATTATGTACATGTAACATATAATATGTATACATTTATTTAATCATTGAATTGATTGATGTCATGGTTTTTACAACAAAACACCTTTAATCAAATCAAAGACATTGGCTACTACTATTTCATATGGAGGCAAAAAGCAATTTTGATCTATGCTAAAAAATAATTACTTAAACATAATTTTCCATACATTGGTCTGTTCCGTTCAACAGTTTGAAAAGGTAGCATGTTCCCGCAGTGTGAGAAAGGAATGAATTTTAAAACTGAAGAACTACTGTACATAACCACCATCTGAGCTTAAGGCTAGATCCTCTACTGGTAGCATCACCAGTCCAACAAAATGCATTGTGGTTTAGAGTTTTTTGACATTAATATTAAATTAATTTAAATTTAGTTAATTAACTTTTAATTTGTTTTAATAAAATTATAAGATAAGTATATTAATTAAACTATAATTTATATGTTATTATAGCAGCTCTTAACCCAGTGTCATGGGGGTGGAAAATGACTACACGGATGTGGGGGTGGGTCAATACTCAGTGATGTATAGGGTGGCAGGGCTGCAAAATGCCACGGGCCCCCGGCCTGACGGGGCCCCCGGCCTGACGGGGCCCTCGGTTCGAGAGACCGCGAACTCAGAAGTAACCCAACATTTTAAACAAAATTAAGTAAAAATTATAAATTTGTAAATCGGTTGGGTAACTACTTCAGTGATTTATTAAAATTTAATTACAATGTGACGATTTTTACTGGGGCCCCATTCAATGAATTTCCCACCGGCCTCTGACGGTATGATTATGCCACTGTCAATACTACCAATATTTTGACCTAAGATATTTCAATTTTATTAAAAAAAATTGTAATTATTTTAAGGTAATGGCTTTATTGTTTTATGGTTTAGTAAATGAAACAAGAATTTGTATTACTTACATAACATTTCAATTAAATCTACAAACCTTTAAAATAAAAACACGTAAAAATTAACAAAAGCAGCGTTCCTAAGCCAAATCTCACATTACTTAGTTTATTGACAGTTGTTATTTTTTATGTCACTTTTATAAACTTAGTTAAGTTTAGTTATCCTACAGTTTCGTGGCCTTCCTAAAAATTTGTAAAAATATGTTGCGCAAAATTGTTAGCTAAGCAACGATTGGCTTTGCTGTCACAAATCTACATGGGCAGTGCAGTGCAGTAACTGGGCCTTGTCCAGCAAACCACGATGGGCTAAATAGATGGGTTCTAAATTAAATATACTGGCTATGATGTTTTCAATGTGTCAGTGAAAAATGCTGACAATGCAAGTCATGCTCATGAGCCAATTATTTTGTAAGCCAGGAATGATATTTTATAACATAAAAATTATTATCAATGAACAACATGTAATTGGATTGAACCATAAGAAGACTCCTATGACCAGTTCAGTCGTTAAAAGTGGCATTATAGGTACCTACTTGTCACCCCTAAGCAAATAACACTCAGGGCAATTACGATTGACACTGCAAATTGATAAGACAACTAGCAGGTCATAAACATTCAATCATTCAAATAAAAATGTGATTAAAGAACCTTAATTAATAACTTATAATGGTCGTTTTCTGTCATTAAAACCGATTATGTACAACCATAAAATGCTAAGCTAACTAGGTACTACACAATTTATTTTCTTTGACAAAGTTTATAAGTAAAAGGAAAATAAGTATTTCTTACCAGTCACTAAAGCAAGTCTTCCTGCTACTAATCCTGACACCATTTTTGTTGGTTAAGTATAAATGAAATATAATAAGTTATCAAATTAACTAGCAAAGTGTGTGTCGAATGTTTGACTTTGAACTTTTCTAAATGCAGTCTTATCAGTTATATCAAACAAATGTTATCACTTTGACGTTTTCATAATCGTTCAAAAACGTTAAAAAAAATCGTTCATATTATAAAATGTAGCTACTCCTTTTGAAAAGGTTATAAAATTATTTTAACTAAAAAACGATTATTTAAATGAATGATTAGATAATTAGAAATATTTTAATCGAAACATAATTTTCAAATAAGACTATTATTTTCAGTAATATCTTCAAGGTTGCTTTGCCAGTGTATGGAGGGACCAAACAGAAGTCAAGGTAAGTTATCGAGAAAATCCAGCAGTGCATGGTGATAAATAATGTTTGAATGAGCTTGTATGAGCTTAGAGGATATCTGCTCTTTATATTTTATGTTAATACTTTCATAGGATATTGGAAAGTGAAAACAAAATAATTAAAAAACATTTATTTTGATTTACTATGACACAGGTACATGTTTAAAAAACCAAAATCACAGTAAATTAGCTTAAAATTACTATCAAATACTTTACCACTATTTGTATTAAAAATTTTGACTGTTACATGTATCATTACATGAACATCAGCCTACAGCAACAGTCCAATTACTTGTCTCCAGTCTTCACAAAATATACAGTAGTATATCTGTTAGTAATTATTACTAGAAGACTTGAACCATGTAAACACTAACTCAACTAATTACTAAACTAGCTGTTTACACAGTTTCAGTCATAATTATAATAGTTTGTTCGTTGTCTCAAACTATCATATTGAACACAATTTCTTAAATGCTCTATTTAGAGACAGCAGCGCGAGATAGAGAATGGCTGAAGTGAATAAAAAATGCCTGACAATAATTACTGATCAAGTAAAGTCAATAAACAGCAATAACATGATATAGGCAGTGGCGTAGCGTGGGTGTCCCCGGGCCGGGCCGCGCCTGCCGCTCCCACTACGCTACGCCACTGGGTGTAGGGACACAGTGCTGACAAGATGGAAAATAATATACAGCCATGCGGCGGCGCACCCGATGCTCGGAGAGTGCAGCTCACAAGCAGAGCAGTAGTGAACATGCGTTTAGATATAATAAGTATATTACTTCAATATAGTGAATTTAAGTAGACACTGTGTTTCCTTAAAACCCTAGACCGTGGCTCAGTTAATTAGGTAACCCTAAACACCCAAAAAAGGCAACAAATACTTTCCCAGACCTATCACTGGATTCTATTTCACTGCTGAGTAGTTATTAATATTAAAAATATATTATTTATTACTCTAGATACTAAAAAACAAGAATCACACAATACTAGTATCCATTTTAAGAACTAGGTTTAAAATTGAGATTTTTGATCCATATAGGTGAAAACTTGTAAATACATATTATTTACCTATTCTCCTAGTTAAGTTAGTTTTTTTAAAAATAAATGTAATTTTAAATCTCAATTTTATTACTTTATCACTTTTCCATAAATTTTAGTAGCATTATATACAAAATGTTTAAAAATAAAAAAAATTGCTTACCTACTTGCTATTTTTTACATAGAACCTCAATCAAAGTACTACATAATACTCAAGTATAAAAGAAAAATAGAAAAAAAAAAGAAAATTTTGATTAATTACTAATGCTGTAACAGTTTTACTGTCCATCTGAACTTAAAATTAATCTTAAAATAAACTTCAATCAACAATTGGTTTAAAGAGAACCCAAAGTCTCTCAAATTCTTTCTTGTATTGTGCTACTAGATCCTTCTGTGAAGTCACCAGGCAGTCTTCAAAGTTACCACACAAGGCTTGGTTTGTCCAGTTCAATGAGCCCGCCATCACATATGGTGTTAAGAGAGGGTTTTCACTCAATGTATCAGCCAAACAAAACTTGTGATGCATCAAATTCGTCGACTTCATCCAACGTACCGGTATACGCTGTTTTTCTAACCTCCGCATACTGGATCCACTTGAGAACGCCATATCAGCGTCGATTATTACTCGAATCTTTACACCTCGATAATGTAGCTTTAATATAGCGTTAGTTATATCCAAATTAGTCCATACGTACATACAGATATCCAAATTATGTCGAGGCTGGCTCAAATAATACAATAATCTGTCCATACTTTGTGAAATTGTACACCGAGAATATTTGCTCTTCTTAATTTCGTCGACATTATAGGAAAACATTATAACCTCGTTAATTTGCTTGTTTTTACATTTTTCTTCTTTCTTTTTCTTCGTCAAATATTTATATGTGGCACGCGTGACGAATGCAAATGATAATAATATCAATAAAGTCCTGCTGTAAGATTGAATTACAGACATGATGTTTATTTTAATTGATCTAAAATAAAATGACAACTATGGCCTTACTTTAATAAAACATGTTTGCTTATGGGTTTATTTAAATTTAATAACATGCAAAGGCATTTGTTCCTAGATAATTATAAAATGCTCACAGTCACAGTTTTTGCTGTTTTTATTTGTGTTTAGTTTGACACTAGCTTGACACTGTCAAAGATCCCGCCGAGCGCCGCCGCCGCGCAACTCTTCTTAACGCTGACTGAATTCAATTGTGTCACAAGACAAAATTCAACAATTTGAGAAAAAGCACAATTAAATGTTCGTTGACAAGTGCGCGCGCACATTCTAGCTCGTTTTGAGTGTACTGTATGGAATAAATAGTTGATGTTTAGTTTTTATATATCTACGTTAATGCTTTCAGTTGCCAGCAGTAATAATATTGATATTTTTTTTTGTTATTTTGATTAATATGAGGACAAGATGGTGATTTCGATTTATGCCAGTATTGCATTTTTTTTTAACTTTTTGGATTAATGCCAGGACTAATCTTATGAAACTGACACGCTGGGTTTTAAATGCATAAAATAAAGTACTTAATTTATGACAGGAATTCATCCATCACTAACTCAAAATGTCAAAAATTTTACTTGTGCCAGTAATGAATTCAGTCAGCGTTATAATGGCAGCTGGACCATAAAGTAAAGCAATGACTTGGACTCCAGTGTTTTATTTCATACATTAAACGTAACCTTGCATATTCATTTAACTTTGGTACAGAGGAAGTAGGTAAGCTCAAAACTCGCCCTGTTTATAATTTGGGATGCATTAAGAGCCTCCACGAGAACTTAACGATACGAAAGTACTTCTGGCGCACCCTCGGCAGTCAGCTTCGCTACCAAACTTGTTTAGTGGCTAATCTTTTCACCATGGCATGAGCTATCTCGTAAAGTTCGTGCCGACACGAGGTAAGAAGAAGACCCTGTATGTAAGATCATTATTCAAATGATTGTCAATTGGATTTAAAACATAATGAATAAAAAAGCACTTATAATTCACAGTTTAATTTACCAAGTTATTTATTTACAAGTACACGATTTTCCATCTCATAACGTTATGTTGTTTATGCTAAAATCATGAGGTCTCAGTCGTAAGTTTAAATTATAAGAGCTGTGATGTGCAGACTGCAACGACCCACTGTACCCGCCGATGAGAGCGCAGGAACCATAACCATTGTCGCTCGTACTTCCGTAACCTACCACACTCTGTCCCATCAGATTGTTTGAATTTGGCACGTATTGTCTATTTCCCACATTCTGCATCATTAGGGAATAATCGTTTTGGTACAGCCCTGTATTCGTTATCGGAATCCCTAAGTTTAAGTTCAGATTGTTTGCTTGAAAGTGATGGAGCCATGGTTCTTTGGAGTTGCGTGCAAAGTCTTGTCTGGGATCTTGATGAGGGATTCCAATTGGGACTGCGATGGGTTCTGGTGAACTTTGATTGGTGGAGCTTCTATGGGACGACAACGCTGACCTTTCGTTTCTTCGGAATTTCGCTCGACGGTTTTGGAACCATACCTGGTTAAGAAATGAAGATCATAATGTAACAAAAGTAAGAAGACAATTATATTCTTCTTTTAATATTTTTTTAAGAGCTAATAAGTCTGATAAACTTGAATTGTACGAAATTAATCCTTACCTAGTCAACTCTTGTTTTCTATATCTATACTATCTATACTAATATTGTAAAGAGGAAAGATTTGTATTTTTGTATGTAACGAATAAACTTAAAAACTACTGGACCAATTTCAAAAATTATTTTACTGTCAGAAAGCTACATTATCACTGAGTAACATAAACAACGGGCGGAGCCGTGAGGACACAGCTAGTAACTTATAAATTGTATTATCAATTGGTAAGGTAAGCTCTCTATCATTAGTTAGGGACCTATAAAAATACGAGTACAAACATGCAAACAGTGCAAGTTTGTTAGCACACCTCCATCTAACCTTGTAGGGATGATACATGGGTATGGCAAGTAGATAACTAAACATAAGCTTTTTTTCTTTTGTATCTCACCTGTACTCTAGCTTCAGTTAAATTAACCCTCGCAGCGAGATCCTCCCTAACAAACGCGTCAGGATAGTGTGTCTTCTCGAAGACCTTCTCCAACGCAGCCAGCTGTTGGCTAGTAAACGTAGTCCTATTCCTCCTAGGCTTCTTCCTGTCATCCGATTTCACGTCTCTTTCTTCCTCAGACTCTTTTTGATTCTCCCTCTCTTTCGCTCCTTTGTCTTCGTACTTCCGTCTCATGTCTTCATATGCTAGGTAGTCGACTGGTTTGATGTAAGGTCGTTGTAGGTCTTTTGGGTACCAGGTCAAGTCGTTCTGGTAACTTGGTTCATAAGTACTGTTGATTTGCCGGCCTGCTGTCAAGTGGTGTAGCCTAAGAAGGCTGTCTTCATGGCACTTGATCATTTGGAAGAGGTTGTGGTTGTTCTCTGGGTAGTTGCCAGGGTTCACGTTATAGTTGGCAGGGTTTTGGGCTTTCGGATCGTAATTTTTCGTGACAGGCTGACGTGTGTTCGGAATATCTGTGAACGAAATAATTATATTAAGAATCTATGAGTGTTTGCGTTTCTGCGAGAAGGATGTATGACTGTGTGTAAATTAATGTTATTTTTATTTCTTTTGAAATACCTTTTTAAACTGTATTTTGTCATTGTCTTTAATTGTTGTAATTGGTGTGCTAATACCGTTATAATTAAAGTAAAATAAATAAATAATAAATAAATTAAATAAATTATGATCCGCCTGGACAATTTTAGAGACAAGAATTGATTTTATTTATTGTTTTTTTGTAGTTTTGAACAACGCTACAAATGAATTGTACAAAGATTGTGTCAGGCACTATTTGAATATAACATAACATCACGCCTGTATTCCCCGAAGGGTTGGGCAGAGGTGTATAATAACACCCTCATTACGCCTCATTGCCATGTTGTCACTCGCCTTGCCTCGTTGGTCTAGTGGTGGCAAGTGCGACTGCTGATTGTGAGTTCGGGTTCGATCCCCAGGTCGGGTAAAGTGTTATTGGGTTTTTCCGTGTGGAAATCCTCAGTAGCAGCCCGGAGTTTGGATTTATGCCCAGTTGATGGCAATAGGCTCGGCCCCTATTACATGGGACTTCAAAATAATTATTTGAATATTTTTGATAATTGCAGCTTTTCAACAAATAATTATTTATTTGTATTTTTTTTAATGTAGCTTCCTACCCTACGTACCGATTCACATCAAAATAACACTAAAACAATCCGCGAACCACACAAAAGGTCCTTTGTTCTACAGATCGCACACGCACCGCCGGCTAACGTCTGTAGATCGTTGTTGCGCAGTCGGCGTACGCGCAACCCTATCGGTTACTTTACAATGCTTGCACGTGGAAACTGTTGCTCATGCTCCTCTGAACCTACGAAGATACGATAAGAGTGCCCATGATCTCGAGTAGAGCCATGAAATAATTTTATTAGGTACCTACCCATTGAAATATTATTTCTTCCCATTCGTCATTTAATTGAAAAAAATTAAGTCTCGAATCCTACGGGGTAGCTTGGGGATAGTAAGTAGTTACGTGGTCATTTTTAGCTACTTATGTATTTTTTCTGAACATCTCTCCATCTCGTGAGTCTTGTATAATGCTTAGTAATGGTAGAGAAACAGATTTCAATCAAAAGTTTAGCTAATTCTGCCCTCCCATTTATTCAATCTTCAGATCCAGCTTATGACTATTCCATAGGGTTCATGAAAGTATAGTCCGACCGGATAACTCAGTCCTCGCCCGCAACGTTACAGGGACGCGGGGGATGACGAATACAAGATGATTTCCAACAAACGGCTCGCATCGCATCGGATCGGAAAGGATACGGACGGATGCGAGCCATTTGTTGGAAATCATCTTTTAGTCGTCATCCCCCGCGTCCCTGTAATGTCGCGGGCGAGGACTGAGTTATCCGGTCGGACTATACCTACACTAGCAAGCTTTTGGCTGCTACCTACTTACTATTATTAAAAGTATCATCATCATTACCGATAAGGTTGTTATCTTCCCTTACAAAATTATCATCTACTTATTGCACTAATATTATTATAAACTAGCTGTTGCCCGCGGTTTCACTCGCATCCTAGGGGAACTACTTCATGTACTTACCTGCAATGGTATTATAAGTAAAAAGGTGTAGATAGGTAACCTAAACAACATTCGATCTTCAAAAACGGCACACTAACGCACACATAAATAACTAAATATTGCAATAGCACACTACATTACGATTAGACGTCAAAATAGGATGGCATGATTCGATTATCGCGAACGAAAAAGAGACAAATGTAATTTGCGACAGTGGGTCGTCTAGTGTAGTAGAAACGCAACACTGAGGTCAAGTCTGGCTAATTAGCCACATTTTGACGTGTCGCTTGCTGAGCGCTCATAACCTATCTACACCTTTTTACTTATAATATCATTGCTTACATAAAAAAGTAACCTATGTGTTCAGGACATGATCTATAGGTGTGCCAAATGTCATCAAAATTCGGTCAGCAGAGTTGAGTAACAAACATTTCCACAAATAATATAAGTGGGATGCGAAAGTTCAGACTATCGGGTCTTCTTCTTTTCGTGTGGTCAGTGACTAACGTGGTGTCAGAGTTTATGCCGCCCATGGGCCTCTGACTTAGCTTCACATGCCGTCGACAAATATCTCTCAGGGATGCCGGTTTCCTCACGATGTTTTCCTTCACCGTTTTTAAGCAAGTGATAATTATACAATACGCACATGAATCCGAAAAGTTAGAGGTGCGTGCCTTGGGTTCGAACTCGAGACCTATAACTTGGCAGTCCAACGGTCACACCACTTGGCTATCACTGTTGTTATGACTATCGGGTGTATAATAGTTACTTTTTCACCCCGTAAGAAATTTGCATGAAATATATAAAGGTTATAGGTATTATCGATTATCTACACAGTAGGTAGTGCTTTACATTTTGAAAAACATCATCTTTTTATACCGCGGGCAGGTGGGGTCTATCTATGTATAAACTAATGGATACCTATTATGATATTTACTCGTGGTCTGCCTATGCGTATTTCATTAATAATTCAACTTTTGTATCTTCATATTTTTTAAAGATGAAATAATAATAACCAAGATAATAACATACAGAATATAGATACAGAAATACTTAAATCCTATTCGTGTGCATTCGCTGCATTTATTTTCTAACTGATCTTAATGTTTTGCATAATATTATAGAACGGTTTTTTTTAAATATTGAATTGAATCATAGCTACGAACTTTTATCACCGTGAACCTATTTAGATACATGCGTGTTCTAAAAAAGATTTCAAAACTCTTTGGTTTCCTGCAATCGTTCGCTTGTTTGATCCTCACCAATAGGTGTCTACTTTGAGTATTTTAAAAGAACATTTAAATTAAAGATTTTTATTTTATTACCTTTCAGGGTAATTAATACTGATTTGCAACTTGCAATAGCCAAAAGTTCACAGAAGTACACTGATAATAATTTATTTGATTGACTTACCTTTATTTTGCTCCATAATACAGCTGATTTTGGCACACGAAACGATCAAAAAATCAAAGTTCAAATTAATTTACTCAAATATTTCGTAAACACTGTCACATTTGTTTTGTATCAAATGCCTGAGAGTCCACTCCGGCACCGATCGAACGCGGCCAAACCGAATAATTGTTATTAATTCGCCCGCTTATTGAATTACTTTATTTAATTAAATAATTCGACTAACTCATACTAATGTGCGAACTAATGGAGTCTGTGCCGCGATCTGGCTGCTTTGCTACTTCATCTCAAAAACAACATGTGTGTTGGTACAAAAAAATGTTCTGAAAACGTCCCCTGTCTGAACACACCCATTGATTTAAAAAGAAAATGTAAATTTCGTCTCTATGTTCACGGAGATAGATTTCAAATCTCGAACCTCCAGCTTTTATGGTTGGCAAAGGAAATAAACACTTTATAATAACAGCTCAAGATTAGTTTTGTATTGGTTCTTAAAAGTGGGAGTTACACAAAGTTCTAATTTTGAATTTGTATCAAAGACCGCGAGGCGTGGTTAGCTTTGGCCCGCCTGACGCCTGTGAGTATAAAAAAAATATATTTTAAGCGGGAAACGATTCAGGCAATAATTGACACGTCAACGTATATTATTTATAGCGTTTGGGAGAAAATGAACATAAAGTTTTTAAGTAATTGGATGTGATAAGTTTATGTTGTTGAAATCTTGCGGTGCGGATGTGAAAATTTGGTTTTTATTATAAGAGAGGAACACGCTGCGAGAATTGGATGAGGTGAGTTGCGGTATTTGAAATATATTTTGTAATAAAAACATTGGCTACGTACGAACCCTAAACCTGACTGCTAGAGACCCCTGAGCCCTACTTAGGGACCACTATTGGTAAAAAGAAATGTAGCGTAGTTTCCAGACTTTAGCAGAATCTCATCTGTTTGTAGCCTTTACACTAGCTTACAAGAATTTTATGGGAACAGTTTGGCATTTACCTACATACAGAAATATTAGGTAAATTACACGATGATTTTCGGATAAAGGAACTAGGCATAAGTCTGTTCACCCATCTGTTTATAGTTGCGTTGATAATTCATACTTCTGTATAGGCACACTCTACTTACGCGCTTCTTTTATTTTAACAAACAACGCCTTTTTCCTATGGTATGGAACGACAGAGTCGTTATACCTACTTCTTATACAAGGTTAGTCGGAAAGGGGGTACTAAGCCGCGGGCCACCTAAAGTATCACTGATGACTATTTTAAAGCAAGTGTAAAAAATTCAAAATTCGATAATTTTTATTTGCATGCAAAAAGATTATTATTTTAGTTGTTTCAAAAAAAATCATACCTGCTATAGTTATGAATTCAGAAAATTAAGTTTCTAATCCGTGACCCCAAATATGACCTAAATAGTAAACACAGCTGATCATAACTATGGACAGATAGATTTTAGCATATATTTTACGAAATCTTTGAAAAGCTATTTCTCTTAAACTATCGAGTTTTGGGGAAAGTTGTAGAACAAAAGTTATCCCTTATTATAGGTACCTTAACACCCTTTCGGCTTAGTACCCCCTTTCCGACTAACCTTGTATAGGTACTTAATAATATGCTGTTTTTGCTTCGTTATTATAAATTATTTTCATCATGCTATAAGTTGAAGGAACAACACTCTTTTTTAACCTTTAACTCGTAATTGCCCTTCGAATATTGTTCAGCATCATCTTTCCCACGTGTCATCATAATTTTACCGAGCTCGTCATCATGTCACGATGATTGGAACAGACAGTCTCTTGGCTAGGCCACAGGCATCGTTTACAGCCTGCTATCCGTTTGTCAGTAAACGATATATCGGACATGACAGCTGTAGTATTAGACATAATAGCGATAGTTAGCAAAAGTTGGACGCTTATTGGTTTTCAATACATAAGTGGTGTTATTATAGGTAGGCTACACATAACACGTACAATAGTCGTCGTGAGATTGTGATAGGGCCAGCACGCACCCTGTCGCTGCCGGCCGTGGTCGAGTCGATGGTCGGCAGCGAGGAGTCCTGGGACGCGGTGGTATCCTTTTGCGACGCTGTCATGTCGCAGAAGGAAGCTGCGGAATGGGAGAGGGAGATCACCTCCACTCACCAGGCCCGCAGCAGACGCACTGGGCGTCGGCGGAGGACGGATAACGCCCTCTTCCAGCCCCCCTAAACGGGTCCAGGGGCGACGGACATGGGGAAGTCCGTCGCCCCTCATACATCAGGACCCGAGGCGGCGGCGCGACGTGTTCCACGCGCGCCCCTCTTAGACGTCGCGGGGGGAGTCAAACACCTCACTCCCCCCGCTACCTTGAGGAGGCCTGCAGAGGCGGGCCGGCATTAGCCGGGGGTTGCGGAAGTATTGTAGATTCCCGCGACGCTCGGCGTAAGTGTGAGATGGAACACCGTGGTGGTTTTAGCTGGTAAGAGTCCGGCACACCCCCCGTCTTCCCTAGACAGGGGATAGTCCATGAGGATTTTCCCATGCAAAAAAAAAGGGCCAGCGCACACCAAACGGCAAAATGTTCTCGCATGGTCGAGCAAAATTTTGACTGCTCGACCATGCAGACGACATGCACGCTCCTCCGTGAGCAAGCTCCGTTGAATATGCTCTGGGTTGCCAGGCGGGCGTGCATGACCAGTTTGATGCCATAATCCGATGTTGGCAGACGTGTTCAATATGGTTGATTGGTATTTAGTAATTATCGCCCTTTTGGCAGAGGAAGAGGAACTTGAATTTCTCGCTGCGGCAATACTGAATCTGAGCGCGGGTGGCGGCGGCTCGAACATGTAGAACGCATCCCGAACACGCATCTTGCAAGCTCGAGCATGGTCGAGCTGGTCAAGCATCAAGTTTGTACGTGTATTTAATTTTGCACTGTATGCTTTGCTCTGCTCTGATCTCGGTGTGCGCTGAGCCATAGAGGTTTCGATAGGGTTCGATTCTCAGGTCAAGCAATAAATAATTAAGTATAGGTACTACAGGATATGTAGGTACTGATAGACTATAAGATTTTTTCTGTGATCGGTACGTACCTACATACAATAATTGCGGATATTAATAACTATCAAACTATCCATAGTTTAAAAAAAAATATAAAATTTGTAAATACATAGGTACTTAAAAAAATAACTAAGTATATCCAGTTTAATAATTGGAAAAAAAGCTTGGGATGATGATGATTACACCTTAACATCATCATCATCATCCCAAGCCTTTTTTTCAAAATATTTTTTAAATATTTAATTCAATACTAACATTATCATGTAGCGAAATGTGAGTGATATTCTCCCTAATTGCCGAGTGAACTTATACTCTATTTTACATGCCAATTATTCATAATAGTGCGCAGATACTATGTTTAACAATCTTTTAAGAGTTCCATAACAAATCCTTGGTTTATTCACTTTAACATTGCGCTCTGTGTATACATCTACACAAATGTATGTGCTCCTGACTGTACTTAGCTCAAAGAGATTCTGCCAACTGCAATTACATAAAGACGTTGGCTAGATGTTCTTAAGAATAACATGAGAGCCAGCTAACGGACTATGGGGGATGGAACGATCTGAAAAAGTCGAGATTTAACAATAAGCCATCCTAAATAAGGCTAGTTAAGCGGCACTGTTAAAATTACATCGCATATACAAGGTTAGTCGGAAAGGGGGTACTAAGCCGAAACGGTGTTAAAGTACCCATAATAATGGATAACTTTTGTTGTACAACTTTCCCCAAATGTCATTAGTTTAAGAGAAATAGCTGTTCAAAAATTTCATAAAAAATACGCTAAATTCTATCTATCCTCAGCTATGATCAGCTGTGTTTACATTTTAAGTCATATTTAGGGTCACGGATTAGAAGCTCCATTTTCTGAATTCGTACCAAAAGCAAGGATGAAGAATTTTTGAAAAAAACTAAATTAAAAATCATTTTGCATGGGATTTTTTTTAATCGAATTTTTAAATTTTAACACTTTCTTTAAAACAGTCATCAGTGATACATTAAGTAGCCCGCGGCTTAGTATACCCCCTTTCCGACTAACCTTGTATAAACCTATCATCTCATAATTTTCTGTCAAATAATAAATTTTATTTATATTTCTTTGCACTACATTCGTGTGTAATTTCGTAGGCATCCCGCCGTACCTTCCCGTCTGCCCGGAATAGAACCGGCGACCCGTCGCATCGAATTAGTGTGAAATGTTGAAAAACGCCTGAAGCGTACCGTAACGCACCACGGACGTTGCCAGATGCCACAGAGTAGTTACATTACAGCATTTATTTAGTTGATAGAGAAAGTACAAATACTGACAATTAGAAGGTATCGAGGAGTGCGAAAAGAGCGATTATTTGGTAAGTACATACTTCGTATTACCACAGATATTATGATAATGACATAACATCACGCCTGTATTTCCCGAAGGGTAGTGCAGAGGTGTATAGTAGCTCATTTCGCCGTTGTGTTTAAAACCCATGTAATAGAGGGCGAGCCTATAGCCGTCAGCCGGGTACAAATCCAAACTCTGGGCTGCTACTAAGGAATTCCACACAGAAAAACCCAATAACACTGCCCTACCTGGGGATCGAACCCAGGTCCTCACGATCAGCAGTCGCACTTGTCACCACTAGACCAACGAGGCGATATTATAATATACTTAGGATATTACCTATTTAATACAGTTTTAGAGATAATTAAGGAACCTTTCATTCTTTTACTCATAAAACATAATATAAAATGTATAAAAACATTAGATAACTCTTCATCATATTGGGGCCAGATACCTACATAGAATCCAAACAGATTTTTTGTGAATATAGAGACTGAAGGGAGATTAAATGTTGACGATCCTTGGTTAGAATATTTTAAAAAGATGGAAAGAGTTTACCTTAATGTAATGGGTAGCAAACAGATAATGGCATTGAAGGAAGGCTTAATAATGGTTAGAAATTATCTGCCAGACGGTTCTGGACTCTATTTCTCAAGACTTACCAATAACTATAAAGTCCAGTGCAGTTTCATGTAAGTAAGTAGGTACTTACAGACGAGATACGATCACATTTGTATTCCTAGTTTTCCAGATAATTAGAAACAGCAACGTTTTATGAATATATTTCGAAAATAGATACCTAATAAAATTATTAATTTCATGATAGTCTACAATTTCTTTGAACCTGTTGATATGTTTACAATATGAAGACATATTTTATTGATTATTTACAAGGAATACACATTCTGAAATCAAAAAAGAAATATTAAAACTTGGATTCCTTTGAAGCAAACGTTCTATATTCAAATGCAAGCGCGCCAAGGTGTCATGGCGGCCATAATTGGGGATGACAGTTGTCGGCGGGAACGCGCGCTGTTCGGTCGCAAGACAGCTCGTTTGCGCCTGAGCATAACGAGACCGCACTAATCTCGTCTTGTTCTTCGGTAATAATATAAACCGATCAACATTAAAGAGAAACTTAATTTGATTTAAATGTTAAATGTTGCCAGTATTATCATTGTGCTGCTAGATTTTCTTGACACCGTTTTGTTTGGGCTCTTGTCAATGACTCACAATTTTCATTATTTGTACATACATACGACAATTCATTGCATCTTTACCTTCCCATTTTCTCGAAGGTGAAAAGGGACCTGTCCTAAAATAAGGCGTATTTCGTTTACAATAGCGGTATCATTTTGATTTTTAGCAATCCAGATCTAGTTGATTACAAATATCTTAGCTAAGGTAACATAGGTACCTTTATTTCAGTGTTTTGAAACTACAGAATCCATTACGCATTATTTGTTTTTTAGTTCCCAAAAGACTAGATTGAACATCTAGGCATTGTTGAGAACACAGAATATTAGAAAGAGGTCGTGGTTGAGAAGCAGTCTGGCGTAAATTTTAGTGCATGTGCAAGATATTATAGGGAGTAGGTTAGTTCAAAAAATATACATTACTTAATAAATAACAAATCCTTTTAATATCAATATACTAAAACTATGCAAAACTGCTTTTTTCCCAACAATCGTTAACATTCGCTGTCCCCATACAATATGAGATGAATACATTATCCACAATCTGGGGACGTTTTAGTTCGACTATTGTATAGCAAACATGTAATATTAATCTATGGAACTATTTCACTATTACCATAGGCGTTCTGCTAGTATCTGGTAGGATCCTTCCTACCTTCATCATCATCATCATCAGCCTATAATGTTCCCACTGCTGGGACACAGGCCGCATCTCTGTGAGAGGGAATGGGCCGTAATCCACCATGTGGGCCCAGTGCGGGTTGGTAGATGTTACATGTTTTCGAATTTTTGGTACTAGGACATGCCGGTTTGCTCACGATGTTTTCCTTCACCGTTTTGAGAGCAGTGGTGATGAAATAAATTACACAAAGTAATGCGCCTGGCTGGGTTCGAACCCACGACATACAACTCGTAAGTCGGGGCCGTTACCACTGGGCCACCACTGTTCTCCTACCTTCCTCCTTCTTACCTTAATCTACTGCAATACACAGACAGCAGTTTCAAATGAAATTTTAACTGAGCAGAAAAGTTTAGTTTCGCTATATTTTGTCTCGCATCAGTTAAAGTCAGTTCATAATAAAGATTAAACACAAATGATAATAAATCATACCAGACGTGAATTTCTGGAAGCGAGAGTAAAAACGCAATAATAATTAATTTTACCACAGTGTGGTCTAACCTGACGTGTACGTGTTCATTTAGAAGGGATGGCGACTCAATAACCCGTGAACATAACCATTTGTCACCACATCATCCGGTATGGTGGCCATGTATTCCGATGTTGGGAGGATATCGAAAAAAGTGGGACCTCCCTTAAAGTTATGCCTGATAAATTAGTTGATATTTTTTTCAATTATCGTATTCTCAGTATTTTTGTCATTTTCATTGGCCGCTTAAATATGGAAATCACTTTAATTCAAAAGTTCTGATTTGATAAATAAGTAGTTAGTAAGTAGACCTAATTTCTAAATTGCCACTGTAATAGATTTTATGACCAAATTCATTACTTAATTAATATAAAACTTAAGCTCTTCGTCCCAAACTTCATCAAAATATGGCAAGTGCCATGTGCGCGCGCATGACAATTACCTCAAATCAGTGGAGTCATTACTCACGTCGCATCCACGCAACAGTTGGTCCCAACGATTAATTAACGATACAATTTTAGCGCTTACACGAAAAATACTAAAACAATTAAACGTTGAACACAAATAGCAACGGGTAATTGATGATGGATAGCCGCTCCGATTTGAACGCAAGACTAAGCTTCGCTAAAAAAACTGAAAGAGTTTTAACTATTTTAAGCATGTGAATTATGTTGTATTGTGTATTGGGTGTTTTAACAGTGACGTCGTTTGCTTGTATATTTTGTTAATAGTTCTAAAGAAAAAGGCAAGCTTATTCAGTCTTAACTTAAGAAATAAGTACTTGTAGTCCTGCAGTGAACGTTGCACGAAATGCAAATTCATGGTTAATTATAACATTTTTATCCTGAAGCAAACGAATTTACTATTTTTTCCACCCGTCCCTTAACTAAAATGAAACCTTTCCGATCAACATTGGCTAAAGTAAAACTTGACTACACCCATAGTTTCATAAATTAATGAATGTTGTAAAACCAAAACAAACATATTCTATTTCGTTTTTTTAATTCAGATTCAACATACCATAAACGGCATTTGTAAACTTAAAAATGTTTGACATAATGACAATTTATCACCGAAACATAATTATCGGTTTTGGCCCATCGCCGACCACTCTTGTGTTGACGTGTTTGCTAAATTAATGGGCTTCGACGCTAACGAGTCGTGCGATTCGCGGCGCAAGCGCATCCGGAAGGATGCCACCACGGAGGTAGGCGCCATTGAAAAAAATAAATATTCTAATTTCGTGGTTGGTATGTACAATTTATAAAATACGATAGTTTTTTTTAATATTTGATGATTTGAGATTTGTTGTGTAACCCGAAAATTAACTTTAGGGCCACGCAACACAGCTAACTCCTAGACCTTGATCTGGCGTTTAAAAGGTCGAAAGACTTAACTATAATGTAAGCTAGCTGTTGTGACTTATGAATTTGTTACTTAGTATTTGAATAATTCAAAAGTAAGTTGAAAAAATATTATTCCAGTGATTGGAAAGAGCGCTATTTAAATCATCAGTCAGCTGTTGACATTTAAGCATAAATATGTTCGATATAATCATCTTCAGACATTGCTATCTCGTGAATATCCTTAATGATAGTATAAGATATTCATAGAAAAAAAATGGGCCGAGTATTCAGCCTTGTGGAACCCCTCTTGTGGTTCTTGATAAATTAAGGTCAGATTCCAGTTTACAGTCACGTGATAGTTTTATCACTTATTTGTATAAATATTGAGCATAAAACAAGGAAAATGATGTTGTTTACAATAATTCCAAATGATCAAATGTGCCAACGTTATACAAAATTTGATTTTTTGCAATGTTTATGAATATGATATGACTCAATCACACATGTAACTCTTGACTCTGACCCATATGACAGAGAAAATTTGTATGTTAATTACAGAAACGGCTGGCATTTAGTTCATCGAAGATTATACTTATTCTACACAAAATACTGCTACAAACGCAATAAGTACCTGTAATTTTTCATGTAAATGCGTTGGTGTATTTTACATCTTGCCTAGCAGTACAAGCACGATTTTTTTATACATTCCCATAAGTAGTTGCTTTAGCTGTCACAATATATTAAGTCATCGGTGCCGAATAGCTCGTAAACTTACAAATAATTTTCAAGATAAAAATAATAAATAATCAGATATTTCCTCAGGAAATTTGTAATTTGTGCCCGTTACTATAATTTTAATTAGAAACATTCGTACAGAAATAGTTGGTTCTTTGACGGCTTTTAACTTTTTTACGTCGATAATGTCGTTAAACTTTGACACTTTTTTACAGACACACTTTTATCATTTTTTTTACCGTAGCGTTTAAGTGCCTGTCAGTGTTAGCTTTTCGTAGAGATTTGGCGTTATCGTTTGTTCGACGCCGATTTCACTCTCTGGGGGTTTTAAGTCATCCTCGTTATTGACATGCCCTTTTTGGCAACTCCTGTTCAGTTTTTTGTTGCGGTTAGATAAAAACGTAGCGACAAAAAAATTTTACTAAAAATATGCTAATAAAATCAGTTGGTTAATTTCTACGTCATCTTTCTAAAGAATTGCACTGCCAATCTATCAGACTTTCGTAAATTTACGTCGCAGTCTCTATAATTATAATTCATGGTTTATGACCTTAGCTTGTTGTGAACAAATTTCTTGAAACAAAATGGACCATAGCAACAAAATCAGTTGTATGCAGAAAAGGAACAATTGTATTAGGGCACAATTCGAAAAACAGCATCCTAGTAATCCAATACATTCGGAATGTTCCGTCGAATTTCCGCGAAACTTTGTAAATAGCCGACCACCGCCGCGCCCGCCGGTGGCGATATCGTGGGGTATCGGTTTCATACTCCTGCGCATCGCAGTCGGCGTTACAGCTGTCAACAGTCGCGTCACCAGACCATGACCTGTCAAGGTTTAGGGATCGGTTTCATCTTTGTATTATAGGTCAGTTCTTAATGCCCATCTCTATGTAGGTATGATAATGGTGAATACAGTATCATGTAAACGACACGTTTGACGCAGTGGCCGAGCGATTGGCTTCTGCGCTACGGGTTGCGGGTTCAATTACTGCACGGGACAGATATAAGTATAGCCTACTGATAGTTATTTCGGTTCTAGATGTTTGTGCATGTAAACGCATCCATGATACGGGAGAAATTCTAGAGTGGGAGAACGTTTTTTAAATATACTTTGTGTAAAAAAGCAGGCAAAATATAAAATGATGCCAAACATGTAGATGCTTTTAATACGAAAAAAAAAACTATACCGACATACAGAGAAGACTCACCATAAGGGTTTATTTTATACTCCCTCAATACAGAACTCTACAACAGCAATAACTGCCATCTCAAGCGATTTACTTTGCTATCAAAACAGCAACTTATTGCCGACTTCAGCACTTATTCATTCTTGTAGTTAAAACCTAATAAATCTGATTAAATCAGCGCCCGTTGCGTTTAAATCTCAACAATTTCAAAGAGTCGAAATTTGTCCTGACAAAATTTACTGCGACAGTGTACGCGCGGCGCGGGCGCATGATTCGTCGAGATCAAAGCTTTAGACGCACCGTCATGTGTTCCCGACAACATGTAGGTCGCCGAAACCCCTCGGGAGCACTTACAAAAAGTCAGCTTGTATGTTTTGTAAATAATATCTTATTGGTCTTTGGGTTTCTTTTGCTGTACCCAGCTCATCACGGCGACGATGACGCCACGACGCGATACCAACGTTTTTGTGCAGTTTTTATTCAGTAGCTAGTAATTTGATAAGCACATTTGAATCAACTGAACTTTTTTTCAAATTCAAAGCTTTTTTCATGAAACTGCACAATATTTCACACTCTTACAGAAAGTCAATAATTTTGTGGCAGTGCTACTTTGTTTACCATTTGTGCATTAGTTATAGGTAAAATATAATTTCGTGCTATAGATTGTTTATGGAGCGTTATTGGTTAAAATTGAGACTCTTGTATCTTTACCAACAATGAAGCAATGCGTAATAGACCCTCCTATACCTATGGAAGTAGCCATCACAGGTAAAACAAGTTTACGAGTCTATCGAAATGCCCAGTTTGGCAATAAAGAATGCTACTATTGGTAAGCTTAACTATTCGTTTATGTTTATAAAACCGGGCATAAGTTTCTACTCAAATAAAATACATCTTGGGTTGTTTTGTATAAAAGTGTGTATTAACATAATTATCATATTGTCATTATTAAGAGTTAGACCGTGTTCACCGAGTTCAATCCCATGCGCCTGGGCAGTTGTAATGTCTATTGATACGAAGCCAGTCCTTTTCGGTAACGTACACACGCTGGCCCATGTCACCGCTGTAGCGCTGTAAAAAGAAGAACAGTTACTTTTAAATATCCATTTATATTGGAGATGTGATTCTATAGCGAAAACTGAAATGAATCTATAAGTCATAGAGAAAAGTGTTCAATGGAGAGATTTTGTGTAAATTCGCCCTGTTTTAACGGTGCTATCTAATACTAGAAAGAGATTAGTACGTTATTTACGTAATCTTATTAAGTACCAAAAGTGAAAGTGGAAAAACAAGTGAGTGAGTTGAAAGTGGCCAAAAAGATACTTAGTTAAGTTTGAAATTCAAATATAACAGATAGAATCCAGGATAAAAAAAAACATAGAATTCGCAATTACAAACCCTCAAAGGTTCAATTGTTGGTGATCCGTTGCCGGTAAATGAATAAGGCCCGTAGTGTAAACAGCTCACGTAGTCGTATTCTATGTCCAAGTTGTCCACATTAGAAGATCCGTATATAACAAAATTGTGTTCACTGCCTGAAAATTACAAAGAAAATTTTCCTACATTATCGAACAAGCGAAAAAGTGTGTCCATATTGTAGATGCAATCGTGGTCGGAAAAATACTTGCTGGAATCAGCAACGTTTACGATGAAATTATCAACGTCGCTGACGTTTTAATTTCGTGAGAGACGAGTTATTCAACCCCTTAATTTCTAATTTACGAAGATGACGTGTGGTTATGAGCTTAATTTGAGGACGTAATAGCTCTGACTTACCTGATGCAATGTTTTCATCATGGATCTTGACATACTGGTCTCTATCGTAGGTCGCGTGCATATGAAGGAAGCCGAGGATGTGCATCCACTCGTGCACAATGGTGGCGTGTCGGAAGCAACCGGTGCCGACGGTGTCCCGGGCTAAATTCATGGTGTGGGCCCCGCGAGAAATCCTGTGGCCTATGTGCGCGTAACATCCGCTGGATTCACCCTGGAGAAGTGAGTCAATTATTTATTTGAGTTAGTAGTATAAATATGGAAGAAAAGGTGAAGTAACAACTAAAACGTAATGATGGACTAGAATCGTAAACCTTGGTGAACGATGGGGGCTTCTTTTTAATAAAGTAAGCCCGCCGCACATTCCCAAACACTGCCACTAGTGTAAGGTAAGCCAGGATCTACAATGGTAACCAACCAGAAAAACGTCGGTCCAATAGACCTCGGCGTGACCCGGGGAAATGATTGAAACCGTCACGTTATTTAATCAGAAATAGGACGTTAGCATACTTTCAGAGGCAAATTATAATAATTCACTTGTATTAGTAAATGGTAAAGATCAAAAATGTTGATAATAGAAAACATTTCATAAAAATCCAGAATCATTAAAAACAATATTTATTATGATCAAAATATTCGGAGACAATAATTTATTAATGCATATTAACGCTAAACTGATTTATATTGATAGGATTTCGTAATTAATTCCATCGGATCACGATCAACTCATATCACTCAATACATAAGCTTGTTTATATCTTATTTAAGCTTGTATTACTTATATTATTGGCAGATTATGTTCTTTTATTTAAATCCCGATAGTATTTATCAACAATTAAAGGATTCTTTAAGAATAATATTAAATTCATCCATACTTACAGTAAGTTTTACATAAACACTGTCCGAAGGTTCGCGATACCGGAACTTGACGCAGGTCTGAGCTTCGATGTCCCTAACGGCTTCCCAAATAGCTGCTTTCTGGAGATCATCTGCAAACATTAAGAGTTAATTAGTATTTCTTGCTCTTAATAAGACTATCTGAATGACAACGTCATAATCGCTAACAACTATTGTTTCAATTTATTTTAACATCAATGGAGGCGAATCCAATGATATTTTACAATCATTGGATTCGGCTCGCTAAACATTCGCGTTATTTAATAAAGTCTTGTTTTTAATCCTAGCTGCTCCGTACGCGAATCAGTCAACATTTGACTGATATCGCATGGATTTAAAAATCTCATAGGAACGCATGATAGTTAATTTCATTGTTGCAGTATAAGTGTCATTCTAGAACTTTCGGTTTCAGAACTAGACTTAGAATATCAGAGGTAGGTACACTACATTATGGCATTAAGGCGTAGAGGCGTTAGCCTCATTATCAAATCATAGTCATTATCTTTAATTGCAGCCATAAATATGCCAATTTAATCTACGTTGTTTCATTTTTGCTTGTTACCGCGATGATAATGATCACAGATGATTGTTTTCGATAAGGTTTTCATTGATAAATTAAATTAGTTTAGTGACCTATTTTTATGGTTACAATAATAATTATCTTTTGTTATTCTTGATCTTGAACCAGGTTATTTGTAAGAACTTTTGACTTAAGACTTCCTTATTGATAAATGTTAAAGTCCTTTTTAACTTTATAATAATATAAATACGAGCTATAAGATAAAACATTATAGTCAACGATCATAATTGATGTCAAACTAAGCAATAATTAATATTATGACATGTGTGTGCAACATAATCAGGTAAAATCGATTAAAAGAATCTAATTATTTCATGTGGTAAATGGTAAAATAGGCTGTGCTGTAAATTATTTTATATGAATAAACTTTTTTTGTTATTCATAGACAACATCTTTATCTTATTGTCAACGATATTTATTAGGCCATAAACAAAATGTGATGATGATTAACTTTTAAAGTAAAGGGAAAAGGTACTCTGACGCAAATTAATCACAATTCGAACAGCAATAAAATGATTCGACAATGATAATAATTATGATGACATTTAACTACATTATGCTATGCTTCATCATCATCACTAGCCTATCGTTATCCATTCTTGAACATAGGTCTTCTTCCAAAACTGCAAGGGTCTCTAAGGGGTCTATGGAAATCTTTATATGCCACTGATTTGTATCCTACTTTCTACTTAGTGTACGATTTAAACCTGATGCTCTCCGACGCGCTTCATCAAATTTAAATCGCACACTAAGTAGAAAGTAAAGGAATAAAGCAAATTGGGATGTATCAAAAAATATTAAAGTTCATATTTGGACGGTGCTTTAGCGGTCCATACGTTAAAACTTACTAAATTCGCCGTCACCGAACTCGAAGACAACGGTATTTTCAGGCCAAACGGTGATAGAAGATGTGGTGTAAGCGTTCCGACCTACAGCATACTCCTGCAGCATCGTCTCATAGTCCCCATCGTCCAGGACTATGTCACCCTGGAACCTACCACTCACTTCCTCGTCATTGGCAAGCGGAAAAGCCTTCTTTCTCGCTTGGAATCGCTCGCCATTTCCGTTGCCTGCGAAAGTTGAAATTGTATTTTATAACTCGTTTACTACACCGTCTGTATGAAGAAAAGGCACGTTTATTTCAGATCTAAATTCAATCAACGAATAAAATACTTCTGTATGACCTTTACTACCTTGTAATACCTATTCAATTTCGGTAGGGATAAAATGTTTTGGTTCAGTGAGTGGGATTTGCTTTAATAGATTGAATTATTTGCTTCCGTTAATTTCCGGTATTTTTAAGAAGATGATCAATTTCACCATCAACAGTAAATGACGTCTATTATATTTTTATTAACATTAAAGATATTTGTTTGGATAAGTGATTATCCAAAAATATTTCGTATTCCACACTTACCATTCCGGATTCCCTCCAAAAACTGTCTGAAAGCTTCGATCTCCTTCCTTCCCCTCATCACCGCAGGGCCAGCGGCAACCAGACCCAACACTGCAAATATCACCAACGTACGCAACATTTTGATTCCTGTCTGTAGCACTAGTGCATAAACGACTCCTGCTAGTTAGCTTTATATTCAAACAATTATCAGCAACTATATAGATAAAATCAGTATCAGCTAATAACTTAAATATTATTTGGTGATTCGGATTTTTAACTGCAATAGAATCTATTGTTTTGTGCTATTTATTATACCTAAGCTGTAATTCATTTCGTTGTTTTACAACTTCGCAATAATTGTGAAATTATATTCCATCAGATATTGATTTTTGTCATTTGTCTGCAAGTTTGATATCAAACGCATATTTATAATCACGTACAATGAAACGCTCCCAAACTAACAATTCTACCTAACGATATTATGTTTTTTTTTTCTTTCTACCCACAAGTGTCGTTGATATCCGACACACATTCGCCCCCGGCCCTTCATCCACGACTAACAAGATTAATGCATCGTTTTTACTAATTTTCGGTAGAAAGTGTATCAAAACCGCTTGAACTTTTGTTAACCCACTGTGTGTCAACTATCGAAGCTAAAAGCTAGGTAAACTGTTCGCCATAGCGCCGTGAAGTGTGTTTGATGATCGTGAGACTGCTGTTCTGCTGGCTGCCGAGGATCACACAATCGAATCAGGTTAGTGCTCCCTTTTACAGCGGATTCTGCCTATCTTACGTAACGTTAACGTAAGTGAATTTTGAGTCGGACATACTTTTTCGCACATACTATTTAAAACTTTATTAATTCTATGTATCATACAAATTGTGCATGTCGCAAAAAAAATAACCAAAATGTTATAGGACAGTGGTATTTTCGCTTACGATATTATGCGTCAAACAGGGCCGCTGTAAGCGGGCGTGCAACGCGTGCACCGCACGCGGGCGGCACACCCAGGGGGCGGCAAATCGAGCGACTCATCTAATTGGGACCAATTTCTTTCGGTTTTGTGTCACTCTAGATACAGGAGTAACCGAAAGACAGAGGGGAGCGTCTAAAAAAAAAGCTCGTCCAAGTATCGCTTGGGAATTCATCTTTTTCATTCGGTATTGCACGCGGGCGACAATACAGCTAGTGGCAGCCTGGGCGGCATAATCGGTATTGCACGCGGGTGACGAAATAGCTAGCGACGGGCCTGGCGTCAAACGTTCGTGCTAGGCCTACAGTTAAGCCTGTTTAAAAGTGAATAATTCGTAAAAAGCTGGATGGATTTGGACACACTTGCACATACACTTATTCGCGTGCGTAAGCGTCCTCAATATGTGTCAGCGTTCTTAAAGTTTAAAGGACAGCTAACTTGTACGCATTTTAACTACGCTTGATGGCGAAAGGATGCGTACGTATCTTTATACAAATTGGCTATTTTCTATATGAGTAAAATGCAAATTGATGTGTGTTTAATGCCTCTATTCTCCTGTCCCTACACTGTTGTAGGCTTGCATTCGTAAATTTGCTTGCCCTGGAATCTCAACTTTACGTGTAGTTTGGGTACCCGCGACACGGATTCAGTTTATCCAATTCTAGAATGATGTTTAGAGTAAAAAAAAGTATGTAAATTGCCGTTTCCGATGATGCATTTGCAACTGATTACATGTTTTGATAGAGATATTATTTTATCCATCACCTGTTTATTTATTTGGTTTATAATCTGATTTCTTCTCAGAATATTAGGGTTGTCAAGAGTTATAAATAGTAATTAGTTTATTGTGTGTTTTTATAATATTAGTCACCGGGAAATGTCATTGCTCTGTATTTTTGTTTGTCGTTATTTTGATTTAAATATAAATTTTATCACCAAATCATGATTAAGATCGAACTATGTCAATATTTTTACTTTTATGTTCAAAGTGTCATTGTGTCATTGGATAATTATCACCCATTAGAGATATTATCATTAAAGGCGGGTGCATCGAGGTTACTTGTCCAGTAGCACCAAATTACACTATAATTCCAGCTTTGACTATGGTTGGCGTAATGTCACACAAAGAATGTAAATCCTTATGACATCTAGGTCTATGAACTATGTATCAGAATGCTTTAATAATGGTGCCTCTTATACCACCGCACGTCTTTATTATCCCCTATTTCTAGAAATAAGGTGGGACAAGACGAGCACGTGAAAAGATTTTTTAAAGGTGTCTTCAAAAGTTGGCTATCATTTCCTAAATATAGTACGCCATGGAATCTTAATGTTGTGGTCAAATTATCTAGCAGACATGTATCATAACGATCTGTAACTGATCATGTGACCAAAAAGCTTGTCGTTCTACTAGCTTTGGCTACTGGACAAAGGTGTATGACGCTATCGCTTATTAGAATTCCTAATATTCGGTTTCTGACATACTCGTAGGTAGTAACAAAAAAAAACTTGTTACGCGGACGGAACCGGAAAGGCACAGCTAGTACTGTATAGAAATAAAACAAGTTATTAGAAATATTTCATCTGTAGTCAAAAACTAAATCATAAATTGACAGGTTTATTTTTATAGAAAACAAATTTTCTTGAGCGCAAATTATTTAAATAAATAATTGTTTTTTTTGACTGCTTATCAGTCCAGTTGTGTACATTGTTCAGATTATTCTAGAGGCGCATGCTCAACGACAGATACGGTGTCTTGAGGTATATCTTCAACCACAGCATCCTCTTCAAGAACATCGTTCTCTAGAGGCATCACTTCTTCAGATAAATGTATCCTTTTAGACAGCTCTTCAGTGTTCACTGGGGCGCTCCATGCTCCAGGGCAGTTGTAGTGTCTGCTGACCCTAAGGTAGTCAGAGTCGGTCACGAACTCTTCCTGGCCCATGAGGCCGTGGTCGTTCTGGAAAATTTATACGATTTTAGAATTTTTAGAACATAATAAAAAAATCAGGTCTTGATTAGAAATAACTGTAGACTGTATCTATAGCCAACGCATTTTTTCCTCTTCTAGGCGTTTGTAGGTGTGAGATTTGTGCATGTAGCACCGCCAAACACTGCCCACGTTCACGACACAGCGACTTTTTCACTCATGTACCTGTTGCCCACGTGTCAGGGTACCTACTTAATACAATACGAGCGGCGAGTGTGCAGCAAGACAATGTTTTTTTTTCTCCTATAGGTAGTGTGTATCTTTAAATTATTAAGTAGATACCCTTACTATATTGTGATGCGAATTTTCATACCTAACTAATGAGTTTGAAGTGACTCCTAAAAATCGCCATTGTCTAGCACTATATGTACTGCAAAGACAGAGGTATTTTTATATCGGTTACTTAACTTACCCAGATTGGCAACATGGTCGGGTGGCCGTTGACGCTGGCGCTGTATCTGTCATAATGCATGGTGCTGGCATATTCATAGGGGAGTCCCATGTAGTCGACGAGGTTTGTTCCAAACTTGTCGAAGTTGTGTTCCGTGCCTGCGAAAAATAATAACAAATGTAGTTTTGCATACATAATGTAACCCAGTGGTCGTTGAGTCAGTTAAGACCCTGCCCGCCTTCAAACACTTGAGAGGCGACAAATTATTATCACAGGAAAGTTCCTTCGAAAGTTCTATTAAAAACTTTCTCGAATATTTATGATTGAGTAAATGCTAATAAAATTGTCATAAATACACAAAGATCATTGGGTACCTACAGTTAATATGAGTCTATCACCCATATTCTAAGACGTTCCTCCAAAACTTACTCAACTCGACTCCACCTCGACTCAGCCTTTAGTTGACATAAACGTCCTCGACTCGAAATTTTTCCTCAGTCGAGGTAAAGAATCGTCTGTCAAACTCAAGGTACCTCAGAACCTACCTTAAGGAAGGAAGTGTCAAAGTTCATATGTAACAAAAAATAATTTTGAAGACTTTATCGAGTATGCTTACGATAATCTTTACAACTATTTATCGCGGCGTTATTTGCGTGATGCGGTTAATTCGTATGACGTAATGACTCCGTCGAGGAACCTCAAAGTTCACTCGAAATTGCGACGAAGAATACAATTTTGAAGGTGTTTTCGAGGCCGTTCTGAGTCGAGTAAGTTTTGGAGGAACGTCTTAGAATATGGGTGTATGACTGTCCTAAAAATTATCAGTTTAAAACAATCCGCCAGATTACACCTAGTCAAATACTTTAATCTACATTAATATGTATGACATAATTCTATAATACTTTTGTTGTCTGCGGCATTCCTGTAAAGTCTTTGAAGTTATTCCAATCGCGTTTAATACATGTTAATCCTACGTTATCCTCAAAATATGTAAGTACATTGCTTTATACAATAATGTAGTCAGTTCGTCACTGGTTGTAAATTTCCAAAGATTGATTTATTAATCATACCATTTACATCACGGTTCACAAGTTTTGATTCTTACTAAATAGTTAATCATCAGCCAAAAAGGTAGACACAAGTCTGTCGTGAGTGTGATAATAGGAAATTTTCAGAGGATAATACTTCTCCACAGCTGGACAAAGAACTTTTCCCTAATAAAAGAAGCGTTCCCATAGCATAAGAATTATAACTAAATCTTATCGCACTGATGGCGCTGCTACCTTTGATCGACCGTCAATATCTATCTTTTTAGGCTGTTACATTACAAAGTCATCCCGTCAGGTCGTTACCCTGTCTCTTAGTAGCTGATAGTGCAACACATACGACTCACGTTGACGTTTCGGAAAACTAGATTTTGTGTGCTTACGCAGCCCAATTCGCAGAGGCCACAATAATTTTGCATTGTTCATGGCACGGATATCAAAGATAGGGTGACTTTGGCTGGTGTTCACCAACATTGATTCTCAGGTTAAACAACTGTTAACTCGCAAAATCGACTAGAATCTTTGAGTAACGCGGTCACTCCGAGGCGTCGCGTCGGTGGCCGCACGTTGTTCTAAGACTGGAATTTTAGGTGAACGGTTGTTTAAGCAGAGAATTAATGTTGTTTAACACTAGCCTAAGAAGGCTAACAACACTCTTCCGAACCGATTAACAGTCAAGACAGTAATAGAGAAATATGAAACATTCATTATAATTACCTGGTCTGATGTTCTGCCACAAAATACGGACGTAGTTGTCCCTGTTGTAGGTGGACTGCATGTGCATGAAGCCAACGATATGGAGCCATTCATGGATGATGATGGTGTGTGCGAAGCAGCCGTGGCCGGGGGTGTCGAGAGCAAGATTCAGAGTGCGCACGCCGAAGCTCTCGTAGCCCAGGCTCGCGTAGCAACCGTCAGGCCTGCCCTGGAAATTGAAAGTGGTTTTTAAAGAGACGGCTATTCGAGTAGAATATTGTTACCGTATCAACAAACCCTGGCACTTTGACTACAATGTAGACCAAGAGTATAGGTGAAGTAATCTTCAATCTGAGAAATATTGAGGGCCGTTTTGTTGAAAGCGTTAAAGGAAAATATTTTAAAATGGTTTTAAAACATGGCAGTTATTGAAGGTAAGGCAATAATATCTATACTATCTACACTAATAATATGTTTAAATGTGTAAGAAATATACAGAAGATAGAAGACAGTAGGCCAGTACCATAAATGATGTGACGTCAGTAACGTTAATGTGAGTGAATTTTGAATCGGAAATACTCGTTTCGACATACTATTTAATTAAATTGAAGATTTAATTCAAATCTATGTGCGACACGAATTGTGTAGGTCACAAAAAAATATACAAAATGTCATAGGACAGTTGTATTTTAGATTCAAAATTCGCTTACATTAGCGATACGTTTACGATACTATTTTGGCGGCACCTATCGCGCCACATGCGAACTATCCTGCATCGCGGTATCGAAGTTTGACACGCAGGTTCCCAACATTAACCGTTGGGCAGTGGCCCGCCAGGCACAAGACTCCGCCTGGTTGGAGGATCCTCCCTTTTCGTTTGAGGAACACGATACCTCGTTCCTCCACACTATACGTTAAATGTTCGTGCTAGGCCCACAGGGGTCAATGTAATGTAATGGAACTGAACAAATTACGCACCTAGTTCCATATCTAATCGTTTTACAGCAAACATAACTAAATCATAATCATAAAACTGTAAAATGAATGAGGATATTGCGGTTTTGCCTTTAGTAAATAAAACCATATTAGAACAAAAAACAATAAGAGATTGACGACACGTTTGGTGCAGTGGCTGAGCAATTGGCTTCTGCGTTACGGGTTGTAGACTCGATTTCCGCACGGAACAAATATTTGTATGGCCTACAAATAGTTGTTCCGGGTCTGGGCGTTTGTGCGTGTTAAGATTTGTGTCTGTAAACGCACCCACGATACTGAAGAAACAGTGTGGAGCAACGAAAATAATTATATATCTTTGAAATTTTTTATTTAGATGATTGCGATCATCGAATATTATGTCGTTTTTGTAAACAATTATTTCTCAAAGAATGTTTATTGAAGGTGCATTAAATGCAAACAGTTCCCATCATAACAAATTCCATAAAATTGATTATAATTAATGATCGTACTATCTGCGTGGTTAAGCTGCGCTTGTCACGGTTAGCCCGTAGATGGGTGTCGGTTCGTTACACGTCGGAGAGCTCATTGACGTCGGTCCTGGGTATCATAAAAATATCTACGGCAGTTGTTACGGATAGTCAGACAGAAGCCCGAAAGTCTGACAACCGGTCTAATCTAAGTATCGACATTGCCCAATAGTTACTGGTTGCCCAGTTGGGTTTGCGGATGTCTGATGGCAGTTACTCCGTGTAAAATGGTTGGCGGACTACATACAGCATCGAAATCTTTTTGGAGCCTCCTCAAGTTTGAAAGTTTTCTCACGATGTTTTTCCTTCACCGTTAACGTAGGTGATAATTAAATTCTGATCCGCACATGAATTCGAAAAATCAGTATGGGCTACTGTTACATTCAGACCCTCCTGCATGGAGGCTGTCACTGCTTATATCGTGGTTATATTTGTAAATAAACTTACAGTGATCCAGACGAAGGTCCTGTCCCTCCATACCCTGCGACGGAACCTGATGCAGGTCCTGTCGGAGATTGCCTTCATCGCAGCGTAAATGGCATTCTCTTGAGCAGCAGCTAAAATAACACAGGAAATCATGGTCAGAGAGTGAGTTTGGATTTTGGATACGTGAGAGGCGTTAAAGTCTGAGCAGAGGCCTTCGGAGGTTTTATTCCTGAAAATGATAAAAGACTGCTAGGAGCTTGGTAGCACTCAGTCGCCTTTTATGGAACAGTATAGCATAAATAGCTCGTTCTGTCCCTTTGCTGGGCATCAACCTTTTCTCAGAATAAGAAGAGTTTAGGCCTTAGTCCACCAGCACCGGCCTGGTGGATTGGTGGACTACAAATACTATCGAGAACTCTTTATCTTGGCGTCCTCTCTGTTTTGCAGGTTTCCGCACAAAATGTACGTATACTGTCAAATGTATGAAATTCACATGTCTCATTCACATTTTGACAGGTCCACTTGAGATGCTGCTCCCAGGTCTTAAATACAGGCGTCAGTTATTGTAACTCTACTAAATACTTGGACAGAGTGACCTCATTATGTTATATGTACTTGTTTAAATAAATAACTTACTAAATACATTGCTGAATTCGTAGACGATAGTATTGTCGGGCCACCTGCTGTTCGGCACAATGTACGCATTCCTGCCTTGAGAGTACTGCTGAAGAATGAGTTCCGCCTGCTCATCGTTCAGCAGGATGTCTCCCTGGAGCTTGCCGCTGTTCTCCCACGCCGAAGCCTTGGGGTTGGCGAGCATGCGGGATTCTAGGCGGATTCCATCGTCTGGTGACAAGATATCAGTTCAGATGCATATCAAAATAAGTGAGTACCTATACATTCTAAACAATTAAAGCATAAATAATGGAATGCAATATTTTTGCAAATTAAGGGTTGTGCACTGCATCCGATCCGAAATTCACCGATTTACAGCCATGTTTACTCGGACCGAATATTCCCAGATTCGGATTCGGAACACTGCACAAGACTTCAACTATTAATAAACAGCTCTCATTTGAGAGATCCCTCTTAAATGTAGTTTTAAGATCACTTGAGACGTACTATTTAAAAAAATAAATGTCAAATGTACGGAATTCTATTATTATGGTAGCTGCTGTTGGAAGATCTCTCAAATGCGAGATTTCATTAATAGAGGCCTAGGACCGAAATAAAAATATATTTTCCGACTCGCTTAGACTATAGGGTATCCGATTGATGTGTGTGATGATTAAAATAAAAAAACTTTATTAAAAAAAAAAGCTTCTACATTGAAATGACTTGTTCCTCTTCCTGCCCTGGTCCCAAGTTACTTGGAGTCGGTGCAATATGTTTTCCTCTTCCATTCTTCCCTGTCAGCCGTCTTATTATCATTTACTCCCTTGTCTTTCATATCCTCCCTCACACAATCCATCCATATTTTGTGAAATGACTAAAGTGATTAATTGATTATCATCAAACATAGCTATGAACCATCCCGATTAAACCAGTACCGCATTAAATTCGTTTCATCCGTTTGGGAGCAACGAAGCCACAGAAAGACACAGGGTTGTAAACATCCTCATCCTCCCTCTTTTTGCGTCGGGAGTTAAAAAAGCCAACTGCGATTTTCCGGGGTCGGCCACTACGCCAGAAAAAATATTATTGACTTATTATTTTAGATTTCTGTTAGATTCCCAAGGAGGGTTGATGTCAGGCAGGCGGCCGGTCATAAAACATCAAGCTAAAACCTCTAACAACATGGATTTACGACATACATTCTGTGCCGACCCCACCTAGTGTGGGATAAGGGCAGGGAGATGATGATTTAGATTTCTGTAGCGGCAACTAAGAATTTCATAAATTCATAAAAGTCCAACCCCAAAATCGATGCCAGGTCCATTATCACCGCAGAAACTGTGCTTGCGACCAATGTCTATATTATTTTTGTTAAATATATTAGTAACACCTGATTTAAACAAAATGATTACGGTAATTAATCATCAATGAGTAGAGGAAACATGTTGGAGATTAGTCGTTATCTTAGTATTGTTTCCTGTGTCATGATTATAATGTTTATAAAAAAATAGAGATACTTAATTAGTACCTACACGTGATATCACCGCGATGATAGTGTTTGTCGCCCCCCGGGTGCAAAAGAAGCCGAGAACGTTTAACTAATTGAATTTGGTTTTTACCCGACTGCGCGACGCAAAGGTGTGGTAATGTGTTTATCAGCCTATGTATGTATGTATGTTTGTATGTTCCTTTGAAGCACTATACAGACCAAACGCCTGGGCCGATTTTTATGATTCACACGTCAATCGATTCCTCTTAGTCCGGCGAGTGTCACTAAAGACATGACGTTAGTGAAAATTCAATATGGCGACTACTGGAAGCCATATTGTGAAAATAAAAAAATAAAAGTCAACAAACTATGTCAAGTGGGGTATCGTTGAATAGGTATTTAATAAAAATCATTTTTAGTTATTTGAAACTAGCTAGGTACTCATAACTAAAAAGTATAAAATAAAAAAAACAAAAATCTCGACTGCGTAAAAAGTGAACCAAACTACGTACCTACATAATAAAAAAAAGTGAAAATAAAAAACAAGCACTTAGATGTCCGGTGGTCTAGAATTCTATAATATATTATTGAATGAATACTATTGAAGAAAATAAAATATATTCTAATAATGGAACATAACAACTGAACAGTCGGGCTCCATTATTCGACAGCCAATATAATTTCTCAATGGGTCCTGACTGTTCAGTTGTTGTTCCATTATTAGAATATATTTTATTTCCTTCAATAGTATTCATTCAATAATATATTATAGAATTCTAGATCACCGGACATCTAAGTGCTTGTTTTTTTCTTTTCAGTATTTTTTATTATGTACGTAGTTTGGTTCACTTTTTACGCAGTCGGGTTTTTAGATTTTTTAAATATGTTTTAATGATCTAAGAGAAGAAATGGGCGCTACTAATATAATATTTTGTAACAGTCAGAAATCTTTTCTCAATTTAACTGAACATTTACCTCGTTTCCAGCCAATAGTTTTTTAACTTTTAATCGTGGCCTGCAATTTTAATTTATAATGCTAATATCGTCAGTCAAAACTGGTGTCTGTTAATACCCACAAAAAATATGTAATTATTAATCGCATTACAAAATATGCTGTTTATTCTGTAAAAAATATGTTTGATTCAAAATAAGTTTTGACTTTTGGAATAGGTAGGTATATCCGATTCAAATCCCCCCGTTGCACGGCAAAGTAGCAAAAACACTTTTTGACTGGATAATTTTGGGTAAAAGTACTTTTAACTCAGTCAAAAACCCCTTTGACCATTCCTTTTAGTCAAAACTACATTCTTTTCTTGGTGGTAGGATCTATATGGTCCGCCTGGCTAGCTACCACCTCCATATTAAAGCTAATCAGTTTACTGTGATCCGTCGTGTGTATGTGAGAGCCAGAGGGGTATAGCGGAATCCGTCTATATCTACTTGGATTCGTGTGCTCCATTTTAGACCCTGTCTGCGCTTACCATCAGATGAGACTAGGGTCAAACACGACCAAGTCAGGAACAAAAAATTTAAATAAAAAAATTGGCTGGTTTCGCCCGCCAAAAGTAGATACTTTTGACGAGGAAAGAGAGTTCTGTGAGAAACTGTGACATAATAGAAAAACTAAACAATGACGTTACCATTATTAATAATTATTAATTATCAATTGCAATACATTAAGCAATGGGCTAATTAAATTGTAGAGCTGCGGCCACTGGAGATTAGAGATGCGACATACAAAATAGGTACCTAACCATGACTTTAGTTGCATGGCTATCAATGGCGCGTGTCTATTAGTTAATTAATCCATTACTGTTTTTTATAAGAACAACACCTTTTTATCCGCTCACACGTGAATAGACTATTAATACTGCGGTATAATGCCCGGTTAAATTTTTTTACCAACCAAAGCTATCGAACATGGTTCCATGATTTACTCACGTGCATTTAGCGCGGCGGAATTGCCAGAATATCTTCGTTCCAATCATGATCCATTCCACAGATCGATAGCCCAGAACCGTGTCGTCTATAGTCTATGGTCAGGCCATTTAATTTTTGTATATAAAAAGGTAAAACAAACTTTTGATGTTGAAATCAATGTGAAATATTCATTTTGCTTCAGAACCGTTTAAAATTACACAATTTTAATCGATTTATGGCAGATTCCTATAATTTACAGAGCGTTATTAGTTAAAATTGAGACTCTTGTATCTTTATCACTAATGAAACAAATACCTTATGTAGACCTCCCCATGTGGAAGTAGCTATCACAGGTACATTAGCTAACGCGTTTATTTATATGCCTAGCTTGGCAACATTAGTAAACAAAATGATTATATTTTGTTTATTGGGCATTAATCGTATATTTGTTTACCTTTTATACAACATTTTAATGGCCGGTTACACCATGTAACCGAAAACAGAAAGTTTCTGTGCTAATAACACCAAGCACGGATAAATAGAGCGGATTGGCTAGTAGCTCTGATACAAAAATGTAATACATAATTCAACTTCTTTACTATCTGGGGTTTGTTTGAATGCTAGCTAATAGGAAGCCATTCCAATTAATCACGTGCCGACAAATCCAATACATATTATTCGGAAAGTTCGCAGTACAGACAGACAGACAACCACACCGCAATTAAAATCAACACAAACCTGTTCTGCATTTCTCAAGGAAGGTCTTGAAAGATTCAATGTTGTCCCTGGACCTGCTGACCGATGGCCCAGCCACTGCGCAACCAATCACCGACAACAACAATAAAGCAGACCACATTTTGATCGTTAACATATTACAATAATTTCAGTCTTATATATGAAATGTATTATCTCATTATCCTTATGTATTATCTCATTATCCTTTTAATTACAAATACTCAGAATATTATTAAGATACCTAATATCTTACGTTGATAATATCAATAGTTTTGTGGAATTATTGATTTATTATTTCGATAAAAGAGCCCTCCTGATAATATTTAACCTTTTTGGTTTCACGCTATAGGCATATGAGCACTTCCCTCCACGCCACGCTAACTGTTTTCCTCCGCATGCTACAGATTTGTTGCAATGGAATAAAATAATACTATTTTTAACACCTTTCGTTTAAGGTATGTGAGAAGATGCTACAACTCTGGGGACGTTTTGACCATTGTCCTTTAATTTATAATGCTTATTTTGTCATTCTAAACTGGTGTCTTTAATACCCATAAAAATATATATGTAATTATTAATCGTATTACAAAATATATGCTGTTTATTCAGCAAAAAATAAGTTTGACTCAAAATACGTTAGAATAGTAGGTATTTCCGATTCAAATCCTCCCGTTGCACGGCAAAGTAGCAAAAACACTTTTTGACTGGATCATTTTGGGTAAAAGTACTTTTAACTCAGTCAAAAACCCCTTTGACCATTCCTTTTAGTCAAAACTACATTCTTTGCTTGGTGGTAGGATCTATATGGTCCACCTGGCTAGCTACTATCCTCACATTAAACCCCGGCGCCAAGCAGTTTACCGTGTTCCATCGTGTCTATGTGAGAGCCAGAGGGGTACAAAGGAATCCCTCTATATCTCTGTAAGCCTACTGTCCACGTAAACCGTACGTCATACGCATGCTATCGTCATTTGACGGTTGCTTGCATCTTGCATAGAAACAAACGAAACTGTGTCCACGGAGCGGCAAAGTCGCGTTTGCCTATCGTCATGCGTTTGTCATGAAGCTCGCGCGGCAGCATGTCACTACTCAAATAACAAAGTCCGCTTGAGTACTCAAAATACTCAAGCGGATTGCGAGACGCAAACACGCGTTTATTTTACAATTGTAGTCATTCAGTAAAATTATTGAATTACAGAATCATCTTCTGATAACTCTCGGGCAGCAATAAACAATTTATATTTCTTTCGATGTATGGATGAAGCCAATAGAATCTACGTTGGGTTCGTCTTCTTATAATAAAGTTGTATGCTATAATCACATCTTCATCATCACTTGACATTTTCCCAAACCAAGACGTGTTTTCACGATGCTTTTAGCTTGAATGTCGATTGTATGACGATAACTGGACATAGCTAACAGACAAAAACGCCTGCTGCCATTTGTAGCTTGCATGCATTCGTTAAATAACGCCGGCGCCGTGGAAAGTGTCCTCGGTTTCGTGTGCTCTTAGACCCTGTTTGCGCTTACCATAAGGTGAGACTAAGGTCAAACACGACCAATACAAAATCATAAAAATTAAATTTAAAAAATTGGCTGATTTCGCCCGCCAAAAGTAGATAGTTTTGACGAGGAAAGAGTTCTGACTGTGAAGCCGGATTTTCACTATGGAATATATATTACATCCCGGGATATAAATTAATATCGCTCACCGTAATTTTTAATAGAACCCTTTATACTTAGATATAATATATATTATATTCCAGTCGTGGGATTTCATTTATATCTCGTGATATAATATATATTATATCTCATAGTGAAAAGCCGGCTTGACACAATAGAAAAACTAAACAATGACGTTAGCATAATCAGCATAATCATAATTATTTATCAATTTCAATACATGATGCAATGGACTCAACTGTAGGGCTACGCGGCCACTGGAGATTAAGTTATGACACATACATAAAAAAACTACGTTTAAAAAAACCGACTTCAAAAACTAAAAAGTATAAAATAACTTAATATAAAATTAACAGTTGCAGAAGTCGGTGCTAATCCACGCTGAACCAAATTGAAGGCACCGACTTCTGAAACTGTTAATTTTATATTAAGTTATATAGTTAGGCTTTGCATAGTAGACCTTCCCATAGGGAAGTAGCTAATGTAGCTATCACAGGTAAAATTAGCTTACGCGTCTATTTATATGTATGCCTAGTTTGTTGATTAGTAAGCAAAACGGTTCTTTTATGTTTATAGGAACTGGGCATTGATCAAAAATTTGTTTACCTTTTATACAACAGTTTAATGGCCGGACTATAGGAACTTATGTATTTCCAATTTCAATTAGGTAAGTACTATGCCATGTAACGAAAACAGAATGTTTCTGTGCTAACAAAACCAAGCACGGATACATAGAGCGGATTGGATAAAGACGTATAAGCACTTCACTCCACGGCACGCTACAAAGTCATCGTACTTTTTTAACCGACTTCCAAAAAGGAGGAGGTACTATGTTCGTCTGTATGTATGTTTTTTTTTTTTGTGTATGTTCATCGATATTTTCGCCAGTTGTGAACCGATTTTGATGATTCTTTTTTTAATGGATAGGGTATACTTCGAAGTTGGTCCCATTTAAATTTGGTGAAGATCTGATGAAGAACTTCGGAGATAGACAATGGAACTCCTCAATTACGAACAGTACGCATATTGTGATGATGTGATTATGTTACGAGCAGCGTCTTTAGTAGGTCAAACCAAGTTTTAATTAAGGCCACTAAAATAAAAAAAATAAAAACATTTTTTACAAAAAATTTAAACCGACTTCAAAAAAGAGTAAAATAATTACCGTATAAAATTAACAGTTTCAGAAGTCGGTGCCTTCAATTTGGTTCAGCGTGGATCAGCACCGACTTCTGAAACTGTTAATTTTATATGGTAATTATTTTATTCTTTTTTGAAGTCGGTTTAAATTTTTTGTAAAAAATGTGTTTATTGACAGCTATTGACGTCGACGGCGGCTCGAGCACATTTTCGTTTGCCGTCTATAGCCGTCGATTGCGTTCAAAAGGTTAATAATGCTTTACGGAATTTCTTGTGTTTGTACTCAAACAACGAGAATGAATGAATGATTGCAGTATTATTATTACGTGTCCAATATAATAAGGTCTTTAGGGTGCTATTGGGACTGCCCCGTTTCTGTAGTGCATCAGAGATGTTTTCGCAAAACCGAACTGACGGTTTCCAGGCAGTCATACGCATAAGGTTGCTACACTGATACATCGAACGCGGGTCAGTAACAATAGTATCCTGAAATTAGTGGCGGAGTGTTCTTATTCCCCTGTTCTGAGGCATTTTGTGGAGAGGATGGTCAACTAGGTAGCTAATCTCTTGCTTGATCGTTCTCTGCGCAACCTGCTTCGGACACTTAATTCGTTGTGTTGCCGTTGTTGATTGTGTGTTTTGTTTTACTAACATTAGTTCTATGGTGTTTTTTCACTAACAAGATGCATTATATGGTTGTCCGAAACTAAATAATTAAATTTAAAAAAAAAAACTGATGGGAATTACCTACATTATGCAACAATAAATCATCCCAGAAATATCAATAAATCAGAAATCGAATCGTGCAGTTTGGGTTCCCGCAAAACGAATCCAGTTCATCCAATTCTAGAATTATGTTTAGAAAAAAAGTATTGAAATTGCCGTTTCCGCAGATGCATTTGCAAGTGATTATATGTTTTGGTAAAGATATTATTTTATCCATCACCTGTTTATTTGGTTTATAATCACCAAATAATCTAATTTCTTCTCAACAATTACTAATTATCTTATGTTTTTTTATACTTATTATTTATCACCGGAAAATGTCATTGTTCTGTATTTTTAACCGACTTCCAAAAAGGAGGAGGTTACTATGTTCGTCTGTATGTATGATTTTTTTTTTGTGTATGTTCATCGATATTTTTGCCAATTTTGAACCGATTTTAATGATTCTTTTTTTAATGGATAGGGTATACTTCGAAGTTGGTTCCATTTAAATTTGGTGAAGATCTGATGAAGAACTTCGGAGATAGACAATGGAACTCCTCAATGACGAACAGTACGCATATTGTGATGATGTGATTATGTTACGAGCAGTGTCTTTAGTACGTCCAACCAAGTTTTAATTAAGACCACTAAAATGAAAAAAATAAAAGCTTTTAAACAAAAAAATTAAAACGACTTAACAGTTTCAGAAGTCGGTGCCTTCAATTTGGTTCAGCGTGGCTCAGCACCGACTTCTGAAACTGTTAATTTTATATGGTAATTATTTTATTCTTTTTTGAAGTCGGTTTAATTGTTAGTTGGCATTTTGATTTAAATATAAATTTTACCATCAAATAATGATTAAGATCGAACTATGTCAATAATTTTATTTCTATCTTCACAAAGTGTTAATGTGTCATTAGATAATATTATCAACCGTTAGAGATTTTATCATTAAAGGCACCCGCCTTTAATGATGCACCCGTATCGAGATTAATCGGCTACCTCCTAACTAACACCTATATGTTTAAGTTTTGTATATGTAGTGGTACTTTACCTTACCGATGAGAAATAGAATTCCCATGAAATTGCCTAATTCTGAGTCTAATCTTATCTATTTCGGCAGCTCAATAACAGTTCTTGTTTGATTTAGTAATTTCACATTTTAAGTCAAACAGTAAGGTCCATAATCGTGCCAATACTTTTCAGTATTTAGCTTTGCGAGATGTAATCAACAGATTGATACAAAAATAGAACCAGTGTTATACAATGCCCAATCCTAAAAATATGCTCTCAATACAGTATTCGTTTTTTTTTGGATCTCTCTAAAGCTTTTGATTGTGTTGACCACGATACACCTAAAAATATGTTAATAGAATTAGTAATTATATCATTAAATTAACTTACTTGAAGTGAAGTTCCTTCCTAAATACAATTCCACCTTTATCGACCTTTATAAAAACTTTTACGTACCGGAGCTACTGGTATACCTACTTGTGGTACATACCTGGCCATCGCAACCCTGGTTTCCAGTTATCAAGTCGCTTATCGTGAAACCCATCCTCTACAAGGTCACCTTTCCCTGGTGGCGATTTTGTTATCCAGCAAGCCTTCAGTAACAATAAGTCTTAAATCAGCAATCTCTTTACCCAGTAGCACAAAATTACACTATAATTCCAGCTTTAACTATGGGAGGCGTATTGTCACACAAAGAATATAAATCCTTATAACATCCAGGTCTATGAACTATCTATCAGAAGACTTTCTATCAGAATGCTTTAATAATGGTGCCTCTTATACCACCGCACGTCTTTACTATCCTCTATTTCTAGAAATAAGGTGGAACCAGACGAGCAAGTTAAGAGATTCTTTGAAGATGTCTTGAATAGTACGCCATCATTTCTTAGGTATAGTACGCCATAGAATCCGAATGTTATGCTCAGATTATATAGCAGACATGTGTCATAACGATCTTTAACTGATCACGTGACTAAAAAGCTTGTCATTCTATTAGCTTTGGCTACTGGACAAATGTGTATGACGTTTTCGCTTATTAGAATTCCTAATATTCGGTTTCTGGCATACTCGTAAGTAGTAACAAAAAAAACTTGTTACGCGGACGGAACCGGAAAGGCACAGCGAGTGCTGTATAGAAATAAAACAAGTTGTTATAAATATTTCATCTGTAGTCATAAATTGATAGGTTTATTTTTTAGAAAACAAATTTTCTTAAACGCATATTATTTAAATAATAAATAATTGTTTTTTTTTCGACTGCTGATCAGTCAGGTTATTCTAGAGGCGCATGCTCAACGACAGATACGGTGTCTTGAGGTATATCTTCAACCACAGCATCCTCTTCAACCGTATCTTCAACAACATCATTCTCTAGAGGCATCATTTCTTCAGATACATTTATCCTTTTAGACAGCTCTTCAGTGTTCATTGGGGCGCTCCATGCTCCGGGGCAGTTGTAGTGTCTGTTGACCCTGAGGAAGTCAGAGTCGGTCACGAACTGAAGCTGGCCCATGAGGCCGTGGTCGTTCTGGAAAATTAATATGATTTTAGAATTTTTACAAAAATTTTAAAAATTGGGACTTGTTCAGAAATAACTGTAGACTGTACCTATAGCCATCGCATTTTTTCCTCGTCTAAGCATTTTTAGGTGTGAGATTTGTGCATATAACACCGCCAAACACTACCCCACGACACATAGTGACTTTTTTACTTGTGTACCTGCTGCCCACGTTTCAAGGTACCTACTTAGTACAATACGAACGGTGAGTGTGAAGCAAGACTGTGTTTTTTTCTCCTATAGGTAGTGTGTACCTTTAAATTATTAAGTAGATACCCTTACTATATTGTGATGTGAATTTTCATACCTAATGAGGCTGAAGTAACTCCTAAAAGTCGCCATTGTCTAGCACTGTACTGCAAAGACAGAGGTCTTTTTATATCGATTACTTAACTTACCCAGATTGGCAACATGGTCGGTTGGCCGTTGACGCTGGCGCTGTATCTGTCATAATGCATGTTGCTGGCATATTCATAGGGGAGTCCCATGTAGTCGACGAGGTCTGTTCCAAACTTGTCGAAGTTGTGTTCCGTGCCTGCGAAAAATAATAACAAATGTAGTTTTGCATACTAACCCAGTGGTCGTTGAGTCAGTTAAGACCCTGCCCGCCTTCAAACACTTTCGAGAGGCGACAAATTATCATCACAGGAAAGTTCTATCAAAAACTTTCTCGAATATTTATGAATGAATAGATGCTAATAAAATTGTCATAAATACACAAAGATCATTGAGTACCTACAGTTAATGACTCTATCACTGTTCTAAAAATTATTTGTTTAATACTACCTACTTAATGTACATAAATGTGTATGACATAATTCTATAATACTTTTGTTGTCTGCGGTATTCCTGTAAAATCTTTGAAGTTATTCCAAACGCGATTAATACATGTTAATCCTACGTTATCCTCAAAATATGTAAGTACATTGCTTTATACAATGACGTAATCAGTTCGTCACTGGTTGTAAATTTCCAAAGTTTGATTTATTAATCAGACCATTTACATCACATTTCACAAGTTTTGATTCTTACTAAATACTTAATCATCAGCCAAAAAGGCAGACACAAGAAACAAGTCTGTCGTGAGTGTGATAAAATAAGAAACCTTTTCCGTAATAAAGGAAACGTTCCCACAGCATGAGAATTATATGTAAATCTTATCGCACCGATGATGCGACTATCCTTGATCGACCGTCAATATCTACCTTTTTAGGCTGTTACATTACAAAGTCATCCCGTCAAGTCGTTACCTCATCTGTTAGTAACCAATCTCTTGAGTATTGTGTTCTGTGTAACCAATAGTGCAACAAATACGAATCATAGTGACGTTTTGGAAAACTAGATGTTGTGTGCTTATGCGGCCAAATTCACAGAAGCCACAATAATTGTGCATGGTTTTCGGCACGGTTATCAAAGATAGGATGACTTTGGCTGGTGTTCACCAACATTGATTCTCAGGTTAAACAACCGTTTACGCGCAAAATGTACTAGAATCTTTGAGTATTTATATATATATATGTATATGTTAGTATTATGTCTTTGTATGGTATGTAGTATATATTTTGCAGCAGTACACCACGGACTACCCCCCCTATCTTATTCATTGACTTCTTGTTCATCCAAAGGTTGTGTCTGGTAGATATAGCTATCAGCGATAAGACCGCCATTGTACCCTTTAATGTTTGTTATTGTATAAGAGCTGTGTTACAATTTTGGTGTACAATAAAGTATATTCTATTCTATTCTAACGCGGTCACTCCGAGGCGTCGCGTCGGTGGCCGTACGTTGTTCTGAGACTGGAATTTTAGGTAAACGGTTGTTTAACCAGAGAATTAATGTTGGTCAACACCAGCCTAAGGAGGCTGACAACACTCTTCCGAACCGATTAACAGTCAAGACAGTAGTAGAGAAATATGAAACATTAATTATAATTACCTGGTTCGATATTCTGCCACAAAATACGGACGTAGTTGTCCCTGTTGTAGGTGGACTGCATGTGCATGAAGCCAACGATATGGAGCCATTCATGGGTGATGACGGTGTGTGTGAAGCAGCCGTGGCCGGGGGTGTCGAGAGCAAGATTCAGAGTGCGCACGCCGAAGCTCCAGTAGCCCACGCTCGCGTAGCAACCGTCAGGCCTGCCCTGGAAATTGAAAGTGGTTTTTAAAGAGACGGCTATTAGAGTAGAATATTGTTGCCGTATCAATAAACCCTGGCACTTTGACTACAATGTAGACCAAGAGTATAGGTGAAGTAATCTTCAATCTGGGAAATATTGAGGGCCGTTTTGTTATGAAAGCGTTAAAGGGAAATATTTTAAAATGGGTTCAAAACATGGCAGTTATTGAAGGTAAGGCAATAATATCTATACTATCTACACTAATAATAATATGTTTAAGTGATACACAGAAGATAGAAGACAGTAGGCCAGTAGCATGAATGATGTGACGTTAGTAACGTTAATGTGAGTGAATTTAGAATCGGAAATACTCGTTTCGCACATACTATTTAATTAAATTGAAGATTTAATTCAAATCTATGTACGACACAAATTGTGTAGGTCACAAAATAAACATCCAAAATTTTATAAGACAGTTATATTTTCGATTCAAAATTCGGTTACATTAGCGATACGTTTAGGATACTATACGTTAAAATTTAACTTCTAACGGTTAAATGTTCGTGCTAGGCCCACAGGGGTAAATGTAATGTAATAAAACTTTCTAGTTATTGAGCACTCCCGCCTAGATTACATCGACCGGACAAATTAAGCACCTAGTTCCATATCTAATCGTTTTACAGCAAACATAACTAAATCACAATCGTAAAACTGTAAAATGAATAACAATTGCGGTTATAAGTCAGAGGTCGGGGCTAGGATTAAACTCAGACCCTCCTGCATGGAACGCAAGCGTTCACCACCAGGCTATAGTGATATTCTGGTGGTTGAACGCTTGCGTTCTAAGCAGTGGCTTATATCGTTGTTATGTTTGTAAATAAACTTACAGTGACCCAGACGAAGGTCGTGTCCCTCCATACCCTGCGACGGAACCTGATGCAGGTCCTGTCTGAGATTGCCTTCATCGCAGCGTAAATGGCATTTTCTTGAGCAGCAGCTAAAATAACACATGAAGTCATGGTCAGAGAGTGAGTTTGGATTTTGGATACCCACATGAGAGGCTTTAAAGTCTGAGAAGGGGCTTTACATCATTTGCCTTTCGGAGGTTTTATTCTTGAAAATCATAAAAGACTGCTAGGAGCTTGGTAGCTCTCAGCCGCCTTTTATGGAACAGTATACCATAAATAGCTCGTTACTGTCCCATTGCTGGGCATCAGCCTTTTCTCAAAATAAGAAGGGTTTAGGCCTTAGTCCACCAGCGCCTGGCCTGGTGGATTGGTGGACTACAAATACTATTGAGAACTCTTTATCTTGGCGCCCTCTCTGTATTGCAAATTTTCTCACGATATTTGTAGATATTGTCAAATGAATGACATTCACATGTCTCATTCACATTTTCACAGGTCCACTTAAGATACTGCTCCCAGGTCTTAAATACAGGCTTTAGTTATTGTAACTCTACTTAATACTTTAGGGACATATAAAGAGTGACCTCATTATGTTATATGTACTTGTTTAAATAAATAACTTACTAAATACATTGCTGAATTCGTAGACGATAGTATTGTCGGGCCACCTGCTGTTCGGCACAATGTACGCATTCCTGCCTTGAGAGTACTGCTGGAGAATGATTTCCGCCTGCTCATCGTTCAGCAAGATGTCTCCCTGGAGCTTGCCGCTGTTCTCCCACGCCGAAGCCTTGGGGTTGGCGAGCATGCGGGATTCTAGGCGGATTCCATCCTCTGGTGACAAGATATCAGTTCAGATGCACATCAAAATAAGTGAGTACACAATAACAATAACATTTAAATCATACAATAGTTAAATGCAATATGTTTACAAAATAAGGTTTGTGCACTGCTTCCGATCCGAAATTCACCAATTTACAGCCATGTTTACTCGGGTCGAATATTCCCAGATTCGGATTCGGAACACTGCACAAGCACTCCAACTATTAATAAACAGCTCTCATTTGAGAGATCCCTCTTAAATGTAGTTTCAAGATCACTTGACGTACTATTTAAAAAAAGAAATGTTGTCAAATGTATGGAATTCTACTATATTGTAACTGCTGTTTAAAGATCTCTCAAATGCGAGATTTCATTAATAGAGGCCCTATGCCTCTGCCTACCGAAATAAAATAGATTGTATCATATGGGAGCAAAATAATATTTTTACGGCGAGGGCGCTTTTTTGAATCCAGAGCGAAGTGAGGGATTCTAGAGTAGAATCCCGAGCGTAGTGAGGGATTCTTTAGTAGAATCCTGAACGTAGCGAGGGATTCGAAGTACGTCGTCCGAGCCAAAAATATATTTTGCGCCCGAGTGATAAGTACACTCAACTTTTCATCACCCGCTATGAGAAAATAAAAGGCACCTCATATTTTATTGTAATATTATTATTTAATAAAACATAGAGTAACAATTAAATTGAAATTAAATAGTATCTAATAATAAAACAACTAAAAACTCATATACATTTGAGACATTTTCGCGACTATGGGCCGTCGTACCAGCCAGTCTTTATTCAAACAATATTTGCGTTCGATTTCTTTAGCGCTGAACACTAAGATGTTCCAAATTCAAAAAGTGCGCGGCAAAGATAATTGCGGTGCACTTATAAAGAGGATTAAAAACTCATTACTGCCCGCTAAAAGTTTCTTATAGAAAACACCACCTTTGGGTGCACTTAAAGGCGAACTAAGTCGCCTTTTTCGAATAGAAGGGATGAAAAAATATTTTCCGACTCGCTTGGACTATAGGGTATCCGATTGATGAGTGTGATGATTAAAATAAAAAAACTTTAGTAAAAAAGAAAAGCTTTAACATTGAAATGACTTGTTCCTCTTCCTGCCCTGGTCCCAAGTTACTTGGGGTCGGCGCAATATGTTTTCCTCTTCCATTCTTCACTGTCAGCCGTCTCATTATCATTTACTCCGTTATCTTTCATATCCTCCCTCACACAATCCATCCATATTTTGTGAAATGACTAAAGTGATTAATTAATTGATTATCATCAAACATAGCTAAGCACCATCCCGATTAAACCAGTACCGCATTAAATTCGTTTCATCCGTTTGGGAGCAACGAAGCCACAGAAAGACACAGGGTTGTAAACATCCTCATCCTTCGTTTTTTTGCGTCGGGAGTTAAAAAAGCCAATTGCGATTTTCCGGGGTCGGCCACTACCACAGAAATCTAAATATTATTAACTTATTAGTACCTGGATGACCGAGCTTCGATTGGTTTTTTTTGGTAAATCGACGTTTTCTAAAAATGAAACCTAGCTAGATCAATTTATCGCCCCCGAAACCCCCTGCATACTAAACTTCATGAAAATTGTTGGAGCCGTTTCTGAGATTCAGATTATAAATGTTTACAAGAATTGCTCATTTAAAGGTATTAAGATAAGATTTAGATTTCTGTGGTGGCAACTAAGAATTTCATAAATTAATAAAAGTCCGACCCCAAAATCCAAGCCAGGCCCATTATCACCACAGAAACTGTGCTTGCGACGGTGTCTATATTATTTTTGTTAAATTAGTAACACCTGATTTAAAAACAAAATGATTACGGTAATTAATCATCAATGAGTAGAGGAAACATGTTGGAGATTAGTCGTTATCTAAGTATTGTTACCTGTGTGTCATGATTATAATGTTTATAAAATATAGATACTTAATTGATTGGTACCTACACGTGATATAACGGCATGGTAGTGCTTGTCGCGCCTCCTACAAAGTAGGCGAGAACGTTTAACTAATTGAATTTGGTTTTTTAATGATCTAAGAGAAGAAATGGGCGCTACTGGTCTACAATATTTTGTAACAGTCAGAAATCTTTTCTCAATTTAACTGAAAATTTACTGGATTTTCAGCCAGTAGTTTTTAAACTTTTGATCGTGGGCTGCAGTTAAATCTAATTTATATATCGTCAGTCAAAACTGGTTTCCTATTTTTTTTAAAATTATTAATCGCATTACAAAATATGCTGTTTAAAGCTTTATTCAGTAAAAAATATGTTTGACTCAAAATAAGTTTTGACTTTTAGAATACGTATGTATATCCGATTCAAATCCCCTGTTGCACGGCAATGTAGCAAACACTCCACTTTTTGACTGGATACTTTTGGATAATAGTACATACATTACTGCCGCGGTCTGTAATGACTGCGTTACTGGCAGCACTGATGACGGCCGAAAGCGCAGTGTAGCGCAGCTCCAGGCCATCACAGCGCGGTCAGCATTGCAGCTCTTGATGGACAAGCTGGAATGAAGGCCGAGACCGAAGGTCGAGACCTTTATAGCGCGGACAGCAAGGGCTGCAATGATGACCAAGCTTGAAGGCCGAGAGCGTAGCTAAACTAAGCTCGAGGCCATTATAGCGTGGCCAGCAGCGCAGTCATTGCGGACCAAGGCTTGTATAGTGCTCTACTCAAACAATGCGAGTAATTTAAATAAAACCAGCTTAGTATAGTAAGAATTTATTTAAAGTAACGATTTGTTTGTTCCCCGCGCCTTAGTTTTCTTTTTTAATTAATTAATTTAAAAAATAAATATTTAAAAACTAATTTAAAAAAACCAAAGCACGCGGATGAAACAAATCGTTATTTTAAATAAATTCTTACTATACTAAGCTGGTTTTATTTAAATTACTCGCATTGTTTGAGTAGAGCACTATACAAGCCTTGGTCTGCACTGACTGTGCTGCTGGCCATGCTATGATGGCCTCGAGCTTAGTTTAGCCACGCTCTCGGCCTTCAAGCTTGTCCATCAAGAGCTGCAATGCTGATCGCGCTGTGATGGTCTGGAGCTACGCTACACTGCGCTTCCGGCCATCATCAGTGCTGCCAGCAACGCAGTAATTACAGACCGCGGTAATGAGCTATTAACTCAGTCAAAAACCCCTTTGACCATTCCTTTTAGTCAAAACTACATTCTTTGCTTGGTGGTAGGATCTATATGGTCCGCCTGGCTGGCTAACACCTCCATATTAAAGCTAATCAGTTTACTGTGATCCGTCCTGTGTATGTGCTTCATTTTTAATTATTTTTACCTATTGTGGTATAGTAATTTTATTCTAGGTGCATCGTCTTCACATATACCGACGACACGTTTGGTGCAGTGGCTAAGCGATTGGCTTCTGCGCTACGGGTCGTGGGTTCGATTCCCGCACGGAACAAATATTTGTATGGCCTACAGATAGTTGTTCCGGGTGTGGGTGTTTGTGCATGTGAAGATTTGTGTCTGTAAACACACCCACGATACAGGAGAAATCCTAGTGTGGGGCGACGTTATTGAAAAAAAAAAAAAAAAACCTATGATTGTATAATTAATGTACCTACACAAAATATTATAAGACATTTTAAAAGAGTAACGGTGGAGTTTCTTACCCATTCTTCTACATACGAAACTACCTTTTGGAAGGGGCGACTAGAATCAATGCAATTTTTTTTTTGTAAATTTTGACGTTCAAAGGTGCCTAATTGAAATAAATACTTTGACTTTGAGAGCGAGAGGGGTATAGCGGAATCCGTCTATATCTCTGTTACTTGGATTCGTGTGCTCCATCTTAGACCCTGTCTGCGCTTACCATCAGATGAGACTAGGGTCAAAAACTACCAAGAGAAGAACAAAAAATTTAAATTTAAAAAATTGCTGGTTTCGCACACCAAAAGTAGATAGTTTTGACGAGGAAAGAGAGTTCTGTGAGAGATTGTGACATAGAAAAACTAAACAATGACGTTACCATTATCTGCATAGTCTTAATTTTTATCAATTGCAATACATTATGCAATGGGCTAGTTAAATTGTAGTGCTACAGCACTGGAGATTAGAGATGCGACATACAAAATAGGTACCTAACATGACTTTAGTTGCATGGCTATCAATGGCGAGTGTCTATTAGTTAATTAATCCATTACTATTTTTTATACGAACAACACATTTTTTATCCGCTCACACGTGAATAGACTATTAATACTGCGGTATATTGTCCGGTAAATTTTTTTTTACTTACCAAAGCTATCGAACTTGGTTCCATGATTTACTCCAAAGAGTATAAGTAATATATAGGATTTACTCACGTGCATTTAGCGCGACGGAATTGCCCGAATATCTTCGTTCCAATAATGATCCATTCCACAGATTCAGATTCGTGTGACTGTCTATAGTCTATGGTCAGGCCATTTAATTTTTGTATATAAAAAGGTAATACAAACTTTTGATGTTGAAATCAATGTGAAATATTCATTTTGCTTTAGAACCGATTTATGACTGATTCCTATAATTTACAGAGCGTTATTGGTTAAAATTAACTCTTGTATCTTTATCACTAATGAAACAAAGACCTTATGTAGACCTTCCCATGTGGAAGTAGCTATCACAGGTAAAATTAGCTAACGCGTTTATTTATATGCCTAGCTTGGCAACATTAGTAAGCAAAATGATTATTTTTAACCGACTTCCAAAAAAAGGAGGAGGTTCTCAATTCGAACGTATTTATGTTTTTTTTTTGTGTGTTTGTTCCGCGATATCTTTGCTAATTGTGAACCGATTTTAATGATTATTTTTCTGTTTGAAAGAGTATTCTTTCGAAGTGGTCCCATTTAAATTTTGTAAAGATCTGATGAAGAACTTCGGAGATAGACAATTTGAAGTCGGTTTTATTTTAGTTAAAAAGTTTTTATCTGTTTATAAGAACTGGGCATTAATCGAACATTTGTTTACCTTTTATACAACATTTTAATAGCTGGACTGTAGGTACTTATGTATTTCCAATTTCAATTAAGTAAGGGCGCCATGTAACGGAAAACAAAAAGTTTCTGTGCTAATAACACCTAGCACGGATACATAGAGCGGATTGGCTAGTAGCTCTGTTACAAAAATGTAATACATAATTCAACTTCTTTACTATTTGGGGTTTGTTTGAATGCTAGCTAATAGGAAGCCATTCCAATTAATCACGTGCCGACAAATCCAATACATATTATTCGGAAAGTTCACAGTACAGACAGACAGACAACCACACCGCAATTAAAATCAACACAAACCTGTTCTGCATTTCTCAAGGAAGGTCTTGAAAGATTCAATGTTGTCCCTGGACCTGCTGACCGGTGGCCCAGCCACTGCGCAACCAATCACCGACAGCAACAATAAAGCAGACCACATTTTGATCGTTAACATATTACAATGATTTCAGTCTTATATATGAAATGTATTATCTCATTATCCTTATGTATTATCTCATTATCCTTATGTATTATCTCATTATCCCTTTAATTACAAATACTTAGTATATTATAAGATATACGTGATTTCTTACGTTGATAATATCAACAGTTTTGTGGAATTATTGATTTATTATTTCGATAAAAGAGCCCTCCTGATAATATTTAATCTTTTTGGTTTCACGCCATAGGCATATGAGCACTTCCCTCCCCGCCACGCTAAAAATTTATCGTACTTTTTTGACTGCTATTGATATTCTTGAAGATTAGTCGTTATCTTAGTATTGTTTCCTGTGTGTAATGATTATAATGTTTACAAAATATAGATACTTAATTGGTGCCTACACGTGATATCATGCGATGGTAGTGATTGGCGCCACCCGGGTGCAAAAATCCGAGTGCAAAAGTAGGCGAGAACGTTTCACTAATTGAATTTGGTTTTTAACCTTTTCACCGCCAATGTACACAGAACGCGATGCCTCGCCAGCGCCAAACTTTAAATGTATAACGAAATGTATAGTAAACAGTAGCGATGAGCTGATGACCTGTTAAATACAGTAAACTTATTTTTATAACATAGTTAAAATGAAGAGCTTCTAATGAAGTTGTTCTAATGGCGCTGGAAGCACGAAAATCTGGAACTTCTATTGAAGTCCGTGGCGGTGAAAAGGTTAAATTATCTAAGAGAAGAAATAGGCCCTACTGATGTACAATATTTTATTACAGTCACAAACCTTTTCCCAATTTAACTAAAATTTTACTGCAATTTCAGTTCATATTATTTTAAGTTTTGATCGTGGCCAGTAATAAAAGGACAATGGGCAAAATAGTACGGACCCCGTCCCCAGAGTTGTAGTACCACAAGTTATAAGTGAATGAATGCATAAATGTCGGAATAAGTAAATAATAAGTGAACGAATCAATGAAGTAAAATATTTAGATTTTAATATTTTTTTGATTTATCTCTTTTTTAATATATAAGGGGCGGCTGATAAGTTCGCGGCCTAAGGTACTTAATGAATGAACAGTATAGTTTTATATTTTTTAATTAATACACTTTTCACATCGTGAATATAATGCCTTTACACCACTGAAAAAATATTCTTTCGATTTCCCTTCAAAATGGTTTTCTACAGCCGCCTTCATCTCATTGTCGGCCGAAAATCTTTGCCCTGTAACTCCTTTTTTAAATTTGAAAGACGGAAAAATTCACTGGGAGCCTGGTCCGGACTGTGGGGTGGGTGGTTAATTTTTGTGAATTCCGTAGCATTTAAGGCATCCCTCGCAACCCGGACGGTGTGAACGGGCACATTGTTTTGCAGAAACAGCACTCCGCGCGCCACCTTGCCACGTCTCTACTGTACGACTGCCTCACGTGCCTGACCCAGAAAATTAGCGTAATACTGGCCATTCATTGTAGTTCTTTTAGGCAAATAATTAATTACTAAAAATCCCTCGCTATCCCAGAAAATGGTAGCCACAACCTTCGACGCCGACTTTTCCAGTTTGAATTTCTTTGGTGGCCTTTCTCCCTTTTTACCACTGCATCGACTCTTGCTTGGACTCGGGATACTGATTTATCCAGGTTTCATCAACGGTCACAGTGCGGTTACAAATTTCATCCAAATCACCATTTTTTTTTTATCGTTGGGAAATCCTCATGGATGTCCTTTGCCCGGGGAAGGCGAGGGTGTCTGCCGGACTCTTACCGGCTAAAAACCAACGGTGTCCCTCCTTCTAACCTACGGTCGGGATCGCTGGATTCGCTATTGCATGCACCGCAACCCCGGCAGGTCTCGGTCCACCAGCTTCTTCTGGTGGACCTCCCCTGTGGTGGGCCAATCGCTCCCCTGCCTCACTTCCTTCTGAGAGGCGCGCGCGGAACACGGCGAGCCATCCTCCCTGGGCCTGTTACTGGTTAGGCGACGGGTCCCCTAACCCGCCGCCCGCAGGCCACTCACTAGGGTGGCCGGAGATCGTCATGCGCCCTCCGGCGCCCGGTGCGTCTAGCGTGAGAAGGGAGAGAGGAAGTGGTCTCCCTCTCCCTCTCCACTTCCTCCTTGGTGACCATCACCTCCCCGCAAAAGGAGGCGATAGCTTCCCACGCAGTCTCGCTCCCGACCATGGACAGAACCACGGCCGGAAGCGGGAGGTATCCAAATCACCCTGATATAACTCCAAAAAATCTTTACAACTCTCCAATCGTCGCTGCTTAGCGAGCGGTGTGAGCATTTGTGGTACCAAACGTGTACATTTTTTTTTCATGTGCATATAGTCATGTATAACCTCTCCAACTCATTTTTTACTAATCTGTAGTTCTTCTGCTATCTGCTACAATTTAATTCTTCGATCAGCCAGTACGCATTTTTCGACTTTTTGGACATTTGTCGGCGGCGTCGTCTTCACGGGTCTCTCTTCCTTGTTGAAATAACCGAGCCCATTTTTTTTACCATCGTTTATGAAGGTGCAGAAGAAATCTTTGAATCGATGAATGAAACGAATCCTGAAGAATCGATAACATCTCTTCAAAAATTTCTTTTAGCATATTTTCTTTTTTAACAAGGAATTTAATCACAGCGTGGCGCTCCAAATTGCGAGTATTTCCAGTTTCCGCTGACATAGTGTTGTAACTAATTGTTCCAGGTATGAAGTGTTAACAAACCAAATAAAAAAGGGTGCTTTTTTTTAAACTTTGCCCCATACTAGGATTTCTCCTGTATCGTGGGTGCGTATACAGACACAAATCTTCACACGCACAAACGCCCAGACCCGGAACAGCTATCTGTAGGCCATACAAATATTTGATCCGTGCGGGAATCGAACCCACAACCCGTAGCGAAGAAGCCAATCGTTCAGCCACTGCACCAAACGTGTCATCAAATTGTATTAACGATGGGCACAAAACAGATAGGTACAGAAGTCAATCTACATACAAATGCACTCGAGCAACGCACACATAGACACTGCTCACGGACACGATATCTCGGACTATTTGGGACTGGAGTGCGAGTTAATACGAGCGCGAGTGCCATGCGCTTGAGAGAGATAGATATATAGATAGAGCGACCGCCGAGCGTAGGTATATCGGTTTATTGTATAAACTGTATCAATCCAACGTGCCAGACCGTCTCGTGCTCATCATTCGAGACTTTCTGTCGGATCGCACCTTTCGCTACCGATTAGACGGCACACTTTCGTCTCCCCATCCTATCCGAGCCGGAGTCCCTCAGGGCTCTGTGCTAGCCCCCCTTCTGTTCACGCTGTACACCAGCGACATTCCCACACGTGGCAAGGCCCAGTTGGCTCTTTTCGCCGACGACACGGTCATCTACAACACGGGTAGTGATCTCAATTCGATCTCCCGCATCCTCCAGACCGCAGCCACGCTGTACACCAGCGACATTCCCACACGTGGCAAGGCCCAGTTGGCTCTTTTCGCCGACGACACGGTCATCTACAACACGGGTAGTGATCTCAATTCGATCTCCCGCATCCTCCAGACCGCAGCCAACGCCCTCGGTGTTTGGTTCCGGAAATGGAGAATCGAAGTGAATCCCGAAAAGAGCGCAGCCGTTCTTTTCGAGAGGCACGGCGATAATCACTCCCGCACCCCTCCCGTAGTCTGTTCGGAAAACAGATCCCTTGGGAACAGAGCGTCAAGTACCTGGGGGTTATCCTCGATCACCACCTTACATTCCGGAAACACATCAAAGCGGTGCACTCTCGCGCCGCTTTTGTTGTAGGCCGGCTCCATCCCATGGAGTAAATTTTCACTATTATTATTAAATTATTCTTCTTTATTCATCAAATACACATAAATTACATTTTTAAATATTTCTATAAAAAATATATAAAAACATTTAAAAATATAAAAAATAGTAGCCCACCGGCATCGGGAATAGGGTCCAAGCTACCGGTGGTCAGGGCCTCAGAGAGAGGAACTTCCTGACAATACGTGCCGTGTCCAGAAGTACCGCTTTCTGTATCAGGCCCTTGACCCAGCTGCCCAACGAGAGCCTCGTCAGATGTTGGTCGAGGCTCTTGGCTATTAAGCCATTGGCCGAAATGAATATCGGCACAATGACTGCTGAGTCAATCTCCCACATGTCGACAACCTCGTGGGCCAAGTCTTGAAACTTATTATTAAATTATTATTATTAGGGCGCGCAGTAAATCACCTAGAAATAAGTTGAGACTTTACTTGACGTGCATCCGCCCCATCTTAACCTACGCTAGCGTCGTGTTCGCACACGTTAAGCCGTGCCGATTTAAACCGTTCCAAATACTTCAAAACCGCGTTTTGCGCAGGGCCGCGGGCGCTCCGTGGTACATGCGCAATGTTCAGCTTCATTTAGACTTAAAAATGCGAACCGTAAGGCAATACCTCAAACGCACGTCTAAGCGTTACTTCGATAATGCCCCGAGGCACCGGAACCCTCTAGTGACCGCCGCGGCTGATTGTAAACCCTCCCAAATTAGTATTGTACGCCGTCCCAGGCACGCGCTATTAGAGCCCGATGACGAAATCACCCTCCTCCAGGAGGCGAATAAATCGACCAGTACTATACAAATACACCGCCGCCGCCGACCGGCGTATCATCCTCGCCGACGAGGCCCCTCGAGACGTCCCACCGCCGCGCGCCGCCGCCCCCGATCCACCGTGCTCACCCGCCGCAGCCGCGGAGCCGGTCGTCCCTTCTGACTCCGCAGTCACCCCGTTAATACAGCCCTCGTCAAGCTGTCGTATCCCTCCCAGTCCTCTCGCATTCAACGCCCTAAGCCAAGGTTCGAGTCCCCCCTAGGGGACGCCCTTAGAGGTGTTGCTGCTAAGTAGTCATGATGTTACTTACAGTAGTTAGCTAGTCCTTAAGTTAAATATTGGTTGGAGACCCTTCAGGTCTCACCAATAACTGCCCGGTTACGTAGAAAAGGTCCGCAAGACCATCTACAAGAAGTAGAATAGGAAAAAAAAAAGAGCGTAGGTATGAAAAGTGAACTACATACATCTGATTGACTTCTGTACCTATCTATTTTGTGCGATGAGTCACAGAATTAGTGTTATCAGTAACGAGACGATGAATCATTGCTAAGTACCTTAGGCCGCGAATTTATCAGCCACCCAGGTATGATTAGCAAAATACATAATTAAAAAATGCGATAAGCACTAATTACTAAGTGATTGAATGAATATTTGAATGAAGTAAAATATGTTGTTTTTTTATTTATTTATTTCTCACTATTTTAGAATATGTCTACTTTGGATTAGCAATATATGTGATTGAAAGATGTACAAGTGAGTGGACGAATGAGTGAATATAAAGGAAAACTTTCGAAAGGTTTTTTTTAACTTCTTTTAGAATCAGTGTCATTCACACTGACATTAAGTCAATGTCACTCATCTATTTGTTTTTTAAAACAAGTAGCCGCTATCTGCCTCCACGTGCGAGTCTCATTCATTCTCATTCAAACATTCCTAATTACAAGTCATCTAAATAGGATATTTTTGCACATTTCAAATGGTTCTAACTGTTTTCCTCTACATATTGCAGACTTGCTGCTTGGGAATAAAATAATACGGTTGTCAAGACCTTTCGTTTAAGGTATGTGAGAGTATCAAAATAAGCACGCGCAAGAATATGATCCACGAACTGAGTGACACTGACTCAGATTCAGTCAGCTATGAACTTGTTTTTTTACAAGTACTCGCTATCTGCTTGCGCGTTCGCGTCTCATTCATTCTCATTCAAACATTAATTTACAATTAGTCATCTAAATAGGTTATTTTTGCATATTTCAAATAGTTATAACTTTTCCCCGCACGCTACAGATTTGCTGCAATAGAATAAAATAATGCGATTGTTAAGACCTTTCGTTTCAGGTATGTGAGAAGATGCTACAACTCTGGGGACGTTTTGTCCATTGTCCTTTAATTTATAATGCTTATTTCATCAGACCTTTCGTTTAAGGTATGTGAGAGTATCAAAATAAGCACGCGCAAGAATATGATCCACGAACTGAGTGACACTGACTCAGATTCAGTCAGCTATGAACTTGTTTTTTTACAAGTACTCGCTATCTGCTTGCGCGTTCGCGTCTCATTCATTCTCATTCAAACATTAATTTACAATTAGTCATCTAAATAGGTTATTTTTGCATATTTCAAATAGTTATAACTTTTCCCCGCACGCTACAGATTTGCTGCAATAGAATAAAATAATGCGATTGTTAAGACCTTTCGTTTCAGGTATGTGAGAAGATGCTACAACTCTGGGGACGTTTTGTCCATTGTCCTTTAATTTATAATGCTTATTTCATCATTCAAAACTGGTGTCTGTAAACCCATAAAAATATATATGTAATTATTAATCGTATTACAAAATGTATGCTGTTTACTCAGTAAAAATAAGTTTGACTCAAAATAAGTTAGAATATTTAAGTATTTCCAATTCAAAACCTCCCGTTGCAAAACAATGTAGTAAACACTCCACTTTGTGACTGGATACTTTTGTGACTGGAAGTATTTTTAACTCAGTCAAAAACACCTTTAACCATTCCTTTAAGCCAAAACTACATTCTTTGCTTGATGGTAGGATCTATATCGACGGGTCCTACGTACAATGATGCAAGTCTAAAAACATAACTTTATAGAAGAGCGGTTTAAAGATCTTAAATATTTATTATATCCCGTATAAAATAATACTGTTATTTCCATTCTTTTGCAAATTTGTAACCACAAAACTATCTAAATTAAAAAAGAAAATTAGTAAACTATCGGTAATTTACAGGTGATTGATGTAGAAAAGTGAATTTCGCATTTTTGCGGGTTGTACTAGTATACGTAGGACCCGTCGATATATGGTCCGCCTTTTTTTTTTTTTTTTTTTTCTCGTTGGAAAATCCTCATGGATGTCCCTCGCCCGGGGAAGGCGAGGGGGTCTGCCGGACTCTTACCGGCTAAAACCAACGGTGTTCCTTCTCCTGGCCGTAAGGCCAGGGTCGCGGGATTCACAAAAGCATGCACCGCAAATATATGGTCCGCCTGGCTAGCTACCTTCACATTAAAGCCAAGCAGTTTCCTGTGTTCCATCGTGTGTATGTGAGAGCCAGAGGGGTATAGGAAAATCCCTGTATATCTCTAAAGGCCCACTGTCCACGTAAACCGTACATCATACGCACGCTATCGCCATTTGGCGCTTGCTTGCATCTTGCGTGGAAACAAACGAAACTGTGTCCACGGAGCGGCAAAGTCGCGTTTGGCTATCGTCATGCGTTCGTCATGAAGCTCGCGCGGCAACATGTCACTACGCAAGCGGATTGAGACGCAAACACGTGTTTATTTTACAATTTCAGTCATTCGGTAAAATGATTGAAATACAGAATCATCTTCTGATAACTCTCAGGCAGCAACAAATAAATTACTTTATATTTCTTAAGCCAATACAATCTACGTTTGGTTCTTCGTCTTCTAATAAAGTGTTATGCTATACCTAGTCTTGCCATAAATATTGTCATGAAGAAAAAAAATTTTTTTTTTATTGCCGGTAATATTTATTACTTTTGCAGTGTGTTAGTTTAATACATAAATATAAAACAATTTAAAATATAAAACAATTTAAAATATAAAAAGCTTATTCGAAGTGGTCTCCATTGGCTGCAATACAGTCCTTTAAACGTTGAGGCCAGTTATCAATAAAAGCACGCACTCTTTCCATGGGAAAATTCTTCACTGCCATTCGTATGGTTTGTTTTAGGGACTCCAAATTATCATGGCGTTGAGAGCAAGCCGTACTCTCTAAAACTGACCATAAATCATAATCCAGCGGATTCAGATCGGCACTAGACGACGGCCAGTCTTCAGCTCTGATGAAGTCCGAAACGTTCACTTCCAACCAAGACAGCGTGAACCGAGCTTTATGACCCGGCGCCGAGTCTTGTTGGAAGGACCATACTTGGTTATTGAACATGGTGTTGATAAGGGGCTTAACTACCTTCTCAAGAATGGTATCTTGATACACTTGTGCCGAAGTTTTGATACCTATTTCACAAAAATATGGCTCAGTCACTCCTTTATAGCTAACACCCCACCAAACCATCACTGAAGTCGGATAATGCCCACGTTGCACTCTGTCGACTAATTGGGAAGCTTCCTTAGAGCTTTGAGCATAAATACGGTCATTTTGTTTGTTAAAATGTTGCTCAATTGTAAAGATTTTCTCATCCGTAAACAAAATTTTTCTGTGACCTCCCTTTGCGTACCGCTTCAGTAGTTGTTTCGATTTTACCACCCTATTCTTTTTTAAATTATCAGTAAAAAAATGACCAGTGCGTCTCTTATAGGCTGCAAGTCCTAAGTCATGTTTTAAAATACGCGACATGGTTCTGGGTGCTATCTTCATCTCCCGAGATAAAATCTTTTGCTTTCGGACAGGATTTCTTCGAATTCTTTCCCTTACTGCTTTGACCACCTTTTTCGTACGAACACTACGTGGACGGCCAGATCTTTTTCTGTCACAAACAGAGGAGGTCTCATTGTACCTATTAATAGCCCGGTACACAAACATTTTACTAATACCAAGCGTATGGAGTTTTAAAAATTGTGTAATGCAATCACAGCGATTCGGTTCTCTTTATCAACCCACTCCGTTTTAATATCGCAAAATATTGTACAATGTATTGGCGCCAAAATGAGAAAACACAATGAACAGTCGTATAAAAATGACAGATTCCAAATTCAAATGTAATATCTTTCTTATATTGTAACAGTATTTATGGCCAGACTAGATATTTATTTATTTATAATCATCCTTACAACTATCATAACAGGATTAACCTAATGCGATAGTGTGGTAAAAAAAAAAACATATAAATCTCTAACATAACAAAAACACAGAACAAATATTATATAACTTCTTAACATTTAGTACTAATACTACACATTTATATACAATACAAAAAAATATTTTGCCTAACCTATCACAACTTATATGTAACATAGTATAAATAATAGTGCCCTTGCGAGTTCACTCCTAGTACATGTAAATACGTCAATTCGTACGTGAATTTTATTTATAGTGTGTATTGCTCGGGTTATAGGTGATAGATAATCCAGCTTCATCATCACTTGACATTTTCTCAACCCAAGACGTGCTTTCGCGGTGCTACTTGAGACATTGAAACGTTTTGTAGCTTGAATGTTGATTGTATGACGATACGCGGACATAACTAACATTCAAAAAACGCCTGCCGTCATTTATAGCATGCATTCGTTAAATGACGCCGCCGTGGACAGTGTTTGGATAGGTACATGTGCTCCATCTTAAACCCTGTTTGCGCATACAATCAGGTGAAACTAGGGCCAAACACGACCAAGTAAAAACAAAAAAAAAAGATTGGCTGATTTCGCCCTCCAAAAGTACCTAGATAGTTTTGACGAGGAAAGAGTTCTGACTGGGACACAATAGAAAAACTAAACAATGACGTTATCATAATCGGCATAATCATAATTATTATCAATTTCAATACATTATGCAATGGGCTAATTCAATTGTAGGGCTACGCGGCCACTGGAGATTAGGTTATGACACATACAAAATAGGTGACTATGATTTTAGTTGCATGGCTATCAATGGTGTCGATTCTGTTACACATTATGACACTACTAAACTAGACTAAACGCAACTGTCACTTTCTTTTTCTATTGAAACAGAAAGAGACAAACACCCTTAGTTTAGTTTAGTCCTGTCAAAATGCGCTACAGAATCGACGCCAATGGCTAGTGTCTATTAATTAATTAATCCGTTACTGTTTTTTATAGGAACAACACATTTTTATCCGCTCACACGTGAATAGACTATTAATGCTGCGGTATATTGCGCGGTTATTTTTTTACCAGCCAAAGCCATCGAACATGGTTCCATGATTGTTTACGGTTTACTCACGAGTTTTTATCGCGACGGGATTGCCCGAATATCTTCGTTCCAATCCATTCCACAGATCGATAGCCCAGAAGCGTGTCGTGTGACCGTCTAATGATGAAAGGGCCATTTAAATTTTGTATAAAAAGAAAACAAACTTTTGATGTTGAAATATTCATTTTGCTTTAAATTACATATTTTTAATCGGTTAATAGCTGATTCCTATAATATACGGAGCGTTATTGGTTAAAATTGAGACTTGTATCTTTATCAATAATGAAGCAAATACCTTACGGTTTTGTATAGTAGACCTTCCCATATGGAAGTAGATATCACAGGTAAAATTAGCTTACGCGTCTATTTATATGTATGCCCAGTTTGTTGATTAGTAAGCAAAACGATTCTTTTATGTTTATAGGAACTGGGCATTGATCAAAAATTTGTTTACCTTTTATACAACAGTTTAATGGCCGGACTATAGGAACTTATGTATTTCCAATTTCAATTAGGCAAGTACCATAATCGAAAACAGAAAGTTTCTGTGTTAACAAAACCAAGCACGGATACATAGAGCGGATTGGCAATAGACGTATGAGCACTTCACTCCACGCCACGCTACAAAGTCATCGTACTTTTATGACGGCTATTGACGTCGTCGGCGGCTCGAGCACATTTTCGTTTGCCGTCTATAGCCGTCGATGGCGTTCAAAAAGTTAAGAATGCTTTACGGAAATTTCGTGTGTTTGTACACAAAGAGATTGAATTAAGGATTGCAGCACTATCTGATCGGGAATTACCTACATTATGTAACAATAAATCATCCCAGAAATATCAATAAATCAGGTATCAAATCGTGCAGTTTGGGTTCCCACGAAACGAATCCAGTTTATCCAATTCTAGAATCGTGTTTAGAAAAAAAAAGTATTGAAATTGGCGTTTCCGCAGATGCATTTGCTACTGATTACGTGTTTTGGTAAAGATATTATTTTATCCATCACCTGTTTATTTGGTTCATAATCACCAAATAATCTGATTTCTTCTCAACAATTAGAAATTAATTATCTTATTGTGTGTTTTTATAATATTAATCACCTTCCGGTTAATGGATAACCTTATATATGTATGTGACAATATCGTATATGTTTAACCTTTGTATATGTAGTGGTACTTTACCTTTTATAATATTAATCATTTTCCAGTGTCATTGTTCTGTATTTTTGTTTGTTGTTATTTGGATTTAAATATAAATTTTATCATCAAATAATGATTAAGATCGAACTATGTCAATATTTTTATTTCTATCTTCACAATGTGTCATTAGATCATTATCAACCATTAGAGATTTTATCATTAAAGGCGGGTGCATCGAGGTTAATCGGCTAACTCCTAACCAGCACCTATATGTTTAACCTTTGTATATGTAGTGGTACTTTACCTTACCGACGAGAAATAGAAATCCCATGAAATTGCCTAATTCTGAGTCTGATCTATTTCGATAGCTCAATAAAAGTTATTGTTTGGTTTGGTAATATCACATTTTAAGTCAAACAATAAGGGCCATAATCATGCCAATACCTTTTAGTATTTTGGTATTTAGCTTTGCGAAATGTAAGTCAACAAATTGATAAAAAACTGAACCAATAATGCCCAATCCTAAAAATGTGCTCTCAATACAGTATTAGATTTTTTGGATCTCTCTAAGGCTTTTGATTGTGTTGACCACGATACACCTAGAAATATATTAATTGTATTAAAAATTAGATCATTAAACGAATTTACTTGAAATGAAGTTCGATCCTAAATACAATTCCACCTTTAACGCTGGTACTTATTAAAAGTATTACGTACCGAAGCTACTGGTATAGTTGTTATACCAATCTGGCCATCGTAACCCTGGTTTTCGGTTTTCAAGTTTTTCATCGTGTAACCCATCCTCTACATCTCACCTTACCCTGGTGGCAATTTTGTTATCCAGCAAGCCTTCAAGTACCGAACAATAAGTCTCAAATCAGCAATCTCCTTGCCCAGTAGCACAAAATTACACTATAATTCCAGCTTTGACTATGGGAGGCGTATTGTCACACAAAGAATATAAATCCTTATGACACCCAGGTCTATGAACTATCTATCAGAAGATTTTCTATCAAAATGCTTTATTAATGATGCCTCTTATATCACCGCACGTCTTTATTATCCACTATTTCTAGAAGTAAGGTGGGACAAGACGAGCAAGTTAAGAGATTCTTGAAAGGTCTCTTCAAAAGTACGCTATAATTTCCTAAATATAGTACCTACGCCATGAAGTCCTAATTTTGTGCTCAAATTATCTAGGAGACATGTACCCTAACGATCTTTAACTGATCACGTGATCAAAAAGCTTGTCGTTCTAGCTCTGGCAAAACAAAGACGGGACAAAGGTGTCAGACGCTTTCACTTATTAGAATTCCTAATATTCGGTTTCTGACATACTCGTAACTAATACACGAGGTGCTAGTGGCTAATTAACAACCACGCTGATCATACGATTTGCGAGGTTAAGCTGTACTTGCCGCGGTCTTTCCGTGGATGAGTGACCGTTTGTTACACATCGAATCCTCCATACCTAAGAATAGCGTCATGGGTATTCTATGTCTATAAGACGTTACGGGTAGCCAGAAGCCCGAAAGTCTGACAACCGTTCTAACCTTAGGATATCGGCACCCAGTTACTGGGTTGCGGAGGTCTGAATGCAGTAGCGCTGTGTAAAATACTGGTATTCAGATTCAGCCGCATCTGCTTAGACTGGAAGCTGACCTCAAGAAAATAGGGAAAAGGCTGGGAGGAAGTGGGTGGAGCCGCGAAAGCTTCATAAAAATAAAACAACTTATGAAATATATTTCATCTGTATTCAAAAACGAAATCGTAAATCGATAGGTTTATTTTTGTTGAAAACCAATTTTCTTTGACAAATAAATATGATCGCAAATAAATTAATAATTGTTATTTTATTCTTTTATAAATCAGTCCAGTTGTGTATTGTTCAGATTATTCTAGAGGCGCATGCTCAACGACAGATACGGCGTCTTGAGGTATATCTTCAACCACAGCATCCTCTTGAAGCGTATCTTCAACAACATCATTATCAAGACGCATCATTTCTTCATCTAAATTTATCCCTTTAGATAGCTCTTCAGTGTTGACTGGGGCGCTCCATGCTCCGGGGCAGTTGTAGTGTCTGTTTGCCCTGAGGAAGTCCCAGCCGGACACGAACTGCTGCTGGCCCATGAGGCCGTTGTCGTTCTGGAAAATTAATATGATTTTAGAACATAATGCAATCAGGACTTGTTTAGAAATTCCTCTAGACTATACCTATAGCGTCGGAGCGTTTTTAGGTGTGAGATTTGTGCCGCCAAACACTACCCATGTCCACGTCACATAGTGACTTTTTTACTCATGTGCCTGCTGCCCACTTTTCAGGGTAATAATATAAAGCGAGCGAGTGGTGAGTGTGAAGCAAGATATGTTATTTTTCTCCTATCGATAGTATGTAACTTTAAATTATTAAGTACGTACTCTTGCTAAATTGTGATGCGAACTTTCAAACCTAATGAGGTTGAAGTAACCTACTGCAAAAGCAGTGATCTTTTTATGTCGTTTACTTAACTTACCCAGATTGGCAACATGGTCGCTTGGCCGTTGATGCTGAATCCGTATCTGCCGTAGTGCATGTTGCTGGCATATTCATAGGGGAGTCCCATGTTATGGACGATGTTTGTTCCGTACTTGTCGAAGTTGTGTCCCATGCCTGCGAAAATAACAAAAAATTTAGTTTCGGATATACAAGGTTAGTCGAAAAGGGGGTACTAAGCCGAAAAGGTGTTTAAGTACCCATAATAAGGGATAACTTTTGTTCTACAACTTTCCCCAAAAGTCATTAGTTTAAGAGAAATAGCGGTTCAAAGATTTCATTAAAAAAAACGCTAAATTCTATCTATTCTCAGCTATGATCAGCTGTGTTTACATTTTAGGTCATATTTGGGGTCACGAATCAGAAGCTCCATTTCCTGCATTCGTAACTAAAGCAGGACTGAAGAATTTTTGAAAAAACTAAAATAAAAATCATTTTTCAAGGAGTTTTCTTTATCGAATTTTAAAATTTTAACACTTTCTTTAAAACAATCATCAGTGATACATTAAGTGGCCCGCGGCTTAGTACCCCCTTTTCGACTAAACTTTTATAATGTAATCCTTCAAATACTTTTGGAGTGGCGATCCATAAGTATCATCAGAGGGGAATTCTATCAAAAACTTTCTCGAATAGTTATGAATGAATAAATATTGCCAATAAAATTGTCATAAATACACAAAGATAATGATCATTGAGTACCGACAGTTAATATGACTCTATCACTGTCCTAAAAATTATCAGTTTACAACAATCCGCCGCAGATTACCCTAGCTAAATCCTTTAATCTATATTAATATCGATACCTCCCGCGCAAAAAGCCGTAACACGTTTTTTTGGTAAAATGAGATTTTAGTACTACAGTTCATTATTATAGAAATACTACACATCCTTGAAAACAATATTTTCATATTTACATTAAATACCAAGATTCTTACCCGGTAATAGTCGTATCATGTTTAAATTCCCGCGCATATGGTCGTGCCAACAGTTGCGACGATTTACGTTGAACTATTGGACCGCGCACCGGCTAATCACGGCACAGTACCGACGTCGTAAGATGTAAACAGTACAAAATATTACTTTGGAGTTTGAAAATCTAAAAAAAAAACAAGAAACTGTGTGTTTTGTACTTTACTGTTTTGTTTTTATTAGATACTAGTACTATGAGTAATGTACGGTCATCAAAGATTTAAAATTAGCTTTAAATAACCAAAATGATTCGAACGTGAAAATAACGGCTAATGAACGTTGACAAAATGGTAAGTTTATTTCTTACTTTAATTTACTATCATGATTTGCATGTTTATCCTAATCGTAAAAGTAAATTGTTTTTAAGTGTATAATGATTTTCATTACTATTTTCGTAAGTTAATAATTTGAAATACGTCCGACGCAAAACGTCGAAACATGAAAGTTGCGATTTTATGCGCGGTCGATATTATTGTAGGTATTTAAAAAATCTGTACGCAGCATAAAGTCTTATGTCTGACATACGACCTTATTCGTGCTGTATTCGTTGTGCTTTTTAATAGTATAAGGTCATAACAAATAGATACGACTTTGCGACAGCAAGAATAAGGTCGTAAGTTTTTATTTTTGCCTATTTTTACGAAAATGTGAGTTTTTAATTCAACCAAAAGGCCTCATTATCCCCTTTAACCTTCAATCATTGCTATATTCTAAAATTAATCCCACACTATCGTTTGCGGCTGATCAAGACAAAGATGAAGTTAAGAATCTCTCTCCTGAAAAATCACAAATTTGGACATACGACCTAATGCGCGGGAGGTGTCGATATGTATGACATAATTCTATAATACTTTTGTTGGCTGCGGCATTCCTGTAAAATCTTTGAAGTTATTCCAATCGCGATTAATGCGTGTTAATCCTACGTTATCCTCAAAATATGTAAGTACATTGCTTTATACAATGACGTAGTCAGTTCGTCACTGGTTGTAAATTTCCAAAAATTGATTCATTAATCAGACCGTTTACATCACGTTTCACAAGTTTCGATTTTTACTTAATACTTATTCATCAGCCTAAAAGACAGACCATAGATAATATACTATTGAGACAGACACAAGAAACAAGTCTGTCGTGAGTGTGATGATAGGAAATTGTCAATGATTAATAGATACTTCTCCACAGCTAGACAAAAACCTTTTCCGTAATAAAGGAAGCGTTCCCACAGCATAAGAATTATAAATAAATCTTATCGCACCGATGACGCTTCTACCCTTGATCGACCATCAATACCTTATTAGGCTGTTACATTGCAAAGGTTATCCCGTCAGGTAGTTAACTCGTCTGTTACGACTTTGGTCGATGTTTAGGAAAACTAGATGTGTGCTTACACAGCCAAATTCTCAGATGCCAGAAAAATTGTGCAAGATTTTCGGCACGGATGTCAAAGATAGGGGAGACTTTGGCTAGCGTTGACCAACATTAATTCTTTGATTAAACAACCTTTTACTTAAAAAAATACTAGAATCTTAGAGCAACGCGGCCGCTCCGAAGTGTCGCCGCGTCACGCCACGCCACGTTGCTCTACGACTGGAATTTTAGGTGAACGTTTGTTGTGGGTGGCGATATCTCGCTTCCGGCCGTGGTTCTGTCCATGGTCGGGAGCGAGGGTGCGTGAGAAGCCATCGCCTCCTTTTACGAGGTGGTCATGGCGACCAAAAAGGAAGCTGTTTGCTCTTTTCCCTTTCCACGCCAGAAGCACTGGGCACCGGAGGGCGCGCGATTACTTTCGGCTATCCTATAGTATGGCCTGCGGGCGGTGGGTTAGGAGACCCGACACCTGACCTGGACCTGTTACTGGTCTGTTACTGTTACTAGCCCGAAAAGGCGGTGCGCTGTCGCGCGTGCCTCTCAGGAGGACGTGGGGCAAGGCCCCACATGGGAGAGGTTCGCCAGGGGCTAGCGGACCAGGACCTGCCGGAGGTGCATGCTTATGCGAATTCCGTGACCCTGGCCAACGGTCAAGAGGAGGAACACAATGGGTTTTTAGCCAGTAAGAGTCCGGCAGACCCCTTCGCCTTTCCCGAGCGAGGGACAACTACGAGGATTTTCCGACGATAAAAAAAAGAAAAGGTGAACGGTTGTTTAACCAGGGAATGATTGTTTGTCAGAGAACACTCTTCCGCACTGATTAACATTAAAGATAGTGTAGAGAAAAATGAATCATTAATAATTACCTGGTGCGATGTTCTGCCACATGATACGGACGTAGTCATCCCTGTTGTAGGTGGACTGCATGTGCATGAAGCCGACGACATGGAGCCATTCGTGGATGATGACGGTAGGTGTGAAGCAGCCGCGGCCGGGGGTGTCGCGAGCAAGGTTGAGAGTGTGGACGCCCATGGAGGCCCAGTAGCCCACGTTCGCGTAGCAACCGTCAGCCCTGCCCTGGAAATAGCAAGTAGTTTTTAAAAAGACGGCTATTAGAGTAGAATATTGTTGTCGTTACTCAAACCCTCGCAATTTGACTAAGTTGTGGACCAAGATTATATTATGTGGAGTCATCTTCAATTTGAGAAATATTGAGGACCGTTTTGTCATGAAAGCGTTAAAGGGAAATATTTTCAAATGGTATCAAAACTTGGCAGTCATCGAAGGTAAGGTAATAATATATCTATACTGTTCTGCCTAGCCTTTTCCCACCTATCTTAGGGTCGGCTTCCAGTCAAACCAGATATGGCTGAAGACCGGTATTTAACACGGAGCGACTGCCATCAGTCCTCCGCAACCCAGTTACTGGGCAATGCCAATACCCTAAGGTTAGATTGTTAGTCAGACTATCGGGCTTCTGACTACCTGTGACGACTGTCATAGGTATTCGTATGGCACCTAGAACCGTCGGTTTAACGTGTTCTCCGAGGCACGGAAGGGTCTCGATTTGTAACGAACGGTCACCAATCCACGGAGTGACTGCAGCAAACGCAGCAAAATCTCGCAAATCTTATGATCCGCGCGGTTGCTAATTAGCTATGAGCCCTGATAATAGTAAGTTAATACTAAATTTAATAAATCTATGTGCTTAGAACTATCTACTATCTCTAAGATATCATTGCTATTTTTATGATACACTCGATTGGCACTATATTTAATGTCTTTGATTGTCATAACAGGGGTCAATGTAATGTAATAGAAGTTTCTTGTTATTGAGCACTCAGCCTAGGTTACAACGACCTAACAAATTACGCACCGTATTATATCTAATCGTTTTACAGCAAACATTATAACTGAATCATAATCGTAAAACTATAAAATGAATAAAAATTGTGGTTACCTTTACTAAACAAAACCATATCAAAACAAAAAAAACAATAAGAGATACCTAGATAGCTTTAAAAATATTTATTTAGTAGATCATCGCTATCATCAAATATTTTGTCATTGTTGTAAACAAATATTTTCCAAAATCTTCCCGTCATAACAAATTATTTAAATTATCAATGCAACCAAAGAGCTATTGGTTGCATAGATATTAACAACCGCGCGGATCATAAGATTTGCGAGGTTAAGCTGCGCTTGCCGCGGTAAGTCCGTGGATGTGTGTCCGTTCGTTACACATTGGGGAACTCATTGACGTCGGTCCGGGTATTATACAAATATTTATGGCAGTCATTACGGATAGTCAGACAGAAGCCTGAAATTCTGACAACCGGTTTAACCTTAGTATATCGGCATTGCCCAATAGTTACTAGTGGCCCAGTTGGGTTTTGCGGATGTCTGATGGCAGTTGCTTTGTGTAAAATGGTTGGCGGACTACATACAGCATCGAAAACTTTTTGGAGCCCTCTCAAGTTGTACGTTTTCTCACAATGTTTTCCTTCACCGTTAACACAAGTGGTAATCAAATTCTGACGAATGGATTCGAAAAGTCAGAAGTGCGGGCCAGGATTAAACGTAGACCTTCCTGCAATGGAAGGCAAGCGTTCAACCGCCAAGCTATCACTGCTAGGTATATTAGTAAATTTACTTACAGTGATCCTGACGAAGGCAGTTTCCCACCATTCCCTGCGACGGAACCTGACGCAGGTCCTGTCGGAGATTACCCTCATCGCGGCGTAAATGGCATTCACTTGAGCAACGGCTGAAATATCACAGAAAATTATAGTTAGAGTGAGTTTGGTTACCTACTGGCCAAATACTCAAACGCTAGGTACTCAATTTTGAGTTGCCGTTAATTTCGTGCTGTCACTGTCACTTCGCCTTAAAGTGCGGCAACTTAAAATTGAATACCGTTTGAGTATTTGGCCATAAGTGAGTGGCATTAAAGTCTAAGACAGGGGTCGCCAAATGGCGGACCGCGGTCCGCATCCGGACCACCCATTTTGTGCGGACCGCGAGTACACAGCAACTTGCACTACAGAGTACGTAATTTAATAAAACTGTATCCCCCGCATTATCTATTAAGTCAATTCGAAAAAAAAAACTACAAAATGTTGAGCGGACCGCGATGGTAATTTCATTTCTTAAAACGGACCCCTGGTGATAATTGGTAATTGGTAATCGGTGACCCCTGGTCTAAGAAGATGCTTTATATAATTTATCCTTCGAAGGTTATATCTCTGAAAGTCATAAAAGGTGGCTAGGAGCTTGGTAGCCCTCAGCAGCCTTTTATGGAACAGCTCATTAATGTCCCATTGCTGGGTACCAGCCCTTTCTCAGAATAAGAAGGGTTTAGGCCTTAGTCCACCAGCGCTGGCCTGGTGCGAGTTGGCGGACTACAAATTGTATCGAGAACTCTTTTTCGTGGCGTTCTCTCTATTTTGCAGGTTTCCTCACGATATGTAAGTAGGTATATTGTCAAATGTATGAAATTCACATGTCTCGTTCACATTTTGACAGGTCCACTTGGGATTCTGATCCTAGGTCTTAAATACAGGCCTCAGTTGTAACTCTATCTAATACTTCAGAGACATCAAAGAATGACCTCATTGTATCATATGTATTACAAGTGTTTAAATAAATAACTTACTAAATTCATTGTTGAATTCGTAGACGATAGTGTTGCTGGGCCATCTGGTGTTCGGCACGATGTACGCATTCCTGCCTTGAGAGTACTGCTGGAGAATGAGTTCCGCCTGCTCATCGTTCAGCAGGATGTCTCCCTGGAGCTTGCCGCTGTTCTCCCACGCCGAAGCCTTGGGGTTGGCGAGCATGCGGGATTCTAGGCGGATTCCATCGTCTGGTGACAAGATATCAGTTCAGATGCACATAAAAAAAGTGAGTACATTCTAAACAATTTTAATCATAAAATAATTAAATGCAATATTTTTGTAAAATAAGGGTTGTGCACTGCAGCCGATTCGAATTTCACAGATTTACAGCCATGTTTCCTCGGATCGAATATATCAGGATTCGGATTCGGAGCACTGCAGAAGTGCTCTAAAACCGAAATAAAAAGATAACGGCTTAACTACAAGGTATCCTATTGATGTGTGTGATGATTGACTTTTGTAAAAAAAAACCATGTTGAAATGACTAAAGTGATTAATTGATTATCATCAAACATAGCTAAGAACCATCCCGATTAAACCAGCTTTCAAACAAAAACATTTGTACCGCATTGAATTCTCTTCATCCATTTGCGAGCATCGGTGCCACAGAAAAACACAGGGTTGTGAACACCCCCCTTTTTTGCGTGGGGAGTTAAAAAGCTAATTGCGATTTACCAAGGTCGGCTGCTACCACAGAAATCTAAATCTATTCCTCCTAGCCTTCTCCCAACTATATTGGGTCTTTTTCCAGTCTGACCAGATGCGGCTGAATACTAGCATTTACACGGAGCGACTGCCATCAGACCTCCGTAAACCAGTTACTGGGCAATGCTATAATGATATTTATGTGTATGTATGTATGATAGATATATAGGTTTAATATGTATTTTTATTGTAATATATAGATATATATAAAGTATATATTTTGTTAGTACTTATGTTTTATTTTGTTTTTAATAATTTTTTACCTATTCAATATTTGTTTTAAATTCTTTTTTGTACCTTTTTCGAAGTGCTTAATTTTTGACCCAACGGTTGACTGGTAGAGAATGCCATTGGCATTAAGTCCGCCTTATGTACCACCAATTGTACATGAAGTTTAAATAAATAAATAAATAAATGTCAATATCCTAAGGTTAGACCGGTTGTCAGACTTTCGGGTTTCTGACTACCCGTAACAACTGTCCTAGGTATTCGTATGGCACCCGAGACCAACGGTTTAACGTGCTCTCTGAGGCACGGAGTGGTCTCGATGTGTAACGAACGGACACCCATGCGTAGACTGACCGCGGCAAACGCAGCTTAACCTCGCAAATCGTACGATCGCCACGGTTGTTAACAAGCCACAAGCCCCTGAATATCCATATTATTAATCTAAATATTGACTTATTAATTTTATTTCTGTGATGGCAACTAAGAATTTCATAGATTAATAAAAGCCCCATCATCACCACAGAAACTGCACTTGCGACCGCTATATTGTTTTTGTGTGTAAACATCTGATTTAATAATAATGATTACGGTAATAAATCATCAATAAGTAGACGAAATCAGTCGATTAGTCTTTATCTTAGTACCTGTTTGTAATGATTATAATGTTTACAAAATATACGCGATGATCGCCCTCCGAGTGCAAAAAAACCAAGACAAAAGTAGGCGAGAATAATTAACTAATTGAAATTGATTTTTGAATGATCTAAGAGAAGAAAATGAAACGAGCGCTTCAGATGTTCAATAAAAAAAAAACAGAAAGTCAGAAATCTTTTCTGAGCTTAACTGTAAAATTACTGAAATTTCAGTTTATAAAACTTTATAAAACTAATTTCGTCAGTCAAATCTGTTGGGTGCCAATGAAAAATATAATTATTAATCGTTTTACAAAATATGCTGTTTAGTTTATGTTTTATTGTTTATGCTGTAAATATGTGTTATGCTGGTTATTCAGTAAAAAATATGTTTGACTCAAAATAAGTTTTGGCTGTTAGAATAGGGTATTTCCGATTCAAATCCTCCCGTTGCACGACAATGTAGTAAACACTACTTTTTGACTGGATACTGTTAGTTAAAAGTATTTTTAACTCAGTCAAAAGCACCTTTGACCATTCCTTTTAGTCAAAACAACATTCTTTGCTTGGTGGTAGGATCTATACGGTCCACCTGGCTAGCTACCACCCTCACATTAAAGTCCGACGCCAAACAATTTACTGTGTTCCATCGTGTGTACGTGAGAGCCAGAGGGGTATAGGAGAAACACTCTACATCTGTTACTTGCATTCGTATGATTCTCAGACCCTGTCTGCGTTTACCATCAGGTGAGACTAGGTTCAAACACGACCAAGACAAGAAAGTAGATAGTTTTGACGAGGAAAAAGAGTTCTTTTGACTGTGATATAGAAAAACTAAACTATAACGTTTACGTAGGTAATCATATTAATTATTGTCAATCGCAATACGTTATGCAATGGGCTAATTAAATTGTAGGGCTACGGCCACTGGAGATTAGGGATGCCACATACAAAATAGGTAACCAGGATTTTAGTTGCATGGCTATCAATGGCGAGTGTCTATTAATTAATGAAACCGTTACTATTTTTTGTAAGAACGTCACATTTTTTATCCGTTCACACGTAAATAGATTGTACTGCGGTATATTGCCCGGTTATTTTTTACCAGCCAAAGCTATCGAAAATGGTTCCAAGATTGTTCACGGTTTACTCGATTGTCCGACTATCTTCTTTCCCATCATGATCCATTCCACAGATCGATAACCCAGAAGCGTGTCGTGTGACAGAACTGCCGAATTATGGTCGGGCCATTTAAATTTTGTATAAAACTAAAACATAACTTGATGCTGAAATATTCATTTTGTTTTTAGAACCGTTTGAAAATACACATTTCTAAACGATTTAATCGAAGGTTTGTTTACCTTTTATACGACATCTAAATGGCCGGACTATAGGTACTTATATAATTATTTCCAATTTCAATGCCATGTAACCGAAAACAGAGTCTGTACTAATAAAATCGAGCATGGATACACAGAGCGTATTGGCTAGTAGCTCTGTTACAAAAAAACACATAATTCTACTTGTTTACTATCTGGAGTTTGTTTAAACGCTAGTTAATAGGAAGTCGTTACAATTAACCACGTGCCAACAAATCCGGTATTCGGAAACGAATATTATCCGGAAATTTCGCAATACAGACAGACCCCACACTGCAATTATTAAAATCAACACAAACCTGTTCTGCATTTCTCAAGGAAGGTCTTGAAAGATTCAATGTTGTCCCTGGACCTGCTGACCGGTGGCCCAGCCACCGCGCAACCAATCACCGACAACAACAATAAAGCAGACCACATTTTGATCGTCAACATATTACTATAATTTCAGTCTTATATATGAAATGTATTATCTCATTAACCTTTTAATTACAGATACTCAGAATATTACCAAGATATACATAATTATTTAAGTTGATAATATCAATAATTTTGCGTAATTATTGATTAATTATTTCGATAAAAGAGCCATCCTGATAATATTTTAGAATACTTTACGGAATTTCTTGGGTTTGTACACAAACAAAGAGAATGTATGAGTGATTGCATTATTATCTGACTGGAAATTAACTACATTATGCAACAATAAATCATTCTGGAAAATATCAACAAATCAGGAAATCCAGATGGCCAAAGTTGCTATGAGCAAAATAACTAAAATCTGTCAACATAGAAAAGTATCAAAATGCTACAAAAAAGAGGCTACAGTCGCTGGTTTGTTCAATTTCCGTGTATGATTCAGAATCTTGCACTATTACCACCACTGAGAGCAAAAAGATCAATGCCTTCGTGATGTGGTGTTGGAGACGAATGGTCCGTATACGATGGATAACCAAAAGCACAAACAAATCGATGCTTGACCAACTAGAAGTAAAAATCAGACTGTCGACCTCTTTGCTCGCGCACCAGCTTTTTTTATTATTGGAAAATCCTCATGGATACCCTTCGCCCGGGGAAAACGAAGCATTATGCCGGACTCTTACCGGCTAAAAACCCATGGTGTTCCTCCTCTTGATTGTAGGCCGGGATGCACCGCAACCCCCGCAGGTCTCGGTCTCTCTTTGTGTGGGGCCTTGCCCCACGTCCTTCTGAGAGGCGTGCGCAGAACACGGCGCGCCGTCTCCTTGGACCAGTAATGGTCGGGCGATAGGTCCCCTAGCCCGCTGCTCGTATGTCACTCACTTCACTACGGTGGCCGGAGAACGTTGTGCGACCTCCGGCGCTTGGTGCGTCTACTGCGAGAAGGGAGAAAAGCAGACAGCTCCCTCTCCCTCTCCGCTCCCTACTTGATCGCAACCACCTCCTCCCAAAAGGAGGCGATGGCTTCCCACGCACTCTCTCACCGGTCTCCGTCATCTCCTTGGCTCCTAAACCAATCCAGTCGGGATGTTCCAAGTCCCGAGCTTGCTTCGCTCAGTCTCATAGTAACAACACATACACCAGTACCTAGACACTTTAACAGACTAACACTTAGGTATTGTCATAATATTCATAAATGCCCATAATTCTCGCTAACAAAGCTTATGTCATTCAGTCCAATTCTGTACTGTAATAGTCTAGGAATTGAGCAAGATTTTGCATTTACAAAACAAATCTACACTGGCCTGCAAAACTGAGTACTACACTTTTATATATTGCAATTTTAAAAGTGTGATACTTAGTTGTGCAAGCCAGTGTATTATGGTCCCAATTGTGGCTGAAATGGTATAGGGAACGGAAATTCGTGATAGCATGATTTTCGGATAAGGTTGATATGTATAATTTATAAACATGTTATTTACATATACAGGGGAGTTCGCTTATAAAGACAACAAAGGACGGCGATATTTGGTCGTACTAAACGGACATCGTTATAAGCGTCAGTAAAAACCAAATAAGAAAACCTAACTAAAGGGTGTTTTTAAGTCGGTATAAGCGGCTGATTTTTATAAGCGGGGTCGTAATAAACGAATTCCACTGTATATGTATTATATTAGTTGAGGTATTACGGTTTTTGCCAAGAAAGTCGTAAATATCGAAGCTGTGTTGAAAGCTTATGAAAAAATCTCACACAGGTAGGTAAGTTACAATGGTACCCGTACAAAGTCAGGGCGGGTCGCTAATCATAGATTAGATAGAACGATCAACGTTGTCTAGATCGATTGAATATCAAATAAAGTATGTACCTGCCTATCTATAACATGATAAAAATAGCTAATTTCATGCTACTTTTATATTATTGTATTATAATCTCTGTTGCTCTACCTATGATAAAATCGTTATGACCACAACTTTTTTCCATGCGACGCATTATTCTGATTAATTCTGGTTAATCGATAAAAAATGGAAAACAATCGGCCGCGCCCATGATTAATGTTATGTAGGTACCTAAGTATTATATGGTTTTATACCAAAACATAACTACCTACGTATCCCAATTTTTTGTCGTTTTCATTACGTACTAGCTGTCCTCACGGCTCCGCGTAAGAAGTTTTATTACAGTAATAAATATAGCCTATGGTACTCAGTGATAATGTAGCGTTCTAACGGCAAAAGAATTTTTGAAATCGGTCCAGTAGTTTTTAAGTTTATTCGTTACATACAAAAATACAAATCTTTCCTCTTTATAATACTAGCTTTTACCCGCGGCTTCGCTCACGTGGAATTAACATGATGTTTTTCCAGGACCAAAAGTAGTCGATTGGTTGCTTAGTTAGGGCGTGAAGGAAGGACAAACAAACAGTTTACTAATATACTAATATTATTAGTATTAGTATGGATTAATAAGTAGGTAGAGATTAAGTACACCATTACATTGACATTATATATACAGTAGAACGCCGATTATCCGAATTAATTGGGACCGGGGTCGATTCGGATAATCGAAAATTCGGATAATCGGACATAGACTGGTAATAAAGAAAAACGAACTGTCACACATAGAATAAACTTTATTAAGTTTAACAAACATAGTTCTACAATAACGCTCACTTGAACATCTCGATCAGAGTAAGTTGCCTCGACGTTGCTCGTTTCCGTGCGGCATATACAAGGTTAGTCGGAAAGGAAGTACTAAGCCGAAAGGGTGTTAAAGTACCCATAATAAGGGATAACTTTTGTTCTACAACTTTCCACAAAACTCTATAGTTTAAGAGAAATAGCTTTTCGAAGATTTCGTAAAAAATATGCTAAAATCTATCTGTCCATAGCTATGAAGTGTTACTATTTAGGTCATATTTGGGGTCACGGATTAGAAACTTAATTTTCTGAATTCATAACTAAAGCAGGTATGTTTTTAAAAAAAAAAAGTAAAATAGAAATCTTTTTGCATGCAAATAAACATTATCGAATTTTGAAATTTTAACACTTTCTTTAAAATAGTCATCAGTGATACTTAAAGTGGCCCGCGGCTTAGTACCCCTTTCCGACTAACCTTGTATACATAAATGCACTTGGTTTGAATTTTTTATATTACGCTTAGGACTGATTCGGATAATCGGCGTTCTGCTGTATTTCAAAGTTATTTAACACTATTTGAACTCAAAAACGCTAGATAAGAAGTGAACTAATCCGTTATGTAGGTACCTACTTATCATTCGTCACGTAGGTACCTAAAGCTACAATTGTCAGCAAATCTTAGAGCGGAATTCTGTGAATAGCCGCATAGATTCCAGGGAAGGTAAAGGTTGTAGGTACTATCTGAATAGCATGAAAGAAAATCAGTTTATTAATTCAAAATCATATTTATTCATTTTGCGCTATATATAAAAAAAATCTTTATAATTCTACAAAATAAAGAAGAATACAATATCACTATAATACTTATGTATAAAATAATAACAGTAAAACATGGACGTCATACCACTCTTACGCTCCTTGTAATTTTTAATATAAAAATTATTCGGACCTCACAATCATACCGTCTTCAACGCTGCACGCACACCTGCTACTTTACTGAATATAAAAATATAATCTAACGTACTAACATCTTAAATTTATCAGTTCAGTAAAGAGTCTACACAACTATAAATAGATGCCACTAACTTTTATATCCGTAATTATTGGCAAAATTTAAACACGAAGAAAATACAATCACATATAAAAATCTCAATGAAATTTTTTAATTACATATTCGTGTGGCACATTTGAAAACATAATTCAATTCTAAAGTACCTATGAGCTCTGATATATTAACTAAACTATAACTGAAGTACTTGTGCCCGTCTGATATTATGATACCTACTTACTATGCATATTATCTTTGTCTTACGTCTTTCATTTTCATGAGTTAAGTAATGGAGTTATTTTTATCGGTTTGTTGGATGACTTAACTACTTTCGCGCGTAAAGTGTGGTCAACCTAGACCATCGTGTACCACTGTATTTACACATTGGCCTAGAATGCATCACGATCAAGTCTGCACTGATAAAAATAATTAGTACAGCTGGCAACTGAATAATGATGTAACTCAGTTGTATGGAATGTAGTACTTACGTCAAATTTCTTATAATCGTAACGCTTTCCAAGCCATTTATAATTACTATGAAACATTATTTTAAATTATTTTTATTGGATTTTATTATCAATTTCAAGGTTTTTGAAAACGAAACTGCAATCTAAAATATAACGCGAGCCTTATGAATTCTTGATAATAAATCTAACATTACTCATGTAACCAATTTAAGGCATTTCTAAGCTTTATTTATAAACATTATGTACTAAACTTTAATACTACATCTAAAACATACTTAAATGAGAATATTTTCATTATAAAAATAGTAAGTATTGCAATAAAGAGACAGTTTTGCTCATAGCAATGTCTTATTTTACAAATCGGCAGTGAATGACTGGTTTTACAAAGCTGTTTTCGTCAGCTTTGTTGAAAAAAAACGTGCAAAGACATAGCATAAAGGTAAAGACAATTTAAAATACGAAATTAAGTTTTTTTTTTTAAGAAAACGAATATAGTAATAGACACTTTATGCTAAGTATTGCACCAACACCTTATCAAAAAAGCAAAAACATAAATCGAACGTATAATACGAAAATTTGAATTAAAAAAAACGAATTTATAACTTAAAAATGAGTTTTTCATAAAAACTGTATAATTAACCTGATTTCCTGAAAGTTTCACCCTCAGAAAATTCTAGAAAATGTCTACTTTTAATTCTAAGCTGCACATAATCAACAACGCTATACACTAACATTAAGTAACTAAATCAAAATGGCAATGATTACAAAGACATCCCATACATAACGGGTTCTTTAAATTCACAATAAATAATTATGAAACATGTTGTTTCCATGAACACTCGACGTATCCCAACTTGCTCGCGCACAAATTTTATATACCAAAATATGTAGCCAATCGTTGTTATTTCATCTTATTTTTTACCTAATTCTATAATAATATTCAGTTGGCATGGTCACAATCGAAAAATATTCAACTTCTACAAAGTCACAAAATTGTTATCAAAAATGCAGAGGCAAGAGTAAGTTATTGACCATAGTGTAACAATAAAAAAAATATTGACCCCTGTAATCGATTTGAAATTGGCTCAGTGAGTCGCACGTTAAAAACCGTAATTAAATTAAAAACTAGACAGTTTGAGGAACCTCCTCACGAATCTGGCGGATGTACACAAGATTACTAAGTGATACTCACTACTTGAGTGATTCATCATTAAGTGACACAGTGTAAATATAAACTAATATCATTTAAAAGGTATTGTGCCATACTTGAGGAAAAAAATTAACATGTGTGTATGTTGCGATAAGGCAGATAAAATAATGGTCGAATCTCAACCACAAGAGAATGATTCATCACTTAGGTCTGTACATCCAGCTTAACGGACATTGGTGTCGATTCTGTAGCACTTTCTTACACTACTAAACTAGACTAAACGCAACTGTCACTTTCTTTTTCTATTGAAACAGAAAGAGACAAACACCCTTAGTTTAGTTTAGTCCTGTCAACGCGCGCAACAGAATGGTCACAATTAAAAAATCATTACTCCATTGGGACCATTTGAATGCGCACAGAAACCATTTATATGAAGACCCAGCCTTACAGATTACACAATATTATCTTGCCATTTATAAAAACTTGCTGATCCATTCACATTTCACAATAATTGTCTAAATTTCATTTAGATTATTTAGTTCCTTATCTAATCATTGTTCCCTTGGCCTTATAATTATAATAAATGTTACATAAATACACATATAAAAGCATATCGTGGCAGTGTACGCTCGTCACGTTATTATTATCATGTCATGTCATTGAAAAGCATTCGTAGTAGCGGGCAACACTGGGAGACGTTTTTATTGTTTATCGAAGGATCAATCTTTATTGAAAAAACTACTGTTTATAATGTGAGATAGTATAAAAAAAAAATTTATTAATAGATTACATCTGGTTTAACCGAAACTTTATCGTGTAAGACGATTTTGATCAGAATTATATGATTACAGGTCTTCTTCTTTTCGTGTGGTTAGTGTGTAACCTAGTGTCAGAGTTTATGCCGCCCATGGGCCTCCGACTTGGCTTCACATGCCGTCGAGAAATATCCCTCAGGCATGCTGGTTTCCTCACGATGTTTTCTTTCACCGCTTTTAAGCAAGTGATAATTATACAATACGCACATGAATCCGAAAAGTCAGAGGTGCGTGCCTTGGGATCGAACTCGAGACGTATGACTTGGCAGTCCGACGGGCACTCCACTAGGCTATCACTGCTGTTAATGTTATGATTACAGGTAGAATATTTTATTGAAGATTGTGTTGCCCCAAACTTACGTTAAATTGTAACTATAAAAGTAGAAATAAAGTTTTGAGTAAATCATTTTCTATTTGGAGAGCTAACTGACATAAAAATAAATGCGTTATTATAAGCTACATTGGCACTTGATACAAAAATGTCAGTTATGAAACGAATGATTACAAACATGTAATTTTTTATCAAATGTATGAATCGATATTTATGAAAAAATTAAGCTCCTTAACCACGTGATCTGATGTAATCTATTTACATAATTCGATAAAAACCACACGTTTTTCCAATCTTATTAAAATGTTGACTTTATCAAATGCAGTCTTTTCAGGTTTTTAAGGCCAAAACAAGTCATGATTTTGATGATTGATTGAAATGTTAAGATTAGGTAATATTGTTATTGGATGACCGCTATCATAAAATGAAAACACGATTAATTCCCAATATATTTTTAGAAAATTTCGTGGATTTTAAGGCTTGTCGGTCATAAATGAGCGCAGACTAGTTACTTCATTGAATGAGTGATGACTTATTGAGAATACGAAAATATAGGATTGAAAATCAACTCAACCCCTATGTCATTGTAGAGAGAATTCACTTAATTTATTCTTGAGCAATGTTTTGAAGTTCGTGACCTTAGGAGGTCATTGTGAGGTGACCTTGGAGGTCAAGGTGAGGTTTCAAGGTCAGTGATCGCCGCGCAACAGTTCCATGAGCAGGTTGAAGCTTGGTCCGTCGCCATCTTTGCTTTTGTTTGCTGGATTCAGCATTTCTTTGCCGACTTGCATGAAGAACTACGAAAGACAAAGAATAAATTGTATCATTGAATAATAATAAATTAATAATGATGACACTTTTATGGTTGACTCAGCAGTTGTGCCGATAGTCGTTACGGCCAATGGCTTAATAGCCATGAGCCTCGACCAACATCTAATGAGGCTCTCGTTGGGCAGCTGGGTCAAGGGCCTGATACAGAAAGCGGTACTTCTAGACATGGCACGTATTGTCAGGAGGTTCCTCTCTCTGAGGCCCTGACCACCAGTAGCTTGGACCCTGTTCCCGATGCCGGTGGGCTACTATTTTTTAAATTTTTAAATGATTTTTTATAGAAATATTTAAAAATGTAAATAATATCTATAGAAAATAAATAAACGAAGTTAATAAATAATCAAAGTCAAGTACAAAAAATAATATTTACCACTCGAATATAAACCTTATAACCGTTGCAGTTAGATGCATCTAGCAAGTCTGATATAGTTCGGGTATACCTGACTTGTCTTCAAACTAGACCTATTCTGCTATACGACTATGAATCTAATCTTCTAAAACACAAAGTTAATTCTCACCTGGCAAGTTCTCTGCAGTTCGGGTATACGCAGAAGCAACTCTCCAAACTTGGCCGGCGTGCCGGGAGAATGCGTAGATATGTACGCCTGTAATGCTGCCAAGGCTTTTTCTTGGGAAGCTCGTACTTTCTCCACTTCACGCAGATCTGGCGCGTCTGTGTAGTGGAATAAAGGGTTGTTACTGATTTCTTCGACGGAGTCCGAACCGAAGATCTGAGTGACCGACATTGCTTGCAGAATTAGCAAGCTGAAATGGCAGTGGACTGGCCATGTCTGTCAAAAGACCGATGGCCGTTGGAGGAGACGAGTCTTTGAGTGGAGATCACGAATCGGCAAATACAGTGTAAGAGACCCCTAAACTAGATTGACAAACTAATACTCAATACTTTATTGCATTCCATGTGTATTATATAGATGGTATAACAAGTAAAAGATCAATATGGACCCTGTCGGGCACAGCAAAATTAGGAGAGAGGAAGAGGGCTAAGTAGCACTACAGACGTGTGTTATGGCGATACTTGGTAGAGGCTTACGTCCAGCAGTGGACTGCGATACAATTTGTACTTTATCGTAGATACTTTAATTCATTATTATCGTATGATCAGTATTGATAACATAATATGACGCCTGTATTCCCCGAACGAACGCCGGTAGAGGACGTCCTAGAAGGACATACATCGATGTTATTGGTGATGTTCTTCACAAAGGTCAGGTGCGTAGTACTCTCAACCGGCGTGCGTGTATGACAAGATGTATAAATGTGGATGAAGCGAAAGGGGTATGTAAGAGTCGTAGCATGTGGCGTTCTATAGTTTCTGCCTACCCCCATGGGAAAAAGGCGTGAGTTTATGTATGTATGTATATATGTATTCCCCGAAGGGTTAGGCAGAGGTGTATTATAGTAATACACTCATTTCGCCGTTATGTTTAAGTCCCGTATAATAGGGAGCGAGCTTATTATAGTTAGTACCTTATCCATAGTACCATCTTAGTACCTTTGACAACATGGAATGAATGAATTACATGTTGTGCCGGCCCCACCTAGTGTAGGATAAAGGCAGGGAAAAGAAGTAAACTTTAGAATTATGTACAGATACTAAACTTACCTGAAGTAAGTAGTACGATAACTTTGAGCGCAACGTATTCGTATCGGTCTACTCGCAGTCTTCTCAAGTGGTCGGTGAAACTCAGCATGCGTTCTATACACGGCGTTAAACCCAACCTGGAGATAACAAATACGTAAGTAACATGCATAATAAATAAACAATAGAATTATCATGCTTCGGGATTAGAAACCTTAACTCCATTACGCATAGTTCAATTTCTATCGCAACTAAAATTGTTTTATGATCGTTTCCAGTTTTTGTCATAGGTACTCAAATCAACTTGGCACACTTGTTCTTAAAGTTGATATTTGTGTAAGTTAGAATAATATAACTGACATCATTATCAATAACCATATTCCAAATAACAGATCTTGCAGCTCTCGCACTAATAGACCGCTGTTACTTGGTTTATTTGCGTAGTGTCCACATTATGGGATCCCTCCCGATAATGTGGGCACTTCAGCAGCTTTCTTACACCTAGCAGCACGACAGCACCAGCAGCTACATAGCCGCTGATCATTATATTACTTGTGCAAGTAATGTTGCTTACTTAGCGCTCTGATGTAGTGTGATCCCGCGTCCCCCTCCGACGCGCACCTCGCCGGGCGTGCTCACGCCTCGGTAGCAACACGACAGCACCAGCAGCTCGCACCAGCTATTGATCAGCAGGCAGATTTGGTCGTCGATCTGTAGATAAAAAAGTAATTAAAGCTATTACTATAATTAATTACGATATAAGCCATATCTGACTTCTGATAATTAGAAGACTGATTAAGTGGAGAGTATTAAGAGGAAACGCGGGCTGCAAAATATTAATAATTTGAATAGGTTTATGCGATCTATTTCCGTCCCACCCCTCCCGCAAACCTTCCCAATTGAGCACGAAAGAGACACCTGCATCTCGGACTGATTTCTCCTGTGCAATATTGGCAAAATCGTACTTTCGTATTTCCCTGTTTCCTTCGTCAAATGTGGACCAATTTTAATATGTTTATCTGTAATAATTTAAGAAAGACTTTGGTTATGTCTGTATTTCGTCAAATTTTGTTTGCCAGATGTTTGAAAACGGTGGTAAAACCGGTCGATTTTTGTAAAGTTTAAACGTTTCTAGTTCTTTTATTTAATAATAAATGTATTGATAAAAACAAAACATAGGGACATGTGGTGGTAGATATATGTATATCATATGGTAAAAAATATTTGCTCTAGTGACATTATTCAAGGAGAAAACTTAGGAATATGTTTGTATGGACTAAATACCAACCGCATTTCCTCTTAAGGCAATTCCCCGACATAAAATCTCTGGTTAAGCAACCATTAACTCGTAAAATATACCTAGAGTTTAGGTAAATGGTTATTTAAACAGAGAATCACTCATATGGATGAACACCAGCTGCAGTTTGTAAACGAAACCTGGTCATAAACCCGAAAAGGAGCAGGCTGAATGTTGTGAAACCAATATTATAAAAGAGGTAACAATCTGACCGCTTACCCCTCATTTACACCTAGGTATAACACGTGTCTACATGTATCAGAACTTTTTTTGAAGAAAATATTACAAATATGTATGTAGATCTTTAAAACACTTGTTTGAAATATGTTACACATGATCATTAAGTGTTAAGACCAAGTAATTTCTTTTAAAAAGACTTTTACACAAATTATGTTTGTATGTGCGGTGTAACTTTGAATGATAGATTGAGAAATGAAGAGATTAGACAAAGTTGCGGTTTAAAAGATGATGTAGTGACAAAAATTGAAAGGAGTATGCTTAGGTGGTTTGGTCATGTTGAGAGAATGAGTGAACGGCGATTAACAAAAGGAATTTATAAGGCGGATGTCAATGGAAACGCCGGTAGAGGACGTCCTAGAAGGACATACATCGATGTTATTGGTGATGTTCTTCACAAAGGTCAGGTGCGTAGTACTCTCAACCGGCGTGCGTGTATGACAAGATGTATGAATGTGGATGAAGCGAAAGGGGTATGTAAAGGTCGTAGCATGTGGCGTTCTATAGTTTCTGCCTACCCCCATGGGAAAAAGGCGTGAGTTTATGTATGTATGTATGTTTATAACTTGTTTTTAGGTGTAAACAAGGGATTAGCATGCAAGATATCGAGCGACAGGTCAGAAAATAAAATAATCATTCAAATCTAATAATTTTGTGAATATTTTTAATTATACACCCATGTATTCGACTTTAAGTAAATGCTTAAACACCTGAGACCTTGAGAAAAAACATACTATTGTTTTTCCAAAATAAAATATAATACGACGGTATTTGCGTCCTGAATATTGTTGATCATGGACCTTTGTTTAAAAATATATATAAAGACTGTAACATTAACGTTAATGTTTGTAGTGATTACTATAAGTTTAATCGTTTGTATGGCGTTTACTGTGTTTAGAAGAGATCCTGTGGTTGGAACGGAAGATGGGGTAATAGAAGGTGTGATAGCTAATAATTGGAACTACTCTATGACCTCGGTACACAAGAGTCAATAAGACCAACATGTTTGTGGTAAGTACCTACATCTATTCATTCTTTTTTAAACGGTTTTAATTAGCCTCACTTCGTATATTTGTTTGTTTATTTGTTTGAGTGTTTGGTTATGGTTGTTTGATTTAAAACTTGCGACAGATTTTTCAAGAAACTTCGCACGTAAATTCATTTCTCATTACAACATTATAATAATGTCAACCTTCAATCCTCAAATCCTGATGCTGCAGGGTCAGTACCCTGACTGCGGCTTTATCTTGCAGTCAAGATGAAGCCGCTGAACTTAAAAGTTTTATTAAGGGATTTATTTAATATGAAGACAGTGGCGCCGATTCTCTTATTCACCAACTAAACTAAAATTAAAGAATTGCTATAACAGACGGCGCGAAAAAGGACGGCGATAGACAAGAACTAAGTTAGAGATGTCAAACTAGTTTACTCCTTGAACTTCACCGTGTTCTTAGTCGACACGTTCCGACGTGTCGTCTAAATTTTTATGGAAATTTTAGTTCGAATAAATTTGACAGCTCTTATTTATGTCTGTCTCCTTCTTATTTTATCAGAGTGAAAAAGATAGATAGGTAGATATACTTTATTGCACACTAAAAGAAATAAAACAAGGAATACACATAATTAGGAACAGTACAAATGGCGGTCTTATCGCTTAAAGCAATTTCTTCCAGACAACCATTGGATCGAAAGAATTGTTAAGAAAAATATAAAGGGCAGTTTGCAGCGTACAAATATGTAACCTACTAAAAATATGTAACCTACTAAAAATATGTAACCTACTAAAATATGTAACCTACTAAAAATATGTAACCTACTAAAATATGTAACCTACTAAAAATCGGGAATCAACTAAATAAAGATGGTAATAGTCCAGATTAAGTTTAGTTTGTGCATAACAGAATCGGCGCCAATGTCAAACATTGACTTGGACTAATGCTAAACCTTTCTCATTCTGAAAAGCGGCCGGTGCCCAGCAATGGGACAGTAATGGACTGATTACGCTAAAGTCATTTATTGATGTTTTGTTCATTTGGTATAAATGAGTTTTAATTTAGATTCTTGGTCGTTACAGACACAAACAAAAATTTTAAATGTACCGAAAGTGAAATGGAATGTTTTAAGAAAGCAGTGAATGAGATAATTCATATCAGTCAAAACATTTGTTTCAGTAACGTGACTCCTGAGAAAATCTCTCTTGCCTCTAGCTTAGAAACCAGGTGTCTATCATACATACGAAACGGACTGGTTTGGATGTTCGACCAATAGAATGGAACTACACAAAATCCGGATTGGCGGTCGACACTAAATGTTAATAATTTTAGTACTTAGTTAACTAAGAATTTAAAAAAAAATGGCGAAACGAGGATGTTTTAAAAAACATCTCTGCCGAACCCTTCGGGGAATGTAAGGCGTGATGTTATGTTATGTAAAAAATTCAAGAAATATTCTTCTCTTCGGAATTAAACTCTTGTATAGTCGCCGGCACGTAACTTGGCAAGGTTTTGGCGTACTGGGAGCAAGTCCACGTATATACACTTAGTGCAACAACAGTGCTTGTCATTATTGTATGGTTATTGCCATAGTAAATTTTTAAACACGTCTTGCCAAGTTACATGCCTGCGACTATACCACTTGGCAGTCTTGTCATTAATTCGGTAATGACGCTCATGTCTGGTAGAAAGTCGGGGCTAGAATTGTCTGCGGTAATCTTACTGTCGGATTACAGAACAGCAACAACGGTACGACAAGATTAGGCCGTTTTTTCACAGCACCCGACACGACACGACAAAACGTGGTGACACGATACTACTTATACAAGGTTGGTCGGAAAGGGGGTACTAAGCCGAAATGGTGTTAAAGTACCCATGATAATGGATAACTTTTGTTCTACAACCTTCCCCAAAAATCATTAGATTAAGAAAAATAGCTGTTCAAAGATTTCATAAAAAATACACTAAATTCTATATATCCTCAGGTATGATCAGCTGTGTTTACATTTTAGGTCATATTTGGGGTCACGGATTAGAAGCTCCATTTTCTGAATTCGTAACTAAAGCAGGGATGAAGAATTAAAAAAAAAACTAAAGTAAGTACCTAGTCTGGCCATGAATACTGTTACAATTAAAAATAAGAAAGATTTGAATTTTTAGACGATTGTTCATTGGGTTTTCTAATTTTGGCGCCAATACATTGTACAATATTTTGCGATATTAAAATGGAGTGGGGTGATAAAGAGAACCGACTCGCTGTGATTGCATTACACAAAGTTGGTATGGAGCCAAATGCAACTTTTAAAACTCTCCATATGCTTGGTATTAGTCAAATGTTTGTGTACCGGGCTATTAATAGGTACAATGAGACCTCCTCTGTTTGTGACAGAAAAATATCTGGCCGTCCACGTATTGTTCGTACGAAAAAGGTGGTCAAAGCAGTAAGGGAAAGAATTCGAAGAAATCCTGTCCGAAAGCAAAAGATTTTATCTCGGGAGATGTAGATAGCACCCAGAACCATGTCGCGTATTTTAAAAGATTACTTAGGACTTGCAGCCTATAAGAGATGCACTGGTCATCTTTTAACTGATAATTTAAAAAGAATAGGGTGGTAAAATCGAAACAACTACTGAAGCGGTACGCAAAGGGAGGTCACAGAAAAATTTTGTTTACGGATGAGAGAATCTTTACAATTGAGCAACATTTTAACAAACAAAATGACCGTATTTATGCTCAAAGCTCTAAGGAAGCTTCTCAATTAGTCGACAGAGTGCAACGTGGGCATTATCCGACTTCAGTGATGGTTTGGTGGGATGTTAGCTATGAAGGAGTGACTGAGAGCCATATTTTTGTAAAAAAGGTATCAAAACATCGGCACAAGTGTATTAAGATACCATTCTTGAGAAGGTAGTTAAGCCCCTTAACAACACCATGTTCAATAACCAAGTATGGTCCTTCCAACAAGACTCGGCGCCGGCGTCATGATAATTTGGAGTCCCTAAAACAATCCATACGATTGGCAGTGAAGAATTTTTCCATGGAAAGAGTGCGTGCTTCTATTGATAACTGGCCTCAACGTTTAAAGGACTGTATTGCAGCCAATGGAGACCACTTCGAATAAGCTTTTTATATTTTAAATTGTTTTATATTTATGTATTAAACTAACACACTGTAAAAGTAATAAATATTACTTGCAATAAAAAAAAAATTCTTCGTGACAATATTTATGACAAGACTAGGTATAAATAATTTTGATGGTTTTTTTATCGAATTTTGTAATTGTAACACTTTCTTTAAAACAATCCATCAGTGATACATTATGTGGCCCGCGGCTTAGTATCTCCTTTCCGACTAACCTTGTATAATATATGTATAGGTACTGGTGTGATAGTTGTGCCACTGTCTTGTCATGCCGTTGTCGTGTCGTGGCGTAAAGGCTTAAAATGTATAAAAAGTACTCACGGAAATATTCTTAAAAAGCGGCAAGCTCTTGCACCATTTGACAATCTTGTACAGCCGATGGTCGGCAATATTGCACAGATCGGCTAGGAAGTCGGGGCTGGAGTTGTGAGCCGTGATCCCGCTTGCAGCTAAAAGGGGGTTGGCAGAGGGACTGCCGGTTGATTTGCCTAGCCTGCTCAGTTCAGACTCGTTGTACTGCCAGAGGTGTTCCACGTCCATTATTTCCTAAGAATTAAGTTTTCATTTAGTAATATGTAGTCATTGGTGCCGCTGTTACGCACCAACTTAACTTAAATAAAGATATTGTTATCTTTTATTCGTGGTTTTTTTAGAGCTGTCAAACTAGTTTAGATACTTGTTTAAAATCACTGTATTTTTAGGCGTCATAATATGACATATTATACTGAGGTGTCGACTAAATCTATACTAATATTATAAAGCTGAAGAGTTTGTTTGTTTGTTTGAACGCGCTAATCTCAGGAACTACTGGTTGGAATGGAAAAAATATTTTTGTGTTGGATAGTCCATTTATCGAGGAAGGTTATAGGCTGTATAACATCACGCTACGACCAATAGGAGCGGAGCATAAATGAAAAATATTTCAAAAACGGGAAAATGTTCACCAGTGCGAAACCGGGACGGGCCGCTAGTATAATATATTTGCAAAAGTTTTGGTTCAACCCATTTGACAGCTCTAAAAACTTCTATCTTTTTCTTGTTTTATCTGCAAGAAAAGGATAGCAATATTTTTAGTTAGTTTAGTCAGTGCTAAACTTTTTTTTTTTTTTATTTGTTACTAGGCCAGCGTTTGGCCGCCATCTCGCCTGATGTTAAGCGATGATGCGGTCTACGATGGAGCACGCTTGCCCAGAAAAAACCGATTCACTCGTGACTTGAAGACACCCAGATTGTAACTGTCGGGGAACACCCACTCGGGCAGCGCATTCCACTGTTTGGCGGTTTTCACAATGAAAGTGGAATCAAAACGCTTCGTTCGGGTTTTTGGTATATCAACCATGAACCGATGGCGCTTTTTCGTGTTTCTGGCCGTCCGATAGAAAAAAGGGCAGGGGGGTATTAGATCATGCAGATCTGAAGCAAACTAAACGGGGCCTTGTTTTTATCTTATTCTTCAAAAAAACGGTCCTTAAACTACTACATATTATTGTATGGGTATTGGAACAGGTTAAGAAAAATGTCACATTAGATACTGCGATGACCAAATTACCTGTCAAAGTAATAATTATGGTATTTTGTCTCCAAGATCGTTCCTTGTACCTATCTTCGTGGTTGTATATAAGTTCTATGTATATTTACCTGCAATAATGCCGGTATGTCTGGAGTAACTTGGCTGTTACTGGATTCCCCTCTGCTGCTGTACGACCCTGGACCATTCACCTAAAAATAAAACAGTGATATAACACTAAGTCTACAATAACATTTGCAGCCTTCCCTAAATCATCCGTACGAAATACTGTAAGCAAATGACAATTTAACAATGGTAGTATTCTTATAAAATAGTTTCTAAAATGATACTTTGTATTGATAATAATTACTGAACGAAACATTTTTACGAATATATTATCTGTGGTCAAGCCCGCTAAAACTAGACAGATTTTGAAAGATTGCTTGTTACGAAGGTTTTTCTAAGTTAGTTTTTATAATTACCAAAACTGTAATAAGGTGATTAAAACCCCATTCCTTAATGAAAATTGCCTAAAGTCATTCCCGACCCTTGTAGAGAGTTTTCAATACACCTGTGATGATGAGACCAGAAATAGGGTATTTGACTACTATTTAAAATGTACAACAATTTAGTATCATTTTTAAGAAAATATAGATACAAATTGATATATGAAAAATAAATAAAATTGATGAAAAAATAGAGGAGCTACACGCTTGCGAAGTTTGTGGAGGGGGCATTTTCTGTCCTTGTCGCGCGAAACTGATATTGTACGGAGTGATGTCAAATAATTACGAAGTTTGCAAGGTATAACGTCATTGTGGCGTCATGTTGTTTTTGTCTAGTGAGCAATTTTCAATCGTTTATAACTTGGGCATTTTATTAAATATTTCATTAGTTTTTTCACTGTTGCTTATCATTTTTGTAAGTTTCGAGATTTCTAATAAAAAAAATATAGTCAAATACCCTATTGCGACCACGGATATGCCATCGAGACCGTCCTTACGTTATTTCATTGTGGGCCAAGAAATACGTAACCCTTCTTCTCATTATGAGAAGAGGTCCATGCCCAGCAGTGGGACAGTAATGGACCAATTATTATATCCCCCTGATGGTTGAAGGATACGAGCATTGTACATTGAGCGACCACCTCGGGTCCTTTCTTCTCTTATAAAGAATATACAACTTTAATTTTTGTAACCCCTAAACCCGAAACGGGGTCATTGTACCTACTCATCATTATGAACAACTTTAACTATGGGAAAAAATCTGCTGTTCCATACTGATATATTCACATAACTCGACAAAATACAGGGTGTAAACGTAATCATGTAATTCCTTCAAACCTAGTGATGTACTGCTGTCAACATAGATTAAGCCTGCACGGGATAATTTGGATTCTATTTTTTTTTTACTAAAATGTAAATGTTTTCTTAACGTGAGGCATTTTAGCGCCCCGAGTACTATTGCTCGGCTATTGCTCACCGCGCGGTCATGTAACACGGGGCGCTAAAATGCCTCGCGTTAAGAACACATGTTTACTTTTTGTAAAAAAAATATATTGAATCTAAAAGTATCCCTTGCAGGATTAATCTATGTCAGGAGTACATCACGGGGTTTGAAGGAATTACATGATTTGGTTTACACCCTGTATATGGAACTGCTGTTTTTTTTTTGCGATTTTAGTTTTGGTCCCATAGTACCTAACAGTTGTTCATAATGGTTAGTACAATGACCCCTTTTAGGATTTAGTTTAGCGTATACAAAAACCAAGGTTGTTTAATGTGGTAAGTATAACTCACACAAGTAAGGCTGGAGGCGTGCCGTAGCGTGGTAGGCGCGTGCGCAGACAGCAGGGAGCCGGTGGACGCGGCGCCTGATAACGTGTACGAGCACTGGTACGTTGAGCGACCGCCTCGGGTCCTGTCTTCTCTTATAGCTGTAAAAAAATATAGAGATCAAAACAAAATGTTAGGTTGATCAACACTAGCTTTATCTTCACTAATTATTATTATTTAATGTGCCAAAAATTCAGATATGGCCATTATCTGTTTCGATTGAACGCTGAGGACCCCAGAATAGTTGGGAAAAGGCTAGACAGATGATTATTATTATTTAACCTTTTAAGCGCGTAGCTAATATCAATAGCCGTGCCCCTAGCGCGCGACTACGAATCGATAAAATAATACCAACAATAAATATATTAAGCTTTTTCAATACTTAGAGCTATGAAACAATTTTAAGTAATTGTTGTAAATCATATCTCTATTGAATAATCGTTTTAGTTGTACCACGCAGTTCATGGGACGAAAATAGAACAAAAAAACCGAGCATGTTCTCTGTCGCAGAAATACGACACGCGCGGCAGGGGTACCGAAATATTTGTCGCAGAAATGCGATTGTAGCGGTTAAAAGGTTAATAGCTTAATTAGCTTAGCCAAGTTGTTCTTGACGATAAAGAGGCATGCACCTCTCCTTCCGCTTTTGTAAAATATACATCCTCCTGGCTTACAATAACATACTGATTGATGACCAAATATTAAAACACTACTCAATTTAAAGTCGCCGTTAATTTCGTGCTGTCACTGTCACTTCGCCTTAAAGTGAAAGTGACAGCACGAGACTTAACGGCAACTTAAAATTTAGTAGCGTTTGAGTATTTGGCCATGAGGTTACCAATCAGTTAGCCAAACGTTGCTAACAAGGATAACGGTAAGCTCCCAACCAATAATAAAATACATACCTTCAAGCTTCATCCCGCATCCCAAGCACTTATCGAACCGACACGCGGGGCACTTCTTCCTCGTGGTGACAGTGACGGGACAGTTGCCCCCCCTCAAACACATGTAGTTCTTGCGGTTCTGTACTGTGCGCTTGAAGAAACCCTTGCATGATTCGCACGAGAAGATTCCGTAGTGGAAACCGCTGATTTTGTCGCCGCATATTGGACATGGACTGTGGGAAAAATAATGAGAGGGTTATTTTTTTTTCAGTGTTGAAGGCCAGCTTAATGTAGGTAATTATTATTACTTTTTGGATCTGTTTATCTGACTATCTTAGCCTCAACGAATCAACCATAATGAATATTAGATTGGGCCGGTTACTACACATGCGAGTACCAATTTCTTGTAACGTCTTTCGTAAAACTCAGTCACGTATTCATTAGGAGACAAATCGACGGTCCCTACGTTTACTATCGAAACTACAAAATCTCAGTTTTTATTTTATCTGCTTAAAATGTGTGAAATTATGTTATCTTAAGGGTTATAAAATAATATTTTTTATGGGACACAAATGGCAACTATTCCGCATCAAACTAAAGAAGAATCGCGTAAATCGGATCATAAATCTCAGCGTAATCGGTGTACATACATAATAAAATAAAACTGAGATTTTGTAGTTTCGATAGTATACATAGGGACCGTCGAAATATCCCGCGACAAGAGTCGCCAGTGAGACATGTATCATGTATAATATGGCAACTTATCACAGCCAGAAAATGTAGTGGAAGCTAAATTCTGGCGAGGTCGCGCGATGTCGCCGATACGTGTCACGGGACATTTGTCCCCCGAAGAATACGCGATTTAACTCAATGTATGACGAAGGGACTTCGACGATTTTGCTTGACCATTCATCAAGAGCCTCTCAATGAACTAAGCATATTGTTTGACAAAATAGTAAGCACTAAGTTCGCGGGGAACAGGTCGAGAAAGCACTGTGTAATTCTTCAGATATAGCTACTAGAAATACGGTTGCCAGGTGCCCGGCTTTTTACAGTCGTGTCCGGCCCAATATATACAAGTCCGGCCTGACCGGCTTTTGGTCAACACCGCCCCGCCAAAAGATGCCGAACGAAAGTGCGCTAGCGACTTACGCGGACACGCAGTAGCGTAGCGTAGGTGTCGGCTGCCCGGGGCGGAAGAAAATTTGCCGCCCTCTTATTTAGGATATCTTATATTTAATATAAAATGGTTCAAATATTTACAAAATATTTTTATTATTTATTGTTGAACTTTGCCGCCCCCTAAAAAGAGCCGCCCGGGGCGGGCCGCCCCTGCCGCCCCCACTACGCTACGCCACTGCGGACACGCATGACTTGCGATCTTTCAGGAGTCCAGTGTGTCAGGCTTTTAGGGCAAATATGAATCTGTGTCCGGCTTTTCTATTTTTGGGTCTGGCAACCCTAACCAGAAATGACAAAGTGTCGGTTTGTTACCTGTTAATAAGCTGTTGTCTGCTGATCCCCTGGTGGTGATGCAGCCTGTCTTCCGGCGCGTCAGGCTCGTCGTCGTGTGTGCCGTCGTAAGCCGCCGCCGCCTCGCGGTACATCACTTGCGGATGACGACTCTATCACGAGAAACAATAAAATTGAATTATAAAGTCGCGTGTTTATTAGAGGACAACATCTCGCGACACGTGTCACCAGCAATGTCCGACGACACTGCGCGACGTTGCCGGACTTCGCTTGACATGTCTGGCGACTAATCACGAAAATGTCGCGGAAACAGATGTCTGTCGACATTTTCGACCCCTGATGTATAGGCAGCTTAAATATTTTATGATAATGTAATGGGTCCTCTACGAGAGCCGTGATGACACACATTTTAGCTACCTTTGTAACTGCACTCTCTTTTTACCGTTGTGGCAGTTTACTGCAGGCATATCTGAAAACCGCATTACTTCCTAGTAATGCGGTGTCATCGATCATTGCAAGTCTGTAATCTGTGTTATTTATGAACAGATACTCAAACGCTACTCAATTAATTATAAGTTACCGTTAAGTCTCGTGCTGTCACTGTCACTTCGCCTTAAAGTGACAGTGACAGCACGAAATTAACGGGAACTTAAAATTGAGTAGCGTTTTAGTAGTTGGCCATAAATCTGATAATTTCTCTTTCTTTCGACAGTCCAACATAGTGTGGCGTGCAGTCAGCCTAAACTGCATTAATAGTTACTAAATATGTTCTCACTTGTACTGGCGAGTGCGTGGGCGAGAACTCTGAACTGTACGAGTAGCAGGAAGAGTGCGACGCATCGCTGTTGTTGCGAGATAACGACGGCGTGTAGTGCCGAGATGCCCGGGGACTCGCTGATGGACTGCTGTATACACTGCAAACAAAACAAATGAAATAAATTGAACAGTTCCTGCAAAGTAACCTCTTCCGTTTTCTTCTGTGAAGTGTCAACTTTTAAGCGCGTGGCTAAATATCAATTGCCGTGCCCCTAGCGCGTACCTACGAATCGATAAAATAATACCTACAATAAACATATTAAGCTTTTTCAATACTTAGAGCTATGAAACAATTTTAAGTAATTGTTGTAAATCATATCTCTATTGAATAATCGTTTTAGTTGTACCACGCAGTTCATAGGACGAAAATAGAACAAAAAAACCGAGCATGTTCTCTGTCGCAGAAATACGACACGCGCGGCAGGGGTACCGAAATATTTGTAGCAGAAATGTTACTCAAGCGGTTAAAAGGTTAAGGTAACTCAGATACTTCAAGAGTATTGAAAGTAACATCTTTCTTTGCGCTAAAATTAATACCCACAACTAAGATCACTATTCCATGCTATTCCAATGGGAGGTCCTACATAAAACGAAAGCAGATGGCAGCACCGTCCCACCCATTACACCACGTAAGAACTCATCACAACCAATCAGAACGAGTTAATATTACCCTTGAAGAATGTTCATTATAATCTTCGTGTCAATGAAAACTATCATAGGTAGAGCTCGCCTGCAAGCCGTGTGAACCTTGAACAGCTGGTAATTTACCTGTGCGTATACATGGAGTGGACGGCAGAGTCGGTGCTGGCACTGGACTGCACGCGCGGCAGTCGCCCTAGGAGTGGTGAGCCGTGTAGGGCACCGATCAGCTTGTCCATACCCACTGACTGCTCACATTTTAACTCTGTGGAAGAAAGAGTTCGGCCGTCAATATCAAGTACTCACGTTGCGAACAGTTTCGAGGGGCTTATTAACAACCATTCGATTTGCAAGGTTAAGCAACGTTTGCCACGGTCAATCTGTGGATGGGTGACCATTCGTTACACATCGAGACCCCTCCGTGCCTCAGAGATCACGTTTAACCGTCAGTTCCGGGTGTCATACGAATACCTATGACAGTCGTTATGGTTAGTCAGAAGGCCGAAAGTCTGACAACTGGTCTAACTTTAGGATATCGGCATTGCCCAGTAACTGGATTGCGGAGGTATGTTGACAGTCGCTCCGTGTAAAATACTGGTTAGACTGGAAGCTGACCCCAACACAATTGGGAAAAATGATGTCAGACTTTCTGGCTTCTGACTATCCGTAACGACCGTCATAGCTATTCTTATGACAGCCGGGACCGACGGTTTAACGTACTCTCCAAGGCACGGAGGGGTCTCGATGTGTATCGAACGGTCAGTCATCCACGGACTGACCGCGGCAAACGCAGCATAACCTCGTATGATCGACGCGGTTGTTAATTAGCCGAATAGATCTATGGAACACAATATCTATCTAAATGGTTTCCTTTGACTTAGTAAATAACTCACCAGATAGCTGCGTCTCCTTCTTGATGGTCAGGTTCTGCACCTGATCAAGCCCTGTGTGCGGCATGGGGGCAGAGCCCTGGTCGCTGAGCGCCAGAGATTTGGCACTGCTGGTCGGGGAAGATGGCCGCCTCGCTAGAGATAGTGACGTGCCGTCTGTTAGCACTGATATCTGAAAGAGGAGATGAAGAAGTTGGTATTTTGTGTCTGCCTAAAGTGTTATGAGGGATATTCGTTATGGCTTTTACAATATCCACTCAATTCCTGCGTACAGTACGCGTAAAATAACTTTACCGCTCTGAAACAGGCTTTCAGCGTTCTGTTGATCACTTCAGAGGAGCAAAGTTATTTTATTCGTACTGTAGTTGCGTTTTGCGGCGCAGTGACAGATTACGCTTTAAAAAAACTTGTAGGATTGCTCATGTACTGAATGTCTACATTGATGCAGAACAATATTTAGATGCCAGCCACCACTTCATACAGCATAGAAATAAATATTGTGTGAGGTTAAATTTAGGTTCATGGACTGCGTGGTTGGTCTTTGATGACACAACAAGATTCTTTACTTAACATAACCCAACATCACGGCTGTATTCCCCGAAAAGTTGGGCAGAGGTGTACAGTAACACCCTCATTTCGCCGGAGATAGGAGGTAAGCCTATTGCCATCAACCGGTCACAAATCGAAACTCCAAGCTGATAATGAGGAATTCCACACGGAAAAATCCAATAACAGTCTGCCTGACCCGGGGATCGAACCCAGGACCTCACGATCAGGAGTCCCACTTGCCACCACTAGACCAACGAGGCATCCTTACTTCCACCACATAAACTGGCTTATGCCGAGAATGCTTGGTGCGATTTGCTCAAGCTCTGGATGTACTCACCCTGTTCATGCTGAGGCTCCTCTGGTGCGGCTGCAGCGGCGCGCTGTACTTGAGGTCGAGCACACGCTCGTCCATGCTCTGGAAGCCCTCGCTTTTGAGAGGCTCCGTCTTGATGCTCACATTGCGGAGAGTGTCGATTGAGTCTCTGGACGATTGGAGATCCAGGGAGCTGCTGTTTTCGTCTGTGGAATGATTGGAAAATAATAGTTATTTGTAGGGTGGTGACGGGCCGCCAATACACTTGTAAGTTGCTTCCGTAAAATTTATGTAAGCGATTTATAACAATTAATTCGACTTTAATTTATGTATGTTTTTGTAATTTCGGTTAATGAATGTAAAAGGGTGTGTAGCAGGTGGAAATCTATAGTCTCTGTCTACCCCAATGGGTAACAGGCGTGATTGTATGTATGTATGTAATTCGAGTTTACAAATCAACCGATAAGGTACTTACAAGACAGTTTATATTAGTAAATGTATCGTAAGTTAACTACGTAAGGGTCTTACGTGAGGAAAGCTTACAAGTGTAAAGCCAGCCTTACCGATGCTTAGAACAAGTCTGCAAATGATGCCAGAAACAGTTTAACTCCTATTTTAAGGGTAAGCAGTGTCTACAATACGTATATGACATTTTAGTAGAGCGTTTTCTAATGGGCCAGCTCCATACATACATAAACTCACGGCTTTTTCCCATGGGGGTATGCAGAAACTATAGAACGCCACATGCTACGATCCTTACATACTCATTTCGCTTCATCCACATTCATACATTTCGTCGTACACGCACGCCGGTTGAGAGTACAACGCACCTATTCTTTGTAAAGAACATCACCAATAACATCGATGTATGTAGTTCTAGGGCGTCCTCTACCGGCGTTTCCATTGAGTTTCCATTCCGCTCAATCTTTTTTGCATAAATTCTAATTTGTACAAGTAAGCATGTAAGACGTCTAAAGCAGTAAGCATGTCAGATGGCAGTGCCATTATTGTTGGCGCAAACATTTCTTTTTTTTTTTGTTTTTAAACGTTGCCCCACACTAAGATTTCTCCTGTATCGTGGGTGCGTTTACAGACACAAATCTTCACATGCACAAACATCCAGACCCGGAACAACTATCTGTAGGCCATACAAATATTTGTTCCGTGCGGGAATCGAACCCACGACCCGCAGCGCAGTTGCCAATTGCTTAGTCACTGCACCAAACGTGTCGTCATCATTTGCACAAGTTGTTTGCGCATGCAAGTAGCCGGACCTTTACACGACATAGGTAGGACTTGTTAGACATTGGTGGCGATTCTTATGTTCACTGTAAACAAAAATTAAGAGACTTGCTATCTTTTACTAACAGACAGCGTGTGAAAAGGACGGTGATAGATAAGAACTAAGTTAGTGATGTCAAACTAGTTTACGCCTTGAACTTCACCATGTTTATAGTCGAGACGTAGGTACTAAGGCCCCTCACCCACGGCGACTTTTTGTAGAGATGCTGTCGCACGTTTCGTAAACGCGCGACAGCATCGCTACTAACGCGCGTTAGTCGCATTTGCAACGCGCTACAGAAGCGATGCCAACACGCTACTAACGCGCTACCGCATCGCGACTGTATCGATACAAACGTGAGACCGTGTCGGACGACATCGGGGAGAAAACGGAGGCAGGGTGGCGCGTGAGTGGAGAACCGAGCGTTTGCATCGCGACAGAAGCGCGACAGTATCGCGTTTGCATCGCGACTGAGAATCGTGGTGTGGGCGAGGGCAAACAGTTAGCGACCGCATCGCGACTGTATCGATGCGAACGCGCGACAGCATCGCTACTGCATCGCTACAAAAAGTCGCCGTGGGCGAAGGGCCTAAGGTATCGTCTAACTATGTATAGAAATTTTACTTCGAATAAATTTGACAGCTCTTTTTTACGTCCGTCTCTTTTTTATTTTATAAGAATGAAAAAGATGGCAATAGCCTATATTAAGTTTAATTCGTGCACAACAGAGACGCCATTATTAAACGAAGTATACTGACCATTATTAACACTGGTGTCTATAACCATCTCTGAGTCGGAGAGTTCTCCTTCCCAGGACATGGGTCGTTCGCGCTCGTTGCTGGCTACTTCGCAGTGCGCGCCGCTGGATGAACGCTTCTTCTTGTTACGCATATTCACCTGTAATACAATATTATCTTTGTTTTAATAAGTTTAAGGCCCGTTTATGGAAACGCGGGATCCGCCGCGTACTGTCATTACATAAAAGAACAACTCAAAAAATACGCTTTCAACGCGCGCTGCATGAACGCTCTAATACAACGTCATATATTTGAATTACCCGCTTTCACTTATAGCTCTGCGACACCATAAACGGGGTCTACAGGGTTTAATTCAACAAAAAAAACTACAAGAAATAAACATGTATACTGAACGTGAGGCATTTTAGCGTCCCGTGTTAAATGACCGCACGGCGAGCGATAGCCGCGCAATACACTCGGGGCGCTAAAATGCCTCACGTTCAGTACATGTTTATTTCTTGTGGTTTTTTTTGTTGAATTCAAAAGTATCCCGTACAGGGTTAATCTATGTCAGCAGTACATCACGAGGTTTGAAGGAATTACATGATTTCGTTTACATCCTGTATTCTCCGCCCAGTATAATTTGGCACGCGGCAAAGTAGGTATCTAAATGAAAATGTATTGCATTTGACGTGTTATCGCGTTTTGCCTTCGCGAGCATCGCCGCTCTGAAATGCCAAGTTTTACTGGGTACATTGTAACATCTTCACGGCTTCAGTACTCCGCATTATATTGCGAAATGCTGGAAGTGTCTGAAGGATACATATAATAAAGGTTCTTTCACGTTCCGAATTCTCTCATGTAAATAGTTCGTTTAAAACAATTTCCGGTAATTAAAATGTAATGCAACTACTCAGTTATAATTGGACGTAGTTAAGCGAAAAGGATCCAACCCACAAAATTATCGAAAATGAGTTATTTATATCAAAATACTCCTTAAACTTGTTAAGCCAAACTACACATAATTACATTTTAACAAGTAAAATATTATACATTTGTCCCTTAATTACAATAAAAACAAGAAATTAAAATCAAAGCACCAATGAAGAAATACAGTCTAAACTTAAAAACTGAATATCTCATAACTGTGTGGGTTGGATCCTTTTCGCTAAACTACGTTCAATTTTGCATGCTGCACTACTCTAGCTAAACATGTGTGATCAAATTGAACTGATTGTAACACCTTATACACCATGTTTGTATGCAAATAAATATTCTTATTCTTAAAAAAGTGCCAAATAGAGGCGAAGTAGATATTTCAGAAGTAGGTGCGGAAATGTTGTAATATGCTTTGCATGTCACTGAATGTTTATCCCAAACTCTCTCGATAATATCCGAGTCCCTTGTACGAGTATTTTCAATAAATTTTAAGTCTTTGTTTATTAGTAGTCGAGACCACTTTTCGTTGAAAGTGAAGCGATCTCCAGACGATCTAGGTAATCAATTACGAAGTGGACATACTTAATGCAGTGCAATCTGTGCAGTAGCTACATGGACCCGCATTGCTTGAAGATCATTACACATTCACTTTAGATTAAATACCTACTGACTGATTGTATCCGTCAATCGGACGTCTAATGGCCGATGATTTACCGAGCGTTATTAGTTAAACTTAAGACTATCAATAATATAGCAAAGAACTCGTAGCTTTGCACAGTAGACCTCTCCTACGTTAAGATTCTAGGAAATTAGGTTAAGTGTCCATTTATATCCCTAGTTTGGCAATAAAAAATGCCACCAATGGTAAGCTAAACGACTCGTATTTGGCTATAGGCAGAGTGGATCCAAGCCAAGTAGTGCTAACCCATCACTTCCCGGTTGTGATCTAAATGGTAATTAGGGGACTACGTCAAGAGATGGGCAGCATGCATCTTCTATGTCGTTAATAACAACAAACTGATCACACATGATAACAAAGAAAAACTGCTATCACAAATCCTGCCAAACGTTGTAATACGACAATAGTCCTCACCATCGTTCGCTATAGCGCTATATTCAGCAGTGAATGTGTACAGGCTAGGACTGCACTGCGTCCGATCCGAATACCAGAAAATACGATCCGAGGAAACTCTGCTTCAAATCTATGAAAGTTGGATCAGTTGCTGTGCACAACCGATCATCCAAAATTTTGAACTGCAGCTTAGTCGGATTTGCTTAGATTTGGATCGGACGCAGTACACAGGCGCTCTAAGGCCGTTTTTGCACGACTCACGGCACCGTTTTCTGACGAAACGACAGGAAACTACTAGTGATAGCTGTGATAGTAAACAGCCTAACAATCTTCTTCTTTTCGTGTGGTTAGTGACTAACCTGGTGTCAGAGTTTATGCCGCCCATGGGCCTCTGACTTGGCTTCACATGCCGTCGAGAAATATCTCTCAGGGATGCCGGTTTCCTTACAGTGTTTTCCTTCACCGTTTTTAAGCAAGTGATAATTATACAATACGCACATGAATCTGATAAGTCAGAGGTGCGTGCCTTGGGTTCGAAGTCGAGACCTATGACTTGTCAGTCCAACGGCTACACCACTAGGCTATCACTGATATTACCTACGGCCTAACAATGACAGAATATGTACTGTAGTAAAGATTTACCTCGTACTGATGTTGTGTAAAGTCGATCTTAGAGATTTCGGCGTCAGTGGAGTCTTCATCATGAGGCTCTGAAGACACACTGATGCGTACGCCGCTCGAACTGTACGAAAACTGACCTGGAAGCCAAGGTTAAAGGTTATTGCTTTAGAGTCGTATCGTCCAAAAAAATGCGCAGACACATATTGTTTATAATGAGCACGTTGCCATATTACCAAGAAATATATTCAAGCTTATGCCTTTAAAACGTGCAGCGCTTTTAAAATATACTTGCAAGAGACACTGGTATTCCAAGAATGCATTTTTCAAATGACGCGTAGCCTATAGAAGAGATTTCCGGCTTAGAAAAAGACTGGACAAAGATTTCGTAGGTAGGGGTTGTAACAGACGACAGAGGGGTGATATTAGGTGGATGTTATATCCGCCTATAAACCGTGAATTAATCAACATGTCTTCCCAAAAATAATATTTTTGTTCCAACTTTAAATTAGGTTCCCATAAAGTCGTTGTTCTATTTTTGAAAGCAGTGAAAGCTTGTCAAAGTTAAAAAAAAAACACATTGGAATCGGTTTATTCGTTTGGGAACTAAGATGCTACAGACAGTCAAACGCTTCAAACGTATACCACCCCTAGCCATCTAATTGAGTCGGAGATTATAACAAATTGACCGATTTAAAATAATACAGCCAGGCGTAAATAAGAAGATTTTATTAAGGCGCAGACGAGACTTCAGCGAAGGAGCGCCAATCCGATTTAAAAATCACTTACTGTAAGTACTTGAAAAATAAGCAATCAGGATGTTCGGTTTAAATGGAGAGGAAAGTGGAAAAAAAAACGGCAGGCAAATGTGGGAGGGGCTTTGCCTGCCTGCTGTTTCAAAAATGTAACTGTCTACGATGTTTAATCAAATGAAAATTGTTAGACTGTCATTTTTAATTTACTATTATGAATTACTAGCGACCCGCCCCGGCTTCGCACGGGTGCAGTGTAGATACTAATGTGAGGCATATAAACCTTCCTCTTGAATCACTCTATCTATTGCTGACAACTGCATTAAAACCCGTTGCGTAGTTTAAAAGATCTAAGCATACAGTCAGCGGAACCGACTTTGTTTTATACTATGTAAAGATTATATTATGTAAGTATTTAGACTTTTTACTCCATTTGATATCCCACAGCAATTTCATGATAATATTTTACCACAAACATGAGTTTAAGCTGATATCCATTTTGAAGAGTCTTTGAGTAAAAATAAACTTCTAACTTAAAAGATATTTTCTTAATTTTACTTCTATAGAACGTGCGTTTTCTAATTCAATTCATTTAGCACAGTTTCGCATTATTAGAAGAAATACAGGCCTAACGCTAAAGCTCATGGACATAAACACAGTTCTCGCCGTTCAGGTCCCCCGTAGCGGGTTCAATGACCCTGCTATCACCGCTTTTTATTATAATTTTATTGCGTGACGCGAATTATATTATTTCGCCTGGCTTTACTTGCGTTTTTACGGAAAGAGTTTTTTTGAAAACTTTATTTATAAAAACTTTTCTTTTCCGAATTCAAAAAGTGTTTCAATGTACACGTAGGGGAACGAAAATGTTATACACCTAAGGTCTATTTTTACTTGCACAGTGCAATAAACAACCTATTTTACCGACTACGTATTGCCAACATTATAGAAATGAAAATACACCAAATATTTTTTGACAGGATATTAAAAATAATAATGGGGATATGATGACAACCACTAGTAATGTCAATTTATTTAATCATCGAATTGATTGATGTAATGATTTTTACAACAAAACACCTTAAATCAAATCAAAGACATTATTATGGCACTACTTCTTCATATGGAGGCAAAAGGCAATTTTGATCTTTGCTACAAAATAATTAATCATAATTTTCCATGCATTGGTGTGTTCCGTTCAAAAGTTTGAAAAGGTAACATGTGCCCGCGATGTGGGAAAGGAATGAATTTGAAAACCGACGAACCTATTTAATCCCCTACTGTACACTGTACTCATTGTAATTTACTTACATTGAATTTATTTATTATAAATACAAACAAACCAAATTGAATACTACGCACATTATTTACATAATATTTAAAAAAAACATTCGCAGTCGGCAATCATGTTATATTGTTTGTACTGAGGAATCGATGTCACGTATTGATAATAAAATTATAATTAGAATAAAATCGTGATATCTGTATTTACGCAAGACACGCACTCGTTTATCACTATGAGGTAAGCAGTGCCACAGTACATGTGCCCCGAGTGGCACGTGGTGACTTGAAACACAAAAACCGACGCAGACTAACATTAAGGACTAATCTCATCAATCAGCATCAATTCGCAAAGGTGCTGTATGGATTTATACACAATTATCCACATCGCCAGTGATTTTACAGAAAGTTTAAGCTCGCAAGCGTGCGAGTGCGTGTGGAAATAGTTCATACAGTTCAGTTCTGCCTAGCCTTTTCCCAACTATGTTGGGGTCAGCTTCCAGTCTAACCAGATGCGGCTGAATACCAGTATTTTACACGAAGCGACTGCCGTCAGACCTCCGCAACCCAGTAACTGTGCAATGCCGATATCCTAAGGTTAGCCCGGTTGTCAGACTTTCGGGCTTCTGACTTCCCGTAACGACTGTCATAGGTATTCGTATGTCACCCGGGACCGACTATTTAACGTGCTCTCCGAGGCACGGAGGGGTCTCTATGTGTAACGAACGGTCACCCATCCACAGACTGACCGCGGCAAGCGTAGCTTAACCTCGTAAATCGTATGATCCACGCGGTTGGTTATAAGCCACGAGCCTCTCCCGAATAGTTCATACAAAATGCACATTTTCTATGACTTGATGCGGATAACTGTGTTTAGTCCCTTAATGTATTGTAAAATGTAATAGTTTCCCGATGGAACTAGTGGTGGCAAACACGGCTTCCAAGCTGCTCCTTGGTTTGATTTCTAGGGTGTTTTATTGGCTTCAACTGTTAGGCGCCTAGCTTAGAGCCTAGTAACGAGTGACTTCCACTTACATCAGCTTGGTAGAGAAGGGTACACACGACGATATTCAAGCCATAAATTTCCAGTATAAGCTGATCTCTCATTGCACGCAAATTCCGTATAATGTTAGGTCAGCATAAACTGGATATAGCATTAAACTTTAAATATTATATAGCTTGATAATATGTCGTCGTATGTCAATGCGTATACCAAGCGCGTAGTACAAGCCAATCCCGTATATTTACATACACTTCTTTTTTTTAGGCGTCTCGCTAGTTGCTAGACTCTAGTAGGCTCTAAGCGAGGCATTCACCAGAGCGCTTTCGCTCTTAGGGATTTTTTAATTTTGACTGATGAATGGCCATATTAGGATCGTCCCTTGTCCTCAATTCCCTATCCCATTAACATGGGACTTTTATAGGCGACATGTACCAGGCACCACCATCTACCCCTTTGAATAAATGCGTGGCATCTACAAATTGATAGTTTTATCGTGAGTATTGTAAAATCGATTATGTTTAGTTACTAGAGTTACTTATCTAATCAACAACAATAATTATCAAAAACCTAAAAATCTATTGATTGCTTGCGCACAAGTCCAAAGGTCGGTCTGAAGTTCAAACCATGAACTTAAGCTCATTCGTATTATCTATACAGTACTAATATTATAAAGAGGAAAGATTTGTATTTTTGTATGTAACGAATAAACTTAAAAACTACGGGACCGATTTCAAAAATTCTTTTGCCGTTAGAAAGCTACATTATCACTGAGTAACATAGGCTATATTTATTATTGGAATAAAACTTCTTACGCGGGCGGAGCAGTGAGGACACAGCTAGTTATTAATATTTTTTATCACGTAAGTCTTACAATAATGACAAAATGCAGAACATCTGATATGGTTACGTTTTTATGTACAGGTGATAGTTGCAAATCACTAAGATAAGATATTTATAAAAAATTATCTTCAAAAAGTAATGGAAAAGTTTTTATTATTATTGTGTAAACAGAAAGTTCAACGCCTTTAATCGGAAAGTTTCGCAAGAAGTGCGAAATCAAATTGATTCACGCGAAAGTAAATACTTAGATGTGATGTGTTTAGTTGATATACTAACTGATTTGTGAGTTGATAACACAATAAACGTTATATAAAAATTAAAAATAAAGAATTTATTTTCGTTTCCTATCTCGTGTCGGACAGCTATTGGAGAATAGCTCAAACCTTGGCGAAAAGATTAGTTACCTATCCAGTCAGTAAGGTTAGTGACGGGACTGATTGCCTAGAGTGCGTCGGACGTACCTATCTACTTAAGTATCGTCACTCGTGGAGCAAGCAACTTTATAGACATAATAAAACGATTAAACTAGCTTCGCACTCGTACCTACGCGGAATGCCTAAGATATTTATTAAGTATTGCTTATGGTTTTTTTATTGACTAATGTAATTTCTCGGTATCTGAACTGGAAGAAAGGGCAGGCCTATTAAACAAAAGCAATCTTGAAATATGTGTAGAAGTCAAGAACCTTACCGTTACTTGTCTCCGGGCCCGACATGCTGATAGTGGTGACAGACACGTGTCCCCCCTCCACCTTCACCGTATCGCCCTCACTGCTCATCGCGGTACTCATCACCATCCAACCCTCACACCATCACCACACAGACTATCGATATTCTTGTCCTAATCGATTTCACTTCACTACACTATTTAGCACCACACAAAAAAAATGTTCGTCTATGGTAAATTCATAGAAAAATATTGTTCGAAAATTTTCAAAAACTATTTTGTCTTTTCCGCATAATGTTTCAATACAAAAATATTTCTAAACGTTTCATCATCTTGCGTCGCCGCTCATTTTTAAGGCAATTTTTGGATTCAGTCTTGCAGTGTCCGTGTTCGTTTTACATATTTTCTTTACTGAATATTCTTCGAAAGACCAGGATGTTCGCTTTAAAACCAAATAGGGATGCGGAGGATTACAGCCAGATGATAAAACCAGCATCTTGGGTAACCTGTAACAAAGATAAACAAGAGTTAGTATACTATAATAAACATTCTCTCTATCAATGAACGTATGAAAAATATTAACACTGACCCAGGCAAGGTATGAAAAATATGACACTTCAATTAAAATATTACAATTGCTTTAAAATAATAAAATTAAATAAAATCGAGGCCAAAACTACGAAGCTCTATCCCGCGCGTTGCTCAGTTCGAATTTGGAATAGAGTGTCGAACGTTTCGAAACAGTGTGTTTGTGTACACGCACGAGACGTGGACGCGTCGCGCGGCCTTGCGAGCGCACCCAGTGCTGCGCGATAGCAGGCGGTATTATTATCGATACGCCACTCGACCCCTCGTGTCATTGGCATTCTGTTTACGAGGGCGAAGCTCGGTCGCGATAGCGACGGAACGCGTCACTTATTGAATGAATTGCCGTTTTCGACAACGCAGCGTGATTTTCTTTTATGAGATCACCTTCACATTGTCTTTACAATAATGATACTGATTAACTAATGGAAAACAAATAAGCCGTAATTGATAATGGTTAACGGCTTATCATAGGTCATTAGCGAATGACAGGAAATACACACATTTAATCAGTATCAAATACCTTCCACTATTGTTCAGATTACACGGTTAGTTATCGATAAAACCAGTCACTAGCACAATTCAAAGAAGGGAGTGGGGGAGGGGCGTTGTGCGGCCTTCACGGAGCCGGTTGTAGCGACCGGCCGGCCGCGAGCATTTCGCCTTTCGCGCGCAGGACTGGTCCACCGCTCCCAATACCAAGCCACGGCAACACACTCGATAATGTGTGAGATGAGTATATTATGTACCATGTTGAGTAATTAAATACGAAACCTATTGCATGCGAACGCATTACAGACGTACATGAGTCACCATTTACCGTTGAAATGAAAGTCAACTCGATGCTGTAGTGCACACTATCCATTCAACTTCATAAATCATTCGTATAGAATGTCGAAACGTTTATTTGATACACATATACATATAATGTAGGGATAGATATCAGTCACTACCGTCTGGCGGGCCAATTAGCGTCCAATACAGTCCCTTGCCCCCAGACATTTCTCAGTTATCACTATCAGACACTCAGACAGGCTGCAGTGTAGTCGCCTTGGCAACGCAATTAACCGCCAATTACACAATGTATAGCTTGTCTAGGTTGCACCATTACCGTAGTGTTTAGAAACAGTTACTGTCATACCCCTTTATTATTATTCAAGCCTGCTTATTATTTACCTAACGTTTATTTATTACAAAAGACTGCAATAACCAGCGTTTGTTACTGTATTTATCTGACTAGATACAAAGAAAACAAGAACTTCAAAAACATTGTCTTTATCCAAACCTATAGCGTTTGACGTCTATCTTGTTCTATTATTAAATTCAGTTGCGATCGAAAATGTTTATCTCTTTCTTTTGGATAGTCAAATAGTATTTCAGAGCGAGACGAGTATAAATTTTGTGTCCTAATAAAAGGAGTTCATCCGCACGCAAGATGGCGTCATCGTGGCCTAGACAAGGCCGAGCGGTCATTTGTACGATACGCCAGACGAGCTGCTTTGTCTGCCTCCTATTTATGGATTATATTTTCAACGCAATGTGGTGGTGGATTTTTACAAGGCTTGATATTTATTTCTCTTGAAGTATCGCCGTTATATATTGATTGAAATAGAAAAAGAAAAAATGTGTTTTTCCCAATATCTTAAAAAGGATTTTCCGCGTTCAGACCGGTTTGAAATGTTCAGTAAATACATTGGCGTAGAACGAGTTTCGTAATGTTGCATAAGTAACTAAAGATATCATGCACCAAGCTGAGATAATGATAATACTTTGACAGAAATATGCAGGCATTTATCGCGGCTGTATAAGCTGACATCAGTTGCCCAACGCGAGGCAGTTAGTGGTTGCTGAAATACTTAAGTAAAGAGGAAAAACGGTTTCGCATCAGATTACTCGGAATGGTATTTATAGGCTCGGCAAGTGATGTCCTTGCTTTGTTGTAGTAAGTTATCGATAAGGCTACGTGAGACGAGGCGTCGACCGATAATTATCTTAAGGTCACAGCTCTATCTGTGACGTAGAAAAGTGCCACGCATTGTGATAGTGATGGATGGGACCTGCACAGGTGTATATTTATTTCAAGAATCACGTTCGCATGCAAACTGAAATTGATAAAGTTTGATGTGCGGCACAATATTTGCATTTCTTTAAGTTTAATACCTGTATAAAATTAATATTCAACTGGTAAGGTCTAGAAAAAACAATATTTTCCAGTTTCACACATCTTCTCAGTGCCTAAATCTCGAAAGTAAATTGAGTCTAATGGGTGTTAAATTTATAAAGGCTGTGGTTGATAATATAAACAACAGGGTAATAAGACTTAATTTCACCCCACACTAATACAGTCCAAACAATATTCACACAAAAGCAGCTTAAAAGACGAGCAAATCGTGACAATGCACTACTAGTGACGTTACGAATACCGTTGAGGAAAATTGTGAACGTTAATTTCCTACATCCTTGACCCCGATGGAGTGAGGTCGTCTTCGAGGGCGACGCACCCTATCGCCCACGTCGACTGAAATAGAAGAGGTTAATACCCCCTAGCACGCTCCTATTGCGAACAAAGAACTACAGGGTGAAGTTGTGATTGTAATTGGTAATTATGATTATGGACTTTTAATTAAACACACATTCATTCATATATATCTAAATAATAATATATAGATTGGTACGCAATCTTTTTACAATGCTTCCATAAAATTGAATGAGGAACAGAAAATCAATCATAAATATGATTTGGGACACGGCTTGGCTTAAAAATATTAGGAAAATTCATTAACAAATAACTTCTGTTTAAAAAATGTCCATAATGATAAGGAATATTAGGTATAACAATTTTGTTACAAACGTCCGATTTCATAGAAAATCGATTCATTTGATTTTATCATGACACGATGAATCATATGCTTCAGTTTTGACGAGTCATATCGAGTGAAAATATATTTCTGCACTCGCAAATCCAAAATGGACTGGATAGGCTGTTGATAATGATGACAAAATCAAAAATGTAACATACACTTAAAAACTAGATTAAAAAACAAGACACATTTGTTCACAAACCCAAACATAGCTTTTCCATCCATTATTCATAAACTAGGCAAATACAAGAGTCTAGACTGTAAAAAGCGTGACTGCGTTAGTCATAGAAGAAAGTAACGGAGGTGAATGGCTGATCTTACGGTCGTGTGCCAACGGCCTTCCCTGGTACCATGCCAACAGGTGTCTTCCGTAATAATCACTCAGAATATGGTATTACGTGCATTTCGAGTTAGTGTATACGGGATTTTGTGTCTGTTTTGACGGTCATAACCCGAGATTGGAAATATGCCCGATCAATGACGATTGATTCGTCCGTTGTATATTTGGGACCTAACACGAATACAACTTGTTGTCATTGAAGACAATATTGATCGATAATATCGATAATTAGGTAAGGGCCCATCCCTAGTTGAATGCCAATAGTATTTTTGGAATTTTAGCTAGCATATTACAATGAAACCTTCAATGGTTACAACGTTACATTATAATGCAATTTATTATGTTGTTGCCGTGTAGCGCAAGTTACTGAACTATTGATAGAGTAGGTAGGTATACCTAAATTACTCCACAGTTTTGAGTTTTTATTTCTACCATATTGTTCCTGCTCTTACTAGCCTTTTCCCTACTATGTTGGGGTCAGCTTCCAGTCTAACCAAATGCGGCTGAATACCAGTATTTTACACGGAGCGACTACCATCAGACCTCCGCTGCCCAGTTACTGGACAATGCCGATATGCTAAGGTTAGACCGGTTTTCAGATTTTTGGGCTTCTAACTTCCCGTAACGACTGTCATACGTATTCGTATGACACCCGGGACCGACTGTTTATCATGCTTTTTGAGGCATGGAGGGGTCCCGTTGTGTAACGGACGGTCACCCATCCACAGACTGACAAATCTTTTGATCTCGCAAATCTTTTGATCCGCGCGGTTGGTAGGTAATTAGCCACGAACCTCTCATTCTCTACCATATATGCGGGATTAATGAAAAATTAAACTATATGTATAGTATACTTTTGTATCCGGAGTTCCGGATACAGACGTCCGGATTTTAGACATTTTTATAAGGTGCCAACGTCACTATTAATTGATATAACTATCCGCTGTCTGAACTCATATATGTGTAAACTTAAGTTAGGTAAGATTTATGATCAAATCAGAAGCTAGAGTTGTTAAAACTATATACTTAAGCCCTATCTCTTACATACATGAGAGCTGTTTACTTAATACAAGCCGTAGTGCACACAACTTGAGACAATGTCTGTCATAAATATAAATATGGCTGGTGGTTTATTGATTGCAGCCAAAGGTCATGCCCTCCGTCTGGTGCCATGCCAACAGGTGGCTTGTAGCGTACTACCCGCCCAATTGATATTTATTAACATTTCCGTCTGTCTGGCGAACATCTCTCCTTTACTATGTGTAGGTAGGTACTTGGCGTCTTGTTTCCAGTCTAGCTTTTTTTATCATACAGGGTGAACTCGTATTCGACCTATGGGTATTTTTCATAAAACTATAAAAATCGAATTTTCTCGAAATCTACTGACTTTCGACTAAGGTACACGGGGTGCTAATTTGTTGCATATAGGACACACTATCACGCCTAAAATACGTCGAATTCGAGTTCACCCTGTATACATAATTATGTTTACTTGAACTTTATTCAACATTTTACGAGTGAGTTTCAATATAAAAATCGGTCGTAAATGAAATAAAGTGTACTAGAGTCTTTTTTTTCCATAATGTAATCGGAGATAAACAAATCATTACGATGACAAAATAATGAATTCATTCACTGATAAGCTTTAGTAGACTACAAGTACCTATAGTATAAATACTACTTACTGTGTTATATTGTTAGGTTTTACGTCACGCGACAGCTGTCCAAACTACATAAGCGAAATATAGAGTTCAGAGTAAAACTACAATAAGCAATTCTATTCAAGCTATTTTTGTCGAGGTCACCATAATTATTCTTTCTCAGTTCTTTACCGAATAATCTTACAACGAATCTTATATACCTCTTATGTATTGGGCATTAACATTTAGTGGAAGCAAAAGGCCCAACTTTGTTCGAAAAGCTTAGGAAAGCGGGTCTTTAAGGAAAATCCGCATGCAGAAAAACATTTAAGTACGATATATCAAGTTAAAATAAATAACGTGTCAATCTATAGTACAAGACATAATTATACTTGGCAATTCATCTGTAGGCAAGAAGAGGGCAAGCTAGGGTCAGTGCAGAATACACGTAACTTCATATTTCAAACATGGAACATGCCTGGACTGCATTAGCGTCGACGTTGGCATAACCTGTGATATAAGATCTCCTTGAACACGGAAGTGTGGCTGAATGTAAATAAATATGAGAAAGAGGTTGCAGGAGTACCTAACAGATTATTACTGTGTTCGTGAATTAAATCACTCAGTAACTCTAATGAACTGCGTTTATGGAGAAGTATTTTTGTTTGAGGGGGAAGCTCTGGAAGTTTGAGCGCAATTAATAGTAGTCTCAAATAGTGTAGTATAAATGCAGTCCATGAAATACTTATTTATGAGACTAGCACAGAAATACATTTAGTCACTTAAAAACACCGTCGGACTGAAGACATTACTCGAACTCTGGAGGCCTACACCGAAAAATGAACGTCCAAGCTTCAAATCGAAACGCAACGACGAACATCGAACTTATAAAAATACGATCAAAGTATTGTCAAATAACGAACTACTAAATGTCAATTAACATTTTTGGGAGTAATGAACGAAAGACAAAATGTCAATTCGCGAAAATCGAATCGATCGTCGGATCTAAATCACTTTTGTGGTTGGAAAACGTGGGATCCGTCAGCTGAAATTACACAACATCACGCGCGTGTTCCCCGAAGGGTTGTGCAGAGGTGTATAGTAACACCCTCATTTCGCCGTCATGTTTAAGTCCCATATAATAGGCCTACATAAATAGCCTATTGATTTAAGCCGAAATTAGGCAGTTTCATTTTCGAATTAGCTCCCTAAACCGAGAGCGTTCCCACAATCACGCCGTAAAAGAACAAGATATTCCAATATTCAAGTAAAAAAAGCTTCACTTTTTTATTTTCTCAACCCTTCTCCACAAAACCACAAAGTTAAATCATTCATGAAGTGTTGTGTTGCACACAATTAAACGGTAAATCTAGAATTACCGCGGGCAAGACAAGTTACTGCATAATGAGGAGGCTGGGTCATAAACAACGTGGACTCTGACAGCCTATCTATTGTCTCTCGTTAGCTAACGAACCAATGGCGTGGTTACAATTTATTGGAAATTTATTTAGTTTGTAAGTTGTTGCATGTTTGAATATTTAATTATATGTGCTCCAGATTTCGTCGCGAGCGTTTGATTTGGCAGAAGGAGGAATTTGGGTTTTTAGCCGATAGGAGTCCGGCAGGCCCCCTCGTCATCCAACAGGATTTTCCCAGGATAAAAAAGGTCTAATGTCTATTCATAATTCTAGCCTGGATGTTTGATTTTTAACCTGTTTTAGAAATACTATGTATGCTAAAAGTAGCATAAAGAGGGGCGCGTGGCTACCAACCGCGCGGATCATACTGTCTGTGCATGGTTGACCGTTGGTTGCACATCGAGACCTCTCCGTGCCTCGGAGAGCACGTTAAACAGTCGATCCCGGGTGTCATACGAATACCTATGACAGTCGTTACGGTTAGTCAGAAACCCGAAAGTCTGACAACCGGTCTAACCATAGGATATCGGCATTGCCCAGTAACTGGATTGCGGAGGTCAGAGGGCAGTCGCTACGTGTAAAATACTAATATTCAGCCGCATCTGGTTAGACTGGAAGCTGACCCGAACATATTTGGGAAAAGGCTACGGAGAACGAACTACAAATAGCATAAAGATACTTGCTGAATATAAACGGTGTAAAAAGACCCTTAACGAAGCCGAAAGGCACTTATTCTCCACGTCATTGCGATATTTTTTTGTTCTGGACTATGCCTGGAACCTTCTAGTTACGGAGATATTGGAGATCAAAGTTCCAACTTTTTCACAACTTTTTTTTAAAATACTAGTATTGAAGGTTGCAAATGTACTTGAAATACCTCCATTACCCGTTTACTACTCATTGCATCTATCAGCACAGTGTTTTGAGTGCGTTACATTTAGCTTTACAGTAAAACAAAATTTTTCATCCAAAAAAAAAGTCATTTCCCAGCGACAATTTTTGTGTAGGGTTACTTAGTTTGATGTACTGAATGCATGGTTGACGGCTTGGTGCAGGGTCTTTTTACACCTTGTAGAACTTGTGAAAGAGGAAAATATTTTATCGGAAGCCAGTGTCTGGTAGTCGATTGTTCGTTTACAGGAAGATTATTGACAAATTACCAGTCCGCTATCCTTGTAAACAACACGACAATACATTTATCTTTGGTAGCTATTTTCAGCATGCGTAACATTTCTGAAGACCAACATAGCGATTTGCCTAGATATTTATTAAGATGCCTGCAGTAGCGATTAACTCGACTTTCAAGGACCAAAGCGATCGTTCACTTTTTCATTATTAATAGGTAGCCACAAATGAACGTAGTGCTAAACACAGGCATCCGAAACATTTCCATAAGGAACCACGCTGAGTCGCTTAGATCGAACCCACACGATACCCCAAATACGCGAGGTTCTAGCCACTCCTCTAGCCGACACTACTTGTTCAAAACTAGATAAAATCTAGCACAATCTTAACTGTAAATACCTTAGAAATATTTAGATCCTAGACAATTTTCCGTGGAGCAACGCTAGTTAAGTAATGCGATAATAATGTCGGCGGCGAGGCGGCGCGCGCGCAAGTAAACGTTGTACACCTTGATACTAACTACGAGTTATGTTATTGCGGTCGCACAGATTTGTTACTGTGAGTCTGTAATGTTGATTATATTTGTAAAATTGAGATTGCATTAAGAGCTGGCAGAATAACTAAAAAGGGTTGGTCCACTAGCAAAGTTTTACCGTCAGTAATTATTTTGGTCCACCTTAACAAACGTTTAGCACAGTCTGAAGCGCAAAGACGGCCAAAATTTTTGTTTTTGTCTTTAATGGCGTTTTCCGGTTTCTTGATAAGTGGCATTTGTTACGAAGTTTATTCGCTTGGATATTAAAATTAGCACCACGACTGCCTTTATTTAAATTAGTAATTTATTTTATTTCTCGGTTGAAATTACAAAAATACAACAATAACTCTGTTATAAAAATTATCACTTCCAAAAAAACATTTTCGCAGACCAAGAAGGTCGCATTCACCAATGCTCCAAATTTAAAAAGTCATCATTTCTCGCGACAATCTCAATAAGGCCAAGGTCTGTTCGTGTGGCCGTACGCAAATATCTGGAGCTAGTGACCTCGGCGTTCTATCACTGGCTATATATTAAATGTATCAATCATAATTTTGCAACGTCATTAGGTGCTTGGCCAGAGTTTCCCAACGATAATACTTTAGGAAAAGAAACAAACAAAATAATAGCTTCAGTACACAGTGCCAAGTGCTGGCAACAACATTCAACGTAGTAAGTGAGGAGAAGAGAAATTGCTAATTCAAATCATTGAATAAGCTACCAAGTGACATAACATAAAATCACGCCTTTATTCCCCGAAGGGTTGGGCAGAGGTGTATAGTAACACCCTCATTTTGCCGTTATGTTTAAGTACCATGTTATAGGGGCGAGCCTATTGCCATCAACCGGGCACAAATCCAAACACCGGTATGCTACCGAGGGATTCCACACGGAAAAACCCAATAACACTGCCTGACCTGGGGATCGAAACCTGGTCCTCACGATCAGCAGTTGCGCTTGCCACCACTAGACTAAACAGGTAGCAACCACTTGGTTAATTTTTTAAAGACCACACATTATGTGCTCTTTAAAAAATTACGTAAATTCTACTTAAAATAGTGATTTACATTTTCTGTTATCAGTTCCAGTTCATTATCAGACGGTGGGATGAATGTTGATATCATAATAATATTATATTATACTACCGGACCCGGCAGACGTCCTGCCCGGAAAAGCAGCGCCACCTATCGGGTCCAATTGTGTTTTCAAACCATCTAAGAACCCATTGAAATATACACATAAAATTTCATCCAAATCGGTCCAGCCGTTTAGAAGTAGTTAGATGACAAACACATGTACAGAAGATTTAAGAACCACTGGAATTAATTTTTGCATTTTTATATTAATAAGCTAATAAAAAAAACTATAAAGTCCGACACGACAGGTGTTAGGGCCTGACCATGAGTCAACGTTTAGATTGTCCAAATCATAGACACGTGCGTGAAGTAGCCAAATCTTTTTTTTTTGCTTTATTTTTAGCTACGCGCCGATTCCGCGAGCAACATTGTACACGTTTTGTACTTCAAGCAAAGGTGGGATATAAGTAGTAAACTGTTACCGTAGAAATTAAAAAAAAGCATAACTGTAAGTAAAGGCGGCTTTACATTAATCCAGCAGCTGGCTCCAGCACTGGAATAATTTAAACACGTTCAAATCCAGTCTAAAGGCGGATTTACATTGATTCAGTTACTGACTTCAAACTCGAGACGAGTCAGTGCTAACTCGCTGCTGCTATCGTGTAAATTAGCACTGTACTGTCTTGATTATGTTTACACGATGCCAGTACCAGGTCCGCACTGACTTATCTTGAATTTGATGTCAGTAACTGACTCAATGTAAATCGGCCTTAATAATTTCAATCCAGTAACTGGGTTCAGTGCCGCTGGATCCAGTTACTAGATCAATCTGCCTTTATGTTTCAGAATGTTTCTTTTATGGACTGGTCTAGTAAGGATTCCCATGAAAGTACCTACATAAGATAGCTGGGCAGTGAAAACCTCGTAAAGCACAAATTCATTTTTATTTTTTGTTATTTATTTGTTGGGTAAAAAACCTCGTAATGCATAATTATTTAGAAGGAACGTGCACAGCGCTAAGATGAAATAGATTGATGAATCTATACTAATATTATAAAGCTGAAGTTTGTTTGTTTGAACGCGCTAATCTCAGGAACTACTTACTGGTTGGCATTGAAAAAATATTTTTGTGTTGGATAGTCCATTTATCGAGGAAGGCTATAGGGTCTATAACATCACGCTACGACCAATAGGAGCGGAGCATAAATGAAAAATGTTGCAAAAACGGGAAAAATGTCCACCGCTAGTAAATAATAAAACCGAAGAACCTTACATCTACACTTCATACTTTTTTTTTAACAGGCATTTATCTCCTCCTGTAAAATTATGTTCATTGCAATTAAGAGGTTTTCACTGCACAGCGACGATAATTGTAATGTTTTTATGGCTCTTATTCTCACGTTAGCATAGGTAGGTAATTAGTTATTTTATTATAACAGTCTTTTTTTTCACATTCTTAATAACAATTGACGATGGCAAAGATGGTGAGATCCAATAACACCTATCTTGGGCCATGCATTACTGTCAGTCGATAAGCTTTTAATAAATACAGTGGGACAAAATATTAATTTAGTTAAGTTAATCTTATGCAAGAATCGCGTTGACAGCAAAGTAACCTTGTCGATACCGCACAGATAAATATAAATCACGGAGAATGGAAATTCTTAGCATAGTTCCTTATACCGTTACTCTGAGGCATTTTAAAAATATATTGTTGTCTATGCAACATTCTTCTTAAATGGCCTAAGATATTGAACTCACGAACTCACACGGTCACACACCTGCGTTTAGAAGGTTAGCAATTGCATTATTTAATTTATTTACTTACAACTAGATGACCTGGTGAACTTCGTACAATCAAAATTTGTTTTTTTGATTTTTTTCTCATTTTCTTTTATTCCTAAACCAACCCAGTATAGAGGCGAATAAAAAAAAACGAATCGGTCAAGCTATTTTCGAGTTTTTGCGAGACTAACGCACAGCCATTCATTTTTATTTTTTTATAATATGTATAGATTTTGAACTCTAATATGAACACCGCAGATACGTAAATGTGCAAGTAAGTATTTAACATCTTAATGCTTCTGTACAATTAATGAAACTAACAATATATTAGTATATTCTATTCTATTCTATTATATTCTATAGTGTGAGCCTTATCCACATCATAATGACCATTAATTTGACCATTCCTTAATTCTCTCGTTTCCTCGCCTTTTCCAGTCATATCATAATTATTCTGTTTATTGATATTCGTTAAATGCCATGTGAGTATTTCATTATTGCGATATTTAATATACTGAATTTATACCTGCAAAGTGGCAAACATATCTTGTAATACAGCCTTCGATGTCAAACACACAATTTCGTGACTGACATAATATCATCTTAGATAATAATTAATTATTATGTTAATTCAACACAACCTTAATTAAAATGTTGTTCTCAAAATAGCATTTAGAAAATTAATACAGTGTGTCCCTGAATAATGTGCACAAATGAAAATGGGTGAAACTAAACCACAATTTATCGAGGAAAAAAATTGGAAAAATATTTAAATCGAAGTTTTAGTTTTGTTATTAATATTAAAGAATAACTTTAATTAATTCCATGTTTTTCGTTTAAATAAAAACAATAATGATGGCAAAGAGTTGATGTTGCATAGCAAATAAAAAGCAACCCTTAAAAATCTGTGATCTAGTTAAAAAACGTGTTTCTTTGAAAAAAGTTTTTTTTGTGACTTTTTAAATATTTTTACAAAAATAAAATACTTATGGTTTTTTCTAATTTTTTGTCGATAAATTGTGGTTTAGTTTCACCCATTTTCATTTGTGCACATTATCCAGGGACACACTGTACCTATATCTCTGAATTAGTTTCTTTTTTTTTCATACTAAATGTAATCGTTAAATAATATTGCTTATAAACGTAACATCACGCCATGTACCTATTCCCCGAAGGGTTCGGCAGAGGTGTTTTAGTACACCCTCGTTTCGCTAGTTATGTTTAAGTCCCACGTAATAGGGGGCGAGCCTATTACCAGTAACCGGGCACAGATCCAAACTCCGAGCTGCTAAATTCCTAATGGAAAACTCAATAACACTTTACCCGACCTGGGGATCGAACCCAGGACCCCATGCTCAGCAGTCGCGCTTGCGGCCATTAGACCAACAATGCTTATAATGCTAGTAAAAACACACTATTACCCAGTAGGTAGATCAATCGAACTAATAGATAGTACAATTAATCTACTAGGAAGACTTTCAGTCTAAGTTCCTAGTAGTTAGATCGTTACTCGGACAGATCTAACTACAGTCGTTAGTTTCATCATCAGCATTACCATCTTCTTCTTTTCGTGTGGTTAGTGTCTAACCTGGTGTCAGAGTTTATGCCGCCCTTGGGCCTCCGACTTGACTTCACATGCCGTCGGGAAATATCTCTCAGGCATGCCGATTTCCTCACGATGTTTTCCTTCACCGTTTTTAAGTAAGTGATAATTATACAATACGCACATGAATCCGTAAAGTCAGAGGTGTCTTGGACGTGTCTTGGGTTCGAACTCGCGACCTACGAATGGCAGTCAGATGGTCACACCACTATGCTATCACTGCTGTTAAACCACCATTACCATCAACAATTCACCATAGTCTATAGTCTATTGCTGGGACTGGCTTTACCCTATTTGTATACTGTTTTTTTTAACTTCCAAACATCCAAACTCCGTCTACTACTGAGGAATTCCACGCGGAAAAACCCAATAACACTTTGCCCAACCTGGGGATCGAACCCAGGACCTCACGATCAGCAGTCGCGCTTGCCACCACTAAACCAACGAGGCAGTTACTTATCTTCTATGTGCAATATTCCAAAGTATAAAATCCAAAACGCTAAAAATCAATTAAACACCACTCAGTCGCAAGACATGGTCAAAAGCCTAATCACGATCTGCTGATTGATCACGAACTTCTTGATTGAGTGTAGTCCTGAAGGATACGTGACTGATCGAGCGCAGGCATAGCTAATCAGAAATTAATCAGTTGATTAGAACGATCTAAAATTTGCGTTCAACACATGAGAACTTTGTTTCCTTGGTAATAACGTCCATGTGAACGTTGAAGCCCGTTTGTAACATAAAAAAAACAAAAAACAACCCAAGGTACGCACCTCTGACTTTTCGGATTCATGTGCGTGTTGTATAATTATCACTTACTTAAAAACGGTGAAGGAAAACATCGTGAGGAAACCGGCATGCCTGAGCGATATTTCTTGACGGTATATGACGCCAAGTCAGAGGCCCATGGGCGGCAAAAACTCTGACACCAGATTAGTCACTAACCACACTAAAACAAGAAGAACATAAAAAAATCATAAGTCAACAAAGATAAAGTTCTTAAGGGCCGATCACAAAATACAATCTATACTTATATTACCTATAGGTATAAAGCTGAAGAGTTTGTTTGTTTGTTTGAACACTCTAATCTCAGGAACTACTGGTTGGAATTGAAAAAATATTTTTGTGTTGGACAGTCCATTTATCGAGGAATGTTTTAAGCTATATAACATCACGTTATGACCAATAGGAGCGGAGCATAAATGAAAAATGTTGCAAAAACGGGAAAAATTTCCACCCGTGCGAAGCCGGGACGGGCCGCTGGTTCTAATTAAAATTTAAGATTTGTTTCAATATAAGAAAGTCTTGATATTGAACTGAAGGACAGGCTACTGTTATACTCGCCTGCACTTAACTTGGCAAGGTTTTGGCGAAGTAGGAATAAGTTCGCGCATGCACTTACTACCGCATGTCGGACGAGCTGTGGGCAAAACTCATCACTGAGTGGAACCCACACAACGTCAGACGACGTCGCGGCAGGCCCAGAAGGAGATGGCGGGACGAACTAGACACCTATTGGAAGGACTGGCCGCAGAAAACCTTAAACCGAGAGAAGTGGAAGGAGGGTAGGGAGGCCTTTGCCCTGCAGTGGGATGATCATGGCTAAATAATAATAATGTACTTACACTTAATGCAACTAAAAAACTGGCACTTTTATTGCTAGTCATTATTGTATAGTTATTGCCATAATTTATTTTTAAACATGTATGTTTAGAAGAAAGAAAGAAGAGGAATTGTCTTCTCTACTCTTGTTAAGTTATGTGCCGGCGACTATAAGTACTGTTACACTGGCAAATGGGTAAAAGGCTGGCAATTTTCTGAAGGTAGAGTATAATTTTGACTACGTTAAAGTCAAAGAAGTTTACAAGGAGTGTTTTGACTTCTTTAGGACTTTAATTAAGAGGAAATGCGGTCGGCGTTTAGTCCATACAAACGTATTCCTCAGTTTCCTCCTTGGATAATGTCACTAGAGCAAATATTTTTTACCATAATTAAATCTTTGAACAGCTATATCTCTAAATTTATTGACTTCTGGGGAAAGTTGTAGAACAATAGTTATCCATTATCATGGGTACTTTAACACCCTTTCGGCTTAGTACCCCCTTTCCGACTAGCCTTGTATATCTACTACCACTATGTCCATATGTTTTATTTTTGTCAATAAATTAATTATTAAAAGAACTAGAAACGTTTTAAGTTTACATAAATCGACCATTTTTACCACCGTATTCAGTCATCTGGCAAACTAATTTGACGAATATAAAATAGAGGATTTATAAATATGTTTTTCGGAGAAGCAGGCTTATACTATACCAACACCACACCAGGTTTTCCGCGTGTGCCTAACATCCTAACAGAAGCTGCTACAGTAGTTCACATCGTCAGCTAACAACAGCATCAAAGCAAAACTTACTTCACACAAGAGTTTCGCAACGCGGAATCAACGCATCGAGGGCACGCAGGACCGGTACCCACCTACCACTGGTCGGGGAGGTGAGGGTTGGAGGGGGGGTAAATGGGTCGCCGCAGCCGCATTCCGTGGCGGTTGACATTTCACAGGAAAGCAGAACTCAGCGATGGTGTGTTTGTGGGAAACGGCGGGTTAAGTTAGGTTTGAAATAACGGTTTTGGATGTACGTAAGGATGAGACACGCCGAAATTACAAACGTCAAAACCACGAGGAAGTTTTGTTGTGCAATTCGTTGTAGTTCATTGCTCGCTTTGTTCACTTTCAACTTGTGGGCACACCCGCAGATAGTCGACTTCTGAAAATTTTACAAACTACACGAGCAATGGACTGCGTTGTATTTGCCGATGGTTGGTACCCACTCTAGCATCTTTGAGATAATTATCTGTTTGTTGGAAATGTTTGAATAAAGAAAATTCTATGTACAAGGGCATTTCTAAAAATAGCTTTATCAATGTGAATAGTTTGTTCCTGTCGCACTTACAAAGTTGCATATCAATGAGACTCGAAGGTTATTTCTAATGTTACGTCTCACCAACGAATTTCTATCAATGTATTGTATTATATTAAGAAGATCCAAATAAAAATAGCAACAAATAAGGCTATAAAGTTGTTATGTCGTGTTCACGGCTGGATTAGTCACGCAACAGCCTCACGTAACTAAGTTCACCTGTTTTACAACTGACTTTCAGTACAGAACAGTCGCCAAAGAAGGCTAAATATATTTGTGAACGTAAAAAATATCCTTCGCACCAAATGAGTCTAGTCGGACCGGTTCAACCGTCACTGGCAGTTTTCCTGTGCCGAAATTAAAGCAACTTAATTGACGCTCGAGATATGAAAAAAAAACACTCCGGAAATTACAATCCGATGCCTCACGCTGTAAGATTTAGCTAAAGATGACATCCATTGACGCCTCAGTGTGATGAACTCTTCTACATCAACCTGTTACGCAAGTATTTGAATGGAGTCATAGAATTCTACCGTTGCTTACTTGTGTACTTACGAATCTTTCTCCCTCTCTCTCAAAATTTTAATTTACGAACGAGTTATCAGCAAAAACAGTTGGCGAATGAGTCAAAGCTACCTAAGCGGGGTTTGGCGGTTTAAGACCCGTTCCAGACAGAACCCTGCGCTGACTCACGCAGTAATGGCTTCTCAGAATCATTCTGTATCGAGGCGAGTTGCGAAACCTGCAAGGATGTCTCATGGTTTCGGCGCGCAATCATTTACGTGGGAACTGTGGTACAGTGGAGAAAGTCCGAGGTTAAAACCATATTGAAAAGATTTCGACTGAAATGACCCAGCCATTGTTTGGAAAATCGATTGGAATGAAACAGAAATGCACAAGCATGTTTGGTAGTTCTTTGTGTAAAACGCAATTCGCAATCTACAACAACGTGGTTTGTAAAATCACTGGTGGTTACAAGAGATCGTGGCATCTTTTGAAGTTTCATGTAGCCAACACGAGGCTTGACACAGCGGTGTAGACTATAATTTACGCGCAATTAGTGAGAAGTTACGAACTTATCACTTACGGTAAAGCAGGAATTCGTAACTTGAACGTTCAAGCCTCAAGTTAGACGTCACGAGAAGACACATCATCTATACTAATATTATAAAGCTGAAGAGTTTGTTTGTTTGAACGCGCTAACCTCAGGAACTACTGGTTGGAATTGAAAAAATATTTTTGTGTTGGATAGTCCATTTATCGAGGAAGGTTATAGGCTATATCACATCACGCTACGACCAATAGGAGCGGAGCATATATGAAAAATGTTGCAAAAACGGGAAAAATGTCCACCCGTGCGAAGCCGGGACGGGGCGCTAGTGCAATATAATATTGCGCAGTTATAATTAATATCTTTCTTGTACCTTTAAAATTAATAGCTGCGAGTATTGCAAGCAATTTAAACATTAATGATTAGTTATTGCCTCGGTAACAGCCTTTTTGGTCTAGTGGTGGCAAGCGCGACTGTTGATCGTGAGGTCCGTGGTTCGATCTAAGATCGAGCAGTGTTATTGGATTTTTCCGTGTGGTATTCCTCAGTAGCAGCCCGGAGTTTGGATTTGTGCCCGGTTGATGGCTATAAGCTCGCCCCCTATTAATGATTTTAACATAACGGCGAAACGAGGGTGTTACTATACACCTCTGCCCAACCCTTTGGGCAATACAGGCGTAATGTTATTTATTAAAATAAAGCATTTAGATTCAGTTTGACCGCGATTTATGAACCTTTTCAAAGAGATCAAATAGAAATGCTTCGCAATAAAGTATCTTTGGTGAGTCACTGATGATGACGAATAAAGCTAAGGCCTCATTTGTTGCCTTTATTTCTATATACGGATTTTTTGTAATAGCAGATAATGAAATAATGGTACACTTACTTGGAAGCAAGATATCTGCAGAATAACGAGTATGTTTTTTTAACTGTATCGTTCTAACATTCATTATGGTTAGAAAAGGTTACTTTAACCTTGGAATAAAGGAAAAAACAAAAGATGTAGGTACGTTGCGTGAAATCCCACATATGTTTGTCGAAGTCAATTAGATAGAAAACAGGTTATTCCGTTTTCGTTGCTGGAATAGCAACCTCTAATGAAATTGCACATTGGATGCTAATCTATATTAATAAAAATGAATCGCCAAATGTGAACGGCTCGACCAATTCGGCTATTTTTTTTTATATATATTCCTTAGGGCATAAGGAAGGTTCTTATGGAGAGAAAAACATAAAAATTGCATGGGAAAATAGTATAAACAACACTTTTCTTTTCCTGCTACAGGCCAATAACTTTTGACAGAACGAAATCTGTCCGGGCAGCTAGTATTAGGTAGGTACTAATGGATGAGATTTCGGTCTTAATCCAACAAGCGACGATGCTCAATCCATATAACCAAGGAAAAGGTCGTGAAATGTCTCAGTTCGTAGTGTTTTGAGCGGATACATTCGCTTCAAAAGTAAGGTCTGTTCACCGTTCTCCGGTCGGCCAGAATCCCAGCCTTTTACTTTTGTTGCGACATACGCGTCCCGGGGTCAAGACAACGCGATGCGAACGGTTCAAATTCAAATGTTACGAACCACCTGCTATGTTGTGTTTTGAAAGTTTACTAAAGTTACAGCTTAGCGTAGTTATTTAATAATCCATTGGTTTATTAATCTGTACCTACACTTTCTTTTCTTATTCATAGACCAGAGTATCATTTTTCAGATCATTATTTTAATCAAAATCATCGCTCTGGAGGTATTTTTTTAAAATAAAGTTTTTAATTTTTAAATCATTATTATACTTAACTTCTAACTTGAAGTTTTGCTTTGTTATGTATACAATATATAACATAATTAACGCACATCCTGAAAGTAGTTTGTTCAGAATCGTTTACTGAATTGATTTCTATCATTTTTAATATAGGTAATTTTTTATCCCAAAAATAATTAAAACTACGGAAATTAGTCACATTACCTCTGTACAGTCAAAACAAACTGAAATGGACCGTAAATCAAGGCAAAAAGACTTTTAAAAGTGCATTTTTATTTGTATTAATACAAATTCCGTCATTCAATACAAAATAAAGAAAAATAAACCTTATTTCAAGAACGGTAATTTAGTAAATAACAATGAATCTACATGTTAAACTAAAATTTCAGTGTATGTATTATGATTTCATAATATTGTAATTGGGGTGTTTGAGGGTGTGCGTTAATAACGTTACATGTTGTATAATTAATGTTTTCTAATACAATTGATAATAATTCCAGAATGTAGCTGTGGTTCACACTTAAATTCCTATAACAATTTATCATGATAACGTAGACGTGTTTGGAAGGGTAACCTTGGCGCGTGGAGCATAGCACTGAATCGCGATCTAGTGATGTCACGATTTCAATCCTGAGCACGACAGGTAGAACCACTGACACCACCTGTCATGTTGAACGAGAGCTTTCAACATGTTATACATATGCTAAGGTGACGACTGACAGTTCTGTGTTGTAATGCAGCATTCGGAGCGAGCTTGTTACTTTACGCGCCTCCTGTTCCGAATGCTCGCTTCGTAACATGTTACAGGTTCGGTCAATCGCCGCCTTTAGGCTTTTAAGGCCTGGTCAGACAGAGCGTGGCTCAGTGTGATATTCACGTTGCGTGTTGATCGCGTGCTCTTGGCGTGCGAATTACTATGATAATGTATGGAAGACACCTCACATAGACTGCCACGCGAAACTTGGCGTGGTGTGGCAGTCTCAGTGTGGCGTCTTCCATACAACTTTGTTCTAACCGGTTAGAACGAAGTAAGTGCAATCGTGGATTACTAAATAAATAACGTTGTTGCCTGTTGGTAATAGAGAAAACGATTTTATCATTCTATATGGATTTTAAGGAAGGTGGATAAAATGAGTATGAAAGAATAACATAACATCACGCCTGTATTCCCCGAAGGATTGGGCAGAGGTGTACAGTAACACCCTCATATCGCCGTTATGTTTAAGTCCCAAGTAATAGGGGCGAGCCTATTGCCATCAACTGGGCACAAATCCAAACTCCGGGCTGCTATTGAGGAATTCCACACGGAAAAACCCAATAACACTGCCCGACCTGGGGATCGAACCCAGGGCCTCACGATTAGCAGTCGCGATTGCCACCACTAGACCAACGAGGCAGTTATGCAAGAATAATACCATGGAAATAAAATAAATTCTACGGAACCATAAATTCAATATCGATAAGGTATCAAGAGTATCGCGTAACGGTTAGGGAAGCAAAATATCGTATGATCTTGGCTATATCTATGTCGCGTGCGGGAACTGTGTCACAGCACTACCGCTAGGGTCATAGTGATGTGCTCCATTACGCGCGTGAGACTGTCTATGGTCGTCTCACAGACTATATTCTGAACTTGAGATGCATAATAATTTTGAAAGTTCATGAACATAGATTATGATATTTGCTTTTATATTTCCAGATAAAGAGTTTAACTTACTTTCAAGTAATTTTGCTGTGTTCACGTAGATGCAGATTTCTTAAGAATTAAATATACGATACAGGCAGTAAGCGAATCAGTATTATTCAAGTTAAATTATTGGATTACAGAAGCCAGTAGTTCACACATAACATAACATCACGCCTTGTATTCCCTGAAGGGTTAGGCAGAGGTGTATTAGTAACACCCTTGTTTCGCCAGTTATGTTTAAGTCCCATGTAATAGGGGGCGAGCCTATTGACATTAACCGGGCACAAATCCAGACTCCGGGCTGCTACTGAGAAATTTGTAATGGAAAAACCCAATATCACTTTGCCTGACCTGGGGATCGAACCCAGGACCCTATGCTCAGCAGTCACGCTTGCGACCACTAGACCAACAAGGCAAACCAGTAGTTCTATGTGCGTATCTACTCAGTCCAGATTTAGATAGACCTATTTCAAATACAACAGTCGTTAATGACTAATCATTTCAATACAAAGTTGCAAGTACCTACCTACTTCCTATTTGTTTTGTTGTACACACCCTACACCTCATATAACATTACTTACCTACATATATTACAAATTTATAATATTAGTATAGACTAGCGGCCCGTCCCGGCTTCGCACGGGTGGACATTTTTCCCGTTTTTGCAACATTTTTCATTTATGCTCCGCTCCTATTGGTCATGGCGTGATGTTATATAGCCTATAACCTTCCTCGATAAATGGACTATCCAACACAAAAATATTTTTTCAATTCCAACCAGTAGTTCATGAGATTAGCGGGTTCAAACAAACATACTCTTCAGCTTTATAATGTTAGTATTGATTTAAAAAAAAATTAGGTACTTATCGTGCGAAGTCATTTAGTTGATAGGTTTAGGTACCTACCTATTTATAATTTTGAACGCACATAAGTCCACGCGAGGTTATAATAACTTAATTTCCATATAACACGTCATGGCTGCTACTTATCAAGGCTACAGGCATAATGTACATTTGTTGTACAATAGGCACTTACAATACTGGAAGAAAGAAGTGTGCTTTTGACACGGGCGACTAGAGGTTGCCTGGGTGACGTCATTAAACAAAATGGCTGACTAGGAAATTTAAATTTCGAACTGGGGAATAGAATATCAGTTGGGTTGCCGATAGAACGCTGGCTTGAGAGTTTAGTTAGGTAGGTACATCTGGGTTACTGGAAACTCGACGTACTTATTCCTTGCACTATTTTAAAGCGGACCTAAAATGGAACAAAAGCCCCCTATAATGTTCTACCTTATGTCAATGGATTTAGGTACCTAATACCTATGTATTGCAATTTTATAATAATAGGTATTCAGAAAAGAATTCTATAACGTAGGTAGGTATTATGCGTAGATAGGTAGGTATCCATATAATGGATATTTTACTATAACGTAGGTAGTACTTATAGGTACCTACCTACAAGGAATACATCGAGTTTCCGACAACCCTGTATAGGTAGGTACCTATTTACCTATATTTTTCCGCTTTGACAATCAAATAGCGAAAATTATAAATTATTAAGTAAATTCCTTCAAAGTGGAGACAAATTATAAAGGCAAAATAAATACTAACGACATGACGAAGGTTGTCCAAAAGAGAAACAGCTTGATAAAACAACTCAACAGTCCCTCCGACAAAGAAAAAGAAAAATCGAACAAAGAGGACCTCTTTTTGGTCCTACACAATGGAACATGCGACGGGCTGTTATATTATTATGATGCTTGTATTTACCAAACCAAGTTTTTAAAAATCAACTGGGTAGGTACCTACCTTACTTGATTTGACCAACCTCAATGAGGGGTAAACCACAATAATTTCAAAACGATTTAAAAAATATATAAACTTAAATAAAATTAAGTTCATAAAAAATGATAGTCTACTTAAAAAAGAATAATTCATTACGGAGTGTATAATATTCGACCTCGATGACGTCACAAAGAATAATAGCTTCCAACTTTGAAAATTTCGAACAAAGGCAAAGGGGGCCGAAAAAACTCGTCGGCTTTGGTACTCAATGGAACATGGTAGTATAGACGTTACGCGAAGGTCTCTGCTCCCTCGGCAGACGCGCGCTGACTCACGCGGCCGCGCGCTTCCGCCTGATAGCAAGGTCACCGGCCGAGACGCACACTACCAACAACACTCACACAGCGACACATGAAAGTAGTGAGAGTACACTCGCAGCCGAACGCACCTTTTATTTTTTTGTTCGCTTTGAGTCTAACGTAAACGCTAACAAACTTAACCTTTGACCTCAGCGATAACAAATCATAACAAGGTAGTGTATAATTGGTTACAATGTGGTAGGTACTTATGTTTTTCTTTTTTTTCAGTTCTAAAATTTCAATCTTGTGAAATTGATGCGTCATAACTGTCTCACGAATTTTAGATAAAAATGGTATTTTTTTGACCCAAAATCCGTCTTTTTATGCAAAATTTACATTTGTAAAGGTGTTTTTAGTCTGATTGCAACAATACAATACCTATGCAGTCATTTATTATTCAGCCAGCGACGGTGAGATTCATCAAACTTGTCGAAGGAATAACAAATGTGTGTGTCACAACATGTCAGTTTTAGGTAAAATTAAACTGGAGGTCGCTAACGTTATCTGCAATTGAAAATACATTTACGCAGTTTGCTTTTGTTCATAGAAAATGTATTATTTATACTTATACTATACTATCGTGAAATGTTTGTATGCAAGTAATAGTATTTTATGAACGTAAAGTTTCCGGACAAGAAATGTATTTCCAACACGTCGAGCTCATTTTTCTATATTTAAAAGTTGTTTTTCTGGTTGGTACAGCTGTGCATGGATTGGCTAAAAGTCAATAACATTATGAATAACTCGGCCTGACCGCTAACTGTAAAGTTAATGGTTAATTACTGCAGTAGTTCAGCGATTAATCAATTCCATCCGGTTTAGTACAAACAATGAGCCAGCTAAGATCCTATTTCGACATTTATTTTGCAATTAAACAGGCACTGTTGTCGGAGAACGGTCCGTAGATGCAGACATGATAACAATAACTGTTGCCAAACAGCTAGGACCACAATTTATGAACATTACCATAATAATAACATCGTCTGTAATGAATTATAATGTTTTAAATTATTCATAGCTATTACTCGTCTATGGTTTATCCATAATTCTCAATGCAAATTTGGTATAACTAAATTAGATTATTTTTACTGCTTGTCAAATAATTATTGTGGTTTGGGGATGTCTTTAAACCACTAGTTAGGCAGTCATATGTCAAAAAAACAAATTTTACAGTTTTTTAATTATCTTACTACAACTGAGTTCAAATCCCTCTTCAATTGCCTTAAAAGTACACTTTCTGACTTCGAATATATTATGCTACATTAATTACAACGACACGAAGTTGAATGCAATACCAATAACTAATTTATATGCAGACAGTTGCTCAACGTTCGACCATGCACCGTTATACCGGTGTGTTAATTAATGTAAATCTAACAGCATACGTACCTACATTTATAATATTTACTTAATCCGATACTGATCGGCAATACAATTACCACCCACAGACCGCAGTGACGAAATCATTAGTGAACGAAGGTGTGTCAGCAGTAAGTACCTAGTAGTTACCTTCAAGCAATGTAAATTATGCAATTAATTTATTTTAAAGACCGTTTTTTTGTCGAATAAATTTCATTGTTTACATATTGTTTTAATTATCAAGGCTTTTGTTTATACGTACGGTCATAAGACATTCACTATTAATAACTGAGCTATATTAATGAAGGCTTACATAATAAAATTACAATTTAATCAACATAATTATTTCCGATTACGTTTTTCAATCAAATACACAGTTTTAGTTTTAAAGCAGAAACCTTGCTGGCATCGAATTAATAATACCTACCTGCAATCTGTACATTAATATGCAACTTTTTGTCGGCCGTCGTATTCGTCGCAGTCGAGTCGTGGGGCCCGGGTTTAGTGGCATTCGTAGATCACGATTCGCGAAGACAGATTGTTACAGATGATTCTACCTACTAGAAGATGCTGTTATTTCTATACACACACAATACATATATAGCCACCGGCAAGGTCATCTTGAACTTTTAAAGTCTCATCGGTAGACGAAACAACGATAAAATGAACGAGAATAAAAAATACAAAAAAAAGTGCATTCTAAATCTTTCGGAATGCGCTATTAAATTAGTCATTTCAGATTTTTTATGAGAGCCAGACAGAGAAAAGAATTTTGGTTAATAAAAAAATTCAGGAAGTTTGGATTCAGTGTGTGGTGCCTTGGTGAAGATAAAAAATTGGATGGTAGCCGCGAAAAATATCGTGCAAATGAAACGTGACGATAACAATTATTATATCAATGAATTACATCTTTTTTTGGCTAATTAACACTTAAAAGCGTTTGTTATTGATAAATCCGACCATTACTACCTAACAAATGACTGTGATTAATATTATTGTAACGCCGTGGCCATTATCTTACGATATACCCATATGATATTTGTTTACATGACACTTGTAGTAAGTTTTTTTTTACTTTTGTTACATATACCTACAACTAACTACTCTTAAACAAAGACTACTATATTATAGGGGAGAGTTCTTAAACACCATCAGCATGTAGACATCATCAATAGGTAAAGATAAATCTGTGAATAATAGGTAGTAGGTACCTACCTAGGTATTTTTTCATGACGCGTTACTTTTTGCACGTTCTGAAATATGAAACTGCAGTGTTTCCAGCTCAAAGGTGTGTTTATAAAACCAGTGCTAGATACATTTCACCACTAGTACATAGACATACGTATTTTTAGTGGCATACCAAATTGCAGGTTCATCACATAATAATAGGTGCCTAGCTTCGTTTTATAACCCGTTAGTTTAATGCATGCGTTACCGAGGCATGAGACAATGCGATTTAAAAATAGAGGCGGGCAATCGCCTACCTATTTGTCATTTTGTTAGCATGTCCGTTATCTATGTGACTACTGTTCACTTACCTAGGTACCTACCTACTAGATTTTTTTTAAACTGAACAGAATCTAATAGGAACTCAGTAAACTAAATAAGAACCGCAGTCAAGTTTTATTTCTTTTTAATTAGGTATTTTTTTAGTTTTGATAGATAGGGGTATAATGACGACATTTTTTTTTGATGATAGCTTGAATGAATGTGTTCGATTTATAAAACTTCAACATCTTTGATTATAGGAGCCCAGTTACTTACTATCACAATAGCATAAAATCTATCATAAATATCCTAATAAGGTGCAAAATATAATCGGCGCTTGATTCATTGCATTAACACTTGTGTACGCGACTGTCAACACAAACACACGGTAGGGGCGGCAGGCGTGAGGGGCAGGGGTGAGCACCCTCCGCGTCACGTGACGAGCGACCTTCAGGCGGCGCACCGACCTTGAGCGGCGCTCGCCCCGCGCGCGGGTCAGAGGTGAATGCACGCGGCCGCGCACCCCGCGCCCCCTTGCCCGCCTCTCTACCGAAAACCACAAAAGTTTACTACTCACCTCGATCCTATCTACGAATCCATGGCACTGACGAGCCAACCGCCGTCAACCTAGCAGCCACCATCCCGGCCTCGAGCACCCACTCGCCGAGAACAGGTACCAGCGCGACGCGGCACACCTTTCCCATAAAATACAACCGACAAGTTTATTGACATCAAGTCTCACCAACGATTGCGCAAATGTAGCGATCTTTCATCTACTCGAACACATGCACAGTTTTCGTTCGAATATAAAAACACTTCTCGTATAAAATTATAATGTCTATTCACTCAATAAATACTTTTTAATAAGAAAACATTGAACACAACGCACAAACTCGAGCGATAGCTACACCATGTCCTCTCACCTCCGCAAAACAAAGCGGAATAAAGTTGTATCGCGCGGCCGAGTGAGCGTGACATCTCGCGACTACTCGCGAGTCGAGGTCGTCAAAACAAAAGGTAAATATTATCGACACCTGGCGGTCACTGAACACAATGGTTGTTTCACACTTTATTATAATCAAATGATTCGTAAATATTTATAATAGATGGCGCTATAAAATGGTAGTAGAACCAAAACCACTATTTGCAATTATAATTTCAAATACCTACTTTTTATTTAATATACGGCATTTAACATTAATATAGTAATGTAGTCGAAAAAAAATCTATTCACAGATTTAACATACAAAATTAACGAAGTTTTAAAGTTACTATCTCTGACCAGTAATTACATTGGATATTGGTCCGAATTTGCTATAATTTATTTCTATAGATAATAGCAGTAAATAGATGGCGCTGTCACAATTTCACAAGTTTATTTTTCATAACTTATTTCGATAGATGGCGTAGTCATCCGTCGACGGGAGTTGGAAGGAAAATCAACGAATATCAGTCATTAGGAATATTAAAGTACCTACATACCAATTTTTGATTACATCATTTGACCTCATACCAGTTGATTTTTTAGATGCTTATTATTGCGAGTAAATATATGGGTAGATTAATTAAAACTGAGCTAAGTAATGCTGAACCATTATGATTAACTATACATCAAAGATTTTCCCAATAGTCGAATACAAACTAAAAGTGATTCTATTTTAGTAATCAACGTAATTTGATCGTGACTTGGATTTAGTAATGTAAGTATCAATAAGATTTCTACTATTACTAATAAGAGTTTTATTATGTTATGAAAAGAAAAACGGCAAGCGACGATTTGAATTAAGTCTAAACGAGACCAAAATTATTCCACTAAACAACTTATTAAACAACAATAATTCTACTACATAACTGTTGCATTATGTAACATTTTTGTATTGCACTGATTTAGTTGACATGTTCTAATTTCTAAACTGTACTCTGTGGCTGACAAAAGTGACAAGGTTGAGTTGACTGACATTCATCTGACATTTGATTTATAAAATTCGTTTGAAACAGCTGTGAACAATCGTCAGCCAAGAATATTTATTTACAAATATAAAATAAATAATTCGTTAAGTTGGTAAAACGTTTAATTAACTTTTCTATTTATAACTAGCATCGTTAGTTACTTAATAGTCATTGTGGCAGTTTATCTATAACAAATCAGTTTGAAAATGAGTCATTAATTAAACAGTGTAATTTTGCGCTCTTATTTAACTCAAGGCTGCGGTAATAAAGAAACGTTTTAGTGAATATAATGTGTGGTTCGACATAATGGTGGAAGATAATGACCGCGGTTATGGGAGGACAGCTAACAAGAGCACATTGTTGAAGATTGTAATACTAGGGGAAGGTGGAGTTGGGAAATCATGTTTGATGAGCAGGTTTATATCGAATCACTTCGATGATCACAGCTTTCACACCATCGGCGTCGAGTTTATGAACAAGACTATTGAAGTAAACAGCAAACAGTACACATTACAGGTAAATTTTATTATTATAACAGCAGTAAACTTTAAAAAATATAAAAGATACTAACAATACAATTTGTTTGTAGAAATCTTGTTCTTTGTTACATATATTGTGTAGCCTTCTGCAAGGTTACAAGGTAACTTACCAAAGATTAGGTTCAGTTAAAATGTTTCTAAAACATTTTAGTCGAAGAACTATGAAGAAATGATTTCTTGTTACCACCCAATAATTGTTTTCCTGCTTGTTTAGGTTGTTCACCTTGAATGAATAAATCATATGTTATTTATGTTGTTACAAGGAAGTTTTGGGTATTGAACATTTTTGTGAAGCATATAAATGATAGAAGAAGAGAGGCTCGTGGCTCTCTTGCTTCTGGCCGTGGTTCTATCCATGGTCGGGAGCGAGAATGCGTGGGAAGCCGTCGCCTCCTTTTGCGAGGGGGTGATAGCGACCAAAGAGGAAGCAGAGAGGGAGAGGAAGCGGTGTGCTGTTCTCCCTTCCCGCGCCAGACGCACCGGGCGCCGGAGGGTGCGCTTACGCGACGACCTCCAGCCACCCTAGTGTATGGCCTGCGGGCGGCGGGTTAGGGGACTTGCTGCCCGACCACTAACAGGCCCGAGAAGGCGGCGCGCTTCGGAGGGGGACGTGGGGCAAGTCCCCACAGAGGAGAGGTCCGCCATGGGTTGGCGGATCGGGACCTGCCGGGGTTGCGGTGCATGATTTTGCGAATCCCGCGACCCCGGTCGTACAGTCAGGAGAAGGAACACCGTTGGTTTTTAGCCGGTAAGAGTCCGGCAGACCCCCTCGCCATCCCTGGACGAGGGACATCCATGAGGATTTTCCAACGCAAAAAAAAGATTAAAAATATGGTTGAGCAAAGTGTTATTGGGTTTTTCCATGTGGAATTCCTCAGTTTGGGTCTCATTTGGGCCCGTTGGTGCCAATAGGCTCGCCCCCTATTACAAAGGACTTAAACATAACAGCGAAATGGGGGTGTTACTATACACCTCAGCCCAACCCTTCGGGGAATACAGGTGTGATGTTGTTTGTCAAGAGGAAACAAACATCCTTCTGTCTAATTATACAACATTATGCGATCACCAATCTGCCTGCCAAGTGTGGTGTTTTGGCTATACAGGGTGTAAACGAAATCATATAATTCCTTCAAACCTCGTGATGTACTGCTGACATAGATTAACCCTGAATGGGATACTTTTGGATTCAACAAAAAAAATATTGCAAAAAGTAAACATGTCTTTCTTTAACGTGAGACATTCTAGCGCCCCCAATTAAAGGACCGCGCGGCGAGCGATAGCCGCGCAATTCGCTCGGGGCGCTAAAATGCCTCACATTAAGAACACCATGTACGTCACGAAGTTTCAAGGAATTACATGATTTAATTTACACCCTGTATAACCGATGACCATTCAGTTGAAAAGCGGTCATTACGAGCCCCTTGTTCAGCCATGTTTGGGAAGTTTAATTAAAGAAATAAAGTTAAAAAAAAACCGGCCAAGTGCGAGTCGGACTCGCACATTATCTATAAAAAAGGCAAAAAGGTCATGTCTGTTGTATGGGAGCCCCCCTTAAATATTTGTTTTATTTTAATTTAATTATTTATTTTTAAAGTGAATATATAACTTAATATTCTGTGAATATTTCAAGCGTCTACCTGTTGCCGTTATCAATATCGAGCAAAGACGAGCAAAAAAATCACATTTGTTGTATGAGAGTCCCCTTAAATATTTATTTTATTCTGTTTTTTAGTATTTGTTGTTATAGCGGCAACAGAAATACATCGTCCGTGAAAATTTCAACTGTCACGGTCCATGAGATACAGTCTGGTGACAGACGGACTGACGGACGGACAGCGAAGTGTTAGTAATAGGGTCCCGTTTTACCCTTTGGGTACGGAAACCTAAAAACAAATGTATCCGTTTTTTAAAAGAAGATCTTGGTTGATACAATGCAATTTACTCATATATCCTCTAGATCTAGATAACTATATTTCTGCGAGATGTGGGTTGTACTCAATAATACAATGACGTCAGATTTAAACTCAAAGTCATAACTGTTAAAACAACCTGGCCTTCAGATTTATCTTGAGGAATAATACTTTGTTATTTTTTTACTAGTACATTTTATTATGCAATTTATAATAGAGTAGATGTGACTGTGACTGTTTTATTGTATTATTTGTTTTCCTTCAATGAAAGTTATGCATATAAAGACTTTGGGGGGGGGGGGGGGGGTCATATTAACAGTAAAATAAGTTGAGCAATAATTTATTGCTCAATTTTTTTTTGTATATTTTGGGGGGGATCATGAACCCTACGACCACCCCCCTCGGACCGCCACTGCTACTTTTTTTTTATTTATTCAGCCATGATCATCCCACTGCTGGGCAAAGGCCTCCCTACCCTCCTTCCACTCCTGTCGGCTTTCTGCGGCCAGTCCTTCCAATAGGTGTCTAGTTCGTCCCGCCATCTCCTGGGCCTGCCGCGACGTCGTTTGACGTTGTGTGGGCACCACGCAGTGATGAGTTTTGCCCATAGCTCGTCCGACATGCGGCAGACGTGACCAGCCCAGTTCCATTTCAAGCTTGCGGCTTTCTGACCGACGTTGGCGATCTGAGTTTTGGAGCGCAGTACACTATTCCTTATACGGGTCTGATAACCGGAATCCTAAGATACTGCGCTCCATAGCTCGCTGGCAAACCCCGAGTGCGGACTTCTGATGTTTTGTCAAAGACCAAGTCTGAGCACCGTACTACTACTATTCCAAGATTAATTCTATGCCTATAATATCATATATATATATACAAGGTTAGTCGGAAAGGGGGTACTAAGCCGCAGGCCACTTAATGTATCACTGATGGACGTTTTAAAGAAAGTAAAAATTTCAAAATTCGCCAAAAACAAATTCCTTGAAAAATCATTTTTATTTTAGTTTTTTCAAAAATTCTTCATCCCTGCTTAAGTTACGAATTCAGAAAATGAAGCTTTTAATCCGTGACCCCAAATATGACCTGAGATGTAAACACAGCTGATCATAGCTGAGGACAGATAGAATTTAGCATATTTTTTATGAAATCTTTGAACAGCTATTTCTCTTAAACTATTGACTTTTATGGAAAGTTGTAGAACAAAAGTTATTCATTATTATGGGTACTTTAACACCCTTTCGGCTTAGTACCCCCTTTCCGACTAACCTTGTATATATATATATCATTCAACTCCATTCAATAGATACCATGCCAATGAGTTACAAACATTCATTCATGGCAACTTTTACATTGCATCAACAAAACATAGACAATGAAACTTGAGGGAAAACAGGTCATCGATTTTACTGAGTGGTAGTAGTTAACTAAATCCATAGTTAAGTACTTTTAAATTGGTTAAAGTACAAGAAATAAATATTACTTTACTAGTTTAAAATAACTAACTGCTACATTGGTCTAGTGGTGGCAAGAGTGACTGCTGATCTCTTAAGATCTTCGATCCCCAGGTCGGGCAAAGAGTTATTGGGTTTTTCCATGTGGAATTCCTCTGTACCAGCCGGGAGTTTGGATTTGTGCCCGGTTGATGGCAATAAGCTCGCCCCTTATTATATGGGACTTAAACATAACGGTGAAATGAGGTTGTTATTATACACTTCTGCCTAACTTCTGGGAATACAGGCGTGATGTTATGTCGTTTAATTTTAACAAACAATTATGAGTATTAACGTTTAACTTTCATGACTTGTTGCAATGCTTTATGTTCACACAGCTTAAATAAAAATAAGAGCAAATAAGACCAGATAAGTGCCCAATTATTTAATAAAAGAAGGATTCAAATTCTTTGTTTACGTTCTTTATCCATAACTGTCACCTTCAAAATCAAGGTTGAATTATCTGCATGCAGGTTAGTTTATTTGATTCTGACTTACGTAGCAAATTGTTGGCAGAATAGCTGAACAAAAAATGGGTTTGTTTTCTAAAATTATGTAGGTAGGTAGTTTAAATATTGAACATGAACATTTCTTCTATAAAGAATTGCTTCAATATTTTAGTACCTTTTTTATAAATTATTTACCTATCAGATAATCATAGTATGTTTATTTTATTGCTAATCATTAACTAAAAGTATATCCAGCCTAGAAAAATATATTTGGCATGAATGAAGAATTTATGTAGGTACTTTATAAAAGATTGTTAACATTTACAGAAAACATGATTTATTTAATGGCATTTCTTTTAAAATAACTAACTAATTTTAAGGTAATTGCCTCGTTGGTCTAGTGGTGGCAAGCGTGACTGCTAATCGTGAGATCCTGGGTTCGATCCCCAGGTTGGGCAAAGTGTTATTTGATTTTTCCTTGTGGAATTCCTCAGTAGTGTTTAGATTTGTGCCTGGTTGATGGCAATAGGCTCGCCCCCTATTACATGGGACCTAAACATAACGGCGAAATGAGGGTGTTACTGTACACCTCTGCCCAAACGTTCGGGGAATACATGCGTGATGTAATGTTGTTCTTTTAAAATCTATACTAATATTATAAAGCTGAAGAGTTTGTTTGTTTGAACGTGCTAATCTCAGGAACTAGTGGTTGGAATAAATTTTGTTTTTTTTGTGTTGGATAGTCCATTTATCGAGGAAGGTTATAGGCTATATAACATCACGCTACGACCAATAGGAGCGGAGCATAAATGAAAAATGTTGCAAAAACGGGAAAAATGTCCACCTGTGCGAAGCCGGGTCGGGCCGCTAGTATAGAATATAGCTCGTGGGCTATTAGGTATTACTTCTTTTGAAAAAAAAGATCATGTCAAACCACAAAACACACTTGAAAAAATATGGTTTTTGTAGTTAAGACGAGAAATACATTAGAAAGGTATAAATTATTACCAAGAGGACTCTAGCAAGGTTAACCGGTGCAGGAAAATCAGTAACAGGAGCTTAACAATAATAAATTAATTCAATGATAAGAAATATCTGATAACATAGTTGTAAAGGTCTTTATATGCATATTTTATTTATTACCATGTCTGTAGAAGATACTTTAATTTTGAGATTATTTTTACATCTTCAAATGTTAAAATAAGTAAATAGAATGATGAAATGGAATGCATTAAAATGTGACGAACAAGTATTCATCTGAATTAAAAATTCTTGGAGTTGGATGAGTTTTAAAGCATGTTAGCAAATATTCTATCACCCATATTCTAAGACGTTGGTTCCTCCAAAAATTACACGAATCGACTCCACCTGGACTCAGCCTTTTCTCACTACCATCGGTAGTTATAGTTGACATAAACGTCCTCGACTCGAGATTTTTCTTCAGTCGAGGTAAGGAATCATCTGTCAAACTCAAGGTACCTCGAAACCTACCTTAAGGAAGGAAGTGTCAAAGTTCGTATGTAACAAAAATGAATTTTGAAGACTATCGAATATGCTTACGATAATTCTTACAAGTATTTATCGCGGCGTTATTTGCGCGATGCAGATAATTCAAATTATGACGTAATGACTCCGTCGAGGAACCTCAAAGTTCACTCGAAATTGCGACTAAGAATACAATTTTGAAGGTGTTTTCGAGGCCGTCCTGCGTCGAGTAAGTTTTGGAGAAACGTCTAAGGCGTCCCGTACACAGTCAATCTGGATCGCGATCCGCGATCAAAATCAATGATCGCGATCCAGATTGTTTTGTTCCGTTCCGTCAATCTAATTCGTACACTATCAATCTGGATCGCGATCATTGATTTTGATCGCGGGTCGCGATCCAGATTGACTGTGTACGGGGCGCCTTAGAATATGGGTGTATGTAGATAAGTATTATTATTGTGTAGTACTTACCTACAAAGTTTATATACAATAACTTTGTAATAGACATAATGATCGTCTTTGTAAAATGCACCATATGTCCAACCAATTAGTGCATGAGTAATTACTACTGCGCACTGTACCACTTCGTTAAACCGTCGGTACCGGGTGTCATACGAATACCTATGACAGTCGTTACGGGAAGTCAGAAGCCCGAAAGTCTGACAACTGGTCTAACCTGAAGATATTGGCATTGCTCAGTAACTGGGTTGCGGAGGTTTGACGGCAGTCACTTCGTGTAAAATACTGGTATTAAGCCGCATCTGGTTAGACTGGAAGCTAACCCCAACATAGTTGGGAAAAGGCTAAGCAGAACATTACCTATAAAGTTTACATACAATAACTTTGTGATAGACATAATGATTCTCTTTGTAAAATGCACCATATTATGTTCCAACAATTAGTGCATGAGTAATTCCTTCTGCACATTGTACCCAACAGAATCGTTAAAAGTTTAGTAACAGTTACAAGTAAGGTACAAGTTAAGTAACAGTGCACCGCATTTTGTGATAGGTAGGTACCACATCCGCACCTACAATAATTTATTTTGTAGTTGTGTAATGCTCTTCAGTGAATTCAGCGATGTATAATCCTGGCACCTGTTAATTTAGCTAAAAAAAACTAATCCTTTAGTCATCTCTTTCAACACCCATTGGAATGCCCGGAACGTTTACATTTTAGTTCTATATTGTAGTATCACGCCGGTCCTCAGACATCCCTATCTTCACATAGTATTTAAGTAACATCACGCCTACATACCCCGGAGGGTTAGACCGACCTGTCCTATATACCTATATAGACACCCTCATTTCGCCGTTATGTTTAAGTCCCATGTAATAGGGGGCGAGCCTATTGCCATCAACCGGACACGAATCCAGACTCCTGGCTGCTACTGAGGAATTCCACACGGAAAAACCCAATAACACTGCCCGACCTGGGATCGAACCCAGGACCTCATAATCAGCAGTCACTAGACCGACGAAGCAGTTGTTATGTTAATTTATTACTTCTTTTCCTCTATTGCGTCGGTTCCTACGCATTGTAGTTCCTCAACGATAACATTTTATCCCCAGTAGTATCACGCCGGTCCTCAAGCATCCCTATCTTCACCATAGAATTTAAGTACTTAAAATTAAATTATGTTCCCTTCCAGGTATGGGACACAGCAGGACAGGAGCGTTTCAAGTCGCTCCGTACTCCTTTCTACAGAGGCTCCGACATTTGCATCCTAGCGTACGCCATAGACGATCGCAGCTCCTTCAACAATATCAAGATGTGGCTGAACGAGTTCCTGCATTACGCGGGAGTGAAGAATGGCATAGATAGATATCCGTTTATGGTCGTTGGAAATAAGGTATGCACATAATTATTGTATAATTAAAAAAAAAAATGTAACTGCCTCGTTGGTCTAGTGGTGGCAAGCGCGACTGCTGATCGTGAGGTCCTGGGTTCAATCCCCAAGTCGGTCAAAGTGTTATTGGGTTTTTCCTTGTGTTCAATTCCTCAGTAGCAGCCCGGAGTTTGGTTTTGTGCCCGGTTGACGGCAATAGGCTCGCCCCCTATTACATGGGACTTAAACATAACGGCGAAATGAGGGTGTTACTATACACCTCTGCCCAACCCTTCGGGGAATACAGGCGTAATGTTATGTTATGTAACATTTTTGATATATTAATTCTGCGTCCGCCAGTCGCTATTAACGTTTTGAACGTCATCGACAGCTATAGACGTCAAATGACAATGTGCTCGGACCGTCAACGGACGTCAAAAGCCGTCAAAAAAGTACGGTAAAATGGGGTTCTTACTTTGATCAATTCAAACTTGAAATATATTTTTCTCTTGAAATATGAGAGCAAAAATAAATTAAATAAACGTGCAAATATCGATTTTGTTTATTTTGTCTATTTCTTGAATAAAATTATAATTTTTTTTATTACTTTTTGAGAAATAAAATGTTCATGATAAATTATGTTAAACTATGATTGGGGTACTTTGATATCTCCCTTTTTCTAAGGAATTTGAAAGTATAATAAGGAATAAATAATTACACAAAACTATTAACGACATATTTTTAATATTTTTTCATCAACCGTCAAAAATCCACCCACTACGACTCGACTCGATCATACGCTGACAATGCTGCCAACCGTACAAAAATAGTAATCAGAAGAATTCGTACAATTTGAGCTTTATTACGAAACGAAGTTTTGATCAAAGTCACCCCATTCTACGGTATGATGTATTTGTAGCGGGGCGTGGAGGGAAGTGCTCGTACGTCTACAGGCGGCGTGGCGTTCAAAAGGTTAAAACAGTTGATGAAATCGGGCATCATCACCTACCTAGTACAAACTTACTGTCTGTCTACGCAAAGACCTGAACTGAGATTTTATCTATACAATAATATTACAAAATGTTCAACCTAGAGATCGCATATCGGATCTAAATGATCTTCAAATTTAAATTAGCGATATAGTGACAATGGCCCCAAATCCCAATAATGTTGCGGTTTGAATACTGATCAAAATGTCACGGCCGCTAAATCCGATACTGGGAGACGTTTGTGGTTTTTTATTTTACTGTAATGTAGTTTTGTGGGGAGAATAGCTTATGATCGATCGAAGAAAAGGCCTTCGTTCAGCAGTAGGTGGATAAACTCTGCAATCAAAATTAGAATTGATACATCCTAGAACCAACTGTGGCAAGAAAAGCATATTATATGAGGGGGCAAAATTATACAATAGCTTACCCGAAGACATAATTAACAGCAAAAGTCAACTTGTATTTAAAAAACGTTTAGAATTGTTTGTCATGTTGTATTAAATATTTATATTATCATATGCCTATATATATATATATATATATATATATATATATATATATAGTCATTACCACTTTCATATCAATAAAAAGAAATGGAGTTGTATTGCATGCTCAAATATTTTTATTTCTACTTTTTTCAGTATAAGTGAACTGTAACTCTGTGTTCTTTTTTGAGAAAAATAAATGTCTTTAAACCGAATCAGAAGGATTGGAGAAGCAGGATGTTTTAAGTTATTGTTTGGACTATTCACAATTTAGTTTCGTTGAGGCGGGAATCCCTAGTAAACATACTTTCCTCTTTAAGAATTGCGCTTATAAAGGTCATTGTACGGTCGGGGAAACGGATTGTTAAGCAAATTAAGACACTACGTAAGTGCGCCGTATTTATGCGAATGACAATTGTGATTTTAATATCCGAACAGGGGCGTAGCTACCGCCGTATCTGCCGTATAAATTATACGGGGCCCCCGGGCCACGGGGGCCCCCAAAGTGCGTAAGCAAAAATTAATAAAAACAAAGTTTTTCAAAATTAAAACTGATAAAAAATTACCTAAGAACTTCGATGGGACATGAACGCCTGTCAGACCTGTCACTATTGTCCATAGAGGCAGAAACTTTAGAAAAAGAAAGTCATCATCAGTTAAAAATGATTTAATAAATCAGTTTGCCGAAAAAAAGTAGTATATTTAATTTGAATTGTTTGTAAAAATTTTGGAAAAAGTGACAGATAGATAATTATGATGAATAAATATTTCTTTTAATTTTATGCAAACATTTTTTTTTCTTTTGTGTGAAATCTTTACCCTTCCTAAGGGCCCCCAAACAATTTTTTATAAGGGGCCCCGCCAAGGCACGCTACGCCACTGTATATTTGCTAGACAATCCTTATCCGTGACTGTACACCAGTCTCTCAACCGATTATTTAATTAGTTTTACTTTTTCGAAGTCAATGAAAACCAGAAACTTGTTTAAAAGCCCATCCTTGTTATTGTCCATTTATTAGGTATCACGGAATGAAATATTAATTAACCACAATGATTAGTGTTAAAATTAATTGTAAAATCGTTAGTTGTTACAATTGTTTATCAATTTTATAATTGTTTTTGTAACTAATTGAATACAGTACCTACCTACATATTATATTATTCAATAAGTACCGTTAACCCACGGAAAACCACATAAACCATCATAAATTAGTATTGGTAATTAGTAAACTATTAAATACTGAATTGATGACACCCGTTATTAGACCACATTTGGTTTTGAATGTAACCTAATTATTTATTTTGTTATTTCTAAATATGGCGACATTGGAAACGTCATCAATTCATCATTCATCAAAATACGTTTGTCACCAAAGATATTAACACCCATACATTCCTCCAAAACTTACTCGACTCAGGACGGCCTCGAAAACACCTTCAAAATAGTATTCTTAGTCGCAATTTCGAGTGAACTTTGAGGTTCCTCGATTGAGGGGTCCTCAAATGAGTCGAGGTAGAGTGGAGTCATTACGTCATAATTTGAATTATCTGCATCGCGCAAATAACGCCGCGATAAATAGTTGTAAGGATTATCGTAAGCATATTCGATAGTCTTCAAAATTCATTTTTGTTACATACGAACTTTGACACTTTCTTAAGGTAGGTTCCGAGGTACCTTGAGTTTGACAGATGATTCCTTACCTCGACTGAGGAAAAATCTCGAGTCGAGGACGTTTATGTCAACTATAACTACCGATTGTAGTGAGCAAGACTGAGTCGAGGTGGAGTTAAGTCGAGTAAGTTTTGGAGGAACGTCTTAGAATATGGGTGTAAATATATGTAGGTAGGTACTAGTATCGAATGTCTTTGTTTGTCACAAAAAGAAACATGTCCAAAATTTCTTTTGCACGGTTGTGCGTAGTTATAAAATGACAATTTGGACAGTTATTCGTTGGACATTTCATAATACTTTCTATTGCATGATTGGTTTTTTTCGCTCTACTTCGGGACCTCCCAATTTGTGGTGCGGGGAAAACCACAACATAACTGGTTATGAAATCACGCTGACTGCTTACTTAACACGTGACAAACTTGCTTAATTCCCCGTCTCAACTGCGTCATTTTATTCAAGGCTAAGGGTCGATGCGATTAAAAAGTCATGAGGTAGATCCATCGTTGAATGATTTTTGTAACAAACTTATTTTATGAGAAACCTGAGTTAGAAAAGTCACCATGAGAAAAGTGTACGAGTAGATTATTGTATCATAGCCATAGGCCTTGTAGATTTTCTGGTTAGGAGCGATTAAGCAGTAATTTGTGTATGTCATAGATTGCAGTTACGACAAGGAGCACTGCTATGAACACTTATGCTACCAAACTTCGACACACGACTTTTATGGACAATGCTAATGTAATAATGCACATGACATAATTAAATAGTCAAAAGTTTTCGTTAAATCTTCCCGGGAAGACGTAGCGGGTTTGAAACACATTTTAAGTATAGTAGATAGCTAAATATATATATATAATATGTATAAGACAAGCAAGATATTACATGTTAAGCTGAGTCACGTAAATTAGATTAGGTCAGGTCATGATTTAAATGTGATTACACTACAATGCTATTAAATCTATTCAGGACAACAAAAAGGAAACTAGATTGTGTTAAGTTTACTAATATAAAACTGTATCTATCTACAATAGGATTTAGGGCCGACACACATTAGCGCAATGCGGTATCGCTATGCTTCTAAAGCAATACTTCATTCAACCGTATGTCGCCGATTTTTTCGTTACGACGTCGCATCGTTTTGATGTGTGTCGGCCCTTAGAAACACCATCTTCATTAGCTTTTTTCAACCATTAGCCATGTTTCGCTCTTAAGTGAAATGATTTCTTGTGAGAGAATAGCATTCAGGCCTTTCTTGATCCTTTGAATTTATGACCATGTCTACCATAGCTACTACACCACAGAAGAAATAATACTTAGCACTAGACACATAGCGCTTCGTAAACGTCCATTGCAGCACATCGACCTTCTCATAGATCGGTACCATAAACAGTAGCGATCTATGAGAAGGTTGACGGGGCGATAATATTGCCATGATTACCACGCTTGGCAAACGGATTGGTGATCATCATATGGAGTTCCTCAATATTGTAATCTTTACTCTCCCTTTCGTTTCGCCACGAACTCAGTATATAAGAATAGCTCATGTGGAGCATGTAAAATTAAAATCATTAAATAATATTTATAGTAGTAATATAGTCTTAAGTGTGTGTGCTGATGCAGGCATCGACTCTATTGAGTCGGCGCATGCATCAGCGCATAGCTAAGTTATACCTGCATGTCAAAATGATGCCTGCCGGTACATGCATCGACTTTATTGAGTCAATGCATGTACCACCAGTATCAACGAAATAATGTAAATGTGTATATTATAAGAAAAAAAAAAAAAAACAATAATAAGTAAACATATATATAATGTGATGGACTCGCATAGCTTAAGTAGAATAAGTAATATTTATAGTAATATAAATAATACATGTTGTATTTCCGATACAGGAGTATCAAATAAGTAAAATAAAATAAAAAGTAAACAATTAAATAACAGCAAAAAAGAGCGCGGACGAAATGTCTGCGGTGAATAAACTCATTTAAAATAAAAAAAAAATAGCTCATGTGGTGATCAAAAGATTAACCAGTCAGCAAAGGTGGTAGCAAGGCTGACTGCTCAGGGTACGCTAGACGATACTTAAGTATCGTCACTCGTGCAGGTTCTTTTTAACCGACTTTCAAAATAGGAGGAGGTTCTCAATTCGATTGTGTTTTTTTTTTGTTTGTTCCACGGGTTGTTCAAACAAAAAATAATCATTAAAATCGGTTCACAATTAGCAAAGATATCTTTGCTAATTGTGAACCGATTTTAATGATTATTTTTTGTTTGAAAGAGTATTCTTACGAAATGGTCCCATTAAATTTGGTGAAGATCTTATGAAGAACTTCGGAGATAGACAATTTGAAGTCGGTTTTATTTTTGTTAAAAAGTTTTTTTAATACATTACAATGATCGTATTCGAAACTATCACTGTTCACGATAATTTCTTTATATTTTAGTCAGACGTATCTTCAAAAGACAGAGAGGTGTCTTACGACCAGCTGAAGCAGTGGTGCGAAGAGAACAAGATTGCGACGTATATCGAGACATCTGCGAAGAACGATAACAATGTTGTCGAGGCCTTCTCCATGGCTGTACAGAGGTAGTTTATTAATTAACTTTTCATTTAGTAGGAGAAAAGCAAGTAGCGATAACCTAGCGGTTGAACGCTTGCCTTCCATACACGAGGCTCTGAGTTCCATCCCGGCCGGTACCCGACTTTTCGAATTCATGTGCGGGTCAGAATTTGATTATCACTTGCGTTAACGATGAAGGAAAAATAAAAACCTACGCACCTAAGAGGGGGGCTCCATGAAGTTCTCGATGGTGTGTTTAGTCTGACAACCAGCACCAGGCCTGCGTGGTGGACTAAGGCGTAAATTCTTCTCATTCTGAGAAGAGGCCCGTGCCCAGCAGTGGGACGTAATGAGCTAATTATGTTAGGAGAAAACTGCCCATCTAAATTCCTCAACGTCAAGTTGAGGTACTTTTAGCGGTGCTCCCCACTGCTGACCGACGAGGCTATGACAGTCTTCTCTCGTATCGGCACGAGCTTTACAAGAATAGCTCATGCCGTTGTCAAAAGATTAGCTAGCCAGCAAGGTTGGTAGTGGGGCTGACTCCCCAAGGTGCGCCTTACGTACTCAAGTATCTTCACCCGTTGAGACTCTTTCAATGGATCGGTAAGTGGGGGGGATAACCATCCAAATTGAATGTGAAAACTTAAAAAAGGGGCCTAAGATATACAAGGTTAGTCGGAAAGGGGGTACTAAGCCGCTGGACACTTAAAGTATCACTGATGACTATTTTAATATTTTATTATTTTAATATTTTATTTTTATTTGCATGCTAAAAGATTAATATTTTAGTTTTTTCAAAAAAAAAAACCTGCTTTAGTTATGACCCCAAATATGACCTAAATAGTAAACACAGCTGCTAGCATATTTTTTACGAAATCTTTGAACAACTATTTCCCTTCAACTATTGACTTTTGTTAACAAAAGTTATCCATTATTATGGGTACTTTAACACAGGGCTGCCGTAAGCGGGCGGCACACCCTGGGGGCGGCAAATCGAGCGACTCATCAAATTTTTTTTTTTCGGTTTTGTGCCACTCAAGATACAGGAGTAATGGAAAGAATGAGGGGAGCGTCTAAAAAAAAAAGCTCGCACGCGGGCAGCGAAACAGCTATCGGCGGGCCTGCTTTAACACTTTTTCGGCTTAGTACCCCCTTTCCGACTAACCTTGTAGTTCAATCTACTCCTATATCCAACAGTTTAGTTTATTTAGTAGAAACAGTTCGTCCGGGGCAGTACTACCATCATACCTATTTCTACCGCCCACCAGCATTGCTGTATGAAGGGTATAAATGCCGGTGAAATTACAGACGAGACTTTCCAACTTTGTCTGTAAGGTTGGCGAAACACCAGCACCCCTCTTGACGTTGTAGGTTTTTATAGGCAATGGTAACTGCTTTCTATCAAGTAGGCTTTCGGCCTGTTTGCCAATGAATTACGTTAAAAAAAACTTTGACGAAAGCACTGTTGTGGAGTCTCTTGCCTGTTAAGTTACGGCTATATCATTCGTTAGTTCATTAGTTGTAGTCATCATCTTCTTCTTCCTGTCCTTATCCCACACTAGGTGGGGTCGGCACAAAATGTATTTCTTAAATACATGTTGTTAGAGGTTTCGGCTTATTGTTTTATGACCGGCCGCCTGCCTGATATCAACCCTCCTTGGGAATACTCGTTGCGCCGTCGCGCGGTGACCCAATATGGTTGCTGATGTTATGCACTGGGTTCCAAAATGATATATTTGTCGATCTTATTGCTGAAAACCTATGCTCTTCTTGGTGAAGTATACTTGAAGTTCCTCGACCCTCTCATTCAGTTTTGCTAGGGACTTTGGTTCTGACACATCGTAAACTAATATAGCACCGTGAGCGTCTCTGTAAAAATCATTAGTTGTAGTACAAATGGAAAAGCTAAAGTTTACCTAGTAGTAAGTTTATCAGCAGATATGGCGATGACGACAACGGAACTAGCCCTAGTTTCTTATCTGTTTATATTTGCCGAATTGTTTAAAGAGGCTTATCCTAGAGCCAGTGTTGTCATTGTTGTTGTACAGTCAGCGTCATATAGTAAGTACCAGTCAACATGACCAAGCATTTAGAAACATCCAAAGTGATCACTAATATTACCTCAAGCAGAATAATCTTCAGGCAACTAATAATTATTTAATCAATTTATTGTTTTTTTAATGTTGCCATGCTTGTAAAGCAAAATACAAATTAGTATTTAGTGAGCTTCCATTTAGACGTTGCTCGATGTGTACCCATAAGCCAATAACTGTCATAAGTCTTCTTCTTTTCGTGTGGTTAGTGGCTAACCTGGTGTCAGAGTTAATGCCGCGGGCCTCTGACTAGGCTTCACATGCCGCCAAGAAAATATCTCTCAGGCATGCCGGTTTCCTCACGATGTTTTCCTTCACCGTTTTTAAGCAAATGATAAATACAATACGCACATGAATCCGAAAAGTCAGAGGTGCGTGCCTTGGGTTCGAACTCGAGACCGATGACTTGGCAGTCCGACGGTCACACCATTAGGCTATCACTGCTTTTTATTACAGTCATAAGTAACAAGTTATTACATCTACTCTAAACTAGATGTAGAAGAAAGACGGGGATGGTAAATATCTATTCGTATTAATTTACTCATAGATGACCCGTTTTGAATATAGGTAGCGGTTTTGTTATGACTGCGTTGATCTCCATTCATAGCGTTTATGTTATCGTCTCCTGTAGTCATGTCCTCTGTACCGTTTTATATCGTGCACCCAATGTTAAGTGGACAGTCTTCTCGTGAAGTATTTATTAGGGTAACATATTCAGTGCCAGGGATCCACGAAATGGGCTCAATTTTGCCAATACATCGTAAGCATCAGCATGGCGTATGAACTATATGAAAAGTGTGGAGGAAGCGAATGTGATAAGTTACTGACTATCTAACATCTATCTATAACAATCTATTCTTCCAGGTGGGTGGAACTAGAGCAAAGGGCAGAGAAGGAGCTAGGCATGCTGCACCACCCCGACACTGTGACCCTCCACGGTTCTACCACAACATCAAGCATTAGAGCCACATGCTGCTCCCGGTTCAGCGAAGTATGAGGTGATACCCTCAGGTTTATAGTCCTTAGTGACAGAGGTATGTTGTACACAGACAAGGAAATAATTATGTAATTGATGCAGGCCTACTATTTTATCCGTTTGGTCTTCTTCAGTATTTGTGCACGAGTCCTACGTCTTCACCTTTTTTGTTTAAATAGGCCTATTTTTTTAGAACTGCAACTTAAATTAACAATGGTAGCTGGAATCTCGCGTAGGTACTTTATAAAATTAATAGTAAATTTCTACTCTATAATGGTTCTCCATGTCAATATGAGGTTTTTATGGAAATAAGTTTGAATAGGAAACAATGGCACCAATGTTTAAACGTAGTTTAGTTAGCACAGACAAGTTAGTTTAGGCACACAAGTTAATCTACTTAAAAAATTTGATGCTAAAAGTGTAATAGACAATACGGTTGTTTTTAAAATTGATTAAGTCTGGATTTGCGGGACAATTTCACTTGAAATATCTAAACATAATTTGTTGTAATTAATGTAGACTGTATTAATATAGAACGCAGAGTTTACCGCGTATTTTAAATATACTATACATAGTATACGTAAAATAAACAGATTATATTCTAAATGTGCAATTTGGTTGTGGGAATTATGCAGATGATATTGGAAGCTGAACATTCCAATATGTTTAAGGTGCAAACAAAATATAAAAACGCCATACGTTTCTTGAGCTGTAAGCGAAGATACTGCAAGTGTTATTTTTTTAAATATTTTTTGATACTTGATTAACTTTACAACTGGCTATAACGTACATATTGGACTTTTTTACTATCAGCCTACCCTTAACATACGTACACAGTTCACGCTTGTTGCCCGCTGGGGTAGGCAGAGATTATGCAAGGATAGTCGGAAAGTGGGTACTAATCCGAAAGGCTGTTAAAGTACTCATAATAATAAATAACTTTTGTTCTACAAGTTTCCCCAAAATTCAGTAGTTTAAGATAAATAACTGTTCAAAAATGTCATAAAAAATACGCTAAAATCTATCTATACTGAGTTATGCTCTGCTGTGTTTACGTTTTAGGTCATAGTTTGGGGTCGCGGATTAGAAGATCCATTTTCTGAATTCGTAACTAAAGCAAGCATATAGAAATAAAAATAATCTAATTTTGAAATTTTAACACTTGCTTTAAAACAGTCATCAGTGATACTTTAAGCGGAGATTAGGGGTAGCTCTTAGTGCTGTTGTTGCTAGTAGTCATGATGTTAGAGTGTAGTAATTAGTTTAAGTTAAGTACGGTATTATACTTAGTCCCCATTGGCTGGCGACTCTTCAGGTCTCGCCAATAACTGCCCGGTTACGTAAAAACGGCCCGCAAGGACCATCTACAAGCAGTCGAATAGGAAAAAAAAGTAAGTAGCCCGCGGATTAGTACCCCCTTTGCGACTAACCTTGTATAAACGCAACTTGCTAAAATCCCGACATACATTCCTCGCTTTTTCTACATCCACAATCCTTTGCATATACTGTCGTCGATATACGTATATAAGTTTTATATCTATGTGGGTGATAAATCAGCCAGATTGTTTGTATATTCCTCATCACGATAAGTAAGCCAAAGATCCACATGATGAATTATTATGTGACCTTAGTAACTGCAATACCCTAATTTAATAACTTTGAAGCTTGTATTTAGATACCTATAGATAATGAAACCCGGCCTAAACTTTTGTACATAGAGATAAAAATATCTGATATTAAGGCAAGTAAGTATGATAATCTTCATAAATCCCAAAAAGTTCAGCATTTTCAGTATGTACTAGACTATTAAAGGTTTGCCTTCTTATTATGAACGATGGTCTAACAAAAAGGTTTTAAAATAGCTCTGTCTCTTTTTGTTATATGTCGTTAGAAAGTGTAGGTATATTTTAAATCTGGTTTTACCTTAGTTTTGGTTAAACCAATCTTTTGTAATAAGAGGGTTGATGTAGGTAGTCTGTAAAACTTGTTACATTTGAGTGAAATAAATCAACAGATTTAGAATTGTAGTTCCCGTCCTTTTTAGTGTTGTGTAATATGAATATATTTATTGTGTGATATTTATAATACTATATTATGTTTTTTACATTGCTTAGTCTATCTATACAATATTTTCGAGCATGTATTTTAAGTTACAGGACCACTTAAAGTTTAATATTTTTTGTTTATAAATGAAATCTGCTTAGGCGCTAAACAGACGACGTGCAATTAAACGACTTTTTTTTTGTACGTCAAAATGGACAATACTAAATTGTATAAACTATAAAGCATCGCATTTGGCGCGTAAAAACGACGCACAGAGTATAAATAAAAAAGAACGTCGTCTGTTTAGAGGCCTTATACTGTCATTATAATTAAAGCAAGATAGGTACTTAAAAAGCAGTAAACATTATCTCACGATTATATTACTTATATGTAATTATTCATCTAATGACTTCTCCCACCTGTAACTTACTACAAAGTATCTTAGTATGACTAGATGATTGAAGATTATCGGTCCAAGTACGGCATAGCTTAAAATGTTATTGTTGCAATAAGTTGTTATTAGATTGCTTATAGTAAAAGAATCATAGAAAAAAAAACTTTAAATTTTTCCATAGACGGGTTATGCTTCTCATATTAAACGTGATTTTTACAGTGTCTAAGAAAAATATTTCATTAGGTAAAATAATGTAAGTACTATAAATTCCGGGAACATTCCATGCATATCCAAAGTCATATCGACACAATATGTCCTCCAATGTTCAAAATCGCAATTTTACAAGACAGCACTTTGAAATAATTAATCGTCATACAACTTTTCAACTTTGAAACGCAGTTCTTGTAGGGTAATTACTGTAAGAACTGTGTTTAATTGTTATGAAGATAATTAATCAGCAGTGGCGTAACTATAGGGTGGCAGGGCTGGCAAAATGCCACGGGCCCCCGGCCTGACGGGGCCCCCGGTTCGAGAGGCCGCGAGCTCAGAAGTAACCTAAATTTTTTTACAAAATTATGTAAAAATTATAATTTTGTAATTCTGTTGGGTAACTACTTCCGTGATTTATTAAAAGTACCTGGATGACCGAGCTTTGCTGGGTTTTTTTGGTAAATCGACTATTTCTAAAAATGAAACCTAGCTAGATCGATTTATCGCCCCCGAAACCCCCTGCATACTAAATTTCATGAAAATCGTTGGAGCCGTTTCCGAGATTCAGATTATATATATACATATATAGGTATACAAGAATTGCTCGTTTAAAGGTATTCGATTTAATTGATGGTGTAGTTACGCCACTGCTAATCAGCTTCCACGAGTGATGATACTGCGTTTGACACACCCTGGGCAGACAACCCTGCGACTATCCTCGCTGACTGGCAAATCTTTTCACCACGGCATGAGCTATTCACGTATAGTTCGTACCGAGAAGAAGATAACTTTAACCTTTTGACCGCGCCAATCGAATTTATACGACAAATAAAAATGTTTTCGTGACCGCGTCTCCTCAGTCATATTTATACGACTGAGGCGACACGGACACGAAAACCTCTGTCGTATAAACCCGACTGGCGCGGTCAAAAGGTTAAGATATCTTTAAAACTCCTGTAAAATTGCGAATTTGGGAATAGGGAGTGTCGATATAATTTCATATCTATCATTCGCCAGTACCCAATATATTTGCGACAGTTTCAGTGCCGCACTGTGGCTTTTATTGAGAAGTTTTATGTGAATGTATATTATAATATTATATTTTTATGAACGTTTTGAAGGTTGTATCATAAAAGCGCGTACATTTCACGCTCATAAGTTAATTTCTCTCATAGATTTACTCCAAGATGTGGACTTTTAGGTCTAACTCAGGTGTGATTAATATTTGATACTTTTTGTATTATAGCAACAAAAGGAACCTAGGAGTTATTTATTTTTATCTAAAGGAATACAACTTCCGGCGGCTCCACTATTCGCCTTTATAAACTATTAGTAATGGCGTAGATGCCATCTTGAATCCATTCTCTAAAAAATATGTTGTATAAATGTTCCTGTTTTTGTTATTATACAAAAAGTATCAAATATAATAAAAAATACAACTCCATTCTACTATGAATTGTATTTAACTATTTATATTAGATATTAAATAGCTTTACATAGTTATAATATACATGTAGTTGTAATGCTGATTCTCACTAAGTGCCTAGCTTTGTGGTTACCATATTGTTAAGCGGTAAAGTTATATATAAATTATTATGTTTTTACAAACTATGGCTCGATCAGAAGAAATTATAATTCGTAAGTCCGGCCGCACATTATAAGAAACTGTCAGAAAATTTCTAACGTGTGCCGAAGGCCCTTTGCACTTACATTTTGTACAGTAGGGGAATGAAAATAGTATGCACCTTAAGTATTTTTTGACAGGATATTATGGTGATACTAGCGACTCGCCCCGGCTTCACACGGGTGCAATGTAGATACTAATGTGGGGCATATAAACCTTCCTCTTGAATCGCTCTATCTATTGCTGAAAACTGCATTAAAATCCGTTGCGTAGTTAAAAGATCTAAGCGTACAGACAGCGGGAGCGACTTTGTTATACTATGTAAAGATGGTGACAGACACAAGTAATGTCAATTTATTTTATGATCGATTTGATTGATGTCATGGATTTTACAACAAAACTCCTTAAATGAAATCAAAGACATTGACACTACTACGTCATATGGAGGCAAAAGGCAATTTTGATCTTTGCTACCAAATAATTAAACATAATTTTCCGTGCATTGGTCTGTTCCGTTCAACAGTTTGAAAAAGATACATGTGCCCGCGATGTAGGAAAGGAATTAATTTGTATTTCCCCTACTGTACCTACTAGGCCCCAGTGTCGGATCCTTCAAATATCTGACAATGTGCGGGTTCTGGTACAAAATGTTCGCGAAAAGTGACATTTTCGTATGTGCGTACGGGCTTATACTACTAGAAATGAAAATCAACCGTTATAGCTGAAACAGGAATTTACTTATATCCTTGCGAGTTTCGGAATTTCTAGAAAGCTAGATTAGAGCCTAACGTGTGAATTAAATGAAGCATAAAGAAATGGCTGCTGGACTCATTTTTAATTAGAAATTGTTGCACCCTTTGTATTATTAGTATGTTTGTTTGTAAATTAAATTAAGTAATGGTCGATTATTGGCGCATGTTATTCCTTGTCAATATGTTGCCGTCGCGAAAGTCTACCTCAATGCGTGTTATTCAAGTAATTAAAGTTAATTAATTCTTTATCTCGTAGCTGCTCACATAACGGTCAAAGTTTGTTAGTTTTCAGTCCTTTATTGCCGTAAATACTAGAGGTGAAGTTTTAAAAAAATGCACTTAGAATTGAGGTGAATGATGTGCGGCTTGATCGTTCAAAATTACTTACCAGCTTGATATTTTACAGTCATGGTACCTAATAAAGGGTTTGGAAAAATACGAGAATTTTTATTTGTCATATATTTGGAAAAGTTATAAATAAAACTTTGAGATTAATGACTTTGACTGCCTTGTTGGTCTAGTTGTTGCAAGCCGAATGCTGGGAATGGGGTCTTGGGTTCGATCCCCAGGCCGGGCAGTGTTATTGGGTTTTCCATTAGGAATTTCTCAGTAGCAGCCCGGAGTCTGGATTTGTGCCCGGTTGATGGCAATAGGCTCATTCCCTATTACATGGGACTTAAACATAATAATTGGCGAAACCAGGGTGTACTAAAACACCTCTGCTGAACTCTTCGGGGAATACAAGACGTGATGATGTTATGTTATAAATAAAACAACAAAACCCATTTTAAATTGTAATAAATAATATACAAATATCCACATTTGTTGGGGAACTAGCCTACACAGAAAGATTACGACTAACATTGTCTTAGCTACTATAATATCCGAGTGTCTTGAGATTATACATTACTAAGAAATATTATGCTTTACATTACCAACGACAAACAAATTTTCAACTCAACCACTGCCATTTATAAACGATATAAAATATACATGGCAAACTTAGTTCTGAAACTATGTTAAGTAACTCAAAATCGATATTATTATATTATTGTTTGTGCTATGTTGCATTGTAACGATTGCTTGTGAAAGTATACGTAAATCGAAAGCTTAATTATAACAATGACGACATAAATAAACATAGCTTTGGCTACACGCCACGCACGCATCTTATATGAGTTAGAAAAAATTATATTAAAAAAAGGATTTAATGAAAGAAATGCACAAATTGACCTAAACAATCAAACATCGAAGCAGGCGCGGTCGCAGCCAAAGATTGGGGGGGGGGGGGGGCATATTAACAGTAAAATTAATTGAGCACATTACCCCTCGTTTACACCTATGTATAAAACATGTATCAGATATTTTTTCGAAAAAATTACATATTACAAATATGCATAGGTACTTTAAGTAGCAAATAAGTATGTAAATCTTTAATACACTTGTTTGAAATATGTTACACATGGTCATTAAGTGTTAAGACTAAGGTCCGTATTACAGAACATTCCTCAAGTCCAGTTTGATCTTTAATCAGTTGATCACTGTTTAAGTATAGAATCAGTACTTGAGGAACGGTCTTATTCCAGAACGGCAATCAATCTATACTCAGATGAAACGAGACTCAAATCGAGCCAATCGATTGGTTGATTACAGATCAAATCACTGCTTGGGGTCGAATCTACGAATTGAGTAACGATCTAGAATAAAGCCAAACTCAGCTGAACTATATTATCAATGAATCTATGCTTCATGAATGTTCTTAAATTAGAAGTCCACTCAAAACTAGTTTTAAACCGAGATTAATGCTTGAGTTTCGTTCTGTAATACGGACCTTAGTAATTTCTTTTAAAAAGAGCTTTACACAAATTATGTTTACAACTTGTTTTTAGGTGTAAACGAGGGGTTAGAATTTATTGCAAATTTTTTTGTACTTTATCTATTTTTAGGAGCTTGTCGATTTTATGTGTACGATATCGGGGGAGGGGCTCATGACCCCTACGATACCCCCCCCCCTCGGACCGCCACTGCATCGATGTTTATAATATGATCATTATGAATACATACTTGTTTAATGTTTAAAATTGACATATTTATTTTGTTATCCCTGCACAATGTTATGAAGCGTTAAAACCATCACTGTTCCGATGAAAGAAAGTGACGCAGCTATGCAGGTCGTAAAGCGCCATCGCATTCTCACAACGGAACGATTATGATTTTAACACCTCATAATACACTACCTGGGCTAAATGATTATGCGGAAGTCGACCGAAGACTAGCTGCACTTGGAACGTGGCGGTGGCGACAGGAATTGTATTGTTATATCAGTCGCCTTATCAGTGGTGTCTGAAGCCTTAGTCCCCTATAGATCCCTATAGCCCCGCACAAAATTATTTAAGTAGGTAATAGAGCTCTGCCTCACTAGTGCGTTGCGTTGCGTCGTCGCAGCGTGAACACTGCGTCGTCGCAGCGTGAACACTGCGTCGTTTTCCATATATTTTAAATGACATGCCACATTAAAGCGTTGCATCGTCGCACGCGACGTTGCAACGGATTGGCGGACGAAAGACGAAGCGGGGGGAGGGTGATGCGCTGCGCTGTCGGAGCTCCGGTGCGACGACGGACAGTGCTCCACTGCTAGAGGGGCGGACGGGAGACAAAGCGGGGCGAGGGTGATGCGCTGCGCTGTCGGAGCTCCGGTGCGACGACGGACAGTGTTCCACTGCTAGACGGGCAAACGAGACGACTGAGGTGCGCGCGTCGTCCTCTTGCGCTGCGACGTCGTGCGTCGTCGCAACGCAAGTGTGGCATACGACGCGTTGATCCGTTGCGGCGACGCAACGCAACGCACTAATGAGGCATCGCCCTTACTCAATTAACACACATAAGACGCAGGCATGCGTCAAAACATAACATCTAACTCATTCACCAGTAGAAGGCAATGTCACTATACACCTCAATGACTAAGCCTGTTCAAGTACATACGTCACTCATAGTGGTTTCCTGGCCTTCACCAGTTCTTCGCTGACGTTCCACAGCTTGGTTTCCACGTCTTTGTCGAAGGGATACTTCGAGGTATACTCTTCGCAGTTGCGGTAGAACTTGCCGGTTTTACCTTCAATGCTGTGGTCTGTTGCGCAGAAGACGACTGTTTCGGAGCCCTGGAAGGTTTGAATCATGATTTAGATGCTTATATATATTTTTTTTGGATCGTGGCTAATTACTAATCAAATTACAAATTTGTGAGTTTACGGTCCGTATTACAGAACGAAACTACAGCACCTGTTTAACCTTTTAACCGCTTGAGTCGCATTTCAGCGACAAATATTTCCGTGCCCCTATCGCGCGTGTCGTATTTCTGCGACAGAGAACATGCATGATTTTTTGTTCTATTTTCGTCCTACGAATAGTGTGGTACAACTAAAACGATTATTCAATAGAGATATGATTTATAACAATTACTTAAAATTGTTTCATAGCTCTAAGTATTGAAAAAGCTTAATATATTTATTGTTGGTATTATTTTATCGATTCGTAGTCGCGCGCTAGGGGCACGGCAATTGATATTTAGCCACGCGCTTAAAAGGTTAAAACTAGTTTTGAGTCGACTATTAATTTTAGATCATTCCTCAAGCATAGATACATTGATCATAGTTCAGCTGACTTTGGCTTTATTCTAGATCGTTACTCAGTTCGTAGATTCGACCCCAAGCAGTGATTTGATCTGTAATCAACCAATCGATTGGCTCGATTGGAGTCTCGTTTCATCTGAGTATAGATTGATTGCCGTTCTGGAATAAGACCGTTCCTCAAATACTGATTCTATACTTAAACAGTGATCAACTGATTAAAGATCAAACTGGACTTGAGGAATGTTCTGTAATACGGTCCTGCATGTTCGTTTTACATCGAGTCCCGACTGTACCTCGTAGAACACGTTAAATAGTTGGTCCCGGGTGTCATACGGATACCTATGACAGTCGCTACGGAAACTTAGAAGAGCGAAAGTATGACAATCGGTCTAACCTTTGGATATCGGCATTGCCTAGTAAATGGGTGACGGAGAATCACTCTATCTATTGCTGAAAACTGCATTAAAATCCGTTGCGTAGTTTAAAAGATCTAAGAGTACAGACAGCGGGAGCGACAAAAAAAAATCAAATCGGTCGAGCTATTTTCGAGTTTTTGCGAGAGTAACGTACGGCAATTGATTTGTATATTATATTATACAGATATAAATGTTGAGCATAAGATTGTACTCGCATAAAGAAATCGTCTTATCAAGATTACTGCAGTGGTAACAACTTTATATCTTATTGTAGTTTTATATATCAGAAGATAAAAAATATCAAACGACCGAATGATGTATGTAAAATTTTAAGAAAATCCGTATTTTTGCATGTATGAATGAAGATTTTAATGTTAGAGATAACTCGTTTGATTTCGTACTTTTTATGTGAGAAGTGTTTTTTTAAACAATAATAATTGTTTGGATTATAAGAAAAATAAGATATGTACCTATAAATGATTAAAAAACTAAATGAAAAAATACTTACTTGTTTGGCAGTCCTCATGAAGAATAGCATTACAGGGGCCATCAAAATGTAGTGGTACCACTTTATTGAATACCTGAAATTCAGAATACGTGTTTTTTTATTTTATTATGCGTCCCGGCTTCGCACGGGTGGACATCTTTCCCGTTTTTGCAACATTTTTCATTTATGCTCCACTCCTATTGGTCGTAGCGTGATGTTATATAGCCTATAACCTTCCTGGATAAATGGACTATCTAACACAAAAATATTTTTTCAATTCCAACCAGTAGTTCCTGAGATTAGCGCGTTCAAACAAACTCTTCAGCTTTATAATATTAGTATAGATTTATTTTGTTTAATAGCTTTAATCCGCCAAAAACAAAGATATCAGGAAAATGACGTCAATTGGCGAAACTATTATTATGGTGAAGAGCTATTGTGTGAAATAGGTAGTTAAACTGTGTAACCACATCTCTCTGTAGAAAAATCTTTAAAGTCTCTTGGAACTGTTCTGAAATTGGGATAACTTATCACGTCATACACAAGAATACGTTTTAAAACCTACCTGAACAGATTAGTAGCACAGAACCCAGGACAGCACAGGTTAACATCGACGCCGGCACTCATCAAGTCGCAAGCAAGTGCCCTCCCGAAGTACGCATTCATCAGCTTTGAGTTGCAGTACCCAGGGTTAGTGCGGCCAGTGGCACCGGTTTTCTTCGCCTGTTCAACCTGCTGCCTTATGTTCAAGTCTTTAAAGTCGATATTCCCGCGCTCGTGCAGCGTTGACGACAGAATTACTATTCTGTAATGAATATTAAACAGGATATTATTATTCTGTTTGATAAGTATTTAAAAAATAACATTTTATTAACACATGCAATTAAGCTATGATGTTGATTAATGGGAGAACTAATAACTTCAAGTTTTAAAGAGATTGCGAAATTCTATTTCACGAAGTAGTGGTAGGAAACGTTTTCAAGCTTGGTATTTGGGAACAGCGGAATAGGAGCGATACAGAACATTGACATCAAGTTGTTACAGAGAAGCTCACGATGCTATATTAGTTTACGATGTGTCAGAACCAAAGTCCCTAGCAAAACTGAATGAGTGGGTCGAGGAACTTCAAGTATACTCCACCAAGAAGAATATAGTCTGCTTGGTTGTCGGCAATAAGATTGACAAGCATATCATTTTGGGACCCAGTGCATAATATCAGCAAGCACATTGGGTCACCCGTGCGACGGCGCAACGAGTATTACCAAGGAGGGTTGATGTCAGGCAGGCGGCCGGTCATAAAACAATAAGCCAAAACCTCTAACAATATGGATTTATGATATACTTGTTGTGCCGACCCCACCTAGTTTGGGATGAGGGCAGGAAGAAGAAGAAGAAGTGGTAGGAAACGTTTTACCTTTATTTTGATCAATATCATACTAATACGTAATTGTTAAAGGTTGATGGCAATAGACTCGCCCCATATTATATGGGACTTAAGTATAACGGCGAAATGACGGTGCAGCGGTGTTACTATACAAGGTTAGTAGGAAAGGGTGTACTAAGCTGCGGGCCACTTAAAGTCACTTATGACTATTTTAAAGCAAGTGTTAAAATGTCAAAATTCGATAATTTTTATTTGCATGAAAAAAGATTTTAATTTCAGTTTTTTTGAAAAAATATCATACCTGCTTTAGTTATGAATTCAGAAAATTAAGTTTCTAATCCGTGACCCCAAATATGACCTAAATAGTAAACACAGCTGATCATAGCTATGGACAGATAGATTTTAGCATATTTTTTACGAAATCTTTGATAAGATATTTCTCTTAAAATATCGAGTTTTGGGGAAAGTTGTAGAACAAAAGTTATTCCTCATTATAGGTAGTTAAACACCCCTTCGGCTTAGTACCCCCTTTCCGACTAACCTTGTATATCTCTGCCCAACCCTTCGGAGAATACAGGCTTTATGTTATGTATGTTTTATGTAAAGATTAATAAAACGCTGCATTCAAATATCTAACCTAAAAAAACATAAAGTACCCACCTATTTCTAGTTTTCGATACTCGCATTAAAATTCAACCAGTGATAAAATAAATTAGTTTTGTAAGTTTTTTATCTTCCAATGCTGCGGTTCAACGACTTGAACAACGATTAGGTAATAGGTACGTGCTATTAATATTCTCCGAGTATAGATACATTTCATAAAGCGTTTAAAGACGTTAAACATGTGTATAATAATATGTTGTTTACACATGGGCGGCCGCCTGGCCTAGTTAGTACACCATACAGTTTGTTTATTATTAAACAACAAGGTGGTACTGTTGGGTAGTGGGCTACTGTTGGCTAAGTATGTATGTATTATTCAACAAAAAAGTCTCTTGGACTTTTAGGTCATGTATAAATTTCATACAATTCATAATTCCCAGCTACAATCGAAGTTGACTACAAATGTAAACTCATGGACGTGAACAGTGTTCAAAGTCAAGCTTGGTATTTGGGGTACAGCGGGACAGGGGCTATACAGAACATTGACATCAAGTTTTTACAGAAACGCTCACGGTGCTATATTAGTTTACGATGTGTCAGAACCGAAGTCCCTAGCAAAACTGAATGAGTGGATCGAGCAACTTCAAGTATACTTCACCAAGAAGAACATAGTTTGCTTAGTTGTCGGCAATAAGATTGACAAGCATAATTATCATTTTGGGACCCAGTGCATAATATCAGCAGGCACATTGGATCACCCGCGCAAAAACGCAACGAGTATTCCCAAGGAGGGTTGATGTCAGGCAGGCAGCCGGTCATAAAACAATAAGACAAAACCTCTAACAACAGGGATTTCATAAATACATGTTGTCCCGATCCCACCCAGTGTGGGATAAGGGCAGATACATAACATGACGCCTGTATTCTCCAAAATAAGTTAAGTAAAATGCTGTTGTCGGAATTATTATAGCATCTGGATTTTATAGCTTATAGACAGTTTTAAAACTGTTGTAGATAGCGGGTCAGGACCGGGTCTAATAGAGCGAGGTGCGCCTCCTTCAAAAGGAAGAGCAGTCATGCCATACTGAAATGTGGCTGAAACGACGGCGCGTAAACCAGCGCACGCAGATCCCGGAAGCTGTGTGGAGTAATAATGCTCGCAGCTTTGTATATAAGTACACTAGCTGTGCCCTCGAAGTTTTTTTTTAGATATTTGCATAACTTAAACCCTTTACGCAGCGCACGCAATGGAAGCTCTCAAAAAGGAATATTTTTTTCCGTTTTTGCAACATTTTTCATTTATGCTCCGCTCCTATTGGTCGTAGCGTGATGTTATATAGCCTATAACCTTCCTCGATAAATGGACTATCCAACACAAAAAGATTTTTTCAATTTCAACCAGTAGTTCCTGAGATTAGCGCGTTCAAACAAACTCTTCAGCTTTATAATGTTAGTATAGATAGATATAATAGCAAATCACGTAGGGCAATAATGAATTAAGCCTGTCCCAATTTAACTAAGTAAATGACATCAAAACAATATTCAACTGACTGCATTCCATTAACCACATCAATTGCTCAATAAATTCTATAGATACGCAGATTTTTTTACCAAATTAGAACTAGAAAATAGTTAATCCTTGTAAAGATTAGTAAAAATAATACTATTATTTAAGATTGCTTATCAAATTGTTTACCAAGTTTTGGGGACAGTTTGATTTATATTTAATACTAGTACTTGAATAATAATATTTTTATCATTGTCGTCATGATGATTATATTAAAAAACAATAGATTGTTTACTGTTCAAAATTGTAGTAGACCCATTAAATCTACAAATGATGAGGCTACCAAAAATTTCACTACCTACATCCTAAGGGTCAACTCATACTAGAGCAGAGTCGAAGCGTATCGAAGCGTCAATCTGAAACTTAACATAGCATATTCACCCTTATCTCCACAACACATTTTTTCTATGATAAAAAAGACGCGCGAATTCGCGCGTCGGAGAGCAACCAACGCTGATTGGTTCTTCGCTTTACTTGCGAAGAATTTGACGCTTCGATGCGCTTCGACTTTGCTCTAGTACGAGTACAGTCACGAGTACCAATATGTCAACACTTGACAACTTTCAATAGAGGTTCTTTCGTGATATAACTAATACAACAATAAAATATGACACATTACATAAACCTATGGGGTCGAAAATACTTTGTTCGCAACAGCATACAATTCTATTCAAAAATTAAGGAGAAAATCGGTTTTGTATTTAGCCAAATGTGTACATATTTATGCTCGTGACTGTACGAGTTGACTCTTACTTAATTAATAAGGTAAACTTCACACTACACTTTTAAATTAAGGCAAAGGTATTTGTTAATTTACAGCCAAGCACATGTTAATGAGCCTTCAACATACCTGCTTGGTGTAGCCCTCTTCAAATGGTCCATCAGTAAGTTAGTGAGGTAAAAATGACCCAAATGGTTCACACCAAAGTGAATTTCAAATCCTTCCTTAGTTTTAAGGTCTTGGTTCAATGGCACAACAACACCGGCATTGTTGATCAGTACATCAATCTTGTGGAAGCCGGCCTTAACTACTTCTACAAAGTTTTCTATAGACTCAAATGATGATAGGTCAAGTTGCATGGGGATCTGAAATAAGACAAAATTTGATAATTAATCTTTCAAATTAAATAGTCAAAGAAATAAAGAGAATACACATAACATAACATCACGCCTGTATTCCCCGAAGGGTTGGGCAGAGGTGTATAGTAACACCCTCATTTTCATTTTATCTTTTTTTTTTCCAAATATTTTTAAAAACGTCATCTTAATAAATGTTGAGAAGATAACAAAATATTGAAATACCTACACATTTATAGGTATTTACACAGCAAATGGTGATAACCTGCTGATTTGCTAACAATAATTACATTTCCTCTCAACTCAATATAACAGTAGATAAGAATTAAGTCACGTAACCATTATCAATGCTTTTTTTAAAGTTATCTCAAGTATTTCCATCAAATCTCAGTCACATGAAATTCTTTCTGTTAATCTGATTAGTTTTTATATATAATTCTTTATATCACACGTAATTCTATCTCTGTCTATGCATCTTAGACAAAAAGGGTAGTTAATTATGTGTTCATAGGAGTTTGTTCTGCCTAGCCTTTACCCAACTTTGTTGAGGTCAGCTTACAGTCTAACCAAATGTGGCTGAATACCAATATTTCACACGGAGTGACTGCCATCAGACTTCTACAACCCAGTTACAGGGCAATGCCGATATCATAAGGTTAAACCGGACCCTGTCAGACTTCCGAGCTTTTGATATCCCATAATGACTGTCATAGGTATTTGTAAGACACCCAGGACCAACTTTTTAACATGCTCTCCAAGGTACGGAAGGGTCGCTATGTGTAATGATGGTTACCCATCCACATACTAACCTCGCAAATCGTATGATCAGCACGATTGGTAATTAGCCGTGAGCCCTTCAAACACTTTATATCTTTCAATATCCAACATGTGTTTAAAGGGTTCTACATCAATATCAACTCAAGGTCTTGGCATTGGCCAAATAACCTGACCACTCTTGGCTAGAACCTCATAGCTTGTGATATTGTATACAACTAAATAAAAAACACATAACACATGACAAGTCATGACATACGGAGCTGAGACGTGGACACTTATGGTACGACTACTCCTCAAAATAAAAGTCGCTCAGCGAGCCATAGCTCTTTCCATAGAAAGAGCTATGCTTGGTATTTCTTTGAGGGATCGAATCCGGAACAAAGTCATTTGCCAGAGAATGGAAGTTACCGACATGGCTCAGCGGATTAGCAAACTGAAGTGGCAGTGGGCTGGTCATATTTGCCGCAGAACCGATAACCGTTGGGGTAGAAGAGTTCTAGAGTGGAGACAGCGAATCGGCAAACGTAGTGTAGGACATCCTGCGACTAGGTGGAGCGACGATATACATAGGGTAGCCGGCAGCGACTGGAGAAGGAGAGCCTAAGATCGGGGTCAGTGGCGTGCTTTGGGAGAGGCCTATGTCCAGCAGTGGACTGATGTAGGTTGATGATGCCAAATAAAAAAAGCATAAAAATTATAGACCAGTTATTTTTCGCAGTTGCTCCTTGTACAATATTGATTTTCAGCTTAATGGTCTTCAAGCTGACCCTAACAAAGTTGGGAAAACACTAGGCTGATGATAAGTACCTGGTTATCATATCACACTAGCAACATGGAAATAGTGATTTATTAATGTTAATACTTCATAACCCATTTGTTACGGAATGAGAATATTGATTAAAATTGATGTCCAAAATAATAACTAGGTATTAGTTTCCACAAGTGTGGTAGGTAGTTTAATATTAAAAAATATTTTCTTTTTTGTACTCACCATCTCACCCCCGTTAGGCTGTTCCTTGCGAATCTGAGCGATTGCCCCCTTAGCTTTATTGACGTCTCTGCAAGCGAATATTACTCGTCCCTTCCTCTTTACTAGCACCTTGGCAGTCTCTAGCCCAATGCCGCTGTTCGCTCCCGTGATAAGGAAAGTTTTCCCTCTCAAACACGTATAGCTGACACACTTACCCCAGTTCCTAGCCCTCCACTTACGAATCAAACCTATCGCAACTAAAACTGAGATTGGCACCGCCGCGTACATCACATTAGACGACACCATAATTAAGAAAAATTTACTGGTATTTTTTCAGCTCAAAAACACTACAAATTAGTAAAAATTCACTTTAATGCGCTTCAAAATTATAGAACGGCTTGTTACCCGTCCCTATCCGTTCCGTAATTCGCCAGAACTAATGTCATAATAATGTCACTCGGTCAAAGGTCAAAGACTTGGAATCGTTCGGAAATTTAATAATCGAATATATTATGCAATATTCTCGATAGCATGGTTGATTATGAAACGAATGAATTTATTTGATTTTGTTTATTGTTGTTGTATTTTTGATAAAGTGACAGCTCACAGGGGAGAATGAAAGAGAAAAACATATTGCGCCGACCCCAAGCAACTTGGGACCTGCAGGAACATGATGATGAAGTAGAGGCTTCAAGAGAAATCGTTAAAAAAAACCTTAAAATATTACTATTATGAACAGCATTGGAAAGTAATTCCATTAAACAATCTTTTAATTTGTAGCAGATATAAATAAATTAGGTACTCGTTAAACTATCGAGAATAGCACTCGTTGTAAACTTCATTGCGATCAAACTTTAGGCGCCAAAAACAAAATCTTTAATCTGTGAGCTGTGAGTACTTGACTGTGATGTGAGTATGTGAGAGGAAGTGCATATACGTAAATTAATAGCTAAAAGAGATAAATTATAATCCAGGCAGTCCACCTACCCTCTGCAAGGCAACATTGTGTCCCTATAGGTATAGTTTGTGAAGGCAACTAACCTGGCTGACTGCGTGATTTTTCATCAGCATGATCTATTTGTATCTTGCTCGTGCTAACACGAGAAACGAAGAATTACTTAAGGAGCTGTAAAATAAAAAGCGATGAACGATCACTGTAAGTACATAACTAAATCAACAATTAATTTTTGCTCCTTTTCATGCAGACCCCATGAATGAAAGTACCTATTGTACCACCATTGCACCATGTTCAGTAAAACAGAAACTGGTGAAGTGGCGACTCACGCTTATCATCCACATAGGCCGCGAAGGGTCACTCAGAACAATAACTAAAGGGGTATCATATGAAATTTATGAATGCGGGTAAAAACACTTGGTAATTTGTTAAGGTAGGTAGGTATAAAATGAAACAAAATTATTACATAGCTGGGCCGTTTATTTGAAATACATAAGGGACAACTAGATAAAAAATCTGGATTCCAGACTATGAAAAACAATTGATATGGCAACATTATGAATATAATAATGTATGAAAATCTTTATAGGCGTTTACAAGTAGGTAGTATAGTAGATTAGTTTTAAAAATGTCTAAATTATAATTTATTATAGAATTATATAGAAAAATGTTAATGAGCGTAAGTTTTTATACATGACATCAATTTTTCTTCTCGCATCATGGGCCATAATTTTTTCTAGATAATAAAATATGAAATTGTTTCTTCAACACATTTCGCAGGCATTGAATATTTAAAAAAATATTTATTTTATCCAAAAAACAGTTTCTCCGAAGGAACGATTATTATTGTGAAAATTAATTAGATTTTTGTCAAATGCGAGAAATGCGTTAAAGAACTAAATGTAAAAGGATGTGGCATTTATATATCGACAGTTATTGGGTTAAGATGCAGTCAACACAATGGAACGGGTATGTATTACGTGTATTATAATATCTGTGGTATTACTAAGGGCTGTTTCGATTTTGTGCTCAAAGAAAATGGCCACTTTTAAGAACTACCTTCATTTAGACACCTACCTGCATTCAGTTATTACTATCATACATTCTTGGATATTGAACATAGTCACAATGAGCACAAACTCGACCAGAACCCTAAACATTAAACATATTTATCTTGTCTTTTAAGTTACATAACAACGATATAAATAATTACACATGCTTAGTTACCACAGAGAATGCCCTTTTTGAAAGAATGTGTTACCAGCGCCGCAGCCGAGGGATAGTCTGCGTTTGTATGTACGAAAGTTTAAACTAGAGAAATATCTGCATGCCATACATTTGTCCTGCCGTGGGTATCGATCTCCCAACCCATAACTATTGGGTTATAAACGCAGGCTTCCTTAATTTTTATTTTGAAATGGGTTTCTTCCCGCGTTTTTGTTAAGATTTATATTTCCTTAACTTTCGTACTTTATCCGCTTTTGTTAATGGTACCTATTAATATATTTTTAATGAGTATTTTCTGGAATGTACCGGTCGATTCGGTAAAGACTTAAGTTCTATTTTCGTGGTCGTTCAAGCATGACTTCTCGTTTTGTTGGCACCATATTATGTTAATTACAAAACTATTTGTGCCTTTTCAAACTTTTGAATGGAATGTAAAGGTTTAGGAATATTTGACACTTGCATATCCATACTGTCCGTTCCGCTCCAGCAGAGGAGTAAAATTCTAAAATTGTGACGTGACGTAGTACCTATTGTCGTAGATTTGGTGTGTCGTTCTTTGTGGGTTGAGCACTATTAGTAGGTAAGTACCACTGGAAGATATGTTTTGACATACAATATAATTTTATTTTATTTTAGTGTCATGCAGGACACACCACTGTATTTTAAAATTGCAGGTTCCTTCTCAATACGCCACATCATGTTAATAGTGTAAGCCATTTTGTTAGAAACGCAATCTGCTCATCCACAAAAATTGTTTCTACAAATACCTAAATGTGTAAATTTTCCATTAAAAAAATCTTAATTGAATCATCTATCTAAAGACAAAACACTAGAATTGTTTTATTTTGTATTCCTCACTAATCGCTCGCATGCATTATAAGCTTACGTTTTGTATAAAAATCACTTTATTCTGAATAATAAAAAGCATACTCCATCTCTTTAAAAAAATCTTAAATACATCCCTCTGTGCCAATATAGGCTTTGCAATAAATATCATTTTAAATTTAAACTATTGTCAAATTGCAGAAACAAGTTCTAAAATCCTTAGAATAAAAAATGTACTTTTATAACACACGTCACAACGTCTTATATTTCTCTTAAATTAATATTTATCTAACATAAGTGCACATTCATAGTAACGGGGAAAGAACAAATAGATTATAAGCACTACTCAGGGCACGCTAAGTATATTATTTTGTGTGTCAGTTTTTGTAACTTTGTTCAAAAAATCGATCAAAACTCTCTACTGGCCTTTATATTTAGAAAATAGAAATATAGATTGATCTAAATCTCTCATCTCAATTTTCAGTATCTTTTGTACAAAGTTAGAAAAAACTTGTATAATATCATAAGATGTTCATTTACACGCGTCCTAAATATCATGAGATTTTGAGAATTCTCAATATAAACGTTTTATTTATAGACCATGCGCGGTTTCAAGACGCGTATAGCTAGCATTAGCATTAAGTAAGTAGTATTAAATATCTTAAATAATAATAATACAACTTTAAGGGCACGTTAACATTATTTTCATTTCACACACGAGATTCATATTCGGAGATTAAAATTTAAATAATATTTAAGAAGAATTGGTATTGGGAAATACACCATCACCAATAACCACAATGTCTTTTTTACTAATACCATTTTCGGTAGGTGTTAACTGTCGACCATGGCGACAAATTCTAAAGATCTACATTTTATATAATACTCTCACATGGGAGTAGACAGCTGGTGTCGCGACCGGTCTACGCCTACGTCTACTGTTGTTACTTTACCGTCTACCGGCGTACCACTCTCTACTTCACTGTCTGGGATGATCACACACATGAACGACTTCCCACTCGTCACATCTTTTGGATATATGGTCATCGGAATGAACCTGTCGCTCGTACCATCTACGTACGCCCCTAATCTCGAGTAGACTTCAGGAAAATGCTTTTTTAAATTTACGCCTCTACTTTCGAGCTCGTTCGATATGTTTTGGAAACATATTTGTCTAAACTTGTGTGCTGTAGCTGCGTTCTTCTCACCCGCATTGCTTAATTTAGAAGTTAGAATAAGAGTTTCTCTGTCCTCTGGCGTAGACTTGCTATCTCTTCTATAACGTCGTCTGTTCTGTTCTTGTATTGCAGCGGTCACTGTTTTACTGAGACGTAGTTTTGCGCATCTCGACACCATCTGTCTTTCCCATTTGACGGCACCTTTTGTCGGCACTTCACTGATAATACACACAGCCACGTATAAAATTACTCTTGTCTCAGGATTGTAAGCCTTACAGAGTTTGACCACCTCAGTGTACAATTCTACACCCATTTCATTTGGCTGTAGAGATGTCCATTTCATAAATTCTGGCTCACTTAAATATTGGAACCCGTGTGTGGTAAACTTTTCGGCCGCCTCGGGACTCGTGAAGAATACTTTGACAACGCCTCTTCCGAGGGCCAGGTAGCCTTTGTGAGCGATGGTGCTAATTTGATGCAAGGCATCGGCGTCTTCCTTAGCCGCTGATATGATCTGTCTGCACAGGGTGCTCGCTCGAGTGTGTAAGCAAACTTTTCTGTGTTTCTCCCAATGTGCCCTTCGGCATTCCTTTGAGCAATACATCGTGGTGCAATTGTGGCAAGTCTTATAGTGTCGTTTGGCATCAGCTAAAGGCGCTCGGGAAGGACATTTTGGATATTTGCATTTAACGAAGGCATCGTCTATACTGTTTTCTGTCTGCAAAGAAACTAGGGAAGCTCGGGAATCATGGTGAGTTAAGTGAGCATCGTTAGGGCGTAGGGCTGCGGCATCGAGGCTGGTGCGACGGTCGAGGGAGACACTTGTTTGGGCAAAGGGCTCACTTCTGCGACGAGAGTGCTCACCCTGCGCCGAACGCGGCCGTCGCGATTCTTGCATCGCGGCAAGATTATCAACTGTATCCTTGCCTGTAATAGTAGAAGATATTGATTATTTCAGTTTTAAAAAGATTTCATTAAGTTAACCTAGTCATGAATTCAAAATCAAGTAATTAGTAAGACTCAGAACCAACGTTGATAAAAACATCATAAAATTAAATTAACAACCATGCCGCGGAGGACACTCCATGCTGCCTACTCAGTAGACAAAAAGGTAACATTGACAAAGAGAACTATTTACACACATAATTCTTAGCGAGGATACCCGATATATCCAGCGAATAGCGCAATAGGATAACAAGCAAAAACAATAGTCATATAACTAGTGCTAGTGTAAGGACACTACATCTGGACCTAATCATTGGTGTAGGTGAGGAAATGTAATAGAAAAATTGGAACGGCTCAGACTTACATATCGTTCCTACCTGGTCGATCGTGTTCGGGGCTGTCAGTGATGGAGCTGTGCCCCTCGCTGGGTGTGCCGAGGAACCTCGACGCAGGGGAAGCGCTGCTATGCCCGCTACTGGCCAGTTGTTCGTACCGGGGACTCTGAGGACGGTTATTTAGGACTGGTAGGAACAATTTGGGATGATATATATGGCCTGCATTCCATTTCATTCTTAGAACTGATTACTAAACGATGTTAGGTATATTAATTTCTACGAGACTTGACATCAACAATAAAATATGGTCTCATACTAAAAAGCAAATAATTCTGCATGATTAATTGATCAGTTTATAGATACTGTATTCATTTAGTAGTGCTTATTATAGTCATAAGTAAAGAAACTTATGTACCTTGCCGCCCATCAAATAATAGGGGCTTGAAGCCTTCCTAGGACTGGGCTGAGGCGTGGGTATCCTCGCCGGCTGCGACGGCAACCCCAAGAGTGAGTCCAGCACGTCTTCAAGAGTAGTGGAGCCTGGAGACGGCCGCGTGAGACCTAAGTTCAGGGAACGTTGGGAATCTTGCCAGTCTGGAAGTCGGTATCAATGATCGATTAGAATGGACAAAGGATGGGTGCTTTTTGAAGATGTATTTCATGTTATATTTTCGGTTTCTTTTGGTCAGAAAGATGTTATATTAATTCACATTTAGTTGACTTGAAAGACGATGCGTACCTATATGGTGTCATTTATTATTGAATTCTTGATATAAAGACTTACCTCATTATGCCTATAACATGCTGTCATGGACTACCTATGTCGGGAATTCCCAAGTATGGGATATAAACAGAAAAACAAGTGAGTCCTATGTTTTGATTTGTGAGTCATCTATAATCTGAGTAGGCATAAATGAATAGGCCTCTCTTTTATTTAGTCCCGGGTCGTAGGTATTCGAGCTGAATAAAAGCGAAACAGAAATTTTGAAAAAATAAGGTGCTGTGGTTAGTTACGAAAAGCTTGTAAATGCCAATAGGTGTCGCTTGACTTTCTCTTAAAGCAATAATAATATAAACTTAACTCACATTCACAGAAATAAAAAATAAAACAAAACATATAAAATAAAAATGAATATATTCAATAATCATTATGATTAAAACGTAACTAAAAGTACAATATTGAAATGATAATGAAGACAATATCCTGTAGTCTTCGTATTAACATGAACAAGGTACCGAGATTCTAACATACAAATATTATAGCCTATAACTACGTATTGATATTACATTTTCTTTTAGGTACTTTTTATTTGGAATTTATTAGATTGTAGAGAGCTGCAGTAAAAGCTAACTGTACTGATATTTTGGCGCTATGTTAATGATATAAAATCCAGGCGGCCATTACAAACTGTCATAGACATTTTTTTTATAACGTAAGTTGTCTATGGTTCGTGACGCTATCGTAGTTCGGCGGTGCGAATTTTGAACGCAAAAAAATTGTATTTTTTCTAACCTAATCAGAACCTGTATAATTTACTTAGGAGCTGGGCCCCAACATAAATTACGAGGTGATTTAAGTAGAAGGAACTTGAAATTTCTAGATTTCAGGCTCATATCGTCACTTCTCACCACCAAATCATATTATGGTTCTGATAACTGTTGGTAATATTTAAAAAAAAAATATGTATAAAATATTATATGAATAACATAGATTTTTCTACGTTATTCAAATATTTTGTGACATTCATTAAAGCCTGTATTTACGAATTTAGAACTGAAATATCCAGGTTTGAAAGCAGGTATAATTGATTTAGCACCTAAAATAAAACATAGCAACATAATATTTTATTTACAAAACTATTTATATTAACTAGCCATTAAACTAATTACTAGAGATTTGCATTAAAATAAACACACAAACAAAAATAATTTAATCTGTACATCGGATGAAATTATTACTAAAAGATATTACTGGTTCGTGTCAGATTACTATTGAAATTATAATTATGGCAATATCTAAAACAAAAATAAATCTTAACTATGACTATTTCATTTATAATCATCATATATATATTTGATTTACCAGAGAGGTACCAGAATTATTAATGGAAACTACTTTTTCCGTAACAATGATTATAAAATTAATAAGTGTGAAACTTCTTAACAGAAATGCATCAATAGAAAACATTGCATTATAATAATGTACCTTTCATAATTTTTATGTTCACGGTATAAAAAATTAACTTGGCGGGTATTGTCTTAATTACACCATAAATAATAATATTGGTAAGCTGCAACTTTAATTTAAAAATCATATAACTCACCGCCAAGTTTAAATTAAATACAAAGCTGCGTGTGACAAACACATAAATTAAAAGTAAGCGTCTACAAGCCAGTGCTTTTTCCACAATGCAAAAATTAAAAACACTTTTACACAATAAATTGATATCGGGAGTCCAAAAAATAGTGCAAAAATTGACACAAATAATAATTAATAATATAATATAATAATGGTCCTGAGTCTTACACACAGTCTATAAAGCTCTATTACACATAGGTTTTCACAAAATAAAATCCTACAGCTCCTAAGAACTGAACGATTTCATTTCACAAATAACTAAATACACAGAACAGCACAAAAATTAACGCACAGAGTATTAACGTAACATAAAAATTAACAAAGTGTGGACACTGCAGGTTCAGACTCTTAAAACATAAATGCAAATTTCATGATTTTTCGCAACTATCAAAATTTCTGTATTGAAAGAACTTTGAAGTTCAAAAACATTGGGAGGACCCAATGGCATTTAAAAATCACGCGTTGCGTTCGTCGTGTCGAATTTTTTCGATGCGAGCATGTTCAATGCTGCTTTTACACGGGAATGTGTCGTTTGATCATGTAGCGAAACCTGCAGTGTATTTCGTGGAGTGGTCACGCTCGCTCACCGGGCGCCGCGCGATGGTCGAGCCGCAGCGAGGACGGCGGCCGCGGGTGCGGCGGGGGTAACGCTTCCGACACCACCAGCGGCGTCTGTGGCGACTCCAGCGGCTTCGTACCTGGAAAAACAAGGTAATAAAACTTAAGTAAAAGTAGACATAACATCACGCCTGTATTCCCCGAAGGTTTGGGCATAGGTGTACCTATAGTAACACCCTCATTTCACCGTTATGTTTAAGTCCCATAAAATAGGGAGCGAGCCTATTGCCATCAATCGGGCACAAATACAAAATCCTGGCTGCTTCTGAGGAATTCCATACAGAAAAACCTAATAACACTTTGCCCGACCTGGGGAACGAAACTAGGACCTCACAATCAGCAGTCTGGTATTTGCAAAAAGTAGACAGTCTGGTATTTGCTATCGAACGTAGATTGCTTGCCAATTGCGACAGTATAGCTCATAGTGATGGAGGACTCGCTAGCTAGTGGGAATAGTACCAGACCTTGGATAAACAAGTGTATTTTAACAGAATATGGGATGATACGTAATCCAAAAGATTTTATGGATCGATTTTAGGAACCCGAAACGGTTAGACAGAGTCGATTTATCAGTTGATTCTTATTCAAATCGTGACAGAAAAGCTAAATGTCAAGATTCCCTGATCAAACGATGCTTATTATAAAGTCTTATTGCCAATCGATAAAGCTGAAGGTTGTTATATTTCACAAAAAGGAGAACGAGTAGAAACTATATTTTAAGTGCTCACGAAAGGTTAGCTTTCTTTGTCTAAGTAATAAATAATTTATATATTAAATAGGTAAGTAAAATACATACCAACGAAGGAGCTCTCCAGCCAGTACAACTTTTGACTGGACCTCGGCGAAGGTTGCCTGTCGATGTCGCCGTTGGCCGGCTCCAACCCAGAGACGTAGTGTACTATCGCTGACGTCACTTCCTTGATCGATGTTTGGATCTCCTCTGACGCTCTTGACGCCTCAGACGCCTCTGATTTTGGTGTCGACTGGAGTAGGGAAGATGCTAGCCTGGAAGATCAGGTACAAAATAGAAGTTATTAAACAGGCCAGGGACCATATTACGAGGTCGAACTGCCAGTCAGTTACTAATAGCAAGTTTAAATATTCCATAAGATATGTTTCCGACTGATAACTTACAGGCCTTTCCCTGTAAGGTGCCACAGAGCCTTTGCTCTTATTAAGGCTCCAGTTGCAAGCTTTCAAAGTCTAATAAACCGGTAAAAGAACCTGATTACTTTAGTGTTTTTTCTCTTTGCTCTAAACTCTTACCTCTCATGTGGCGTTCGAGGGGTGCTGTTCAGTCGCTCCTGACTCCGCCAGCCAAGGTAGGGCTGTCGCGCGCTGAACGAGGATCGCGCGGATGGCGAGCACAAAGGACTGGTGCCCCTGATGCTGCTGCGCGTGGATGAGCACGGTGACGTCTGCACAATGAAGGAAAGGTTGAGTGATCCATCTCTCTTTTTTTTGTAGTCATTTCACATATTGAACATCCACTTGTTTACTTACTACTGTATACCGGAATGTTACGATTATAAAGCCGTCTGATACTGCAATTACTGTCCAGTACATTAACCGCTTGTCGATCGTAGTAAAAATAGAGTTCTACCAATAAATTGAAATAGCAAGTAGCGGGTGGGTATAGGGGTATCCTTCTATATCTCTGTTACTTGAATTCGTGTGCTCGATCTTAGACCTTGTCTGTGCTTATCATCAGGTGTGACTAGGGTTAAACGCGACAGAGTCAGGTAATTTAAATTTGATATATTTCATTGTTCACTTAAGAGGCCGATCCCGTTTCACAGCCATCTCGTTCTAACTTTAAGCCTTTTTTAAAGATTTAAAGAGATTTTAGGTGATATTGAAAAATGTATTCGGTCATTATCCTTCAGGATAAAATTATAATTATATTTGAAATATATTTTCGTCTTGATTTGTTGCCTAGAAAGAGGAGAAAGAAAATTTGTCTTTTGTTTTTTCTATAAAAATCATGTATGGAAATAAAACTATTTATTTAAATATTTGTGATGACCCTCAGAAGGTCACTGAACTTTTATTGATGAAATTTTTCAATATCACATAAAATCTCTTTAAATCTTTGAAAAAGGCTTAAAGTTAGAGTGAAACGATTCTGAAACGGGAACGGCCTCTTAAGCGCTGCCTTTGGTTTGATCGACAATAAGAGATAAAAAAGTGTATAGTTCATTAGCCATAAATGAATTACATTGTCTCAATAAGGAAGTGTCGCCACGCTTCATTACCTCGAAATTTTTCCTCAGAGATTTAACTACCTACTGGTCATTTTACGGTCGATTGGCCGGTCACCATTAAAATTCAAACAACACAATCAAGTATCAGTACAATAGACTCGTTTACATAACAGGAATAAATCGGTGAATGAACTGTTACTACGGAAATGAGAGAAGCCTTATGAAGGGACCTAGCGAACGCTTAGAAAAAACGTTAAAGTGTCTTAGAAGTAGATTACACCTCATAGAGGTGGCTGAACTTGCAGACAATGCTTTTACTGACTACAATGTAGTTTTTATACCTCTAAATTTGTATTTTTTTCGTATGGAAACGTAAGAAAATCTTTGGTCTTTTGATCATATTACTCGCATAACAAAAAAAATACACAAGCTAAGGCTTTAAGAAGCTAAAAGTAACGCTAACGCACTTTACAAGATGCAGTAGGTACCTATAAACTAAATCTATATCAAAAGACTTTTAAAACTCACTTGGTTAGAATTAAGCCGGCTAGTCGACCACCTGCCAAAGCTAGTGGTGTGGGGTGACAGCTGCGGCGGCGGCGGTTGCTGGTTCCCGCCGAGGCTGCCCAGCGACGTGGTCTTCGAGTTGAGTCCGCTCCAGCGCGCCGCCGAAGCGGACGCGTCAGACAGGCGTTTGCGGAGAAGGAAGCCCTCGCGGGGCGCTGGCGCGTTTTTGTACCTAGAAAAGAGGTAAAATTTAAAAAAAATCTCCATAAATGTGTAATTTCCTCCAATAAATAAAACGTTTAACAAAAGGAATTTATAAGGCGAATGTCAATGGCAACGCCGGTAGAGGACGCCCTAGAAAGACATACATCGATGTTATTGGTGATGTTCTTCACAAAGGACAGGTGCGTAGTACTCTCAATCGGCGTGCGTGTATGACAAGATGTATGAATATAGATGTAGCGAAAGGACTATGTAAGGGTCGTAGCTCGTGTCGTTCTATAGTTTATGGGAAAAATGCGTGAGTTTATGTATGTATGTAAATAAAACGATTTGTTTGGTTTTGAGTTCGTAAGCAAAGACAAACTATCCCTGAGATGAGAGCACCTGGAAGAGCTAAATTAACGCAATCAACAACGCTTCCGCACGCGGCGATTGACAGGATGATTAACTGGTGGCGGATATGGAAATCATGTTGGTATTAGGTAATCAAGTCACGGAAATATCATTTCCTATTGGAAAGATGTCCTAATTTAATAAATCGATATATTGGAAAAAGGCTAGCGACGTTCTCTTGATGCTAATACTGAGGAAGTATACGTGATTTTAAAAAAAATGACACATTGTATCCAAATATTGAACTATTAAATGAAATATACTAATCAAATTAAATAAATAACTAAAATGGAATAAACAAAATGAACTAATTATTGAAGTAGTAAACAATCAATTTTTAGAAACGAGTGACTGGTAAAATATTTAAGAGGATGGTTCGTATCGTAAGTAGGTAAACATAAGTTATAAAGTTAATTAGTATAAGCTAATAAACAATAACACGTTTCTAAATGATCAATTAAAACCTTTTAGTTAAGGAACGGAGTCAATAGGTTAATTACTATGTAATTAATTCACAACAACCGGCTTGTTGATGATAATGTTTAGCTGCGCATGTGGCGGATTACAGAAATGTGAATGAAATTTTATTATCTCTAAAATAAATTTAAATTGAGTCATAAAATATTTGTACTTAAAAAGAAACCGACTTGCCGACATCTAATCTTTACGAGTACACCAATGAATGTTAACCTGTATCTACAATTAGCGTAAAAGCAATTTCCATATTTTTAGTAGATGAAGTTTAACTACCGGTGTTTGTTTTAATATCAGATTCGATCAAATAATATTTTAGCAGTGACAGCCTAGTGGTGTGACCGTCGGACTGCGAAGTCATAGGTCTCGAGTTCGAACCCAAGGCACGCATCTCTGACTTTTCAGATTCATGTACGTATTAAATAAATAAATAAATGATTTTTATTTCGGACAACAATACAGATCCATATTTTGTTAGTAAAGTGACTTATGAACAAATGTTAGTAAGCAAAATAGGTGAGTAGGTACTATAAGGTAGGCAATCTGTCTGTGCAGAACGCAACAAAGCACCCTTACTTTATTACCCTCTGCACAAACTTGCCTACAATTGGTGAGCTGTAGTTATCAGCAACCGTTCTCAAGATGCTAAGATGTATTGTACAATTAGCACTTGCTAAAAAACGGTGAAGCAAAACATCGTGAGGAAACCGACGTGCCTGAGATATATTTCTCAATGGCATGTGAAGCCAAGTCAGAGGCCCATGGGTGGCATAAACTCTGACACCAGGTTAGTCACTAACCACACGAAAGAGAAGAATAAGATCTAACATTCAAACTACAAAACAGTTCAGCTGATCATTTCAGAAGAATTAAAAGTACGGCGTAGACGTGCTTATTGTCTAGGGTCCGCCTACCTTATCTTTTTACGAGAAAAACTGAAAATATTGTCCCGAGGCCAAGAAATTGCCAAGGATGCTACTTTCAGTGCCAACGTTAGGGGCGGGCAATCACCCAAGCCGTCGCAAAAGACGAGACACTTTTTTTTTAAATTCCTACCTACTTTCTTTTAGTAAAATTGTAAAGGCCTAACTAGAAACTTATTCTTCTGGAGACCTGAAATGAAATCCGCCAATGCCTACAAATTAAAATGTACAAGCGGTGCTTTTCTGTCTGAAGGAAAATTTGACGACTTGCCTTCGCAAGGGAACCGGTTTTTGGAGTTATACCTGTCAAATATACTATAACGTAACGATTAAGATAAGTTAGCACTTCAAGTAGCTATTACCACAAACAAGCTTCTACATAAAAGGTTAGCTTAGGTCACGTGTAGTCTAGCTAGACGAGATGCAATTAGGGCATCGTTAATTACATTAAACAACGACCAGCGGTTCATTATCGTGAGCCTGGGAGACAGTTATGAGGATTAAGCACGTAACCTGCCTATTAACGCGTACGAACACCCTGTATAATACCTACGAGAGCGTATGCCTCGTAATATTAAACGTGTATTTCGACGATATTAAAATTCAAAGCTTAAATCCTTATGTTCTGATTATTTAAATTGTCACAAGATGAACGTAAAAAGTCAACGACAATCAAAATTATCACAAGCATAAAAGAGTTTTGATTTACAAAACTTTTTGGCTTTTATCTTGTATAAAAAGTAGCGGACCTAAATAGAAACCTTGCAGCATACCTAATGAGAATTACGTGGACACCGATTTAGATAATTTTAAGAGTTAAACCCGGATCTAAGGTATAGACACGCATTTTAATAATGTCTATAACATACTGTCAAAAGTTCCTAAAAGTAGTTCGGATAAAGTCTTGGTATAATTCATCGAACGCCTTTCCTAAATCCTTGACATGATTGGTAGCGAAGCGAGACGTGCCTATAGGTTTAATGCTCATGTTTTAAGACACACCGATCTAGAAGAATATTGTTCTTATATTTTCTTTGCAAGATTCTGTAGTAATTGTTGCCTGTTATAACAGTTGCTAGACGTGATCAAGAATGTCGGCTAAATATTTATGTCATATATTAAAAAATACGTAAGATAATTTATTATTAATTTAATACTTCAAGTAAATACGTAGTTAGAAAGCCGTGACTAATCTAGTCTAACCTCAAAGTGCAGGTCATATTTGTCATTACCCTACATAGCTCGGCTAGATGTTGATTGCCCTTTCGATAACCTATAGTGGTCTAGTCTATATGTCAGATATGAAATATTTTAAATGTGTTTCACACTCACCATTCCGGCACATTGAGCTTCTGCAACGATCTCTGGACTCGCAATTCGTGCTCAGAAAGCACGCGGTCTGAATTCTTCTGCAGTTCGTTCTCTGGAGGCTGCAACAAATTAAATAACATTACAAATCTCGTCATGTTGCCTTAAATTATTACCTATACAAAGAAAAATAAAACTAATTTGAAAAAGCGCAGTATCTATCACAAAGGCAATAAGTTATTCTATTAGCATGATTTGTCTCTTGTATGTATTTTCTTAATTAGAGAATTAAAATAATGGGATTCGAAATAAGAAACAATAGCCTCATAATATTTATAGAACATACATTTATTTATAATTTAAAATATACAACATAAACAAAAATACACAATTTTGGTGTTCACCTACTTGATGGTGCGTTATTTACCAAATCTTGAATATCTTCAATCGAATTAGAAGTTAAACGATACATTGCTCCAAAAAATGAAGGATCTTTCTGCGTTTCATAAACTAGATTGCAGTCACTTTCACTCATGTCTTTCATTGACGACGAATCTATCATGTTTCCTGTAATTGTCATAGTTTGATGTATTTTATAAATAGCAAATCGTGCATAACCTGTAATTTCGTCGTCACTAATTTCGTTAATTGTAGCATCTATACAGTGGGATCGACTTATAACTTCTTCAGTGGAAATCAGAGATTCTTTGCTTCGTAATATACTATCGTTTACTTCGTATTCGTTCAGTATTTCAGACCAAGAAGGAAAGTAATCTTGATCATCAGGATTGTTGCCTGTGTTATTAGAATCTTCTGAATCCGCAATTATATTTTCTCCCGAAGTCGAAATCATCATATCAGATACGCCGTAGATTGAATCATACCATGATTCACTGCTTTCGAATTCAGCTTTGGATGTGTTTAAATTAAAGCTGACTTTTCTTTGAGATTTCTTTAGAGTAGAAGTAGCTGGCAATAAGCTGTGTTCATTCTCAGTTTGCAGTATTTTATTCTTTTCAAAATCTGCATATCCGGGTACTTCGATGTCATTAAACTCAATGTAATTTTTCGGCGGTTCTATGATTGAACATGATTTAATATCTGCTACTGAATCTTGCAAGTCTTCTAGGGGTGGCGGAGGCACATTTTCTAGTAAACGTTTGAAAAAATCTTTCACTTTTTCGTCGTTACTTTTCGGAGGTAGTATTTCATTCTTATTTTTGTTGTAGTTATTAGTATCAGGTAGAATTTCTCCACATTTTTTTTCAGTCAGAGAAGTAGCTCTTCTACGTTCGTTATTAAGTGAGCCAGTGCTAGTTGATTTGACTCCATTCCAACTCAAATGCGATTGGCTTGAATTACGTCGTTGCGCATCAAATCTTCTCACGCAAATCTTAGATTTCCACTCTCGGTGTTTGCTCTGAAACCCGTTTAAACTCAAAGAATTCTCGTCTTCCGATTCACTTCTAGGTATATCGGGATTTTTTGCGTAATAGAAGTCCCTTGACAGCGGCTTTATAAACATATGTTCATGTTTAACATCTTCAAACGGTTCCAGATCTTCGGTAATCCATACTGTATCCAAGCAGTTCCAAAATCTATTTCTTTGAAGTACCTCTTCAGTTGTTAGAAGCACTATCGACACCATTTTCACTGAACACTTCACAAGACGCGAGTTCGTATATAACTGGAACTTCTCACACTTTAGCTCATTAAGAAAACCAATATTTAGTATTAATAACATTTGTGTAGTTAACATTTCTTTTTGAAAACATACCCCTAATTAGTTAATTACGGTGTGATTATGATAACCAAACAAATGATTGTTTACTACTTAAAGAATTAGAAACTTTGATAACATTTTAATACATCTTTACTAACACCGCTCTGACACGAACTTTCGTAAAAGAGAATGTTCGTTGAATTAGAAAATTACATCCAGGACGATTTCAAGGGTCAGTTGAGCTTTTGATCCGGTACTTTTATTAAAGGATGTCGGCATTACAATGGACTGATCGGATATTATTAATCCACGGAAGTAGAACATTTGGTGAAAATGATTTCCTCGGGGTACGAACTCACCCTGACATCTGACGAAGCGAGTAGCGCACATGGGCCCAGCAGTCCTACGCTTTCCCAGCAAGTCATGTCCACTAACTGTTCCACTCACGTCCAGTGCCCGCTCAACTCTACACTCGTGTGCCGATCTTATAATCGCATCGTGATGCACCAGTGACTCCGTAATACTAAGTTACGTAAGTCGTCATATCACATTCGATACGAAACAAATTGTTTCGATACATATAAAGCCGCTACACTTAAAGCTACGAGAGCCTCTCAGAGGAAGTGAAAGAAGCAAGCTGCAATATCGAAGCGGAAAGCGTTCGCCAATCAAATCAGAATAACGTTGCTTATCGAACGACAAAATCCAATTACAAGACTGAATCGGAGCGACCGCGGGGCTTCCGAGCTTAAGGTCGCTCTGCGGGCCGGTGCCGGTTCTCGGGCTGGGTCTGGCATGCGGTGTTCGGGTCGGACTTACGCGTCGGCCACTGCGGCACTCCGCATCGTGGGACATTGAGGTGGTGTCCGAGAGGGCAGGCGGCCGCGGCGCTGCCTCCCGCCAGACTGAGGCGCGGCGCGTGTCCTTGGCCACCGCGCATGCTCCGTTCACACACCCTTACTATCAGATTCTAGTGGCTTCAACAATCATTTTGTTCCGATGACACATTTCTTCTTTACTCTATTCGAATTTCGCTTACTCAGATGAAAATGGCCATTGTCAGCATGACTTTCACGTAAAACGTTTGAATTTTGAAAAGTTTGTAATACATTGCTGACTCTAGGATAAGCCGTTTGATTTATAGAGTTTAAAAGGAGCGATGGATGTCGGTCGTATCGATAGGCTCAAGGAAGCTGAACAGCTGATGTGCACTTGTTCGGAGCTCGTTGAAGTGGAGCATTTGTTTGGATGTGGGTGTGGCATGGCGTGACAGGCTGGTACTTGTTACCAGGACGTCAAGTGTTACCAGAGATAAAGCTTGATTATCCTTAATCTTAATACAGAAATAAGTACTTTAATCAAGGAATCATAAGTACTAAATCATTGTCTGTTTAAACTGTCAGCTATATTTGAACTACAGTCGTTAATTCATATTTGTTGTCAGCGACTGTTACCAAATTTCTGGTCCGATAAGTTGACTTTATATGACACTAGCCCGGCTTCGCACGGGTGGATATTTTTCCCGTTTTTACAACATTTTTCATTTATGCTCCGCTCTTATTGGTCGTAGCGTGATGTTATATAGCATATAACCTTCCTCGATAAATGGACTATCCAACACAAAAATAATTTTTCAAGTCCAACTAGTAGTTCCTGAGATAAGCGCGTTCAAACAAACAAACAAACTCTTCAGCTTTATAATTAGTATAGATGACATGGCTCAGTCCTACCCAAGAGTTCAGTCGAAATACATTACTATAATGATATTATTTTACGAAGTAGGCCCTTACCCGCCTGTACAACAAAATATTGACTAAATAATCGATTCTTTAAGCTTTTGTACCAATTACAGTCACGTATAGTATTCTATACCGAAACTTTGTGTATGCAAAAAATTTGCTTATTAAACACGTACCGGAAATATAAGCAAAAGTTTAATATTGCCCATAAAAAAATTGTAACTCAAAGTGGGGAGGAACCGTGACCCGAATTTGGGACACGTAACATCCTCAAGTCACGTAAGTACAGGAGGCAAATGGGGTGACATTTCGTATCTCAGAAGGGTTAGAACACAAGTAAAGTGTAGGAATGAGAGTATTATGACAGTAATCGGGGGTTAAAGAATATTTCAGTCAAAGTGGATGGATGTAGCCCATTACACTTTGATAGTGGCAAGAATGTGTGTCCTTATCTGAGTCAATAGGTATCTACGTAGGAAGGCAGTAGTAAACTGTTTCCTTCAGTTGATTCAGACGATGCACAGAGTGCAGGAAGACTGAATTGAAACTCTATTTTTGTTTTTCCTTTTCCTTGCGCGGAAATTCATGATTATTTTGTAATTCGAATTACAATTTGACACAAACGCCATTTTGGAACAATAGGTAACTGTTTTTGGATGACCTTCTTGATAACGCGACATAAACAGTAGCCGAATGGCTGAGGTCAAATTAAACAAATAAATATAAATAATAATGTCCGGCGTGACATGCTATTTACTCATTAATACCTTAAAATATGCGTAAGCGGCTGTTAATATCGTTTTATTAATTCCGGTAATACAGCATATTTTGTGTTTTAAAATTAGATTACACGCGTAAGGGTGATGAATATTACCTACACTTTTTAACTTTTCATTTGCGTTATCTTTACTAATTAAGTTAATTAATTACGTTATTTATAGTTGTTAGGTACTATCCGAAAAGAGGCCTACGAAACTTCTAGGTAGATGTTTATTTTTTTAAAAAACATGTTTAAAACAAAAACGTGTGGAGTTGTTAATTATGAGATAAACTGTACGATAAAAGTTAATAAGATTTTTCCAAGAAAAGATAAACCACGACAACAACCACATTAATGTCAAAAGATTACCACGTGCGCTAATGACCATAGTTAAAAAATTAAAAATACGATTGTCAAGTTCAAAAATAAATACAAACTCCCATAATACATGTACAGATTATATCACCCGCTAATTTAAATGCATATCCTCAAGACATAGGTACTGTGGCAATTTCCATAAACAGTCGTATTATGCATAGAGATGTACACAGTAGAGGCATTTATCGCACAGTGTACGCGTGTTAATGACAGTGCATTTGCGTCTTCCTCCCGCTAATAGCCACACTGTGGCTCCTAATTGGAAGTTACTCGCACCACGTCAGTCACTTCGTAACATTAGCGTCTCCGTACGAAATGTAAAGAAGAATTAGGTCAGGTTCGGACAGATATCGGATTAGTCTAGAAATTGCTTCGAGAATATGCCTGTCATGAAATCTCGGGAGCACCGCTGTTAATTACAACGTGACGGCCCGTGTCGGTCGTATGAAGATAAATACTAGGTATTATATCAAAAATGGTTTTTGTAACACGTGAAATTCTCGGAAAATTAACATGTGGAAGTTTTTTTTTTCGTTTATTTTGAACTAGAATAACTGGTATTTTTGTATCCGATTGTAAAACGGGGTCACAGACAGGATGTACTTACATATAATTTTTATTTAACTTTTTAGTCATCAATAAATGATTGTATTGCAAAAATCAGCCTGTTTAGATAACAGGAACTGGCTCAAAGTTGAGATGCAAGATTTGTAGCAAACCGACAGAGAGACGACAAAGCAAGCTAAATAAAAGCTTTTAATAAAAATATTACAAAGACGCATTACCTAACTCAATTCCGATATTCAGGTACCATTATCTGATAATACTCGTTCCTTTTGAGTTGGTTTATTATAGTGAAATCTTGCGGAAGACACTTCAAAGAACTCTGTGCACACAGGAATTCTGTCTAAAAGCAGCATTTAATTGCAGCCATATTGCGGTTCAGATGTGCACTCCTCGTAGAATTCCTGGAGGCGTAAGCTTTGTGTGGTCCCAGTTAGCATATATAATAAATATCTATCATATATCGTCAGAGTAGTATTGTGAAGATAATGATGGGCATAAATGTGTATTTATAGGAATGTGGTACCTACCTAAGAATACTGAATAATAAAGGTTCTACTTTCATTCAATTTATAATTGTTAATAATATCATTGTATAATGTTAGCTTTTCCGGAATCTGATCGTACAGTCATATTAAGTGAATCGACATGGACAAGCTATTGTATATATTCCAAAGTAGGAATATATAAATACAATATTGATTTTAGATTTAATGTTTTTAATAAGGTACCTTTAGGCAGACCTCGATAAAGAGATTTTCTATCAATTCTTTTAAGAAAGCGTCTGTTTACAGGCTTTGTGATTCGAAGTATGCAACAACATACATTAAAAAATACCTGCTATAAACGAGCAGGACTACCTCATATTGGCTCAAGTCAAGTAAACCTTAAGTGCAAAAGGGGTTATTGAAAGAAAAGGTCAAAGTCAAGTGCTATCGAGGAGGTAAGCTAGTATTATACTTGACCTTTATACGGAACAGAATTGGCGCTAATTTTCCTTTTATCGGGACCTCCTTTCTTGGAGAACCATCTTATATTAAATCTTGATCTAAAAATATCGCTAAATATATTCATTTATAAGTCAGATTGAGAACATTGTAGAGATCAAGATAAAGAGATCGCATGCGATGTTTATTACATCATAAACAATTCGTCAGTGAGTATACAAGGTTAGTCGGAAAGGGGGTACTAAGCCGAAAGGGTATTAAGGTACCCATAATAATAGATAACTTTTGTTCTACAACTTTCCCCAAAAGTCAATAGTTTCAGAGAAATAGCTTTTCAACGATTTCGTAAAAAATATGCTAAATTCTATCTCTCCTCAGCTATGATCCGCTGTCTTTAAATTTTAGGTTATATTTGGGGTCAAGGATTAGAAGCTCAATAAATTGTTTTTTTGTCTATAACACTTTCTTTAAAACCATCATCAGTGACTCATTAAGTGGCCCGCGCCTTAGTACCCTCTTTCCGACTAACCTTGTATAATTATTTATTTATTTACATTCTTACATCTACCATTACAGAAACATTTATGTTAAACATTTAAGCTATCAGTAGCAGTATATCTATTAAAGAATCTTGTCGATAATTTAATTTATTACCTGTTTAGAATTCATCCAAATCCACGTTATTAAATCACTCAAACGACCATTAATCTTATAAAAACATTAACGTTCGTATTAATCTACCTACAAGACTAACTTTATAATGTTTGTGAGGCTTTATCAAAAGTTTGGACGTATGAGGTATTTAGTGTCGGAGTGCGGGTAACCGCAACGGTTTAGTGGCATGGCAACACTGCTATGTGGACCGTCAAACTATGACAGATTTGTGTCAAAAGATACGTATAATTAGTTAAATTAGGTAAACCTACATGCGATTTGTGTGCGACCACAAAAAAATCATTTTGTTTTGTCTGTTAAGAAATAAGAGTAGATATTCGTTTTTACAGAAAACTTAGCCTATGACCAATATTCTTCATGAAATGTAAAAAAGAATTTGGGACCACTTGAAAACTTGATGTTAATTACTTAGTAGCTTATGAACTGGTGTGGCAACTGGTGGTGTTGGATTATCAATCTGTCGCTTCAATACTATTTTCTTTGGGCCATAAGTAACCTAACAATTTTGCAGAAAACTTAAATAAGATTAGCGAGGGACTAAAACGAAAACGCTCGGTAAAATAAAGTACCTACTCGCTAACTGGCGTGAGTTAGTGCTGACTGAAAATCATAGATGGCGTTAGTGGGCACGATTTTAATAAACTCTACGTCATGTCTATGTCACGTAGATGGACATAAAAAATCATGCCATTTCATAAATATTAAAATATAATGATATAACATAATGTATCATATTATAAACTAGTAGGTTCATATTAAATACTTTTATGTAAAAAATAAAAGTACCTAACTACTTATTATAGTTTGCATTTTTCATAAAATTATAAACAAACTTCGAGGTTTTTGAATATGAAACGTTAAGATATGGAAAACGTTTGAATAGGAACATGCCTATTTGTTTACCAATCACACTGTCAACGAGCAAAGCTTGGCGACTTGTATGTAAACAACAAATATTTATTTTTATCTAGCCCTACCTCGTAACGGCAATTTTCATATTCCTTCATTCGAGTTTCGAATGCGCTGGCTGTATGCCAACGTTACTCGTGCACTTTTCTTTATTTTATTAATACCGACGAATCGTCTATGCGTGGAAGATGGATAGCTAGTTTGAATTTTCGGAATTGGTAATGTTCTATTTTCAAAATTTTACTATTTATGTCTGAATAAATTTTTGTTATATTTAAATCAGTGTGCGAATACTTACGGGATTTTTCTTAACTTTATTGGATTTTTTTAAACTTATTTTTTTTAAATTTTACAGGTTAATTGTTAAACTCATAAGAAATATATATTATTAGTAAAATAGATTAGTTACGTGCTTAGTAATTTTTCGGTGGTATTTATAATTCTAATAGATTTGCCATGATTTGGGTTCTCATCATTTGCATTATCTATGTTACAAGGCGTTGCAAAACTTGTCCGTTTGTATGTGAATATTGTGTAGCAGAACTAGTACTGCTAATAATATCATAGAACTCTTAGTGTTCCCAAGGAGGGTTGATGTCAGGCAGGCGGCCGGTCATAAAACAATAAGCCAAAACCTCTACCAACATGGATTTCATAAATACATGCTGTGCCGACCCCACCTAGTGTGGGATAAGGGCAGGAAGAAGAAGACGAATATCATAGAACTCTTAACTTCACACTTAAAGATGTTAATGAAACATTAACTAACGTTTGCTTAGGAGTTCCCAGTATAACTTGACAGGCGACGAAATTAAGTAATCGTTAGTTAATGAGCCATTAACAATACTTATATTAACTACTACTTTTATTGTGGTTAGGAATTTACAAATACGCGCTGATAACGTTTCATTTTACTAAATTAACGTAAAAAGGGTTTATCTATAAACGGATATACAACAAAACGTTCGTTCACTTTGAGTAATATTACTTTATCTACATCGTACATCGTTCATTCGTTCCGTAGTAAACTTTAAAAGCCGTGTAATGTTTCAGCTTATCACACGCTATCCATTGAGGCACAAAAATAAAGTAGAGTTAAATGAAATTAAACGTAAACCAGCTATTTTTCAATTAAGGGTTCAATGACCGGTTTTATTTTCATAAGGTATTAATTAAATGAAGTTCGTTCGCCTGTATTGAAATCTATACTATATAATATTATAAAGCTGAAGAGTTTGTTTGTTTGTTTGTACACGTTAATCTCAGGAACTACTGGTTGGAATTGAAAAAATATTTTTGTGTTGGATAGTCCATTTATCGAGGAAGGTTATAGGCTATATAACATCACGCTACGTCCAATAGGAGCGAATCATAAATTAAAATTGTTGCAAATATAGGTATGGGAAAAATTTCCACCCGTGCGAAGCCGGGACGGGCCGCTAGTTAATTTATAAAGGTATTAAAGATTTGAATAGGTATTTGCTCATACGACATTCTTTTATGTTTGATGGATACTAGCTATGATATGATATCTATCCTATCCTATTGCTGGGCAAAGGTTTCCTCCGTAGCCTCTCACAGTTCCCTTCTCTGATCAACACTTTGTTAAGACATCTAACGAAGGCATCCATCAAGCCAGCAATATCTTAACAACTTCATTAAAAGCTTTAGTTTTTTTCATTTAGTTAATTACTTATTAAATCAAAGTAAAAAAAAAATTTAGGTACCTAAATATGTATGAAAACTAATTGATGATTCCTTACCATAATAAGAAAAACAATTGCATGACAAATATATATTTGACGGAACTTGGCAGATTGGGTGCTACGAATTTCGTAGCAATTTACTACATCTTCGTAGACTGCAAAAATCGGATCCTTGAACGACCCGAAAGTAATCATTTTGTTACTACCTATCGTAAAGTGGTTGTAAATATCACAACATACTATAAAACAACGTTTGCTACCATCTGTCTATCAGTCTATGAGTATAGAGTTATCTTTTCATTTTTTTTTAATCTCTTGTAGTCATTTTTGGTACATTACTTTAGCCTTATTATATTATATCTTTACATAACATAAAACAAAGCCACTCCTGCTGTCTCTTCGCTTATAATATCGCACTGCTAGATTAATACTATATCAACTCAAAATTTGATCAATTTAAGATAACTCTTTTTTTTAATGTTGCCCCACACTAGGATTTCTCCTGTATCGTGGGTGCGTTTACAAACACAAATCTTCACACGTAATTCATTTCATTCACTTCATTTGTAATCTATAACAGGAAGTAATTAATCAGTTTTCTGTCGATTCTGAAAAAAGCAGTAACAGATTTTAATGTAGTTTTCAGCAATAGATAGAGTGATTCAAGAGGAAGGTTTATATGCCCCACATTAGTATCTACATTGCACGCGTGCGAAGACTGGGCGAGTCGCTAGTTTGATTGTTTCCAATAAAGCTAAATATGATTGTGCCAAGCGTAGTTTCTAATCGTTCTAACTGTGAACATTCACAAACTCTGAATCGCCATAGCCAGTCTGACGTTTTAGGAAGCATTTACAGAAGTTTATTAACTCAACGTATAGCTTGGGGGCCGCGCGTTTTATATAACATCACGCCTGTTTTCTTCGAAGGATTGGGCAGAGGTGTACAGTAACACCCTCATTTCACCGTTATATTTATGTTCCATGTAAGAGGCCGAGCCTATTGCCATCAACTGGGAACAAATTCAAACTTCGGGCTGCTACTGAGTAATTCCACACGGAAAAACCCAATAACACTGCTCGACCTGGGGTCGAACCCAGGACCTCACGCTCAGCTTCGCTCGTTTTAGTTTTTAAATAAAGCACCGTATTAAAGGTTATCAACTTCAAATAATAATGTTGCAATAGAAACTATTTCGAATAACGATAGGGGAACAAAAGATCCGTACATTGAAATAATGAACGAACACCATTGTATTCTGATGATTTATCTCAACATAAATTAAATGACGTATTTCGTAATATTATGCATCTTATTGAATAATTTATTTATTTATTTATTTAATACTTCAATGCACAATGGTGGTACATAAGGCGGACTTAATGCCACAAGGCATTCTCTACCAGTCAACCTTTGGGTCAAAGAGAAAAGCATTGAAAAGAGAGGCACAAAAAAATAAATAATGTTTTTTTTTTTCAATCGTAGCTGCATTTAGAAGGTCAGAAGTGGACATTTACGTGTATCTGATAATCCTGATCCAATGATGATGAATCGCACTCAATTTAACAACCTATCACGAAATTTCGTCATAATTTTACTGACCTATAGACACTACTATACAACAAACCACAGACACCTAATCCACACATATCCTGCCATCTGTCGGAGCCAATCTAGCGTAAGTGGTGGCCGCGGCGATAGTATAAATTGAATCAAATTGACCGCTGGCTATATAGAACTGAACAATTTGTTAACTAAATCCCTCCGGTCTAACGATGAGTGATGGCCATGCATTCAACTAGAATACCAGCGGATTCTTTAGAATAGATTCGCTCTTGAAGTTGATCGGTATGCTGGTTTGTATGATTCTCGCGCCCGTATGTAAGGGTTCACGAAGCCCCTTCGTTAGATTGTTCTATTAATAAAAATTGTTTTACGATTGGAATTATGAGTTCCTGTGAGAACATTTTGGTAAGGAAGATTATACAGGATGTAAAAGAAATCATGTAATTCCTTCAAACTTCGTGATTTACTGCTGACATAGATTAACCCTGAATGGGGGATACTATTGGATTCAATAATAAATTACAAGAAGTAAACATGAGGCATTTTAGCGCCCCGTGTTAAATGACTACGCGGTGAGCGATAGCTGCGCAATTCGCCCGGGGCGCTAAAATGTCTCACGTTAAGAACACATCATGTTAACTTCTTGTATTTTTTTTATAGAATCCAATAATTTCCCGTGCACACCCTTCTATACCAGCAGTACATCATGAAGTTTGAAGGAATTACATGATTTCGTTTATATCCTGTATAATGTTATTTTTATATTTCTGACAAAAAAAAAACATTTAAATATTTTTTCATAATTCACAACAATTAAAAATAATGAATGCAGAATAAATATTGCGAAATAGAAGAACAATAGGGTTGGAAGAAAGTCAACAAAATTATATAATACCACAGCTAACTGTACCCTATTTTGAATGTAAATAAATAAATACGTTTCACTGTCAGGTAATATACCTAATGATCTATCATCGGAGTAACATCCTTATAAAGTTGTTAAAAGTTATAGTAAACATGGCGGCGTTAAAAATAGGGCGGGAAGGATGGTGTCATTATCTATAAGTTTTGAAACAGCGATAAATTGTGATTTTGTCAGATTATCTTGCAAATTATTTAGCGGACAATGTTGTTATCGATGCACACTATATTTCTCCGCGTTTCGTTATTTCGCGCTCCTGGTGACCGATGGACTCCCTGAATCCGAATCACTTAGACAACTACCATAAACAAAAAATTCAATGAAGGCTTGCCACGATTTAAATTTTAGTAGCTTATTTTTTTTATTGTGAACGAGGTCTTTTTCATTTGGATTTTTTTTAGGTTTCAATGATATTTTAATTAATGAAGGTCTGCATTTTTTTCAGTAGGTAGTTACTAGCTTTAAATCAAACACTAACTACAAAATCTGGAAATACTGAGTTAATTGCTGTCTAAAAATGTATAACTTTAGCTGTGTAACAATATTTATTTTTCAAAATTAGTCAGTTCATCTATACTCTATACTAATATTACAAAGAGGAAAGATTTGTATTTTTTGATTTTTGTATGTAACGAATAAACTTAAAAACTACTGGACCGATTTTAAAAATTCTTTTGCCGTTAGAAAGCCACATTATCACTGAGTAACATAGGCTACGGGTGGAGCCGTGGAGACACTGCTATTTGATATATTTTCTTTTTTTGCCATCTACTACAACACATTTGCTTAACAAACACTACCTAAAGTATGTTTTTACCTATAAATACGTCCTAGACGTCCTTCTCAGACTAAAATTATCTGAAACTACAAAACCAGGTGCCGAGAATTTTACAGTTTTTTTTTATTGTTGGTACTTATAAAATCACAATAGGTCGTAAGAAGTATTCCTTTGTTGAATTTATATCTCCACAACTCCGCGAACGTTGCCGCTTCGAAATAACGGTCAAAAGGAAGAAAAGCAGATTAACTGGCAACAATCAACTATTATACAGTTGTCGCTAGCTTTCCCGCAGGCTCGTACGAAGCCTTTATTACTCATATGGCAGAAGGCGGATTGAAAAGCGTATCCTTTCAATGCAGCCTGCCTTTGCCTGAGGAATGAAAGAGCGATGAAATGAACGCTTCTGAATGGCTAATGCCTCACTCAGATGAATGGGGTGCATGTAGGGTTGCCATGCTATTTTTAAAAAGCGCAAGCCGTGTGCAGAGTCTTTTGAATAATGCATTTGTATTTTCCGTCATAATTAAGATGGCGTATTATTGGCTGAGGTTGATTGGATGCGGAAGCCGTAGAATCGAGTTGGCAGTTGAGAAGCTACTATGCCTACAATAAAGAACTATCATAGGCTAAGGCTAGTGTTCACCAAAAGGGTCCATTCAAGTATTACGTAAGCAGAATTTTAGTAATTTTTGACCCACCCCTCCCCCTTGTCAGCAAAAGTAAGCAAAGCTTTTACCCGCCCTCCTATGCTTACGTACCTACACATTGGTATTTTTTTTTTAATCTGTTCAGATTTCGTTATTGTTATTCATGAGCAGCAATATCCAAGTCTAGAAAAATAAGTAAATAAATAAATATAGCTGACGTAATCACCATCCAGACCTCTTCGTCTCCCATGTCATCAAAAATAAGCTAACCAAAGACCCCCCCCCTCTTTGGTGCTTACGTAATACTTGAACGGCCTCTGTTTACTTGAAAAATTTACTAGAATTTTTGGTAAACAGTTGTTGAACCAAAGAATTAATGTTGGTTGATAAGTGGTTTAGTTGAATTGATAAAACAGGTAATTTCTACACATTGATCGGCCCTCTCGGTGGAAAACGACGACACGTATGGTGCAGTGGCTCAGTGATTGGCTTCTGCGCTACGGGTCGTGTGTTCGATTCCCGCACGGATCAAATATTTGTATGGCCTACAAATAGTTTTCCGGGTCTGGGCGTTTGTGTATGTGAATATTTGTGTCTGTAAACGCACCCACGGTACAGAAGAAATCCAAGTGAGGGGCAACGATTTTTTTTTAAAGAAAAAGTAAATAAAACGTCTAGTAATGCAGACATTTTTGAAAAAGACTGTCCGGACAAGAAATCTTGGTAATTGGTAACCCTAGATGCATCGCTTCAAGATACAGGGATATCATCAGTCTGAAGTGTTGGTGACCTCCTTTTTGCTTCAAATATAACTCAACGTGATTATTTTGCGGATTTGTGCGTTCATGAAAACTGCTGCAACGTTATTGCACAATTTGCACGTGGGTGAAAATCACAAGTGCTTTGGCCTCATTTTAAAGATTAAATATATCTATGAAAAACGAAAATTACTGTTTCAAAGCTAACACATATATTTTCACAGAAGAAAAGGAAAATATATGCGATATTTAAGTTTTCTGATTTACAACTTTTATGACATTTAAATTCACCGCTAAGCATTAAATGATGAGAAATTTTCATCACTCTTCCATATTTTTGATTTTTAGAAAAACATTTCGTCCTTTAAAAGTATTTTCATCACAGAATAAGCGATGCATAAATTGGAATCTTTAACAAAGTTATCCACGAATTTTAGATATACTCGTACCGTAAACGTAAATACATTAACTCGAAGTGAAATTCAATAACGCATAAATCTGTCGCTTGCTAAAAGGTATCAGTATAGTTTGATGTTACACCTTTAATAATACCTGTTCCTGGTTTGCGTACTTAATCGAATTAAAGAGCACTCAATAATGAGCTAATTCAATTACTCAGGCTCTGTGACTGGTGAATTAGAAAAAAATTAAACCTGTGTGTGGATGCGTGGCGCTAATAGAAGGTTGTTTTGTATTTACCTGAAACAAATAGAAAGGGACATTAGTATTCTGTAGATAATCAATATTTTGTCGACAGTTATTTTTACTAAAATATTCGAAAAAAGAACATACTTACATTTATTATGCCTTATCTATACAAATATTATAAAGCTGAAGAGTTTGTTTGTTTGAACGCGCTAATCTCAGGAATTACTGTTTGGAATTGAAAAAATCTTTTTGTGTTGTATAGCTCATTTATCGAGGGAGGTTATAGGCTATATAACATCACGCTACGACCAAAAGGGGCGGAGCATAAATGAAAAATGTTGCAAAAACGGGAAAAATGTCCACCCGTGCGAAGCCGGGACGGGCCGCTAGTGGTAAATAAAAAAGGTTTGTTGTCAAGTTTGACGCCATATAGTTTTCCTAAAATCTAAAATCAACAAAATGATTTTCAATCTGACATCATCACAATTAACTCAAATGATTGCGGCGTTTAGATGCACATTTTGATAATTATTAAAACCAAAATAAACAAACTCACGAGACATTCAATCGTCGGTATCATAAAACAGCTAAAGAATAAGGAAATACAAGATCCAAATCGAGCACCGAGCAGAGTCGAACGAGCGTTGATGCTACGAAGTAATCGAATACTTCCTTTCTCGACGGATCATTTTCTACACTGCTAATGACTTACGATGCCTAAGTACTTTGTAACGCAAATAGGTTGCTAGTAAAATTCCTAATAATTTATTGGAACATCCGCTTCATTTTAGTCTGTTAATTTTATTTCATATTTCTGATATTGGCATGTATTCTTAGGGCTAATAAAGGTTTCTATTTTTCAAACAATTAATATACGGGAAAAGGTATGTTCTGCAAAAGATTGTAGATAAAATTATTATAGTATTTATCCAGCCAAGGACCGAGGACCGTCAAACAAGGTCCGGGCCAAGTTTGATCGAGCACCGTAGTTTTAGATCCAGTTTCCAAGCCATACAATGTTTCGAACTATTTGCAAGTTCGAGATAAGCTCCCCATCAGGGCACTGAAGCTATCTACAGTACAATATAAATGGAATAATCATTATCGCTATCCACAGTGATCCATCTATCTAGAAGCTCGTTTTATACAATAGAATGGGGTTTTGAAGTTTCTTGAGCGGACTTTGAACTATCTAAAGTAGATGTGAATTGGTATTCAGCAAAATTACTGGAATTTTATCAAACACAACGTCTATTATTTTAAGCCGGGTACAGACTGCTGTAACGTAACATGCAATGTAACATGAAAGGAACGTAGTACGCACGCGTAGTGTGTACGATTCGCGCGCGCAAGGCGTCCACACTATGGGAATTCTGATACATTGCGACAATGTGGACAGCAAATTCTTTCATTGCGAGTTACATTGCATGTTACATTTCGTAAGTCTGTTCCCGGCTTTAGCTGTTTCTAGATAATTAATCAATTATTTTGCTAGGTACATAATTACGTCTACTTTCGTGTCAGTAAGAGTTATATGAAAAGATTAGCCAGTTAGCAAGGTTGGTAGCGGGCCTGACTTCCCTGGATGCGCTAAACGTACTTAAGCATCGTCACTCGGCTCTCCTAATGCATCCCAATTAATAAAGATAATTAGGTACACCTAATTATTTGGTTTGCTAGGAATTATTCTCATCACCAATCAGAACCTAGAGAGTGAAGGCTTGTCACTCGCTTCTATTCTAATGAAATTAAAAACCAGTCGTTCTCAATAAAATAAGCGAAATAGAAAACGTAAAGAGAAACGCTGGCAGTCATTAAGTCACATTTCCAATCGGAAAACGGTGTCTCCGTCAATTACAACATAGTTTTGTCACTCGACGCTCGACACTACTAAAGCTAAGGACAGATGATTCTCGTCCGCCCTTTGGAACTCTTAATTAATTCATTACTAGCGACCCGTATCTGCTTTTAGTGTCCATTTGTCTACACTCCAAGTCCGTAAAGAAAGATATTTTATTCGTCTAAAGTTGGCGAGAGACGGGAAGTCTCCTAAATAACGATGATAATCTTTAGAAGTGCATTTATTTAGAGTCCTATTAAGATAAAATGTTGTTTAAATACGAAATGTCTTCAGTCCTAAAATAATCTATCTAGAATATGACGTCACAGCATATTCGATAGTGAGACCGAACTTTTGACCGACCTATGAGGTGTTAACTATAACGTATTTTATTTAGGACGCATCTGCATAAATAATGATTCAAAGCAGGATCATGCGCAGCGCAAACTGGAAAATAACATCTGCCGGAATATCAAGACGCAATAAATAGATTTTGAATTATCTTAAACAATATTTCATATTAGAATTACATATGGTATTAATTTATAATGTGCATAGTTACGTTTGGTAGCTGTGCCCGTGCGCACCATATGGCGCGCTTGCGAAATAGTTTATTATCGGCAATGCAAGCGATCGACGTGGGAAGTTACGCCTAACTATGAATAAAGCTAGTGTTGTTAATTATACTTGTTTTTAGCATGCAATTATAAAGTAAAAAGGAAGGTTTATCGTTTTAGCTGCCTTTGGTTGCATAGTATAGCAATTGTTTTTTCAAATCAAGAAACAAATGGTAATTTTATATTTGTACGTACGTGGTACATATCCTAAGTTCTACATTGTAGCTTAGAATTAAAACTGTTGGAAAGTAAATAAACGTAGCTGTGTTTTGACAAACAAATTGAAGGTCTATCGATTTAAGTGACAGGTGATATTAAGTGATGAGTATTTTAAACTAGTCTAAGCCCCATACATATATACCTACCACCTATACGCCATTATAGATGTCTGCTTGTAATTTTCCTTTCTAATGTCAGTTGTTGAAGCTGGGTACCGGTATTCGTCAGTCAACATTCCTATTTTTATAATTGTTTACGGTTTTCTCACGTTCATTTTTCGGTATTGTTCGATTCGCGACCTCGCTGCGTGTTCAGCTCATGAGTAAGGGCTCTGTTTGGGTTCGAAACTAGTCGGGCAAAATATGAATCTGTCTCACGCAAGTTATAATTCAAAAAGTCAACATTTCCTTTGGAACATGCAAACATGTTTGATAGCGTAAAACGATACCACCATAAATTGCAATATTTCCCTGGCGACTTGCCAATTTTATTATTATTCACTCATATTTTTTCACTCACGGGCCTCCATTTCCCGTGGCATTGTATTTTTAATCTCTGTTTATATTCAATTGTTCAGGATCTAGCGCCGCAAAACGCACAGCCGATGTTTTCATAGCAAAAAATACAACAAATGTACGAAACATTTATTGTTATAACACATACGTTGTTTAATGATTTCTGAGCTTTTTCCATTACCTATAGGCAGTGGCGGTCCGAGAGGGGTCGTAGGGGTCATGACCCCCCCCCCATATCGTACTCGTCAAATTGACAAACATCCTAAAAATAGATAATTTACAAAAAAAATATAATTGTGCAATAAGTTCTAATGTGGTAACTTATTTTACTCTTAAAATGACCCCCCCCCCCCCAAAGTCTTTGGCTGCGTCCGTGCCTGCCTATAGGTACCTACCTATGTAGACAGTCCAGCTTTGAGTTATAAAAGCCAGGTCTTTGATCACTTTACGAGGGCACGTGTGGCAATATATTCAGTTTATTGGGTTTAGATTGCCACTGCCAACCGCAGTGACTCATTCGTCTCTAAAAACTCTTCAAACAGAAGCTGGTAGTGGTGGAATAGGGATGTGAGTTACACAATCTCGTAAACTAAAAGCTAAAACGAACGCTACTGGGAATATATTTTCATGAAGCAAGCTGACTGTTATAATATTCTTATTATCGGCCCGAAAGATGCTGTTGCCTATCCCTTTGACTCCCTTATGCCCAGTTCCTATGCCCAAAAACGGATTGTTTTGATTACCAATAGTAGTAGCATTTGGTAATTAATTTGTTGGTGAAGACAATTTTACCTGTAAACTCTTCTAGAGCGAAATTTGCGAAGATACAAGAATGTGCGTTTTAACCAATAACGAACGGTAAGACATTAGGAATTGGAAATTTGTTGTCTGATACTACACACATGGAAAGGGACGGGGTGGCCTATCTTTTGCTGAACCAAATCGAAAACCGGAAACCGGAGTTTGTCTAGAATATCCCCTAGAACATTCTCTGAAGTGGCACGACTTCTAAATAAATATAAAACTTGGCATATTACAGAATTATAAGTATACAGTTCAGTCCCATTTATCACTTATTTTACTCTTCTGAAGCAATCGCCCTTTGTTTTCCTATACAAGTTCGATCTGCCTAGCCTTTTTTCCTATGTTGGGATCAGTTTTTATTCCACCAGTATTTTATACAGAGCGATTGCTATCAGACCTCCTTAACCCAGTTATAGGCCAATGACGAACCTAAGGTTAGACCGGTTGTCAGACTTTCGGGATTCTTACTTCCCGTGTCATAGGTATTCGTATGACACCCGACTGTTTCACGTACTCTCCGAGGCATGGAGGGGTCTCAATGTGTAACCGAACGGTCCATCCACAGACTGACCGTGGCAAGCGCGGCTTAACCTCGCAAATCGTATAATTCGCGCGATTGGTAATTCGCTACGAGCCCCTTTGTTTTCCTATATGTTATCGGTAGCTGGTAACACTGGACAATGTTGATAAACGAGGGTAGTCGTTTAGATGAATCAACGTACCCGAAGTTATAAAAACAGTGGTCATTCGACGGAGCAGAGGATTCTGTCGAACTGCTGAAGAAATCTGACCTTTTATATTTGATTTGCTTGTTCTTATTTTCTGATATTGTGTAAATTATTATATTGTGAACTAGTTTCTGTAACTAACCACTAACCCAAATAAGTACTCTCAGTGGTGGAGAGTCTATGTTGGTTTCATTTACCTACTTTATTTACCATGCTCCCAATCCTGACATACCGATATTAGCTATAACTGTAATGATAGATTCATCCCTACAAGATTCTGTTGAATGTATTTCATATATCGTCGGTCGGCAGTGAAAGCCACGTATGTGTAAAATAAACATTTTTAAAAGAGATAGAAATAACTGTCTCCTGCAAAAAAAAAGGCTAAACAAACGTTAATCCAAGTTTGTGATCGTACGTCATAGATAGCTTAGAAGTATTTGAATTGAAACTTTGTTGAACTAGTACGTGTATGACGAGTTTATCAATCTAAAGAACAAATAAAACGCTTTTGAAGAAAATTTTATTTACGAGATTTTCACTGCCGAGCGTCGCTAAACAAGATGGAATCTAAGTACATTCTAACATAACAATTACATCCTACACATGTAAGGCTTGACAGTCACATTATGCGGTAGCAGCGCCTACTCCCAAGATTTACGACGTCTATTTACAGCTATGTAAATGCAAATCCGTCGATATTATCAGGTTTAGATAAATTGTCGTACTATCGAGTTACCGCAATGCTAACTAGTGTAACAGAATACGACATCAATCAATCGGTTTCGTGACGAAATAGTTTTGGATTTTGGGTAAAGTTTACGCTAATTCGAACTTTACTTTTGTAACCTTTTTAGACCGTAGTTTCTACTGTCTGCTGACGTTGCATGTGTTCATTTGTTTCCGTAAATCATGTAGTCTTTACTATTTAGATTATTCTGGAAGCACGGATTTTTTTCTTATAACAAAAAAATAATATTGCGAAAAAATGTGATGTATTGTAGATATCGCCCTAAATAAACCCTTTAAAAATATTTCCCTTGCCCCGCGTGTTAATTTAGTTTTTCTGCGTAATAAAATGCGTCCCTTGTAAATGGAAACTTGTGCTGGTTTAACGTTATATCAGGAGTAGAACACATGGTTTCAGGGATTACCATTGGTTGGAGACCCTTCAGGTCCCGCCAATAACTGCCCGGTTACGTAGAAACGGTCCGCAAGACCATATACAAGCAGATAAAGAGAAAAAAAAAGTTTCAGGGAATTATTTGAATTTGGAAATGTCCTGTATTATGTCACCAGTTTTCAATGTTTTTAGAAGCCTAGATCAGATGTTTAGATAGTTTCTTCATCCTATTGTTTTCCTGGCTTATTGCCAGATTCGCATTGCAGGATTTGAACCTTTATACGGTGTAATAGACGTCGTGCGAATTGCACAGGCAAGCAATTTACTTAAACATAAGAATAGGCTAACATAACATCACGCCTGAATTCCCCGAAGGGTTAGATAGAGATGTATAGTAACACCTTTATTTCATCTTTATGTTTAAGTGTCATGTAAGGCACAAATCCAAACTCCGGGTTGCTACTGAGGAATTCCACACAGAAAAACGAAATAAAAAAATTCCCGACCTGAGGATCGAACCCAGGAGCTCACGATCAGCAGTCGCGCTTGCCACCACTAGACCAACGCGGCAGTTTAGAATAAACTTTTATTCCATACTTACATATATGTAGAGAAATAATTTGTTTTACACACGCTTTCATAATTATGTACAATTAGACATAATATAAAATACATGCTCTATGCGACCTTGGTACAAATGAATTGCAGTTATTTACATTGTGTCGTTTATTTGTGGTTAACACCTAGAATCTTATTACTAAACTAATAACAATAGATTAGAATGTCAAGCAATAATTATGACAGTGATTGACCATAGCATTCACATTTTAAACTTTCGCAATGTACCTACAAGAAATAGTCGCTTATAATTTTCGTGTCGACTATAAAAATATAAAGAAGATATGATTTAAAAATATGTTTGAATGTGACACGCATATTATACCTACTAATGACTTAATATAGCAGCAATTTTCAACAGCAACTAATTTTGCATTGTGTAATATACACTGGCCTGCAAAAATAAGTATCACACTTTTAAAATTGCAATAACTTTTTAAGTACACAAGATATAATTTCGAAACAAAAAGGACTCAAAAAAGAGTTTAACTTTGTTACTATAGTTTCAAAGAAAGCTGATAAAAATTGCTATAAAACGTTTTTTATTTTAAATCTCTAACTTCTATAGTTTAGAAAAAATTTAAATTTTAAAAGTGTGATACTTATTTTTGCAGGCCAGTGTAGCTAATAATAACATAGATCAAATAAATTGGCATTTGTCATGCGAGGTGATTACGATAACATGACTGTTCATTATTGCGATCTTACGATGAAGAGTGGATTGGTTAAACCCTATTCATCAACAACGAAATAAAATGTAAACAAAATTCGACTGCTCTTAATAAATAATAAAGATATTTTCTGTAAAATATTTCATAACATTAATTTCTAACTAAAATAAATTGTGTGACGTTAATCTATTTGAAACACTTCTTATTGAAGTAATTTTAAAATTTTTCATCGCCTAGTTTCGTATTTAACGACAAAAGGACATTGTAACAGTTTTTTTTTCATTCCTGAATATGGTAAGTATAGATAGGTACTTTTTATTTTGGAATCGATTTAAAGCCTATCAATGTACCTAGTTAAAAACTTGCGGAAAACGATGCATAAGATGGCATTTTGAAGTAATGAAAAAGGCGTGCCCGTACGCAGACCAAGCGATCTTTTTTTTTAAAAGATGAGAATATCGACGACATCGAATGAAAAGAATGATGGATGTAGAAGAAGCGAGGAATGTATGTCAGGATCATAGCAGATGGCGTTCAATTGTCTCTGCCTACCCTAGCGGGAAACAAGCATGAGCTATGTATGACTATGAAAACTCTGGCAACTGCAACAAAACCGCGAATACGTACGTAAAGAGGAACGTATCCTCTATTATTTTGTATCTTTCGACCAGCATTTATATCAGATAATAGAGTCGTAGTCATGCCAGCTATGTGATTACGTCAGAGACATGCACCAGGAATCTAATCCAGTGGAATGCATTGATAAAACCATGGGAGGTCTTGTGAGAGTGCCAAGATTAATTTGTACAGGGATTAAGTGCTTTGCAGAGATAATTAAGTAATTGTAAGATAAAATGCTTGTTAAATAACAATACATAATTTTGACTTGTTTTACCTGAGTAAACTCAGGTATAATAAAACATATGATTTATGGGTGTTGAAAATGAACTTGAAAAGACGTGCTTTAGGGTTTTTTTATAAATGATTTTAATAAGAAAGTATGCCTTCAAAACGTTAATTTTATGCAACATTACATTATTGGATGTTAAACGTGAACCAGCATCTTTTATGAAAACTAGCCATTGCAAATTGCAACGACAACAAATGTTCTGCACTGGTTACATAGTAATCTCAACAATGGTTCCTAAATCACTGTTGAGATTGATGTGAACTAATTCTGAATTTGATACCTGAACAATAAATTGATCGTAAACTCCCAACAGAGAACAACACCCATATTCTAAGACGATCCTCCAAAACTTACTCGACTCATACTCGACTCAGGACGGCCTCGAAAACAGCTTCAAAATTGTATTCTTAGTCGCAATTTCGAGTGAACTTTGAGGTTCCTCGACTGAGGGGTCTGTCATAATTTGAATTATCTGCATCGCGCAAATAACGCCGCGATAAATACATAGTATTAAAGATTATCGTAAGCTTATTCGATAAAGTCTTCAAAATTAATTTTTGTTACATACGAACTTTGACACTTCTTTCCTTAAGGTAGGTTCCGAGGTACCTTGAGTTTGACAGATGATTCCTTACCTCGACTGAGGAACAATCTCGAGTCGAGGTCGTTTATGTCAACTATAACTACCGATGGTAGTGAGAAAGACTGAATCGAGGTGGAGTCGAGTCGAGTATGTTTTGGAGGAACGTCTTAGAATATGGGTGTTAGTCTGACCTATTCCGTCGTCGGTGAGGTAGGTAGGTTACACCTGAGCTAAAATATACCTTAAAAATCAGGCTTTAACAAAAGGTCAGTCGATATTATACTCATTCTAGTGGTGGCAAGCGCGACTGTTGATCGTGAGGTCCGGGTACGATCCCCAGATCGGCCAAAGTGTGGAATTCTCAGTAACACCCTGGAGTTTGAATTTGTGCCCGGTTGATGACAATAGGCTCGCCCCCTATTACAAACATACCGGCGCAATGAGGGTGTTACCTAGGTATAGGTACACCTCTGCCCAACCCTTCGGGGAATACAAGCGTGATGTTATGTTATATTATGTTACCCAGACACACCAAATAAAATCAGAAACAATTTTGGATGAGATCGCATTTTATAAAATAAAAACGTGTAAATTATGTATCACTATTTTCCTTTCATTTAATAAAAGTGTATCTTGCAAAAATGTCAGAAAAACGCTAAAATAGAGATTCCCTATTTATCTAAATAGCATTTAGTACAAAATGTTACGTGTATACAAATCTGCAAAATATGATATGATAGCAATCGGACGACGACCTTTCAAATACCCTTTTCAAAAATTTGACACTGTCTCCGGCCCTTAGGGAAACATCTTTCTATGACGTCCCTTCAACTTGAAAGGGGAAATTGCTTACAAATCTATGATGAGTTTGGGGATGACCTTTAACTTGCAAAGGCGTTGAAATGAGGTACAAAATTAATGTACCTGATTTTGAAATTTATGTCAACAAATATTATTTTTCAGTCTCTACTAACCGATTTTATTACCGTTTAATTCATAGTTACTTTATAAACGATAGCTGTGTCCTCACTGCTCCGCCCGCGTAAGAAGTTTAATTCCAGTAATAAATATAGCCTATGTTACTCAGTGATAATGTAGCTTACTAACGGCAAAAGAATTTTTGAAATCGGTCTAGTAGTTTTTAAGTTTATTCATTACATATAAAAATACAAATCTTTCCTCTTTATAATATTGGTATAGATAGTATAGATTAGTATAGATATAGATTCCTAGTAGAACTAGTTTTCTGCCACAATTTTTAAATTTATTACATAACAATTTATTCAACTGTAATTCAAAATACACAACTACGTTCGGGATATTTTCAGTGCTGTAAAAATGTTACTCATATTTTAATCATAGCCGTAGTGTTCAACGCTAACAATTGTCAAACAAAGCCAGACAATGCAAACAAAAGCTGGACGTGTCCTTAATCCGCACAACACGAAACAGCGGAAACAAAACGCGGCGTAGACCGCCCTAGCGCTAATACGCGGTCCCTATATCTTACCGACAGTTGTTGGTAAGATTATGACTCTTGAATTTGTTACGACTAAAGAAGCGTAGACACCGTAGCGTAGCATCGTAGACCCTCTTACACCCATATTCTAAAACGTTCCTCCAAAACTTACTCGACTCGACTCCACCTCGACTTGACATAAACATCCTCGACTCGAGATTTTTCCTCAGTCATTTTAAAGACTTAATCGAATATGCTTACGATCATCCTTACAATTTTTTATCGCGGCGTTATTTGCACGATGCAGATAATTCAAATTATGACGTAATTACTCCATCAAGGAACCTCAAAGTTCACTCGAAATGGCGCCCAAGAATACAATGTTGAAGGTGTTTTCGAGACCGTTCTGAGTCGAGTAAGTTTTGGAGGAACGTCTTAGAATATGGGTGTTAATATCAGAACTGCTGATAAAATTAGCATTCAATTCTAATGTAGGATCTTCTTGGCGGTACCGAACTACTATTGGATAGCAAATGGACTCGTTTTTGAAAACACAATCATAAAACACTCGGTCGAAACGAAAATTAGTTTATAAATGTATCCAAAAGCTTGTAAATCATGCAGTTTGAACGTTCAGTTCAAGGCGGAAACCGCAGATCATCGGCGCGGGCGCCGGCTATAAATACTTGTACACGTGTGATCTTCCATGTGGGTCAACTCATAACACTTCTCTATACCAAATATTGTTGTCTTTTCATGGATCGATGGGTTTTCCATGTAACTATTGATCCTATGTAGGTATGCGCTTTTAATGTGTTCGTAAACAAAGATTCTAGGAAAGTTTCGGAGCATATGATCCTAATAGCTTCTCGCCGATGCCATTTCCTATATGTTTGTGCAGCATGCGTAAGTATTCGCCCAAGATAATCGTGAGTACAGGAGATTCCAAGAATTCAGCGCGCGTTGGATGCTGGTCATTTTAATGTTCATTGGTACGGAATTCTGAATGTTAACTCGAGATTTTGATTACTATATTAAGAAGGAACTGCCTCGTTAGTCTAGTGGTGGCAAGCGCGACTGCTGATCGTGAGGTCCTGAGTTTGATCTCCAGGTCTGGAAGTGTTATTGGATTTTTCCGTGTCGAATTTCTCAGTAGCAGCATGGAATTTGGATTTGTATCCGGTTAATGGCAATAGGCTCGCCCCCTATTAGGTACGTGAGACTTCAAAATGAGGATGTTACTATACACCTCTGTACAACCCTTCGGGAAATACAGGCGTGATTTTATGTTATTAGGAATGTTATTGGAGTTTCTTTATAGGTATTTTATATCCATCTGTCATCTTGATCTTCCGTTTGCCTAGATACGATCTACACGGAAGCTAACCTCTAAAATTGTAAGTAAGTATAATAAGACAATAATTAACGAAATAATGTGACATTTAATAAATTTACTGAACCCCAAAGCTATAATTATAACGAATAAAATACTCATTGTTGTTGAAGGTTATTTATTATGAACAAAAATATATACTTGTAGATAAAACTATTGTTTGCCTAAAATTTCACATACTTCGTGACAGTAGTTATTAAATATTTTTGTTTTAATATTTTAATTGGGTGTAACAAAACAATTAACGGTTTTTATTTTAAGACTTCTTTCGTTAGTAACAAAAAACAGCTGAGATTTAGAAATAAGTTAACATGCATTGATGAAACATGATTTTTATAGATTTTTAACTGTGATCGTACGATTTGCATTGCTTAATTGATAGAAATAGTCTGTCTAACATCAACATTTGTGAATAATGATTATAAATCATGAGTCACTAAACAGGAAGAAAAAAAAATTTTTGTTAAGCTAATATTTTATAATCTATGGTAATCAAGCATACCACTCCCGCATTTTCTTTGATCTCTTTGATGTTGTGTCACCCATACGTCGTTTTGTAATTATTTGACCATAACTCATTAAATTTAATGATTATTACACGACTACACAAGTGACAGAAAAACAAATGAATATTATCATTTTAATTCATGTGCATAGCCTTAACCTTTTTGACTTCAAGCAGAATAATAATTAGAAAACGTATGAGGAGGGGTGGGGGGTTTAAATAAATTCTTAAATAAAGTTTAATTTATTCATAGAAATTAATGAAACGAACAGAAGATTACAAGGGTACTAGTTAACGTTTCATTTAATTAAAAATTTCTTCTGCAATACCTATTTATAAATACATAAGGAAAATTTAATCAAGAATGAGAAAAATATACCTAGCAGTTTCATAGGTATAATTCTTATGGAGTCATCATAATTAAATTATGTGTATATTGTGAACAGTTAAGAAAATAGTAACAAAATAAACAGTATCGTCGATGTAAGTACTATAACAAGATAAATGAATCGACACATTGAAAAAGACATATCGATAGAGGAACGCAAAAAAGTTACCTACATGTCCAACCACACCTGTCCATAAATAATTTCGAATTCCAATAGCAGAATCGATTTGATTGAATGCTATTTGATCATTAATCGAGAGAGAGCGTGCCGGCCGCAAATAGATGAACTCGCGATCAAGGTGGCTATCGAATCGAATGAAGGCCGAAACTTTGGCAAGCACTATATCAACATATAGGATGAATGGATTTGATTTGTTGCATTTAAATTTAGAATTACTTTTTTATTTTGGTAAAAGAGTCCTTTGAAGATGCAGATGATGTAATTTATGACCGATCCATCTCTGATTAAAAACTCTTTAGTGTCGGACCTTTTTTAGCTCATTGGTTATTGCAGTTTGTGCAAAATATGGCTTTTAATTTAGCTAGTTAACCTGCCAGTAGTTTGTATTGTAGATGCAAATTAATTGAACGAATACAACAAAAACCGTTTGTCACATATGACATCGGGATAGACATCGGTTGTTGAGGTCATTTTACAAGTCATTTGCTTTTCAGAATGTTTTACTGAAAAAGTTACTGTATGTAAATTTTTAGCAGTTTTGCATAGGTACATAGTATTATATGAAACAGCAATGCTATGACTTGTTGGTCTAATGGTCGCAAGCGCGACTGCTGGGGTCATTGGGTCCTGGGTTCGATCCCCAGGTCGGGCAAGTGTTATTGGGTTTTTCCGTTAGGTATTCCTCAGCAGCAACCTGGAGCCTAGATTTGTGCCCGGTTAATGGCAATAGGCTCGCCCCCTATTACATGGGACTTAAACATAACTGGCGAAACGAGGGTGTTCTAAAAACACCTCTGCCGAACTCTTCGGGAAACACAACGCGTGATGTTATGTTATGTTATGCAATGCTATGTATTACATTGCGCCTTGGAGTATATTAAACTATTTACGTAGGTAATAATAGTCTACGCACGCGTAATGTAAAACAATGGGAAAATTCTGATGGAGTTCCTCGAAATCGCCATGAAGGCCGAATCTTTGGCAAGTGTTCTTGAAACATTATTATAGTTTTAGACAAGTATTTATTCATGTTATCACCTGATAGTCAGAGATGTATTGATAGGGATTCGTGACTATTTAGTGTTGATAACAAATCTGGGAATACATAACGTACATAACATCACGCCTTGTATACACCGAAGGGTTTGGCAGAGGTTTTTTTTAGTACACCCTCATTTCGCCTGTTATGTTTAAGTCCCATGTAATAGGGGGCGAGCCTATTGCCATTAACCGGACACAAATCCAGACTCCGGGCTGCTACTGAGAAATTCCTAATGGTAAACCCAATAACACTTTGCCCGACCTGGGGATCAAACCCAGGACCCTATGCTATGCAGTCGCGCTTGCAACCACTAGACCAATAAGGCAGTAACTAGGCAATCTGAGAATACTGTTCTTGTAAAGAAGTTACCAATTGATATTGGAAAGTGCGTCAATTATTACTATTACTATTTTAATAGTAGATATTCAGGTAAGAAATGAATAGTAAAGCTCCAAGTGCTCCTGAAGCAAATATTAACGAGGCAAGAATAATCATGAAAACGTAAAATAAAAGAGAAAAGCATGTAGTTTCAGATTAGGAATTATACGATCTACTGGACCTACCTATAATATTGCTTGCGACATATTCACTGCAGCCGACTATGAAGAAATAATAATATATCTATCAAAGTAGCGACTTAAGCCATAACGAGAACAAAAAACCAATATCCACAGACAATAAACCTACTACTAGACCACAAACTAAATTGGACAGCCGAAGGAATTGAAAGTGCAGCACAATGCTAGTGGTTTCAATTCTGAAGCGCGTGTTTGTCTATGGCTAAGCACCGTAAAAGCTACCTTCAAAAGAAACGGCCGGCCATAAATGTTGTGGCTTTCTCCGCAAATAGTGGCTGTAAACAATAAGTCTACAGTTCACGGTGGCGATGGAACTGAATTATCTTTGCTTTTACCTGTATTACTTGCTTTATTAAATTGAAAGGAAATTGCATGGAAAATGGCTTAGCGATTTCATTATACTGACAAAGGAAATATTGGTTATCTTAGATGTTATGAGGGAAACTTTATTGTGTTAATAAATAATTTAATATCCTTCTACGAGAAAATCACAGAACGTAATAGCTTTTTATCATTAGACTTTAGGTTTCGAGTTCGAACCCACGGAACTTCTGAGCTTTCGGATTCATGTGCGTATTGTATACTTATCACATGCTTAAAGACTGTGAAGGGAAACACCGTGAGGACCAGTGGCGAAGGGTGAATTTTCTTAAAAGGGAAGCCGGACTAAACTCAGAATATATTATAACTTATTTCTTTGATTGTTACCTTCATAAGCAAATGTTATACCTGCAATGTAACTTCGCAAATAATTATTTGTTTAAATGATAATTGAAAATAACAGATACTAGTATTTGCCATATTTCGAAAGGGAAGCCGATAGGAATCGAGTTGTATGGAGCCTTCGCCACTGGTGAGGACACCGGCATGCCTGCGAGATATTTTTCGACGGCATGTGAAGCCAAGTCAGAGGCCCATGGGCGGCATAAACTCTAGACACCAGGTTAGTCACTAACCACACGAAAAGAAGAAGATCATTTGACGCCACGCAATTAGTAAAACTCTACTGACTCTGTGTAAAAGACCTTTGAGACTATTGAGTAGGCTATAAGTAAACCATTACATTGACTTGTAATAGTGTCTGTAACAGATTTATTTACAGAAATAAAAATCAGTTATCATTTAGTAAGTATTTTTTAAGTCATCAGGGATCCTAAGTAAGCTTCTGTCTAGGTTAAAAGTAATATTAAGATAGCCTTTTCCCAGATTTGGATTGTTGTATCATATACAAGAGTTACCCTTTTTTGTCTCCACGAAAATTCACAATATCCATAAACTGTAGCCGACATTATTAATTTAAACCTGTAACATACTACGAAAATAAAATCAATAATGCAACTGACATGAATAATAATTTGTCGTTCAACATTTCAATAACCCAACCCAGACGCCAACCATTTTATAAACCAAACGCAAATTATTTGAATTTGGAATGCCAAAATGTCATTTGTCTGTGTCTTTTGCTAGAATTTACGAGTACATTTTGAATTTCAAACATAATGCATACTAATTAGACGATAAAATGTATTGAATATTTAATTCAATGTTTCAAGAAGTCCTTTATTTATGATTTTGACAATAAAAATAGTAATTTGGATTCGATTCTCGCGCAGAGACAAATATTTGTGATAGGTACCTACAGATATTTGTTCAGAGTATGGATGTTTGTGCAATTTGGCACCCACGACAAACAGGATTTTATTGAGGGGCTATGGTATATAATGAAACGTCTATTATTATACAATTGCCAATACTATATTCATGAATTCAGCTGTAGTAATTTGATTGATATTGACTTTTAACTAATTTCTAAGTGCGCTTCCCCTGCAGAACACTGCACTGGCAACCTTTCTTTGCTGCTCATCGGTTCCACATCAAAAGGGTTCACGCATCTGCGAGCAATTCCACCGGATGGCCACGAAGCCCGACCGAGTGGACGCTTCACGAAAGCCATTATAGCTTTTCTTCTTATATTCCGTAAATAGCCGTCTGTTTCTGATCCAATGACTTTTTGGATTCGTGATCGTTAGGGATATTTTTGGAAGACTATTAAGTAAAATGTTATGGGGATTGCTTCTGAGTTGTCACGTTAGTCTTTTGATATGTTTTTGTTTTATCTTTCTTGTTAATGAGGCGTACCTTATTATACGATGTTTTCATTAATTAATGTGTGTAGAGCTTAATATGAATCTAGTTGTAGGTTACTTTTCAAATAAAAGTAAGACAGAGTTGCTCCTTATCCAAATGTTTTCTTTATCATTTAATAGCTTCATTTCTACATTAGCGAGTTTAATTTTTCCTCGAATTTCAGTTATAGGTAACCATAGAAAGTAGTCGGTCAATTTGCAACACAAAAACAAACATTCATTCACATTTAACGAGCGATGCATCTAACACTTACCTCACGTTCGGAAATGCCTATGTTAATATGGCGGGCAAACAGTCGACTAGTGTTGGAATGCGACCGATCCAACGTTTAAACTATTTTCGGACGAACACGGAACTGCACTGTTCGGCGTTTGGAATCTATGGTGGAATTGTTATGTCGAATTTATCACGTTTTTATTGCATTTGTGGGAATCTAGGCCAGGCGTTTAGAAAGATATTTTATAATCTGTTAACTTCCATTTTGTTTTACGATTAAAAGGAAGAGATACACGTGCTGTCTAAGGAATTTTCAAAAATATCTACGTTATCAATTTAAGGCGTTTTAGATAGGCGAATCTATTTGGAAAAGCTTACCAAAGAATAACCTTAAAAATCATGTATTGGTCTTTTTACATTAGTTTATTTTTATTTTCGAACACTATAACATTTACGGAACGTCCAACAAAATGTTAGATATACCATGGAGTACCTATATATAACACAAAATAACGAGTTGGCAATAAAGATGTGAATGGTTGATGGATTTTATACTACTGTTCCGTCCGCGCTGTAAAAACTCTTTACTATGAGAAATAAAAGTGTAGATAATAGGTAATTAGTCGTCAATCTAATGAACAATTTTATATCTCTAGGAATCTAGTCTTTAATGCCTTTTTATATCAAATTGCGACATACATAATGCTACTTGGGCGGTACTGTAAACTTGCAATAACAACATCACGTTTTTTTAGAAATTCCCTAAGGCTTTCGCCCAAGTAGTGTTACTTACATACCTACTCTATAGCAGCTGACTTGCGGTTCACATGGATGCAATAAGCTGTACAAATATGATGTTTAATACAGCTATACAGCTGCTATGGTGCTAATTTGAGATCAAATTAAATAGCCTTAGTATCTTTAATAGCATTACTAGAGAATTATAATATAGTTATAAAGAGTAATTAGGCATTACAAGAGCAGTATGAAATCTTTATATGAGGGTACGAGTTACCTCTTAAACATACCAATGATCTAGTAAATTTTAAGACTAAATCGAGTAGAAAATGATATTTCATTCGTTACTGCAAACGGGTTAGGTACGTTCGTTTAGCCTAGCCTTTTCCCAAATAAGTTGGGATCAGCTTCCAGTCTAACCAGATGCGGCTGAATACCAGTATTTTACACGGAGCGACTGCCATCAGACCTCCGCAACCCAGTTGCTCGGCGATGCCGATATCCTAAGGTTAGACCGGTTGTCAGATTTACGGGCTTCTCACTACCCTTAACGACTGCCATAGGTATACGTATGACACCCGGGACCAACGATTTAACGTGCTCTCCGAGGCACGGAGGGGGCTCGATGTGTAAGAAATGGTCACCCATCCAGGGACTGATCGCGGCAAGCGCAGCTTAACCTTGCAAATCATAATATTATCTGCGAGGTTAATTAGCCGCAAGTTAAGTAGGTACCTACTCCAAATTTAAATTATTTTGTTATCTAAAAGGTGAAGTCTATTTTACAAATTAAAAATGTTGAACCGGTTGTTAGTCGCTAACAGAGGTTAAGAATTCGTGTTCAGCCCAAAATTCAGTAGCCTATCAACATAAAATAACAAACAAAAGGTCGAGATATCCACAATGGAGCCTCATTAAAACGTACAGCTCACGGTAATGAAAGCTTCATGTTCAACAATGGCGGCTTGTTCGTTAGTCGATATATTATTAATTTGAACTGGAAGCCCGCCAGGTAACTACATGTTCATAATTAAATGATTGATTGCTATCTTTGATTACCTACTTTCATTTTGTGTACATTTTTAACAGAAATTTTAAATCGTTCGTCGCACAACGTACAAATCAATCTATGAGAATTCAATCTAGGCGCGCAGCAGGCCATAGACACAAAAAATCGAACGTGATAAAAGCAAGTAGGTGCAACTTTACAAACAAAACACGATTTTCAAATAAAAGACGAGACGTTTTTTGTGTCAAAATTGTCGATATTTAAAAAAAAAAATTCGGTGTTACTTTAACATAAATGGGGATACGTTCGCTATTTTTACCCAATCCCCAACATCCTACTCCCCTAGGAAAGAGACAGTAATTGTCAAAATAAATATATTATCCCGTCTGACTCAGTGTGCCCCAGGCCACATTGCTCCCTTGTTTATTACGTCACTGCATACGTACTACCCTCATGAGAAGGGGTTCGAAATTCAAGGGGCTCAGGTGAGAAAGGGTAGAGTTAATGCAGGTTCAAGGACTTATTCCATTTCTAAAGAATCTTGTATTTTTTTAACCGACTTCCAAAAAAGGAGGAGGTTCTCAATTCGACAGATTTTTTTTTGTATGTTTGTTCCTCGATATCTTTGCTAATTGTGAACCGATTTTAATGATTTTTTTTTGTTTGAAAGAATATTTTTTCCAAGTGGTCCCATTTAAATTTGGTGAAGATCTGATGAAGCACTTCGGAGATAGACAATTTGAAGTCATACATTTTACATAACTTGTCAATAGATAGGTACCTACTCTAAATTCAAGTTTTTGTTCCGATACAGGGCTTATTTCGTTTCCAGTGTTATCGTTCATCTAATGTGTAAGATCCTTAGTAATCAAGCATTGGAAAGGGTGGAGCTTCAAGATCTTCATTAAAGAATCCCATTTACTTTCAGAATATTCTGGACTACGGAAGTACCTACGGAATATTTTCGTCCAAAAATAATTTGGGATATTCCACTCACAGTATTCGAAAATCAAAATGCCATTTGCATCACTAATAACTACGTTTGTTTTTTACAAATGGTGTATCAAAATATCAATATCATAACTGACATCCTTATTCTGGAATGCTCGCAGCATTTTAATTAGACTCGTTCGCCATTACGCAATGTGAAACGCGAGTTAACATACCTACATTGTAGAATTTATGTGAGCTTCAAATAATATTTGCTATACTCTTTATATGACAAACAAGTTGAGATATGCATCGTCTGTATTCTGTGTACATAATTGCCGTATGCATACGAACCCACATATTGTATGTACCTACTTGTTTATTTTATGGCTCGGAACTCAGTGAAAAGTCAAAACCTTCAAAAAGTTCAGATTCCTTACAAGCTTTTTCATAACAGACTGCGGCATCATTAATTTTCTTAAAAATCTTCCACCGTCGAAGGAAAAAAAACAAGCTTTTTTTAATTTATTAAATTGGCACGGGGAACTCCCTTATACAGCCTGTCATAAAAATATATTTTGTTCATTCCTTGAACACGGTAGACCTGACATGAATGCTTAGCGTACCGGCGAAGTGCTTATAACTGGAAAATTGGGACTGAAAATGCATTGGAGTGCACTCGCCGCCGAATCCAAATTTCCTATTTGGTAAATTGCCAAACTTCTACGGAGCATCGCTCTCGAATATTTAATAGTCTTCGTTACATTCGTGACTAACCTTTTCGTGTTCAATGTATTTAACTACGGTATCCAAATTATGTAAGTTGTTTTATGAATAAGCGAATAGAATAAAAAGAATTTGCAAACCTATCATAACAAATCTCCAGTTCCAACTGGCTATTCATTTTGAATAAAGTACATTAATATACAAGCGAAATAAGCTTTCCAATTCTGAAATATTTTCTGTAACATTCCTAAACTCATAACTCAATCGAGCCATAGTATATCCCTATATAGTTTGTGATCGAGCCTCGTCTGCAAACAAACATCAAAAACTCCCACAGATAAAATATACCAGTTCTATTCTCTAGTAACGTTCCATTTCACGATGTACGTTAAACTTTTATCTATCTACACTTTATGGAATACGTTTTAGCTCAGCAAGTGAATATTCCGAGAGAGAAAACAAGGTGACCTAAAAACAAATACGAACTCAGATATTAAAAGGGGTTGTTTGATGTTACCACGAAGATAATAACCCTTTTATGATATTCCGGTGTAAGTAATAATGTGTTTTTAGAAATTTAATAGGATTTGCAGAAAGAAAATAGGGTAAGATGTATTGTGGAGGTAATGAACAGTAAAACAGAAAGACATAAACGGTAATCTGACAAAGACTTTAGACATAATATTTATCTCTCGCTTTCCATCATAGACTTAACATTCTTTTTAAGTACAAAGTAGACATCGTATCTATTCATAGGTCTCATAGAATTAACTCTGCAATAAACCTCAAAGTCCTTTTACGTTATGACAACGCTAATGATTTCAAAGCGTACCGCAATCTATCAAGTTACACAGTACGCAGTTCATCCTAAATGACACATAATAATTCTCTATAAATGTTTACCTGCTCCTGTTTTAGATTAAAAACAGTTTTATGACGTCAGAGCAATAATCTCGGCGATTAAATGCTGGAGAGCGATGAGTGGCCGTTACTTTTTATCGCTCAGTGAAACAGCTGACTCAAGATTTGCGCAGATTGTAAGGAACGATATGAATCAGCGATGTTGGCAGACTGCAATCTTTTTCTATATTCTAGGGTTAGTTGTAGACGAAATATAAACTGCCAACTATTAATCCACGTCAATCGTAGGACCGCCGTTTAATAATCTTTACATAGTATAAAACAAAGTCGCTCCCGCTGTCTGTACGCTTAAATCTTTAAACTAGGTACGCAACGGATTTTAATGCAGTTTCCAGCAATAGATAGAGTGATTCAAGAGGAAGGTTTATATGCCCCACATTATTTTCACATTGCACCCCGTGCGAAGCCGGGGCGGGTCGCTAGTCAAATATAAAAACCAAAAGGTCCAACTTTATTTATAGCATCATATAAAGTTAGTATAATTATGAATCAAATGGTTTTTGATATGAAACATCTAATGCGGCGGCACGGGTGTGAGAACGACTGTTGACGTAGTATCTACTGGTACCTACGTCTGTGGACTGTTGCGTGGCGAACTCGCGATGGCAGGCCTTCGTACCTCGTCGGCACTTCGGTTTGATTTGACCATTTTTTTTTAAATGTGTGTCTATGTTTCACTTCTGCCAGGCGTCCCGCGACGGCTTCATTTTTTTAAATGGTTGTATTTCAACTAATATTAACAAAGGACTCCTCTCTGGAACTCGTTAAAGTCTCGTTATATCAACATCATTCCGTTTCCTCATTAGCATAAAGAGATGACTTTCGCAAAGGAAGAGGTAGGTACCTATAATGACAAAATGTTAGTCACTCTCTACAGGATTTAGCGCAGCGTCCAGTTGACTAAATAACTGTAACTGGATCCCGCTTCATCCCACTTAGCCATCCATGATACGACTATTGTTAATGCAATTTGAAATGGACGACAGCTAAATTGAAAAATGGCTTCCGACCGCCTGTGTAAGCGTTTGGGAGATAGTAATATGAATAAAAGTGTCTACAAAGCTTTGTAGCAAGTTATAAAAGTTAATTTAATGGTAATCTCAAATGAAATTTTAAGTAGAAGGATATAACATTCGGTGGGGTCGAAAGTAGGCGGTAAAATGTTTACTGTAATAAAATAAGTAATTTAAAATATAAATTTAAAAGAAGTTTGAATTTAAATTAGTATAGGTGGCTTAAGTATTTTATTGATATCTACATAATCTTCAGTAACTTAAAACTGATGTTGCGTGCGTGCAACCGCTCCGTAGCTGTCGTTCCGAAATTACCTATAGGGTTTTTGTTATTATTACAATTTATTTAATCCTCAATTAATATTAATTAACTTTTATTGAAAGTGAGTAATCTAGAAATATACTTCGTGAATAGCACGGAACGCTAATGACTGACGTAAAGAAACTGTCATTCACTAGTTAAGCTCTGCGTAAGTAATAATTACGTTTAGAAGTGATAGTAAAAAACAGACTAAAAAAAACACAGTTGCATTCTTTGAATTTATGGTAAGACATATCGTCGATATCATTCGCCGTACGAAGAGCATCACTCAACAGGAACGATCCAAATTCAAATGGAATAAGTAGGTAGTTGTGGAATTAGCATTCGACCATCGTCTGCGTGGATACGATGTTATTCCAAATTTAAACCAAGCTTCCGCCAACGTTACTGAATATGGCAGCCGACATTCCGCTAGCTAGTGAAGTAGCTCGTACTTACTCTGATGAAAGTAACGTTTATTTATTGTAATAATTTAGAGATTCATTATATGTAGGAACATTTCTGTATTATAAAACATCCTCTCGAGTATAAACAGGATAAAGCTGTGTCAATATTTTTCCCATATTTGAAAATAAATCCTTGAACTAACAGAAATATGAATCGTAATTTTATTTTAGAAGTAAATCGTACACCCAGTTTTTTAATATAATATTAAAAAAAAAAAAACCATACCGTACTGCATTCAGGCTTGATCAACTGTTTTTTCGCGGAATTAACACTAAATATTTTATTGTATATTTATAGATCATGGATTTCCGCAAAGTAACGCCTGATTCCATCATATAAATATAATATTAATCTGATCATGGTGTAATCATAACTTTCTCGAAACACACGTTAAGCTGTCGAGAGTAATTTGGTTCGGCCTTCAAAGTTTAAATTGAAGATGCGAACAGGCAAAGGTATATCACGGTACACGCACCACGCACGCCTTGTTGAAAGGTTTGACATAATTAATGGCAGAATAAATTTTAATTCTAATTTAAACAGACATCTAATATAGAGGTACTTTCAGAAATGGATTAATATACCTAGGTACCGATTAACGGATTGTTGTTAGTTAATTTATGGATTGATGGAATAATATATTAAAATCCTAAATTGCATTTCTGATGGTAAATAAATAATTAACAATACCAATCGTAGTTAACAATCAAATACGAAGAAGAAGAGTAAAAACAGACAAAGGCAATAAAAAAAAATTGGTTATATTATGGAACGTAAAGTAACAGGAAATTAACTGAATGGGCGACAAATTGACAGGTGACGTTTTGCTTCCCGCCATTCTTATTAGCTGTCAAACGACATGTTACGAAATCGTCAGCAAGCGGAAAACGTTTACGGTTTTAATAGCAAAAGCTAAAATGTATATTAATTTGGACACTTTCATCCTTGACATAAAGTTCAATATCCAACATAATTTGCCTGCCCTGGGCTGGCAATTTGTATATTCGACGTTTAAATTCCGTAGAAAAGACAAGAATTGTAGTACGTCAATAGAGGTGGAAGTAACACGTAAAGCAGGTCCTTATCGATATTTATGGCGTAATATTTGCTTCTCGAGTTTTGAATTACAATGAAGCACAGGCAATTGAGCTTTCAAAGGACTTCCCACGCTCCTTTGAGGTGATATTTATGTGGCAACAACGAGTATATTATTAGGAAATGCCCACGATATCCTAAAGAACTTACTTTAGAGGGCTAACGTGGGCGCCTCCCTGTTTATTCCAATATATTTTATAGTTTCTTAACACGCAGAAAATATAAAATTCTTAAAAACAAACGAAGACTAGCTGGATTCGCAGAACATTTTTGAAAGAAATAACAAATTCATTAAAAACTTTTACGTTACTTTTAACATGCTAATCAAACATAACATTCCTTGGAATTCATGGATAAAGAGTAACAAGTACACATACTGGAAATGTTTACATGTCTGCGCTTAAAAATAGAAATGGTTCAGAGCTTTGAAATGCTAAAGTTAGGTACTATAAGAAGTACATACCGAACGCACCAAGACCATATTATGTCATGTCAGTGGAATTCTAAGACATAAATTGCTTTAAAAGCTTAGTGGTGATTACGCTTTTCATAGCAAAATGATGTATGGGGGCTATTTCTTAATTGATATTTGGATAATAATCCCTTGACTTAGTATGAGGCGCAATTTCTTTCAATGGATGTAAAGCTAGGGGATTATGACGATGAAAGAGTAGCCCACTAATCATTATTGGAGTAACAAAAACCTCCTAGCCCGGATGGGTATAAAATGTCTCCGACTATTTGATCTTGTAATTTTGAACTTAAACAGTAATACATCGAAAAAACATTTTCGGCAAAACGTGTTTCCCGGATTCGTTCAAAAACGATGTGATTACAACTTTCCTTTTCAAGTAAGTTTGGTGAGTTAATTTCATGTATCGTGTATCTTTAGAAGGCTCTCTGTCTGAAATAGGTATACCTACCTACCTGATAGGTATCTTCACTAGTCACTAGAGGAAGAAAGTAGCAAAAAGTGAGACGTTTGCAAGGTATTGTGACAGTCTTATGACCAAATACTCAAACGCTACTCGATAACGCTACTCAATATTACGGTCCCTACGGTGGTTAAGTTCGTGTCGTCACTGTCATTTCGCCTTAAAGTGATAGCGACAGAACGAGACTTAGCGGCAACTTAAAATTGAGCAGTACCTATTTGAGTATTTGACCATTAAAGTACCTCTTTGCTAATCAATCAGTATTTATCATGTTCATTCATAACATGAGTAGCGACACGTATCTTCTTCACAAACAGGTATTCTCTACAAACAATACAACATAGTTTAATACAGCCTGAACTATTCAATACTCTACCTATATTATACTAGAAATGAGCCACAGATATTGGCTGATAAGTAGGTCCGGATGACCGGCTCAATGTACCCGGCCTATATCTAACGCTGGACGCGTGGACTCGTATTGAGTCAATTTTAATTTAGTTATATCTAATGGAAAAGTTAATTGAATTGGTTTTTAATTAACACGTGGAATTGTTATTTTGTTGACTTTAACGTTTTTCAATTAGGTAAAAGTCACGATGGGTTTTGTCAGGGGATTACAGGCAAATTAGTTGGGTTTTTATATTTTATTATTTTGTGCTGGAACAAAATGAATACTTAAGTGGGATAATATGGTTTGACAATCAGTCACTTATAAATGTTAGTTTTACTATTTTATACTGAAGTTCCCTGTATGGATAAAAGCTGTAAAGATTTTACGTAATTAGCGGTAAAAAAAATGTGTTATTTCCTCTTTGCGTATTATTGCATAAACATAATAAATAATGACGTCATTCGTCATACTTGTAATTCCCGAAGGGGTATGAAATACCTACACTACACTCATTGTTCTTCGATGACGTTAGTAAGTCCCTTAAGTACTATTTAGACGTTTTATTTTTTTATTTTGATGGGTTAGCCAATTTTTGGTCCAGTGTATTGTAATTTTTGACGTCTAATGACCGGTTCATTACCAATGGTAGCATTTTTTATTACATAACTGGGCATTATAAAAATACTAGTAAGCTAATTTTACCTGTTATAGCTACTTCCGTATGGGAAGTCTAATATGTAAAGGTCTTTGCTTCATTATTGGTAAAGAAAGAAGAGTCTCATTTTTAACCAATAACGCTTCGTAAATTATAGGAATCGGCCAAAAATAGTACTGATTTTAGTTCAGTTGAAATAAATGATTTCTGATTTCATTTAATTTAAATAATGGAATCCGGCGTTACTTTCCGAAAATCCATGACATACAAATATACAATAATAATATTTTAGTGTCAATCCGCCAAACAGTTGATCAAGTTTGAATGCAGTACCGCCGTCCCACCCGCAAATATAACTATGGAAATGCAGTAGGTGCGAATAATAAAATGCAACAAACAAACAACTCAAACTGATAATGTTGCTTGCTGGCGGAATCTATCTATCTATTTATAAATAAAAATGAATCGCCAAATGTGTTGCTAAGCGCAAAACTTGAGAACGGCTCGACCAATTCGGCATTTTTTTTTATATTTCTTTAGGCACAAGGAAGGTTCTTATGGAGAGAAAAAAACATAAAAATTGCGTGGAAAATAGTAAAAACAACACTTTTCTTTTCTCACTACAGGCCAATAACTTTTGACAGAACGAAGTCTGTCCGGGTTAACACTAAATATTGTTATTGTATATAAATGTTAATTGATTTATCACTTAAATCATAAAAGGTCGAATGACGTTAAAAGCCACAAACACGGCTCTTTTACAAATCGTCAGCAATGACTAACATGGTGTTTAATACGGTTCTGGATATGATGCGGTCATGAGTCAGACAGTAGTCTGTACTCTGTATCCCGTTTGTGCCTACATCCCAACATGTGGCCGCTGTTCTCTGTCTTAGATCTTATTTACGTACCTATGTTATATAGGTAGAATATACATTGTGTTGAATACAGTATGTAACGCAGATGGAGTAATTAGCGAGTCTTGCTTCGGAGATACGATTGCGTCTGTGTTGATGTTATTTTGTATAACATGTTTGCATCTAAAATAAGGAAAATCATGTTTGAGATAATTGCTAAAAACGTTTATTATTTTGTGGTTTATCTTTATACAAGGTTAGTCGGAAAGGGGGTACTAAGGTCACTGATGGTCGTTTTAAAGAAAGTGTTAAAATTTCAAAATTCGAAAAAAAGATCCTTGAAATATCATTTTTATTTTAGAATTTTCAAAAATTCTTCGTCCCTGCTTAAGTTACGAATTCAGAAAATGAATCCTCTAATCCGTGACCCCAAATATGACCTGAAATGTAAACACAGCTATTCATAGCTGAGGATAGATAGAATTTAGCGTAATTTTTATGAAATCTTTGAACAGCTATTTCTCTTAAACTATTGACTTTTGGGGAAAGTTGTAGAACAAAAGTTATCCATTATTATGGGTACTTTAACACCCTTTCGGCTTAGTACCCCCTTTTCGACAAACCTTGTATTTTTTTTTTAAAACGTTGCCCCACTTAAGGATTTCTCCTGTATCGTGGGTGCGTTTACAAACACGAATCATCACACGCACAAACATCCAGACCCGGAGCAACTATCTGTAGACCATAAAAAATAATAATTGTTTTATAATTAAGTAAAATGACGTGAATACGTTTCTAATTCTGTTAATTTTATTTAATATCCATGGGCTTAGCCATGATTTTGTTCAGGGTGAGACAGCCACTAAATATTTGTCTTTTCAATAAATCTGAAAGTGCAGAATGGGATTATAGGGCAATTTTGCCCCGTAACCTTATTTTTGAGGTCCAAATAAGTATAGACAGAATCAGCCATTGGTTTGCCTGTCTTAGGTAAATTGTTCTGTGGACATGGGTGGCGAGTTGACTGAATCTAGATCATTTACATATTCTTTCTTGTGCCAGGGTGGGCCAAGCGCCCCATCTGCCCCACGCTAAATACCCCTATGCTAATATCATGAATTAGCTAAACCAGTCTATTTACCTATTCAAATATATGTATCGGTTTCCCACCAAATAAGTCAATGAACTCCAACCAAATGTGATTCAATAAATTCATAGAGATATTTCCTCCCTGCAACTATATTTCATGTGTATCTATGTACATCTGTGCAGAGCGCAGGATACGACGGATTTGATTTAACCGCCATCGTCCGGGCAGGTAGTCGGATATCCGCCCAATACTCGGACATATCCGAACTAGTAGCCGAACTCTGTTTAGGATGAATATTTACATATAGATATTGGATTATAAGAGCAGTCTTATTGAAAAAAATATGGAAAAAGTTTCGTAAGTATTCATGGTATTTCGCTTTTGCTTAGATTCTAACATAACATAACATCACGCCTTGTATTCCCTGAAGGGTTCGGCAGAGGTCTTTTTTAGTACGCTATGTTTAAGTCCCATGTAATGGGGGGCGAGCTTATTGCCATTAACCGGGCACAAATCCAGACTCCGGGCTGCTACTGAGAAATTCCTAATGGAAAAACCCAATAACACCTTGCCCGACCTGGGGATCGAACCCAGGACCGCATGCACAGCAGTCGCGGTTGTAACCACTAGACCAACAAGACAGTCAGATTGATTTTCACAAAGATTTGAAGATATCGCAGTGTCTTTCTGTTATAGAATGATTTGCGTCTTACTCCAATCAGCCTACAATATAAAATGATTGCATGTGTAGGAAGAAAGTGCAATTAAAATAGTATTAAGCTCAACCACATGTCAACAAAACAATTTAGAAACATTCACACGAGAAAAGGTAAAAAGAACAGTACAAATTGTCTTTGTTACGCAAACGTGTTTGTACTTATTGTGTGCTGACAACATTTTTATGAAAGCACGTGCCACAATTCCTAGCAACGAATAAAAAAAAGTTTTTTTTTATTGGATACCGTTTCCAGTAATCATACTTTGATCCCGCTTTCAGAATATTTCGAAAAACTAGGTCATACCAATAGAAGGAAAGTTGGATACCACATGTCATAGACAAAAAAAAATTATGTGAGAACATCACTATACATTCTGAAAACCTGTTCTATGTTTTATTCATAGTTGAATAACAAAGCTTACTCATAGACCTTGTTATTTTAATAACAATAACTTATGAAACGTACATAAAACACAAATGTAACAGGTGCGTACCATCCCGCGCAAGCCATGAATCTATTGAGGTTTACTGTTATATCACTATCGAGTCTATCGACCTCTTTATTTACTGCAGTTTTATGTACTTCTAAGGACTGCTACATAAAGGCCTCTTCACACATCGTTCCAATCAACAGTAGTGGTCGAATATTACGAGAATTAGTTGTTTTAGGTCAGAAGTTTGCGTCAACTCATCCTTTTGAAATAATCCATTCGTCACTTTTAACGACACCTACGGGTGTCCTTATTTCCGTTGGCCTTATTACCGATAACAAAGAGGCATTTAAAAAAAAAAACCTTTTTTGACTAAGTCTCAATCTTTACATAGTATAAAACAAAGTCGCTCCCAAGATCTTTTAATCTACGCAACGGATTTTAATGCAATTTTCAGCAATAGAGTGATTCAAGAGGAAGGTTTATAAGCCCCACATTAGTATCTACATTGGACCCGTGCGAAGCCGGGGCGGGTCGCTAGTCATGAATAATACTCAATCATGTTGGGGTTAGTTTCCAGTCTAACATAAAGCGGTCGAAAAAGTTATGCGGAAATATTTTTTCTTATAATATTTTGGGCCTCCCACAGTGTTCTGTACTTTCACAAACAAAGTACACCATAAATTACGAAGGCTTTAATTAGCCAGCCAGCTGGGCGTACTCATAAGTACTCATAACATCACGCACGATACCGCACAGTGAGCAGACGTTAGTATTCCGTGTGTATGACTAACATACATACATAATCGCTGCGAGTGTTCGTCGAAATGACGACATAGCTGACCTTTGACGGGTGCGTTTTTGTTGCGTTAATTTTGACGTTTATAAGTGGACGGTTGTCTGTGGTGATCTTTTTTTGGAGTAACGTTGTTTGGTGTTTAGAAATGCAGATAACCTATGGAATTAAACGTGTTACTACTCGTAAATCATTCATCTACCTTTTTACCAGAATACGCGACAGCAAAGACAGGGTTGTTTTCGACAATTGTTTTTCCAAAAGCTAATGAGGATAGGGATTGTAGGGACTCAGTACTATTGTTTTTTTTTAAACTTAAACTGAGATTGATTTTACCCACATCCACAATATACCTATGTGTTGCAACTTCGTACATTTATGTAAAACTAACAGAATTTGTAGTACAGCATATCATTACATAGTATAAAACAAAGTCGCTCCCGCTGTCTGTACGCTTAGATCTATTAAACTATGCAACGGATTTTTGCTGTTTTCAGCAATAGATAGAGTGATTCAAGAGGAAGGTTTATATGCCCCACAGTAGTATCTACATTGCACCCGTGTGAAGCCGGGGCGGGTCGCTAGTAATTTAATAAAACATAACCGACAGTCATCAAATCAAATGTTACTTAATAACAGCGTCATGTAACCTATTGTTTCTAACACCACAGCCATAGAGATTGCAACAGCTGACATCTATCTGAAAAATCTCACGGTTGTCGTGCAGCGTTGCAGCAAGGTCGCTAAATAAAACGCTGATGTGGCCCAACCGGTTGTAATGTATCGTCCTGTTCTGTGTGGCCTAGTCGTTGACATAACGAGCTTTGACATAAATCAGTCTGCTGCATCCTGAGAAAATATGCGCTCAAATTCTATAAACAGATACACGCTTGAGAGATGAATTCTTAAAGACGTTTTGGAACACATAGTTTCAGAATAAAGTAAGGGGAGCTGATACGATTGAATTATAGTAAGTAAACAATGTTGTTGAGTGCCTCGTTGGTCTAGTGGTGGCAAGCGCGACTGGTGATCGTGAGGGCCTGGTTTCGATCCCCAGGTTAGGCAGTGTTTTTGTGTTTTTACGTGTGGAATTTCTCAGTAGCAGCCCGGAGTCGCTCCCTATAACATGGGACTTGAACATAACGGCGACATAAGAGTGTTACTATACACCTCTGTACACCCCTTCGGGGAATACAAGCGTGATGTTATGTTAGACAATGTTGTAAGTATAATAACGCGACAATTCAGACTATATTTTAATTGCATTGTTTTTATAACATCTTCCGACAAAATCGATTGCCTCAACCGAGCTTTTAACTATGAAGGAAGCCGACTCAAAGGACCAAGATAGCAAAGCTATCCATATGTAATGTTAGAAACATATCAGTATTACAAATAGGTCTCGATATTTTGAGATGGATGTGGCGAACGCCAGGTTAAACATATTTGTACATAATATATAGAAATCTCATCTTCTCTTATTATTCTGTGAAGTAGATATAATAAAGTCAAATCAAACTGAATAATATGATTACGGATACGGATATAATATCGAAATTCGAAATATGTAATATATTCCTGAAACCTGAAAGGCGAAACGAGTGCAATATCGCTTTCCGTGTCTCTAGATGTTCCGTTGGCTATATTAAAGATAGTGATCACAATTTTGCCTAGTTCAGGTAAATAATAAAATTGCTTAACATTTTATAGGAATACTAGCGACCCGCCCCGGCTTCGCACGTGTAGATACTAATGTGGGGCATATAAACCTTCCTCTTGAATCACTCTATCTATTGCTGAAAACTGCATTAAAATCCGTTGCGTAGTTTAAAAGATCTAAGCGTACAGACAGCGGGAGCGACTTTGTTTTATACTATGTAAAGAAAGATACGCGCTTTTTTTGGGATATTTTGTTGTTCTATATTGTTTCTTTTGATAAACTGTCTAGCATTATATGGCTTGGGGTCGACTGGATGCGAAGAAGGAAAATCGGGACGTGCGTAGAGGTCTTTGTCAACAGTGGACTGCGTTTGGCTGAGTTGTTTCATTACTGTAGTTTTATTGTCCGTTATTAACATATACCTAATATTGTAATTGTATTTGTGTGTGTATTGAGTTTGTTTATTTAAACGCGCTAATCTCAGGAACTACTGGTTGGAATTGAAAAATTATTTTTGTGTTGGATAGTCCATTTATCGAGGAAGGTTATAGGCTATATAACATCACGCTACGAACAGTAGGAGTGGAGCATAAATGAAAAATGTTGCAAAAACGGGAAAAATGTCCAACCGTGCGAAGCCGGGACAGGCCGCTAGTTCCTAATGATATTTGTTAATCAGGAATTTTGTGTCATATAGTTATAATACCAAATGCGAGCTACTGTACGATGTACAATACTGTGAGTGAACAGGATATTACATTAAATTATCCTGATTACCTATGTAACCAAATCGAACGAAACGTTGGTGAGTGGTGACACTTTGACAGGACTAAACTAAACTAGGGGTGTTTCAATAGAAAAAGAAAGTGACAGTTGCGTTTAGTCTAGTTTAGTACTATCAACATGTGCTACAGAATCGACATCTTTGTATCGCAAAAATATAGATATTTATCAAATTATTTTCCTTTTTGTTTGGAGGTCTAAAGGCTAACCGCAGCTTATTATAGTTGCACAAATAAATATTGACAGTTCCATTTATCACAGCCATGTGCGAGGTCAGATTTGGTCAAGTCGAACAAGGTCAATAGAAATTTGTTTGAAATTCCCATGAATGGCTAAGAATGTCAGGCCCTTGGCCATTATAGCTATTATGGTGTTCGGTGTAGAGAACAAAGCCCAGTTTTTTGGCTATGATACTTGTTTGGAATTAATTGGGGTAACACGATCTTGGAGATTGTGTAAGGAGTTCGTTTTATTTTGTCTATGGTTTATTGAATGTAACTGAAGTATAGTTTGTTGTTCTAATAGCGTTTTTTAACGTTGAAGGAAAACATCGCGAGGAAACCTGAGAGATATTTATTTCTCGACGGCATGTGAAGCCAAGTCAGAGGCCCATGGGCGGCATAAACACTGACACCAGGTTAGTCTTTAACCACACGAAAAGAAAGAAGAAGAAGCGTAGTTTTTAAAGGAAATTCGTATTGTTTTGGTTTCACATTATTTGGACAATACATTTATAGGCACGGATGGCACGACGGAATTGATCCGCCATTTTCGTTCATGGAATCATTTATTTAAGCTTCTTCAATGTATTATAACACCCAACAGTAATACCGTCACCATCGAACAATTTATGATGTTAGACACACCTTACATCTTAACTGCGTATAATATCAAGAGGTAACAACTTATACACGAACGGGCTTAATAACCAGCACTACACGACACTCAGGCCTCTCGAGACGTTTGTATAACCTTAAGGAAATAAACTGTAATAATGCATGAGGAATTATTCACGACAGCGTGCAGTGACATCATGATGGCGATTACTGTGTCATGGGCAGGCATTACCTAAGTGTTTCAACTGAGAACTGTTACTGAATAGATAACAGCAAATAACTGCAACGGTGCATTTGCACGTCCCCGTTTTCCAACTATGCAACACCGTGTCGATTCTTCGTTAGAATATCTTTTAAGTTCGCGACGATTATGTCACGCGTGTTATTAAATGGCACAAAATTACTGATGATTACCGTGAGAAACGTGTAGAGTAGTTTTTGTCAAATGTAATGCTCTTCGAAGTATTGTGTTCGATGCGGTAGTGGCGACACAATTGAATGAATAAGAAGACGTAAAGAAAATCTCTTCTATGTTTAAATTTACAATAGGACTTCTGTTTCTTACATTACTTTGTCAGTGCCATAAAACGCTTGTATAGAAGTAATTCAATGCTTAGCGATAGACGAGACTTTTTCCATGTAAGTCGGTCTTATGAGCCGCATTATACCAAATAGCTGAGACTAGACGTTTTTACTTCGAATACATGAATTTAATCTTACGCGGCATTATCCTTGTTTGTTATAGGTATAAGTTGTTGGTTACGTAACCTGACGGACTAAGTTTTTGTCTCGTGACGAGCGCAATACGGATAAGTTTCCTGAAGTCGCTGTTATCAGCTCCCTTTGTTCCTTTTGTTATCTTATCTGAAGCTATTAAGCTTGGGAGCTTTATATATGTCTATTTTGCGTTGTTATCTCAGCGGAAGGGGGTGATATATTGCGAGAAAGAAGATTAGATGAGGAATTATTGACGGACGAAAATCGATAAGTGACCGCGATGTTGCCGATGTTAATCGTCATCGCGTGTCACAGTTTGATAAATTTACATAGAGGTACGCCCACCGTTGTTATTGCTACGGATATGGAGTGCGAACATAATGCCTAGTGACAGCGTGCAGATGTGCGCACTTTCACCTCCGCCCTGTTCAAATGTATCGCGTGTGAATACGACCCGCATAGTGTCGTAATTTCCCTCTGGGGATAGCGGGGCCGCTGGTAATTTATTACGCAGTTAACGGACTTGATGCATTGTGCTTATTACGTCGCTTAGCCGAGTATAGTGCTCTTTTTGTGAGCGACGTCGAATGGACATTAGAGGACAGTTTCTAAGCTCGCCCGGCCTACATCGCTGCGGTTTCAGAAGCACGTACCGACATGGCACGTGACACTATCCATGCTTTCGCTACCTTTTGTGCCGAAATACGTGTGAATTATGTTCAATACATAAAGATGTCATAAAGTATTTGTCACCGGGGAGGCGGGTGGCGTCGCCGGTCGTCGCCCGGCATCGATCGCGCTGTTTGTAAACATTGCAACTCGAGTCGTCGCGAAATTAAATCTAAGGGTTGTCAAGTTGAAGGCACTCACCTGTACTATCTGCACGTTGTCCTTGTCGAGCAGGAACTCCATGGACTTGTGCGGTCGAGGAGTGCGCTGGTCAGGTGGTGCGAGTGCGAGCAGTGAGCGCGCGTGCAGCACGGTGCGCTGCGTGTCCACGTCGGTCTCCAGCACGCCGGCCGGCGGCGCGGGCGGCGGGCGCGGCCGCGGTGGCTTGTGCGCCACGCCGCCCGCCACCGGGGGTGCTGCTGCCCGCGACACACCCTCCTCCTTCAGTGGGATACGCACATACTGCGGCCCGGCGGCCGCACCGCGCGGTCCCTGCCCCGCGTCTGCCGGACCGTTCGTAGAGGGTCGTACGTTCGCGCCTGCGCCCCTTGTTTTTTTCTCTTTGCGTCCCGAGAATCGGAAGTTTGCGAATCGCGAGAGGAAGCCGGCGATGCGGCTGCGCGGCGCGCGCGCGCCCGCTTCCGTCATGGCGGCAGCGCGCTCTGCGGCCGGCGCGCGCGTCTCTTCGCCTTCCCCCTCCACTACTTCCACTTCTGCGTCGTCCGCGTCGTCGCTTGCGGTTGTTTCGCTCTCGGTGGTACTCGTACTCGTCTCTCGCCAGCTGACTTCTGCGACTACCGGCGAGAACGTCACTCCCTTGGAGCCCGCGGACACGGAGCGCACGGGCGGCGCCGAGTCGGGTGGCGGCGGCGCCACCAATTGCAGTGACGCGCGCAATTCCTCCGGTGTTTCGCGGTGAGGGGTAGCTCGCGCGCGCAACTCCGGAGTCGATCTTACTCGAGCGTCGCACGATGATCTTAGGGGTGTAGATGTAAACACTGGTTCTCTGATAGGATCGGGGGAGGGCGTCCGTGGTGGGGTGGGGGAGGGTGACGGGGGGTCCATGCGTCGTCGCAGCTCGTCCAGCACGTCGTCCCAGGCACCCCACGAGTCGTGAAGTCGCCTCGCCGTCATGACTGACAGTTCGCGGTCGTAATTTTCGCTTTCAGCGAGCGCTTTTCTCGCCGTTTCGTCCAGGCGTCGTGCCGTCGCTTCCATTTCTCGGGCGAAGGCTCGTTCTGACTCGGTGGTGGAATCGCTGCTGGCACTAGGTTCCCGCACCGGGGACTCGGTAGGTTGGCGGACGACCACTTCGACCGGCGGGGGTGGCGGGGGTACATTTCTTGTGGTTCGTGGGGGAGGTGGCGGGGGTGGCAGGCGTGGGCGCCTCGGGCCACCCCGGTAGTCGAGTGCAGTGAGGTCGGCCACGCTGACGGTGAGGCTGTCGGTGACTTCGAACGTCTGACGGAAGCGCGCACGATGCGCGGCGTGACGTCGCGGTTCGGCGCACACGTCGAGCTCGGCGGGGAGCGAGAGAGCGCGCGCGGCGCGGGGCGGGCGGCGTTCGGCACTGGGCGAGGCGACGAGGCAGGGCGCGCTGCCGGCGGCCGGCCGGTGCGCTATTTCGGGCGGGCGGCAAGCCGCGGGCGGGGGCGGCCGCCGTGACCGCTCGCTGTAGCCGCTGTCTTCGCTGAGATTTTCGGCAGACAGGTGGGTACGCGGCGCAGCAACACGTGTAGGCGGTGGGGAAGGCGGAGGAGACTCCAAGGAGTCGGGGGAGAGGCTCGGCGATGCGGGGGCTGCACAGGACCGCTCGAGCGACTCGAACTGCGCGAGACTGGAAGAGCGCGAGAGCGAGCCCGAGCTTGCGGGCGAGTTGGCGCGCTCGCGCCGCCGCCGCTTCGCTGGGCACGCCCACTCGCGTTCTGACTCGCTGTCGCACTCCGACCCTGACGAAAGGAAACTCCGTCAGGAACTGAACATGTGATACTAAAATCTTCACGACGCGCGGTACGTCGCCACGTCCAGACGGCGACAATGACAATGACACCGAATTCAAATCAGTATTCTTTTTACTACTTGGACATAGTCCAAGAGATATGTAGGATAACATTCACTGTACTTGCCAAAGCTGGTCTAGACACAATGAAGGATTCGAATAAGTATTATTATGTTGGTGTAAATTATGTGTAATACTAATAAGTACCCTATTTTATAATGTGGAGTTGCCCAATGTTAATTATTTAGCACAACGCCATCTATACGTTATAAGCCATAACACTTAACGTTTATCTAGTTCTTCAAAGTACTACTATTGCCCGCTAGATGGCGTTAAATAAAATTGAATAAAAGTCGATAAAAATTATTTGACAAAAAAGATAAGGATGAATTTAATATTTATTTTAATTACCTTGAGTGCCCCGCACATGAATAACAGAGTCTGCATCTGAATCTGAGAGCCATGTTGCGGCAGAGGAACGTTCGGAGCGCAAGTCATCGCTCGTTTCCTCGACTATCGTTTCGAGGTACAAAGCGTGAGTGCTGCCATTGTCACCTGTAGAAAAAATAAAAATAAAGTTTGAATAGAATTAAAACTATAGGATATTTTTATAATAACTAAAATGAATAGAAATAAAAATACACACATATTGTAACTTGCATTATTAATCCCGCTACTCGATACTAGATGGCGTTGTGCGCCACCGTACGTACAACACAGCAAATAATATATGATAATTATGTAAAACCATTGCACTATTTTTGATGTCATCTTTACAGTATTATTTATTAAATTACATAAACAAAAGTGAAATTACCGTTGTAGCATTAGGCACTCTAGATAGGTATGTAGAATATTGTCATGCTCCAATTCGAATCCGCTCAAGAAAATAGGATTACTGCTGAATAAAAACACACCTTATCAGTGTTTACAATATGTTTTGAATTTTCAAACACTTTTTTTAAAATGTATTACATTCTTACGATTACGACCTCATAGAAGCGATCGACTACCAACTTTGTTAGAACAACAATGCTACTTCCGGCACGATAAGTCTAATATAAAATTGCTGAGTGGATTAGGTATATTGAAACAATAAAATTCAAAATTTACTGAAAAATTTACATAATATAAAATGCATTCTTTAAGATTCGGTATGAACATTTATTAAAGCTACCTAATTTGCCTAAACATGTGTTTACAATTAATGATTTTCGTAAAATTTAAATTAGTCTCTAGGTTATCATTTATACTCCTAACTGTTATTTTTCAATGTCAATACGTCACGGAGAACATTTTTACCGTTTGAATGGTACCTACAAACTACAAATTACACCTACTCTTTGTGATATTAATTTCTCGCATAAAATTACAATAGCAAGTACTTATTAGTACTAGGTATGTGTTGGATGTTGGACCACAATAGAACTTTCTCTGGTTGCCTCATGGGTGATGTAAGTTTTTTGATGCAACTTGTAGACATAGGTACTCATAAATGGTAGCGTTTAGATTTATGTATAGTATACGTATAACAATATCCACCTTATTATCTCAGAGATAAGATTCGAAATAATTAAATGATTACCCTTTATTTACGAAGGCCAAGGATGATTATTCGCTAGTTCTGCCCGGTTAAATTGATTATGAGACGATAACACGATTCGCAAAAGCATTGGATTTAGTATCAAAAGCGAAGATTCTTTAGAAATATTGCAAGGAAGTAGTATTGAAACTTATCATCATCTTCCTGCCCTGGTCCCAAGTTACTTGAGGTCGGCGCAATGTGTGTTCTCTTCCACTCTTCCCTGTCAGCCGTCTCATGATCTTTTACTCCCTTATCTTTCATATCCTTCCTCACACAATCCATTCATCTTTTCTTAGGTCTCCCTCTCCCCATCATCATAGTATTGAAACTCCAATACCACAAAATTATATTAGAAACTTACCTATTAGGTTAAGAGGAGCTAATAACGGAACAAATTAATAAAGATTACCTAGTTCCATTGTATATAAATACCTAGTATATACAGTTTTTTTTCTTGTAATTAAACTAATCCTCTATTACAAAACAAAATCTCAAAGGCTAACTTAAAGTCATTTAGCTATTGTACACAGGTAAGACTCGCCATCAGATAACGTTAAAAGCAATTCGCGAAACAGTCTAGACAATAGTTTAAAATATAGATGGAATCTAGCGAATCGGTTCCGTTGTAAAAAAAAACTGTTAATAGCGTTCTTAAATTGAATGGTTAGTGGTAAATGTCGATTTGTTTTAAGTGAAAACATTAAAGAATAACATTTGCTTAGTGATCTTTTAAAAATAAGTACCTGGATGACCGAGGTTTGTTCGGTATTTTTTTTGGTAAATCGACGTTTTCTAAAAATGAAACCTAGCTAGATCGATTTATCGCCCCCGAAACCCCCTGCATACTAAATTTCATGAAAATCGTTTTAGCCGTTTCCGAGATTCAGATTACACATTCAAGAATTGCTCTTTTTAAAGGTATTAGATTTATCTTTACATATAGATCGTAAAAATTTTAAACGTGTTTTTGTCTGTTTATTTATTTTAGTATCTAGCGTCGTATTACTACTAATAGGTACCAGGGACTAATAATGTCATATTTGGTGAATTATATTTCGTTTTATATACGTAATCATAACTGCAAATGGACTGCACATCCAGTCGACAGCTGTCACGTACACTGACTGCATCTTTACTACCTTCAAGCTGCATTTAGCAGTTGTATAGATTGCAGTTGCGACTGGATGTGCAGTATACTTGCAGTTATGATAACGAATATGAAACGACACCATGTTCACCAAATGAGGACTATTAAAGAAATAAGTGGTGTATCCCTTATATCAACTCGGATCATGTAATTATTTAGATATCCACTCAGGAGCAATGAATCCGGGTCACCAACATAAACCTTAATATATTGGAAAATATTGTTAAACATTTTGACATTGATTTGTTTATGTTGGTGTATTTCAAATTTCAAAGATATACGTACCTACATCTCTATGAGGTCATGGTCATATAAAGACCCAGTATTTATCATTGACTTGAGGATAAATGAAATTACTAAAATATTTCAGCAAAAAGTAAAACCATTGTTTTGTTTTAACAATAACCTGTTCTTGTTTGACGACTGGCCGCCGTTTTCATAATACAGCCTCTGTTTGTTAGAAATACGACTTATCACACGATACGTAACAGATCTTTTATTCCATAGACTTAATTAATATTTATTAATAAATCAAAAGTAAAACTTGGATTAGTGTTAATCATCCCATGTTACGGTACTTAATGAGGTTTAAATCTTTTGGAAATAAGGCAGTACGCTTATTATGTTTATGTGTTTACGTTTATACGTCAACTAGCGACCAGCCCCGGCTTCGCACGGGTGCAATGTAGATACTAATGTGACGCATTTAATAAACCTTCCTCTTGAATCACTATCTATTAAAAAAAACCGGATCAAAATCCGTTGCGTAGTTTTAAAGATCTAAACATATATAGGGACAGACAGACAGCGAGAGCGACTTTGTTTTACATGTACTATGTAAAGAAGATGACATGGACTGCCAAACCTGTCCTCTACTTAGGTACATACATGGCGTTGTTTTGTAAACCTATAAAGCCAAACACCTAATCCCTTAAAATAACTTTAAAGTTAAACGGTTTTATCTTGCAATGCCTCTGCGGGATCAGAATTTCAGGATTGAAGGTTGAAATTATTATAATGTTGTACTGTCATGGGAATTTAATTTATGTGCGAAGTTCTAGGCTAATCGATTCAGCAGAAGTAGTTGAAAAATCTGTAGTCAGATTTGAGTTAAACAAACGAATATACGAAGTGAGTTAATTATTACACATACCTACATAGGTACATAAACTCACGCCTTTTTCCCATAGGGGTAGGTAGAAACTATAGAACGCCACATGCTACGACCCTTACATACCCCTTTCGCTTCATCCACATTCATACATCTTGTCATACACGCACGCCGTTTGAATGTTAGTTATTAAAACCGTTTAAAAAGCCAGCTAAGGCCAAATAACATTTAAGTGGGGTTTGAGCATTCAGGAGGCCTACCACCATCTTTTACAAAACAATCTTATATCCAGAGCGTTTTGTTTCAAGCTTATAATAACATTACTCATATTCGTACCATGACCTTCATTGTACACTATTGTTTTATTCCTGCTGGAGTGCTGGGAAAGAACGAACAATTTGTAAGATTTGTCTATTCCCTGCTATAATAGAAAAGAAACAACGCTATATGAACTGTATAGCGCTGTCCCTTTCACACGTTGGTCCGAATCGCTACTATGAAGTAGTACGGTCTTGAAGCAAAATATTATTTTTTTTTATTTAAAAAAGATTACTTTGCATTATAATCTAATTTATATGAGTTATTTCCATGAAATTAACACAAATATTAAAAGATGTTGCTTTGAAAAATTAGAAAAATAATTGAAAAAATTAAAAATAAGCTAAGTAGTGACATGATATTATGAATCGGAACAAAATGTGTTCTTATCAGCTGTGTAGCGCGAATGAAATTTGAAACTTGATGTAGCGATATTTTTGTTTTCTAAGTGTTAATTAAGTGGTTGAACTATTTTATCTTAAGTGCATACGATCTAACTGGCTACACAATCGTCATGGAATCAAGGTAAGGTTAACACGGTTACGCAGTGAATAAGTTATAAAAAAAGAAATATTTTTCTGTAATGTTTTGACGAAGATAGTTCAAACTTCAAAACAATATGTGGTTAGACTCGCTGACTAGTGTTTTGTTATTAATTTTGTAGCCGAAGACTTAATCGGGTTTCGTGGCGGCAGCTAGAGATGCTCTGGGAATGCCGGAATCGCTCTCTACAAGCCAAACAGTACTCACGAAGAAAGTGGAAAGAGATTGCTGAAACATTGAACTCGTAAGGTGATGCCACTTTATGAGCAAAGGTGGTTTGCTCACAAAGACTGGACAGGCTGGACTAAAGTAGGTAACTATCCATAATTTCAAGCCACAAAAGAAATTGGAAATACAGCAACGAGAATTGAAAGGTACAAAACTATTAAATATGTTCACCTCCTTTAAATCCCGATAAAGTGCTATCCAGAAGTCCAACCATGTGAGAATTGATTTTTAAATTAATAGAACAAATTTTTGGTTTTTCTTTTATTGGGTCTATTAAGACATAAAAAATAGTATACTAACATTTAAGTTTAATTAAACAACATTATAAAAAAATGGTAGAAGGTCTGTTAAAAAATTATATCTTATATAAAAATAAAATAGTGTATATTTTGTGTTTCAGGTTCTTAAATGTCGCCGTTCCCACAGCTGCTGAACAAGAGAATCACGAGCAGCCAAACCCTGCTGCAGAGCGATGTTACCACTGCGTGGCTGTTAACTCGCATTGTCTTGTGGCTGTAATTGGGCTTCTCGAATCACATCTTCATTGTTTAATTGTTGCACAGATATGTTAGCCCTATTGCAAATGTTGTGTAATATAACACAAGCATTTATAATAGAGCCAGCTACTTCTGGTGAGTAGTGCAAGACTCTGTGAACAAGTAAGCAACGAAAACGTGCTTGAGAAGCCCAATAGTGCGCTCTATAATGTTCCTTGCATGGACATGTAAGTCGGTGTAGTGTGCTTCTGGTGGGTCAGGGTATTGGTGTCATCATGCTCTTTCTCAAATGGTATCCAGAATCTCCTATTGATAATAAAGTTAATTTTAATTATTATAGGCCAAAGTTACAAAATTTAAATACAAAATATTTTGTTAATAAAGATCAAAAGTATGTAATACATACCAAGAAACCAAGTCTCTTCTGTGTTGCTAAGATCTTCCAAGTGAGTTTTTAGTGGATGGATATTCCATATAAAAGAATCATGAGTTGCACCACCATGACTTGCATCTACACTTATTATTTGCATGTCACCATCACAAATCTGAAAATATTTAGATTAATATCTGAAAGACTGTAAAGTGCCATATTTATAGTATAATTTAAGAATTGTATGTATGCTCTCTTATAAGAAGTGTCTCTGTAAGTAAATAAAGAAGTTTTTATATTTTTGTTTAAACTTATTTGTGTTTTTACTTTTACCGATTTTAAGTACCTACTGTAATTGCCTAACTTCTACTGGACACTTAATGAACACTTACCAATTGAACATTCAATGAATGGTAATGCTTGCGACAGAAGTAGCGCTCCTCATGTAGTACTGGGCGTACTGTAGCTACTTGGTTACAATCTATACAACCTACAACCCCGGGAATCTGAAATTTATTGTAAAACCTGCAATAGATAAGCGAATTTAAAATATGCAATTTTTTTATTTATATATCTTAGTATCTCATAAACAAAATAAATAATTTATAATCACCATTGACGATGATGATATTAACCCTTTATTACATCAGCCTATCATAGTCCACTGCTGGATATAAGTCACTCCAAAATTATGCCACAATGAGTTTAAACATGCATACAATTGCATTAGCTAATGTTGCTTATTTCTTACTATTCTTTGTTTTTGATTGCATGATAATTATGTTATTATTTGTCAATGTAATTAACTACCCATGTACCAAAATCTCTTGATACACAATTCATTCGGCAAGTTTACGTAAATAAATACATTTTATACTTACTTTATATGATACAAAAATGGTTTTTTAAATATAAATTAGCAAAACAATAATACTTCCGTCGAGTCCAAGGAACTTTTTTAAGATTGCTAAATTTGACGTAAAAACAATACTGCTAGATGTCAAAAGTCACGTCGTGGTACGAATTGAATGAACTTTTAGAGGTGACGTCACCAAAACCGCTAAGAAAACAATATTGTTTCAAGATTATAATAAGCTTACTTTAAGGACGTCATGGTACGAAAAGTCAAAGTAAGATTATAATAATACTGTTATAAGAGCTGGTGGTAGGCCCCCAGTAATGTAGGCAGGTTTTAGATTACTGAGATACGATTTTACCAAAGTCAGATAATTTTACGTTTTGACAGAAGCTGTCAAACTTTAAACTTTTTTTTTGTCTTCCTTTGGCAACTGAGTCGATTGTTGTCGATTATTCTGCCTAACTTTAAAATTCCTGTGATAAAAGTTGTCTGACGTTCGTAAAATCAGACTTTAGATAGCAATGTCATCGCTTTTATAAGGACTGTAATCGTATTTTAACCTGAACTCTAAAATACCTAGCGTGTTTATCGTTAACAAAGGTCAAGAACTAAAATTGGACAATATTTAAACACTTCAAATTACGTGATAGCTGTGTACATAAAGTGATAATTGATAAAAGATATCACATTTGTAAATAATCGTAGATAACAATATTGCCAGCCAGGTGTAAAATAAAGAAATGGAAAATTTTGGAAAAGACCGGTCTTTTCATAATTTTTCTGTTGGTTGTTTATAAAAGATCCCGATTAAAAAAGTTTTGAGTAATAGTGGTGTCAATTCTGTTACACATTTCGACAGTACTAAACTAAACGCAACTGTCACTTTCTTTTTCTATTGAAATAGAAAGAGACAAGCACCCTTAGTTTAGTCCTGTCAAAGTGTGCAAAACAGGATCGACACCATCTTTACATATATAGTATAAAACAAAGTCGCTTCCGCTGTCTGTATGCTTAGATCTTTTAAACTACACAACGGATTTTAATGCAGTTTTCAGCAATAGATAGAGTGATTCAAGAGGAAGGTTTATATGCCCCACATTAGTATCTACATTGCATCCGTGCGAAGCCGGTGCGGGTCGGTAGTTGTCTATAATAGTTAATTTTAAAACGTCCATCACCCTTTTTGGAATTTAAACCATATAGTGAATGAAACCATCCATGAAAGATATACTACGTACAATATGTTACTATATATATACCTACGGAATTTGTTTACGTGAAGGTACCTGGCAACACATGTCAGGTCGGGGTGAACGACCGGCAGGTGGCGCTCAGCTGACCGCGGGCACGGAACTGCGCATGCGTGGTCATCAAGTTGGTGTTATTAACTCAAATAAATGGCCAATGGCGCCATTTAGCGTATAGTTAATGTGAACGAGATATTTTATTTAACCTAGTTTAACGTTACGCAATTTGGGCATTCTGGTGTTTTTTTAAACAAAATGGCTTTTAATTAGTTGGTATTTAAGAAGCCTTTCCAGTTTTACAGTCGTCTCGCTCTAACTTTAAGCGATTTTTAAAGATTTTAGGTGATATTGAAAATAATAATCTATAGAAGTTCAGTGTATTCTTCTGAGTGTCATCACAAATATTTAAATAATAAGTAGTTTTATTTCCATATATGATTTATATTAAAAACAATACAAAAGACAAATTTTCGTTCTCCTCCTCTTTCTAGGCAACAAATCAAGACGAAAATATGTTTCAAATATTTATAATGTTATCCTGAAGGGTGTCTATTAGAATACATTGTTCAATATCGCCTAAAATCTCTTTTGGTAAATCTTTATAAAAGACCTTAAGGGCCTGCGCAGACGAGGGACAATGGCGGACAAAAAGTCCGCGGTGTGCTCTTTAAGAGCGCAGTGTGCTCTTATTGCAGTACTAATAATATTAGTACCAATAATAAAATTTAGTACTGCAATAAGAGTACACCGCGGACTTTTTGTCCGCCATTGTCCCTCGTCTGCGCAGGCCCTAAGTTAGAGTGAGACGACTGTGAAACTGGAAAGGCCTTTTAATTAACACGGTATTAGGACCATCTACTGAAAGAAAGAACATTAATTTGTTTATTTTGAAAAAGCGTACGCTAACATTGTAAGAGAATCACGAATTTAGTCTGTAGTATGTGAAAACTACAACTATTTTATTGTATAAGTATATGTTTGATGAAGACAACATTTATTTTTTTCGAAAATTTTAATGTTTTTTCTCTGCGACTGTTTACTTTTTTTTGATTCTTGACTGACTACATTAGTTATGTGTGTTAGAGGATTTTGAGACGCTTTTAATGTTCAAAAGAGACAAGAATATGAAACGTATTATTTATTCATTTATTTAAGGACAATAAACAGCAGTGTAATAATAAGTAAACATAGGTTAAAACTTAATAATAGAGGTAACAAATACACAACTCACAACGTTATATTATGACTCTGTCGTGTTAAAGAACTACCCTAAAAGTGTTCTACCAACTGATATGACCTTGTTCGTAGGTAATAACTAACAAACAAAATAGTAACACAATAAACAGCAGGTATCTAAATAAAAAAAGTTTTTTACATGTCTGCACATTACACACTACACCCTATTTAAAGCAATTAGTAATTTTTTTTATAGCTTTTTTCTGTGTTAAGTCTTTTATATGCGAGAGCCAGAGGGGTATAGGTAGGGTTGCCAACATTTTTTCAGCGAAATACAGTATTTTTCAAAATAAGGGATAAAAAAATATAGTACACTTCTAAAAAATACAGTATTTTATGGAAAAAATGAAAAATAGACAAAGATAGATTTGTTACTTATTTATTTTTATAAAATCTATATTTCTTTGCACTTCTTGCATTTTTTAAACAATGTTTTGTCTGAAATAAAAGTGTCTTATGCTTTATTAGATTTAGATGTTGTCAATTTGATATTGACAACTGACGTGCTGCCAGCGCCTCCAGTTTATAGAGCGCAGTGGGAGCCAAGGACAAAATATTGTACATGCGTTCGGAGTCTGGAACTCGGTTACACAAACTCGCCTCACTCAAAATTAAATGTAAAGGCACGTTAATTATTTTTAAAAATAAATATATTTTGTTTGTTAGATTTCGTTCGGTGTTGAAAATATAGTATTTTTGCGTACTATATATTTCTTCAACAGTATATAGTACGCTGACCCGAAATATAGTACAATACTATATATTATAGTACGGTTGGCAACCCTAGGTATAGGGGAATCCCTCTATATTTCTGTTCCTTGGATTCGTGTGCTCCATCTTAGACACTGCGCTTACCATTCAGGTGAGACTAGAATCAAACGCGAACATGAAAAAAGAAAAAAAGGACACCTCTCACATCCTGTGAGAACATACCACAGCTAAACCTTAGGTCATACAACACTAGTTTGTGGCCTGTAGGTCAAACGTGTACTAGGCCCCACACCTGACGGACACATGTTGTAACGGTCGGCCCTCGTTTGGGAATCAGGATTTGATTCCGAGCACGTTGCGTGCGGAATCCGTAATACCGTACCGAACGCTGGCGGCAAATTGTTTGATTGACGTAATCGGGCTAAAAGTGGGTAAATCTGTATTCTGTTAGTATTAAAGTTGCGGTTGATAGATTCTGTGGTAATGTGGTTATTCTATATTTTGTAATTATTATGATATGTGGGGTGTTTATGACTTCAAATTAACCGGTGAAATTTCACGGTATATGGGGTATCATCTAATTGAATACATTCAAATGTGTTCTATTAATGATACCTAGTAACCCTGTGACGTTCGCTAGGTAATTCGAAGTAAACCCTGTATATAAGGTCCAACCAAAATACATAGACAAACTTGTCCTACAAACAGGTAAATATGCAAAAAAAAAACGAGACCCGTGTATTTTTTTCTAAACAATTTTTTATTTTTTCATTTTATTTTTCTTTTTATCATTTTTCACTTCGTAATTTAGGTAAAACACGGCGCGGAAGTAACGTTTTTTTTGCATAGTTATGTTTAGTTAAACGTATTGAACACTGTAACAGTTTGTCCAGGTATTTTGGTTGGACCATATATAATAATATTATCATCTGAATGGTAGGCTGGTAGAGCCAAAAGGCGGACCCGAACATATGCCAGATTATAATAAAACTTTTTAACAAAAATATAACCGACTTCAAATTGTCTATCTCCGAGGTTCTTCATCAGATCTTCACCAAATTTAAATGGGACCACTTCGAAAGAATACTCTTTCAAACAAAAAAAGAATCATTAAAATCAGTGAGCAATTAGCAAAGATATCGCGGAACAAACATACAAAAAAAACATACAGTCGAATTGAGAACCTTCTCCTTTTTTGGAAGTCGGTTAAAAATTAGAGCCATAACAATGGTCATGCTAAAGAATAACCAAGAATTGATGCGTTAAATACAATAAATAGATACTTATATTATAATATGGAATTCGAGGGGTTCGTGGCTGATTAACAACCGTACGGATCATACGATTACTGAGGTTAAGCTGCGCTCGCCGCGGTCAGTCCGTGGATGACCGTTCGTTCCACATCGAAAGGCCCCCCGTGTCTCGGAGAGCACGTTAAACCGTCGGTCCCGGATGTTATACGAATATCTATGACAGTCGTTACGGGTAGTCAGAAGCCCGAAAGTCTGACAACCGGTCCAACCTTAGGATATCGGCATTCCCCAGGAACTGGGTTGCAGAGGTCTGATGGCAGTCACTCCGTGTAAAATACTGGTATTTACCCGCATCTGGTTAGATTGGAAGCTGACCCCAACGTAGTTAGAAAAAGGCTAGGGAGAACATTATAATATGAAATTCAGAAACTATCTTTACATAGTATAAAACAAAGTCGCTCCCGCTGTCTGTACGCTTAGATCTTTTAAACTACGCAACGGATTTTAATGCAGTTTTCAGCAATAGATAGTGATTCAAGAGGGTATGCGAAGCCGGGGCAGGTCGCTAGTTTTCAATATAATCTACTCATTTAGCCGATCGATGGCAGCAAAGTAAAAGAAGACATTTACAAAATCGCTATTTTACAGGAGAGCACATTTAGTAAAAAACAGAGGCCATTTCGCTGCGATGTTTCTTAGAAATCGAGTGTCGATCGATGTCTTCAATTACATGCCAGATTTTCTCATTATTTTGAAATATTTTTTTGAATTATTTTAATACAGACTTGTAGATAGGGTTGATTTAAGCTAATTTTTGTAAAAAAAAGCATTTTGGTAAAAATGTAGATGTCCGTATCTACTTTGCTGCCATCGAGATTATAAGCAAGTTATCATCGGATTAAACAATAATTTAAGTTTAATAAACCTTAGTTTATTCTAAACGAAACTGGAACGGATAAGGCCCAGTTACAATGAATTATAAAACCGGTTTTTCATTATGCACGGTTCATTTATTAAGTTATTCCGATTCGTTATTAGTCTGGGTTTAGCTGTAGTTCGTCGACATCCATGACAGTCATGTGTAATGCCGCGTTATAGTTCACAAACACTGTACAGAACAGTAACAGTACTTCAGTTCCGCATTGGAGTTCGCGCTGAGGTCATAAGCTTAAAAGTAGGTACACGTTTAGGAGTCAGAGGTAGATACATAGTGATCTAAATCTATACTAATATTATAAAGCTGAAGAGTTTGTTTGTTTGTTTGAACGCGCTAATCTCAGGAACGACTGGTTGGAATTGAAAACGTATTTTTGTATTGGATAGTACATTTATCGAGGAAGGTTTATAGGCTATATAACATCACGCTACGACCAATAGGAGCGGAGCATAAATGAAAAATGTTGCAAAAACGGTAAAAATGTCCACCCGTGCGAAGCCGGGACGAGCCGCTAGTGTACTGATATACGTATGAATAATACGAGCACAATCGTAGTTAGTTAAATAGGAATGATATGATGCAGATTTATCTTCATAAATCCGATTCGTATTTCGGAATTGACGTGACTGCCGGTCGTGAGGTCCTGGGTTCGATCCCCAGGTCGGACAGACTGTTATTGGGTTTTTCTGTGTGAAATTCCTCAGTAGCAGCCTGGAGTTTGGATTTGTGCCCGGTTGATGGCAATAGACCCGCCCCTATTACATGGGACTTAAACACAACGGCGAAATGAGGGTGTTACTATACACCTCTGCCCAACTCTTCGGGGAATACAGACGTGATGTTATGTTATTTTGTGCTATATAATGTCATTAATTGTTAAGTGCGCAAAACGTCATCACTTTATAATTATCCCTGGATTTTCTTCGAATTAATCATGTTTGCATACAGATAATAAAGATTTATATATCATGCCTTTCGGCTTATGTGACGTCAGTGGTAATTTCTTTATCTAGTAACAAACAAATTGATATTATCTCCTATCTCTATATTGTCACTCAAGTACTTAGTCATGATTTTTAACAAAAGGTGGATGGTTGTTTTTTAGGGTTCCGTACCCAAAGGGTAAAACGGGACCCTATTACTTAGACTCCGCTGTCCGTCCGTCCGTCCGTCCGTCTGTCACCAGGCTGTATCTCATGAACCGTGATAGCTAGACAAATGAAATTTTCACAGATGATGTAACAACAAATACAAAAAAAACAGAACAAAATAAATATTTAAGGGGGTACCCATACAACAAACATGATTTTTTTTGCTCGTTTTTGCTCGATATTGATAACAGCAACAGGTAGACGCTTGCAATATTCATAGAATATTGAGTTGTATATTCACTTTAAAAATAAATAATTAAATTAAAATAAAACAAATATTTAAGGCTCCCATACAACAGACATGATTTTTTTGCCGTTTTTATAGATGATGGTACGGAACCCTTCGTGCGCAAGTCCGACTTGCACTTGGCCGGTTTTTTCTTTATAATGTTTAAGTTTGATCGGAAAATTAGCCTTTATGATATAGATTAATAAGAATAATAATGGTTGTAGTTGTAAACTGTGAGTAAATAGATATTATTATGTATTCGGCAGATAGTAAGATTGCACTTTGAATTGTGTAATAAAACAATTGACAATTACCGGAATAGTAAATATGCATTTATTTATCACGTTCACGATCAAATCTTTTCAAGACAGCCTATGATCAAAGGGCCGACACACATACAAGCGATGCGAATTAGCAACGCAAAATTTTTTGTTTACGGTTAGTCGGAAAGGGGGTACTAAGCCGAAAGGGTGTTATAGTACCCATAATAATGGATAATTTTTGTTCTACAATTTGTCCCAAAAGTAATTAGTTTAAGAGAAATAGAATACAGCTATGATCAGCTGTGATTATATTTTAGGTCTTATTTGGGATCACGGATTAGAATCTCTATTTTCTAAATTCGTAACTAAAGCAGGCACGAAGAATTTTTGAAAAAACTAAAATAAAAATAATTTTTCGTGGTTATTTTAATTATGAAATTTTAACACTTTATTTAAAACAATCATCAGTGATGCATTAAGTGGCCCGCGGCTTAGTACCCCCTTTCCGACTCTTCTTCTTCTTCCTGCCCTTATCCCACACTAGGTGGGGGTGTTTCATAAATCCATGTTGTTAGAGGTTTTGGTTTATTGTTTTATGACCGGCCGCCTGCCTGATAGACTTACACCCATATTCTAAGACGTTCCTCCAAAATTTACTCGACTCAGAACCTCGCCTCGAACCTTCAAAATTGTATTCTTAGTCGCAATTTCGAGTGAACTTTGAAGTTCCTCGACGGAGTTATTACGTCATAATTTGAATTATCTGCATCGCGCAAATAACGCTGCGATAAATAATTGTAAGAATTATCGTAAGCATAAGCATAGTCGATAGTCTTCAAAATTCATTTTTATTACATACGAACTTTGACACTTCCTTCCTTAAAGTAGGTTCCGAAGTACCTTGAGTTTGACAGATGATTCCTTACCTCGACTGAGGAAAAATCTCGAGTCGAGGACGCTTATGTCAAGTCGAGGTGGAGCCGAGTCGAGTAAGTTTTGGAGGAACTTCTTAGAATATGGGTGTTACCGACTTAACTTTTAATCTGATATGCACTGCTGCTGTCTACCTGTACAGTGTGCAATGGAACAGGTTTCGTTCCGGTTCGCCGAAACCTTCACTTGGTGATTAGTTCACGACTCGAACAGGATGCATAGCGATCATTGATCACCCTACATGGAATAATATTATGTGTATGCATAATACGTCACGCCTTTGATTCTCGAAGGGTTAGGCACACAAATATCTAAATAATAAACATAACATCACGCCTTTTATATCCCCGAAGGGTTCGGCAGAAGTGTTTTAGTACACCCTTATAAGTCCCTTGTAATAGGGGGCGAGCCTATTGCCATCAACCGGGCACAATTCCAAACTCTGGGCCGCTACTGAGGAATTCCACACGGCAAAACCCAATAACATTTCGCCCGACTTGGGGATCAAACCCAGGACCTCACGATCAGCAGTAGCGCTTGCCACCACTAGACCAACGAGGCAGTAAATAATAAGGCTATTATTTAGATTTCTGTGGTTAGGCATATACCCATAGTGGATGACGACAAGGCTAGCCTATCGTTAAGTGTTATGTAATTGTATGTACCCCGAAATGCAATTCACGCACCATTTGAGGTGGGAAAAGTGTCAAATGATAATAATATTTATGTATCTGATTTTGGTTTACATAATACATGCAACAAGCGATCAAAATTTCCTCAATCCTTAGCGCTAAGCCACATCTGACGGAAGATACGTCGCCAATCTTCCGCCGGTACACCTAATTCCATACAAACATTTCACACCGTACACATTTGACCGAAGATGCGTTACTAAAATTCCTTGAGTAAATTACGCGACGGAACATCGGCGACGTATCTTCCGACAGATGTGGCTTGGCCCTTAATCGTAGATTAAGAATTTGTAGTCTTTTTTTAAAAGCGAAGATCTTGTACCTACAGTCAGCTGCAAAAAGTTGAAGGTGTATATTTGCAACTCTATGGCTGAGTTGCACCAACTAACTATAACCCTATAAAGTCGTTTGAACAGTAACCATACCAAAATTTCTGTCAAATCAGTACAATTTTGACATAAATTTGGCAAGTTAACAATGGGGTAGGCAACTGTGGACCTAATGGCGCCACTTTCGATTGTACCAATGCAATCTTATTGGTTGCAATGTGTTTGACATTATTGTTAATATCACCCTGATGGTTCTGATTGGTTGAAATAACTAAGTACGAAGGTGCTGCCATCTGCTTTCGTTTTGCGTTGCCTTCCCCATTATAGTTAGATGGTGCAACTGAGCCTAACAAAATTAAAAATTTATATAGGTACCTTTTTGCAGCAGATTGCATACCCAGACCGTAGTATTATATGATCTGTGCCCAGTCAGACATTACGTAAAGTACCTAAAGGTACTCTATTTTTTATTATTATATGGCTGATGTTTTCTAAACTGATTATATTATCTGTGGCCGTGCTTCTTCTTTTTCTTGAGAACATAAAAAGGCCTCCATTAGTGTCGATACTTAAGTACATCCAGCGCACCCTGGGCAGTCAACCTTGCTGATTAGCTAATCTTTTCACCACGGCATGAGTAGAATAGCTCATAAATATGAGAATAACTCATCCGCCGCACCTACTTATGAGGCTGTAATTATTATTAGAAAAGCCTTTACTGTACAAGCGTCGATAATTGTGCAAATGGCGTCGTAATTAGGGTCAAAAGGAATGAGAGCCAGTGTCGCGGTGGTTGGTCGCACTAATTAGTTCAGTGGGCACCTCGTCAGGTGTGACGGATTACATTAAGGTAATAAATATCACACTTTTTATTTCTAAAAGTGGAAGCGTTTAGTGTTGGGAAATATCCAACATACAAATTACTACCTTATTAGAGAAAGTGACGATTAAAAAAGAAGCTTATATGATATTATGCGATTTATTCGTTTAATTTTATGGTAGAGTGCAAGATAACTCTGCGCGCGGCGAAGGGCGTGCTAAATGTTGCAATGATCCCAAAAATACAAAGTACTACTTTTTAAGGAAACGTAATATATTCGTGAGTATTAAAATTGGGCAGCCCTCTTTTGCGGTTTATTATATAATTGAGTTAAGTTAAGGACGTTAAAATTTACTAACTACTTACCAATTAAACTAATTAGTATTTTTACGTAATTTGCAAAGGAAAAGAACTAAGCTTATAAAAATGTGCCGTAAATGAATAAGAATGCATTATCATTATTATCGTCTGATGAGGACTACGATAATCTTTATTATTATATTTTCTTTAATTCCTAAAATCAGGTAGATCTAGTGACAAAGTTAATATAACGGCAACATTGTGGTGGACCATGATTAGTTTCCGATTTTGGCCGCGCGCAGACTTATCTTGCGCGCACTCTATATGTACAGTGTTTTTTCGATAAGTTACGCATTGGATTGTAGATGTTTTTCGGGAATGGCCAAAATTTATTCTAATGGTCGATTGGTTCACTGATTATTTTGAACAAGAAAATATCCATATCATATTTTTTTTTTATAAGATTATGTAAGTATGGACCAACTTTAGCACCGGTTCATCAGATTCAGAATAATCAAAGATCAGAAAAAGTATGTATAATAAGCCAAAAATGAGCCAATATGCATTCCTTGTTTAAAATAGTTAGTGAACGGCGGATACAAATATTATATTCTATTACAAGGTTAGTCGGAAAGGGGGTACTAAGCCGCGGGCCACTTAATTTATCACTGATGATTGCTTTAAAGAAAGTGTTAAAATTTAAAATTTCGATTAATTTTTATGCCATTAATTTTATTTTTATTTTAGTGTTTTCAAAAATTCTTCATTCCTGCTTTAGTTATGAATTTACAAAATGGAATTTCTAATTCGTGACCCCAAATATGACGTAAAATATAAACACGTCTGATCATAGCCGAGGATAGATAGAATTTAGCGTATTTTTTATGAAATCTTTGAACAGCTATTTCTCTTGAACTATTGATTTTTGGGGAAAGTTGTAGAACAAAAGTTATCCATTATTATGGGTACTTTAACACCCTTTCGGCTTAGTACCCCCTTTCCAACTAACCTTGAATATATCGCACCTTTAAAGACAAACCGTTACTAAACGAAAATTTTCACGAATTGAGTTATTAATGCCATCTTTCATAAAATTACGTAAACTACAAGGTGAACTTGATACTTTTTTAAAACTCCACTTTTAGAGGGCGTAAAAAATAATCTCCACTTTTAAACGGCGTAAAAAATCACAATAAACAAAGTTATATTTAATAAAAATACTTTTCTGTAATCGTATGTTATAGTGTACATAAATATCCATCATATGACCTCAAAAAATGGCTCAGAGCATCATGTATTTAAATTTTATTGCGAAAAGGTTTTTTTTTCTTTTTGCTCCTGTGTAAAATTTGATATTTTCGTTTAGAAACGGTTTGTCTTTAAAGGTGCGATATTTCTATACTAATAGAAGTAATGTCAAAAACCTAAATCGATCCAAAGATTTTGAATTGAGATTGGCCATTAATGTTGGCGGAAAATTGATTTAAAAATGGAATTCAAACGAAAGATAATTTAAGTTTAAATTAAAGACGATACAGACATCGTCTGTATAATGTTTCATATTGTCATTCAAAGTAATTCATACTTTCATAATAACGAAATATGGATTACGATGTCAAATAATTTCACACTGAACGATCGTGTTAAGTAGTGATGATGTGAAAATAGTCAATTTAACGCTACGTTATTGACATAGAAATATTTTCATAGTTGTAATGTATGACAACAATTATTATTGTTTAGTGAGTGTTGATCGTAGTTGAAATACTTATTATAAGTACATACAACGGTGTATAGTCAATGAATATATTGAAATTTGAGGGGTAATTATTATAAGAGTTAGATAGCTCGGTAGTCTAGTGGTGGCAAGCGCGACAGCTGATCTTAAGGTCCTAGGTTCGACACCAGGTCGGGCAGCGATATTGGCTTTTTACGTGTGGAATTCCTCAGTGGATTTGTGCCCAGTTGGTGGCAATAGGCTCGCCCCCTATTACATGAGACTTAAACATAACGGCGAAATGAGAGTTTTACTATACACCTCCGCCCAACCGTTCGGGGAATACAGGCGTGATGTTATGTAAGCCCATTATTGCCCCACTTCTGGGCACGAGCCTCTTCTCAGAATAAGAAGGGTTTAAGACTTAATCAACCATATTGGCCTCAACCAATCAACCATCGAAAACTATTTTGATCTCTCTTAGGTGTGCAGGTTTCCTCACGATGTTTTACCTTCACCGTTAATGCAAGTGATTATCAAATTGTAACCCGCACATGAATTCCAAAAGTCTAAGTCGAGTCTAAGTTGAGTTGATCAACTGTTTGGCGGAATCAACACTAAATATTGTTATTGGTGTTGATTCTGCTGCACACTTTGACAGGACTAAACTAAACTAAAGGTGTTTGTCTCTTTCTGTTTCAATAGAAAAAGAAAGAGACAGTTGCGTTTAGTCTAGTTTAGTAATGTCAAAATGTGCTACAGAATCGATATCATTGTATATTTGTGTGTCATAGATTTCCGAAAAGTAATGCCTGATTCCATAATCTATATAAATAAAAATGAATCGCCAAATGTATTATTGCTAAGCGCAAAACTTGAGAACGGCTCGACCGATTCGGCATTTTTTTTTTCATATATTCCTTAAGGCACAAGGAAGGTTCTTATGGAGAGAAAAAACAAAAAAAATTGCGTGGAAAATAGTAAAAACAACTCTTTTCTTTTCCCACTACAGGCAAATAACTTTTGACAGAACGAAGTCTGTTCGGGCAGCTAGTTTATAAATAAATACAGAAATAATTAAAAAATTACATAAACCAACAATATAACGTACAACACAGATCCTACACGGAAAGAGTGTTATGTTATTATTACAACATAATGGTTGCTGCTAACCGTGGATATAGATCAACCGGTCGGATGTCCGCGTGTTACATGCGGTTGCTGGTTGCGCGCCATCGATCATTTACTTACGACTCGTACATACTTGATGAAAATATTATAAAACGCATTATAACTACTTCCGTAGTAAGGAGACAGGACGTTAGTTAACATTTTACGAAATTGTTTAATTTTTATGTTCATGTAAATTACACTTGGGAGCAATGAATCCGCGTCGCCAACATGAACCTTAATAATTCGGAAAACATTGTTTAATATTATTTTGTTTGTGTTGGTGACCCGGATTCATTGCTCCCGAGTGTATTTGTAGTATTCTTTTGGAATTCATTCAAATCAGTATCTCTGACGTCGATACTGCCGTGTAGCAAAATGCATTCCTTTGTAATAATTATGAAGTATACAAGTGTCAGCTGGGACAATGATACTATTAATTTTTTTTATTCGAAAACAAAACAATTCATCTAAAAATCTCGAAACTTATTAAATAGAGGAACTTTAAAAAAGTTCGTATAAATTCCTTTTTTCTCATAAAAAATGGCTATTCCCTCCAACTCACTAGTAAATTATTACACAACCGCCCTTTACGCTACAAATAATGTTCTAAGAGGAAGTATAAAATATTCTAGTAACTACTTTATTATAATAATAATATGTAAATTGTGCCTACTGGGAAACGGACGAAGAAATTGGCTCGAGACCAAGGATTAATATAGCTATCTACTTCCTAAGCAGGAATAGAAATATACAGAAGAGGATAATATCAAGCTTTATGTTATTGATTTTATTTTTATACTAGCGATCCGCCCTGGCTTCGCTCGGGTGCAATGTAGATACTAATGTGGACCATATGAACCTTCCTCTTGATTCACTCAATATATTGCTGAAAACTGCATTAAAATCCGTTACGTAGTTTAAAAGATCTAAGCATACAAACAGCGGGAGCGACTTTATTTTATACTGTAAAGATTTTGTTTTTGAATTCGAATTTCGAAGTTTTTGAATATCAAACATCTATAAATTCTCGTTCTTTTGATGTCATGGCGTTTGATTTCTGTCCGGAATAGATCATTCCGTAACTCTCTGGGGGTGTGTTAAATAATATTATCTCTGAGGAAAAAAAACAGTGGAACAGGTGCTTTACGTATCAGGAGGTAGGAGTACTAATAAATAATATCATGCAATACGCGTTAAACAATAATATAATGACGTACTAATTAACTGTTATGTGAAGGGACAAGTGAAACGTGCAGCACACGTGTCTGTTAACGGCAGGGTTCTCTAGTTTAAACAAATTTTGGATCGAAAATACAACTGTCCTATAACATTTTGGTTTATTGTTTTGTGACATGCACAATTTGTATCATACAGAGATAGGAATAAAGTTTTCAATTTAATTAAATAGTGTTCCCGAACGCATTCAACCTGAATCTCTTCAAAGTTAGAGTTAACAGGCTTCTTCTGGGTAAGATCACTCCATCGTAGATTTTGTCTCTGTCTCCTCTGACCTAGACTAGAGTCAAGAGCAAACCCATTTCAAATAAAATAAAAAAAAGTATGTGCGAAACGAGTATTTCCGATTCAAAATTCACTTACATTAAGGTTACGTTTACGTTAGTAGGATTTCTTTCAGTAATTCGAGTTCCGAATTCAAACCGATGTTGTTGTATTCATGAAAACAGACAGTAATTTTCCTCATAACTATCTATATAAATAAAAATGAATCGCCAAATGTGTTGCTAAGCGCAAAACTTGAGAACGGCTCGACCAATTCGGCAATTTTTTTAAAATATATATTCCTCAAGGCATAAGGAAGGTTCTTATGGAGAGAAAAAACATAAAAATCGCGTGAAAATAGTAAAAACAACACTTTTCTTTTCCCACTATAGGCCAATAACTTTTGACAGAACGAAGTCTGTCCGGGCAGCTAGTTTTAAATAATTTTGCATGACATTACAAAAACGAGCAATTTTTAGGCGATAATATCTGTTGTAATATTTAATAACTTAAAATAATTACTTCCAAGATATACTGAACACGTGTACATATCCATTAAAATGTTAAAAATAGACTCATAGCATAAAAAAGAGAGTAAAAAGTCGGCGTAGTGGATGAATATCTCTAACAAAATTGTTGCTTATAACATCAACACGTCGGTTATTAAAACCATCCGTTAGATCCAAAACATGGGAAATTATGGTTATGGTCGTTTTATATGCACGGTTCCGTATATAGATTTTATATGTTAACAGATGATGATTGTAGAGCAACTTTGTATTTTTTTTTCAGTATGACGTCACGGTGTTGCTTTGAAGCAAGGTTGTAAATAAAAATATTTCTTTTTAAGTTAAGGTGGTATATTTCTCTTTTTAAAACAATGAGAGATAATCGACGACACGTTTGGTGCAGTGGCTGAGCGATTGGCTTCTGCGCTACGGGTCGTGGGTTCGATTCCCACACGGAACAAATATTTATATGGCCTACAGATAGTTGTTCCGGGTCTGGATGTTTGTGCATGTGAAGATTTGTGTTTGTAAACGCATCCACGATAAAGGAGAAATGCTAGAGTGGGGTAACTTTCTTAACTTTCTTAACTTGGTTGCGTTTGGCCCTAGTTTCACCTGATGGTAAGCGCAGACATGATCTAAGATGGAGCACACGAATCCAAGGAACAGAGATATAGAGGGATTCCCCTATACCCCTCTGGCTCTCACATACACACCACGGAACACAGTAAACTGCTTGGCGCCGGACTTTAATGTGAGGGTGGTAGCTAGCCAGGCGGACTGTATAGATCCTACCACCAAGCATGCTGGGTTTTGTTGATTCTTACAACACGCCACACGTCTATTCCCAGGGTGGGGTGAGGAAGTTTTATATTCTAACCCATCCCCTCACGGGGTAAAGTAATTTAATTTCACGAAGAATTAAGTAAACTATAAAGAATTAAGTACAGTACAGGTGCTCGTGGCTACTAACCGCGCGAATCATATGATTTGCGAGGTTAGGCTGCGCTTGCGCGGTCAATCTGTGAATGGGTGACCGTTCGTTACACATTGAGACCCCTCCGAGCCTCGGAGAGCAGGTTAAACAGTCGGTCCCGGGTGTCATACGAATACCTATGACAGTTGTTACGGTAAGTCAGAAACCCGAAAGTCTGACAACTAGTCTAGCCTTAGGATATCGGTATTGCCCAGTACCTGGGTTGCGGAAGTCTGATGGCAGTCGCTCCGTGTAAAATACTGGTATTCAGCCGCATTTGGTTAGACTGGAAGCTGACCCAAACATAGTTGGGAAAAAACTAGACAGAAAATAAAGAATTAAATACACTTATAGTAGGTAGCTACTATTAAAACAAAGACGGAACTCCAAAAAAATACGTAGGTACGTCTGCCAAGAAAACTATTACGAAATATCCCTTAACCTACATATACAGACGTTTATGTTTATTAACTCTGTTGTGAGAGTTTTTATAGCTTCCCTCTTCCAAAACAAGATTGAACGCACCTTTTGTTGTAAGATTCCGAACGTTCGGTTGAGATTTGGTTGGGATTCTTGGGATGCATTCCTAAAATAACTATATTTTAAGCTCTGAATCACCGTTTTAAATTAGGAATTTATAAATGAGAAAGGAATGAAGGAAGTTCTGAGATTAATATTTTGTAATCTGAACATTTTTCCGTAGGTATACAGGGTGTAAAAGAAATCATGTAATTCCTTCCAACCTCGTGATGTACTGCTGACATAGATTGATCCTGCAAGGGATACATTTGAACTCACTGGACATTTTGGTTTATTTTTTTGCAACATGCATAATTTGTATCATACATAGATATGAATAAAGTTTTCAATTTAATTAAATAATACGTGCGAATTAATTATTCTAATTCAAAATTCACTCATATTAGCGTTACGTTGACGTTACTAACGTAACGACAGTCTTGCTAGGTTGGTGTTATATTCCATAACCCTCCCAACGCGGGCAGTAGCACTAAAACAATGTTTAAATTATAACAGTTGCAACAATCAATCATCAGTTTGGTGTTGGTAAATTTGAAAATCGAAAGTGAGCAATGACCAAAGATAATTGTGCTATAGATAAGGAGGCGGTCACCGATCACAGTAGTTAAGGGAAAGATTGTATTTAAAGACACAATTTCACAAAGTTATTTAAAATTTGGGATTTCTTTTTTTAAATTTGGTTTCGAATAGCGTAGCTTACATAGCACTTTTGATACAATCAATGAAAATTCTTAGGAAGCTTGATAATTTATATACCTATACAAAAATCAATTGCCGTGCGTTAGTGTCTCAAAAACTCGAAAAAGGCTCGACCAATTAGATGCTTTTTTAATTTTCGCCTCAATACTTGTATAGTATAGGAAAAATTAAAATAAAAAACAAGTTTTTATTTGTTCGAATTCACCGGGTCGTCTAGTATAATAAATATAATTATCATCAGCACAATGAAATTTAGAATACACGAGTACCTACTGCACACAAATAAATAAAAAAAAACACTTTCAAATCAAGACATAAAAATTCAGCGCGTGTTAGTACCTACTTTAGAATTGACGCGCGTGTTAACACAGATTGATTGAATAAATTGAAGCTTATTACGTTCATTCTTTTGTCCACTATACAAGTCTGGAACCATCTACAGGATGATAACTTGATCTTAACACTCCTATTCTGTAAGTTTTTACCGGTCTAAGCGACCGACCGCTATACGGTCACGGTTGGTAGCGGTCTTACGGTTTGTTGCGGTAACCGCGGCAACCCCGTCGGTGCACGAACGAGCGCAAAAGGTTATGGTTTTTTAACACGCCGCAACCGACTGCAGTTGCCGGGTTAACGAGCCTAGTTCTAGAAAGATTTTTTTTCACACTAGTTTGTTATGATCATTAACTAAGCAAGCGACGAGGAAAGTAGGATATTTTTTCTTTGTGAGAAAAAAATTGTGTTATTAATTATGTATTGTGCAAAACTGTGAGTTGTGTGGTCTCGACCGTGAAAAGACCACCCAGTTTCCGGCGATGATGTGAAAAATAATTAGAGGTTTTTATCAGAAAGGTCAGAAGATAGACCACAGCATGTGTGCATTTGCTTTAAACACGACCATAATATTTATTGGAAATATTGTCGACGACTTTAATACACCATTTTCATCTTGCATCACACTGAATCCAGTCGAATTGTATTAACCTTGAATCGATCAGTAAGTCAATCGGGTGCGGGCGCAAGCTGCCTGAGAAACACGTCAAACATTTTAATTGTGGCCGTCTCGTGACAGGAATTGTTTTGATTCCTTCGTTTCTATCAAATACAATGTAAAACTACTATTTTGTTATAAAGATTTTGAGAATACCTACTGAAAATATTGAATAGATTAGGTATAGTCCTCGCTCCACTGACGACATGGATATTGAAGAATATTGCAACTAGTTGCAACAAACTATTTATTATAAAACATTAATCGCGTAAAGAGAGATTGTATAAATTGGATAATGTCACGTAAACGCAATTTGATTGATGTAATTTTAATTCTCCGCAGGTAATCGATTGCAAAGAATTTTAATCAAGTTTATTTTCACATACGAAATGTTTATGACAGTAGATATCAATGAAAGTGATAGAAACTGGTTCTTGAAACAATTAGGCCATATTTTGACATAAACACGTTGAAAATTATCATTGTTTTTTTTTCTTTCGCTACATGTCAATACCCGCGCGCAATTAGGGTTGAGCTGTCAAACTGACATTAGATACGAAATCGATATTGCGCTTGAATGCGAAATAGAAATTGCTCAAGAATAATAACTCTAGGAGATGCAATGTATCAAACAATTTAAAAAAGAATTATGTGTCTCATTATTCTACATTTTACGCTCATTTAGGCTTTTTCAGTTTTTTCGAAAACATTATTTCGGCAACGACAGCAGCGTATTCATCCTAGTCACGTGTAGACTTCTCAGGTGTAGGTACAGACGTATACCGTATCACCTATAACCCTAATCTGCTATATTGCACCACAAGGAAATGCGAAGTTGCGTGCTCGATCCGACCCCTAGATAACCTTGCGCCTCTCGCAATATTTCAATAATAGTTCTAATCATAAATGTTGAATGAAGCTTGAGTTACCTACATCAAATAAGGATCTTTTGTGTTCTCAGAATATTACGTAAACTTTCCGACGAATAGTTTAATTTAAATTGCGTAGAGTAGAAAATTAACGAGTACTTTTATGGCATTATACCTAGGTATATATAGGGTGATCTTTTAAGCAAGATGCATAGCTATGGCGGGGATCCAAAAATCGATTCTCATTTCAAAAATGTGAGAAACCATGACCTTACTTTTTTTTACATATTTTTTAGTTGTTTTTTATGCATGGCACACTATTTCTACTACTATACTATAAGCTTAGAGCATTAACTGTCCGTAAACGTCACAAATTTTTGATCCAGCCGTTGCACATTATTATGTTGAAATTAAGTTTTTTTATGTTTCGTTTTTTTTTCTTTAGAATAAGTACTTAGTTCGGAAATTCACTCTGTATAAAATAAAGTTTATTCTCAAAGTAATTATAAAACAGACTTGCAACCAATAAATCAAACGATACCCACCGGAGCACTTGTAAAATAAATGGGTGTAATTAAGAAGCAGTGTTGTACGATGCGAGTCTTGACTCCTCACATTCCCATGCGATTCGCCATGCCACTACATGTTACTTAATAGCATTGGGAGTGTTAACGAGCTTCTTTAACCACTATTAATTTCTTAGTAATAATGTTTTATATTTACGGGTTAGCAACAAGATATTTAACCCTGTATTGTGTGCTGATTCTGGGTAGACTGGAAGACTGGCCTTAATAACATAACATCACGCCTTGTATTCCCCGAAGGGTTCGGCAGAGGTGTTTCTCATACACCCTCGTTTCGCCAGTTATGTTTAAGTCCCATGTAATACGGTGCGAGCCTATTGCCATTAACCGGGCACAAATCCAGACTTCAGGCTGCTACTGAGAAATTCCTTATCGAAAAACCCAATAACATTTTGCCCGACCTGGGGATCGAACCCAAGACCCTATGCTCAGCAGTCGCGCTTGCGACCACTAGACCAACAAGGCAGTCACTTGCTTTGCAGGCAGTCACAATGGCCTTACTTAATAATTGATGATATAAGCTTTCAAACAAAAAAACCGTATCCTTCTTCTCTCTTTTTCGTGTGGTTAGTGACTAACCTGGTGTCAGAGTTTATGCCGCCCGTGGGCCTCTGACTTGGCTTCACATGCCGCCGAGAAATATCTCTCAGGCATGCGGGTTTCCTCGGGCTTCAACGTTTTTAAGCAAATGACAATTATACAATACACACATGTATCTGCCTTCCGCCTTATGTACCACCATTGTGCATTGAAGTATTAAATAAATAAATAAATGTATCTGAAAAGTCAGAGGTGCATGCTTTGAGCTCGAACTAGAGACCTATGACTTGGCAGTCCAACGGTCACACCACTAGGTGTATTGAAATCAGTTCATCCGTTTGGACGCTACGGTGCCACAGACAGACACACAGACTCACAGACAGATATAGGCTTCAGACATAATTATAACACCGAACTTTTTTCTTCAAGAACTAAAAAGGAAGTTCTCCAGGTCTCAGGACTCTTGATCAATTCAGCCAATACGCTTTATTTATTCGAATAGAAAACGTCCGTCTATTAACGCAGTTATTAATCGATCAATGAGTCATAATTTTCCAACGTGTACAACAAAATTACAAAGGAAAATTTCATTATTACCCGTGTTGATTGAGTGATCATATTTCACTAACAATATTTGTCAGTTAACAAAGCGGGTGTTGTGTTCACATCCGCGTTTGTGTCGATGTCAGGAAGTTTGTTCTGTTTCGCTACCAATAATATCAATCATGGTATCTGTCAAACTCCTGCATGTCTTTATTGCATGATTACGACCTTCTCCAGTCTAGCATTGGCTGGCTCCTGTCCAAAAGGCTTATGTTGTCATAATAATACAGGGTGTAAACGAAATCATGTAATTTCTTAAAACATCGTGATGTACTGCTGACATAGACTAACCCCGCACGGGATACACTTGGATTTAATAAAATTAAATTACAAAAAGTAAACATGTGTTCTTAACGTGAGGCATTTTAGCGCGCCGAGCGGTTTGCGCGCCTAGCGCCCGGCGTATGTCATTTAACTCGGAGCGCTAAAATGCCTCACGTTAAGAACACATGTTTACTTGTTGTAATTTATTTTTTATTGAATCCAAATGCCATGCTGCCATGCAGCATCAATCTATTTCAGCAGTACATCACGATGTTTGAAGGAATTATATGATTTCGTTTACACCCTGTATATCACGTTTTCTTATGGATAAGATCTTTCATGGATACGAATGGAACGATAGACGTTAGAAATTATTAGAACAAGAACTATATTGGTCATGATAATTTCTATAATCCCAGTGAAAAGTATAATCGACTTTTTGTCGCAGTAATCGATACCATTCATCACTGCTTCACTGTAATTAAAGTACATAGAACTCTCTAAGAGCCATGACAAAAAAGGCGGTACAATTTGAAAATCGAACGCTAGCCGCAACCAATCAAGGATGACGGTTGCAGCTGCGTTCAGGAATTCGTTGAGAAATCGCCGCGGTTTGAATAATTTATCATTAGAACGTCAACGCGTCTAGCGCTCAGTCAACGCGGGTTCAATGAGCATTTATTATGACTATTGCTTATGAATATTAACTTGTAACTAGCCAGCAACTAGTCTCAAGCAATTCATCAAGCATCATAAATTACATGCCGATTTTATTTACAACAATAATGTTTTACGCACTTTTAATTATGTGCATATACGTATCATACGTTCTGTTGTATGTGTACATACAACTTTTTGCTATAGACTAAAACATCGGTTAAATACCGGAACGAATTGCAAAAGAAAATGCCTAGTGAGTACTTTGTACGTTTACTAATATCTAATGTGTAGAAACAGCATTCATGAATAAATACCTACAAAAATGAGTTTATTTTTTACTTGCCTTATTCAACATCCTATTTTGGCGGCAAATCGTGGACATAGAAACTTCAAGATCTTGTTAGTGGTTGGTGCGTCACCAAATCTGGCTAAGCGACCTTAATGGAGTAATTTCGCAGCCGGCGCCTCGACTTGTAAGGTGAAACATATTTAAATACTGCACCGCTATGCAGAATTGTATAATATTTAAAACTGGATTAATTTCAAGTTTCGAATATCAAGAATTTTTATTCCGCATTGAGTGTTACTTTATTACAATTGTTACTGTTATGAAAATTCTGTATTTTGGTTATACATCTATCTATATATATAAAAGGAGAAGCTGACTGACTGACTGATCTATCAACGCACAGCCTAAACGGCTGGGGTTAGAAACTTGAAATTTTGACAGTAGGTTCATTTTGTGACGTAAACACCCACTAAGAAGGGATTTCTCGAAATTCAACCCCTAAGGGGGTGAAAAAAAATGACGCAAGCGAAGCTGCGGGCAAAAGCTAGTACATAATATATATTAATTCCTTGTCCTAACTGACTGATTTATCAACGCAGTGCCTAAACCACCGAAGCTGGAAACATGAAATTTGGACAGTACCTAGTTTCCTTTTAAGACGTAGGCATCCACTAAGAAAGGATATTTGGAAAATTTACCCCTAAGGGGGTAAAATAGGGGATGGAAGTTTGTATAAAAATTCACGCGGACGAAATCGCGACCTAAGTGCTAATAAAATTTATCAAAACTTAAAAGAATTAATTTATCTGCTTATTTATATTTTTCAGATGAAGATGAAGGAATTTCCGGTATAGTGCCCGAAGTACCTACTTAATAGCTTAGCTGTTACCGACGTGTTATGCACTAGTATTAAACTCAAGGCAATATTGTACGTTATCAACGCAAAGCCAGTTCATGCTAAAGTGCGCCTTTTGAACTTGCTCAGCCGCGGGGTCGATTACCACATCGGGAAATATATGTTTATTCCCACAGATATTTGTTCAGTCTGGCTGTTTGTGTATGTTACTTGTGCGTATAACGACATCCACGTCACGTGGAACTCTGTGTACTTATGAATGGGACGAAACCAAATTGTGGCGATAGAGCATGCGCAGTTCACCTACTTCTCATTCTAAGTAAACTTTATTCTAAGAACCGTCTCGTTGGTCTAGTGGTGGCAAGCGTGACTGCTGATCGTGATGTCCTGGGTTCGATCCCAAAGTGTTATTGTTGGATTTTCCGTGTGCTATTCCTCAGCCCGGAGTTTGAATTTGTGTCCGGTTGACGACAATAGGCTTGACCCCTATTACATGGGACTTAAAAATAGCGGCAAAATAAGGGTGTTACTATACACCTCTGCCTAACCCTTCGGGGAATATAAGCGTGATGTTATGTTATCTTCATTCTAAGAAAGTTTAGCTAAAACTTTTTGACGATCTAGGTCACCTTGCCGACTCGTTTGGTCGGTTATTAACAGGTATTCTTTACTACTAAAGTCTTAACTTCTCTAGTAACATCTTAGAGGAAGTAGGAAGTTTATTCAATCAATATTTATTTGAATTGCCTGACCATTTCCTGTTTGGAGTGCCTAGTGCCTATAATAGAACACAATAAAAATATTATGAACCTACTATTGATTTTCGTACAACATCGGTTGAATAAAATGTTTCCATTTTCCCGCCAAACAAAATGCCAATTCTTTCCTCTGGACTTCAGGCAAAGGCAAAACAACATACACGTCTAAAAAGTAAAAAAAGAAGTAATGTGAGCTTTCACAAACCGGCAAAAGTATTCCATACAAAACATACAAACAAAGACATGGCCTCAAAGGATGTAGAACCGGTTCCTTATATGTAATGGCAACTGATTCGTGATACCGCTTGGCATCCGAGGAATGCCGACGGGCAATGCTAGTCGCTTTTATGATTAGAACAGATAATAGCAACACGACTGCATTTTAAGATAACATTTTTATACGATCGATTAGAATTAGCTATTCGATATTTGAATAGGTCGGAGTTTACTTTTTTAAGATATTGCGTGAGTGTTGTGGAATTTTGTGTACAGCCAACTTAAACATCGTCTACAAAGGTGTGTTCGCGGTTTAATAAATGTTTCGTTTATTATTATGAGTTAGCCGGTTTTACATTGTGTGTAACATTGAAAAATACAAAAAAGGATACCACCAAATTAATCAACCTAGTGGTTATGGCACAAGAGAATTGTAAGCTGTGAGCTAACCAGAAGACATTAACTTCCTAATGTGATAGACAAAACAAAATTGTTTGTGCATTTTATTTTGCGTTGGGTGGCAAATACAATAGACACATTCGATACATCAGCATTGAACAATAAAATGTCAAAGCACCATATTGTCACGTATAGTTCACAGACAACGCTTCCTTTATCAGTCACTGCAAGTACATTAATTGTCTATAAAATTTAAATTAAACCAACAATCGATTATGTACTACTTGCCTAGTCTTCGCCGGCCCGACATTTGTCACAGCACTTCACAGGAATCACATCACTAGAACGCGCGAATCGCTACATCGTACCTATTCGATTTTTGAATTTATTTTTCGAATTATGATTTGGAGACAAAAGGCGAGTGTTCCTAGTCATACCTCGCGTTCGACTCATAAAGTATATGGTTGAACTAAAGTGATGTGAATTGTGAATCACTTAGTCTATTAATATGCGTAGCGAGTGACCGAGTGTCAAGAGCAAGGCTCGACTGTTTGTGTACTAGTGATTCGACGCCCGTCACTAATGGTCTGTTATGTAAATCTTCTTGTAGGAACGGAATGTGTTATACATATGCCGTGTTATATAAGTTTCGTTATTTATTATTATATATGCATATCAAACGTGCTTTAGAGCGATTTGTAAAAAACGTGAGAGAATAGCTTTTGATTTTAATTAACGGTGATTAGAGATGTTAGAGCATTAATTTATTGGATGAATAAAATAACTTACAATAGCCCTCTTAGACTGTTTTTAAAACAAACTTCATTGTTAACTATGTAATCCATTATATTCAATTGTCTGGCCAATAGGGTTATGATTATTAAATGATTAACACTGCGAGCAAAAATCACCCTATAGTTCACATGTAACCTTACTAAAACTGATTTAAAAGAACACCTCTTATTCATACATTTAGCAGATGAGGGAAAATCGACCTATTTGAGGCCGAATCTTAGACTATTAAAGATGTAAGTATGCGATGTTTGTAGATGCTGAATTTTTGGCGCTTTCCCGAAACGCTTACTTCTGTAAGAATCGATGTATTACATGAGGGTATTAGAATATTATTTAAGTATATTTATAATCGTAAATGTCGGAGTGACATTTGACATTGACATCTAAAACTAGGCAGAATGTGTCACTCAATCATTGCGAATGCATTCAAGTGTCACTTGGAGGTTTAACGAGTCGCCGGTCGGTAGAACGCAGCGAACTGTGGAAGTGTGAACAATAATTGTATTTTCCTAAAAATAAATCAGTTAATTTCAAAGTGATCCGTGATAGTTTTATTATTTAGAGAATTCTATTTTCAGTTCAGAAGTGGGATTAGCTAAACTCACTGTTTATTTTTTCTCGCCAAGTGCATCCTGTAAAAGACTTTTGCGAGTGTGCAAAATGAGTAGTGATGATGAACACAGACATCGTCCAAGTAAAAGTTCGTCACGTAAACAACACCGCCGTCACCATAAAACTCGTGAGAGGTCGCGTAAGCAAAGTAAGGATCGTGAAAAACATGACACGCGAAAAAAACGTCGCAGAACGAAATCAGACTCTGATCGCAGCTCGAATGAAGCGAATCGAGGTCACACCAAGCGAAGTCACAATTTGAATACTTCTGAAGAAAGGCGTAAACGGAGAAGAAGGGACGGTTCCCGGGAGAACGAAGCTGGCGACTGGCAGAGTGGAGAAGAAAATATGGATTCTCGCGAGGGTCGTTGGTCCAGATCACGAAGGTGCTCAAGATCAAGACGTGATCGTGGGAGTAGGCGTTACAGTTCGGATTCGGATACATCACCAGAAATAAGACACGTGAGTCGTTCCAATTTTAAAGATGATAGTACACAATCTTTGTTGACGGAACTAATTAAATCAATAGCTAATAACCGACCAGAAGGAAACAAGTTTCCTATGTTAGGTAATGTGATACCAGAGTTTGATCCCATGATAAAAGGGCAAACAATTGACACGTGGCTCGGTAAGGTCGAAGAATGTGCGCGATTGTATAAATGGGGTGAAGACCAAATAATTCACTACGCATTACCTAAGCTGAGTGGCGTAGCTAAGACATGGTATCAAACTCTGCCATCGATGTCGTTTTCATGGCCCGAATGGAAAATTAAATTAGCAGAATCTTTTCCGTCAAGTGATGATTATGCGGAACTATTAACCGAAATGTTATCGAAAAGGGCGAAATACAACGATTCCCTAGAACTTTATTATTATGAAAAAATTAATCTATTAAACAGATGTGAAATTAAGGGTAAGCGAGCGGTAGATTGCTTATTGTATGGCATAGAGGACCGTAGTTTGCGATTGGGCGCTAAAGCCACGAAATGTGAAGAACCGGAACAGGTGTTAAAATATTTTCAATCGATCAAACAACAGCCTCGTGAATCTGATAATAAGACAAAAACAAATGATAGAAAACCGAACCTAAATAACAGTAATTCAAATAACCAAACACCAACAACTTCAAAACATAGGACAAACGGAAACATGAATACGGTGAAATGTTTCAACTGTAACGAGATCGGTCATTATAGTTTTAGATGCACTAAAAATATTTTAAAGTGTAATATATGTAATAAAATAGGTCATTTGGCAATTAATTGTTCAAAACTACCTAATGATACCAAGTCAAAACCAGAAACAGAAAAGGAAAAGATGGTTATGGCATTGGATGCAGTATATAACGATATTAATAATAAATATTTGACAAATCTAAAACTGAATGGCCAACCTCTACAAGGATATATAGATTTAGGCAGTCAGTGTACTTTATTACGTCTAAGTCAAGCAAAAAGATTAGGCATTCAATGGTCAACGGAACAACTACCTACGATGCGCGGTATAGGAAACAATATTGTATTACCATTAGGAAAAGCTATGGTTACGGTTGAAATTCAAGGAATTGCAGAAATGATTGATATTTTTATAGTAGAGGATAGTGTAGTTAAGTATGACGTTCTAATTGGTCATAGCTTCACCGAAAAACCTGGTGTAATTATAACGAAAACTAGCGAGGCGTTGATATTCAAACGCGCATTACCATCAAAATTACAACTGTTTCTTTCGGAGGACACCTCCATTACACCACGTGATGTGTGCGTAATTAAAATTAGTGGTGATATTGAGAGTTATTCGGGTACTGTATATATAAACGGATCTCTACATGGTCTGCCTGGAAAACAATATTATTTGATGCCTGGCGAATATAGTATATTAAATGGAATAGGTGCAATATTAGTACAAAATATATCGAATGATGCATTAAAGTTAGAGAAGGGATTACTAGTAACACGAGCTTTACGTACAGACGAATGTGTTAGTATTAACATATTAGATTTTAATGACTCATCTACTACAAACTCTCTAAATTATGGTGAACACTTATCCGTTAAGGAAATAAATCGATTAAAAGAACTTCTTCTAAAGTATAGTGAATGTTTTTCGCATAATATGATGGATTTAGGATACACGAATGTTGAAAAGATGGAAATTGAATTAAATGATACAAAACCAGTGGTATATAGACCGTACCGGTTATCTTATCCAGAGAGAGAACTCGTTAAGACAATGGTAAAGGAAATGCTTGACGCAAATATAGTTTGTGAGTCTAGTTCCGCTTATGCCAGTCCAGTTCTTTTGGTGAAAAAGAAGACTGGAGACAAACGACTTTGCGTCGATTATCGCGCGTTGAATAATAAGACCAAAAAAGAGCATTTTCCTTTACCACTGATCGACGATCAGTTAGATCGATTAGCAGGTAATTCCCTATTCATTAGTTTAGACCTCGCATCAGGTTACTACCAGATCCCTATGGGAGAAGGCTCCCAAGATAAGACGGCATTCGTAACTCCCGATGGCCAGTACCAATTCAAAAGGATGCCTTTTGGATTGGCAAATGCGCCGTCGGTATTTCAAAGAACGATGAATAAAGTCCTGTCAAAAGTTGATTTTACACTAGTTTTCATGGATGACATATTGATTCCGGCACGCACATATGATGAGGGTCTAGCGAGATTAAACGAGGTTCTTAGTATCTTTCGTGACGCAAATTTAACTCTCAAATTAAAGAAATGCTTTTTCTTTTACAAGGTAATAGACTTCTTAGGTTTTGAAGTTAGTGGTTCTGGAATACGACCCGGCTCTCGAAAAATAACTGCTGTATCGAATTTTCCAATTCCTAAGAACGTTCATGATGTTAGACGTTTTATTGGCTTAGCTAGTTTTTTCAGGCGCTTCGTAAAGAACTTCTCTCTGATAGCACGACCATTAACGGACCTATTAAGAAAGCAATTTACGTGGAAATGGACAAATGAACATACAGTAGCATTTGAAACTCTAAAAAGCAAATTAATAGAAAGACCCATACTTGCGTTATACGATGCTAAATTAGAGACAGAATTACATACGGACGCATCAAAATACGGAATTGCAGGTATTCTTATGCAGCGGAGCAATGACGGACTAATGAGACCTGTAGCGTATTACAGTCGTAAAACTACACCCGAAGAGCAAAAATTGCATTCTTTTGATTTAGAGACGCTAGCAGTCGTAGCGTCACTGCAAAGATTTAGAGTTTATATATTGGGATTAAGATTTAAAATACTGACCGACTGTAATGCGTTACGAACGACATTAACAAAAAGAGATCTTGTCCCTCGAATAGGTCGTTGGTGGGTACAGATACAGGAGTATGACTGTGAGATAGAATATAGATCTGGTTCGAGGATGTCACACGTCGATGCACTCAGTCGTGCTCCTGTAGCTGAACTCACAGCTGTAAGTGATACTCATGTGATTGATGTACTGACGATAGATATTCAGAATTGGATTGCAACTGTTCAGAGTGACGATGACGAAGTTAAAAGAATAAAAGAGGTTTTATCAGATAAGGACTCAGCATATGTTATTGACGTACATAAAAATTATCAATTAAAGAATAATCAGGTATATAGAATTGTTGATGGTGAATTACGTTGGGTGGTCCCGAAACCAGTTAGGTGGCAGTTATTAAGAATGAATCACGATGACGTGGGTCATTACGGTTACGATAAAACATTGAAACGACTCAAGAGCTCATTTTGGTTTCCCAAAATGAGAAGATTTACAAAAAAGTATGTGCGTGCTTGCTTAGAATGTGCATTCCATAAAACTCCTGGAGGACCCAAAGAGGGTCTACTCCATCCTATCCCGAAACCAGACATTCCGTTCCACACATTGCACGCGGATCATCTGGGCCCATTCGTTCGTTCGCGGAAAGGAAATATGTATCTTTTGGTAATCATAGACGCTTTTACGAAATTTATTAATTTAAAACCCGTTAGAGATACAAAAACTACCACTGCCATTCACGTGTTTAAAGAACACTTTAGTTACTTCGGGGCACCTACCCGGCTGATAACGGATAGAGGCACATGTTTTACGAGTTCTAAATTTAAAACATTCATAAACGATACTGGAATAAAACACATCTTGAACGCCGTTGCAACTCCGCGAGCGAACGGACAGGTCGAGAGGTTCAACCGAACGATTTCTGATGCCCTGAGTACCAAGTGTCATGATAAGAATGATAATACTTGGGACGAATATGTTGGTGAAGTACAATTAGGATTAAATACATCAGTTAATAACACTACGGGGCATAGCCCTTCGGAATTGGTATTCGGATATAAGATTACTAGTATCTCGGAAAATAAACTAAATGATGTAATTAATACAACGATAGATCGGATTAGCGGCGAAGAACTGATAGAACTGAGAAAGGAAACAGTAGATAAGATAGAGAAAGAACAGAACCTTGCAAAAGATCGTTTTGATAGGCATAGGAAAACGCCAACAAAGTATAGTGAAGGTGAACTGGTTAGATTGGAAAGAACGACATTTGATAAGGATAGGGTAGGAAAATCAAAGAAGCTTGTGGCTAAATTTCATGGTCCATACAGAATAGTTAAAATCCTTCCCAACGATAGGTTTTTAGTAGAGGATACTCCCCTCACTAGAAGAGGAAATAAAAGGTATGAAAACATAGTTTCAATTGATAAAATACATCCCTGGCTAAATTTTAAGGGTTTTGAAAGTGAAAACGACAACGATCCTGATAACAGTAATGATGATGAAAATGATAAATGAATGGCAATGTGAAGGTGATGTGATTAGATGCATTTAATTATGTAATATTTAATTGATCTTGTAATATTAGTAAATAAGGTATGGGTTGCGAGCGTCAGTGCTTTAGGCATAGATGACGCAGATCACAGCAGACTATACTTTATTTGTAATAAGAATTTGGTCAGTCACGAGCAGTCAGTGTTATTACACAGATGACCGCAGATCGCGACAGATGACAGTGGATTTTACAAAATAGGGTATAGTCGGTGAGCGTCAGTGCTTGATGCATAGATGACGCAGATCGCAACAGACTGTACTTTGTTTAGATTAAGTATTTGGTCAGTCACGAGCAGTCAGTGTTATCACACAGATGACCGCAGATCGCGACAGATGACCGTAGAGTTGACAAAAGAGCTTGTAAGTAGTGTAGACTAGGTTATATTATAAGTATAGTCAGTGCGATAGTTACACAGATGACTGTAGATCACTCAAGCCTAAATGATTAGAATAAAAATGATTGTGATTGGGATATTGAAGCGTAGGTTATGAGCGAACAGTGCACAAAGTAAACTATATTAGTACAGATATTGCACAGATGTTCGCAGATCATAACAGACTATGCGTAATGATTTGACTGATTTTAAAGATTGTAATGTATTTAATTGCTGTCAATATTGGTGAATCATAAGTGAAAATTGTTAACTGATTTTAACGAAATAATTAGTGTGAGGACCCACCCTGATGAGGATGGCCGAGCTGTAAGAATCGATGTATTACATGAGGGTATTAGAATATTATTTAAGTATATTTATAATCGTAAATGTCGGAGTGACATTTGACATTGACATCTAAAACTAGGCAGAATGTGTCACTCAATCATTGCGAATGCATTCAAGTGTCACTTGGAGGTTTAACGAGTCGCCGGTCGGTAGAACGCAGCGAACTGTGGAAGTGTGAACAATAATTGTATTTTCCTAAAAATAAATCAGTTAATTTCAAAGTGATCCGTGATAGTTTTATTATTTAGAGAATTCTATTTTCACTTCACACCCAAGAAAAGGCCATAAATAATAAAAAAATACCCAAGGCATTAAGTCCGCCTCTGTACAAATTTAGTGCATAAACAATTCTTACTACTACTGCCTCAATTTGGTTAGATGCAACAAAAAATAAAACCTGTCAGATAAAACACATCTTCACCTCTATCTGACTTTCTATACGCAACAATAGCAAAAAGAAAATTAAAAAGTAATGCGGTTGTCTTTGCCGTAACTGTTATACTGCCAACGCTTGCAAAATAACCACAACCTAAGATCACGTAGTAATCGTTATTATATACCTGTTATTTTGTTACGCTAGTTATTTTTACCCGCAATCACGACTTGGTAGACATGGCTGCTGTAATATTGATAAATTATAATAAAGCAAATTATGTATAGGACAATTATTTATTTATCACTTTATTGTGAAACATGTGGAAGTGAATAACATAATATGTTTTATTACTTAGTAAGTTTGTAGATCGCAATAAGAAAAAGAATTATCATGTTATAGGTCTACCGGAATCTCATGGCATTAAAAATTAATAACAAATAGTGGTTTTCATATGGCAATGTCAACATGTCACTTGTCAAAACGAGTATGACTGTAGTTGATACATTTTCAACTTAATGTTTTCTTGTTCAAACATTTTTAATAAACATACTTATTTTAACAAGGTTTCCTTTTCCATTACAATAAAATTGCATAAACTGCATTTTGTTATGAGAAATAAATAAGACAGGTTGTAAGTAGTCAGCTCTGCTGTACCCTGTCTGTCTCTTAATTCACGTAAGAAGAACTGATATTCATGATACAATATTGCAGTCTATAGTAAATAATATATTACTACAGGAAGTGAATAAAAACCAATAATAATTACAGAAATGAAAGAAGCTCACGGTGCTATATTAGGTTACGATGTGGCAAAACCAATGTCCCTAGCAAAACTGAATGAGTGGGTCAAGGAACTTCAAGTATACTCCACCAAGAAGAACATAGTCTGCTTAGTTGTCGGCAATAAGATTGACAAGCATATCATTTTGGGACCCAGTGCATAATATCAGTAAGCACATTGGGTCACCCGCGCGACAGCGCAACGAGTATGCCCAAGGAGGGTTTATGTCAGGCAGGCAGCCGGTCATAAAACAATAAGCCAAAACCTCTAATAACATGGATTTATGAAATACATGTTGTGCCGACCCCATCTAGTATGGGATAAGGGCAGGAAGAAATGAAGACGAAATTAAAGAAAAAAAAATATAAGTATCAAGACTTTTTATTCAAATTACTCTTGTGTTACCCACAAAAAAATTTAATTTCCCTATTTGCCATCAGATTCCGGTAGACCTATACTACAACAATGAAAATGCGATGATCGCCCAGTTTACACATAATCGACTAAAAACTAATTATGATGACATTGACAGATAGAAAAAAACTGCTACATCTGTACTTCAAACTATTTGAAAAAGGAAAAAAAATAAAAACTACGGTTTAAATTAAGAATTATGAATAGATTACTGAAGACTTTAATATACGTTGAAATTGTTCCTCATTTTGTTACATACGTAACATCTTCAAAGTATAACCTCAATCATTTTGTGTAATGTCGATCAGTTCAATGAACTCACTTTCTCTCGGAGGCCATACAAACTTTCTGAATTACATTAATGTGGTATTATATACATAATATAATGTGCTCAATGCTGAATGTTTCTGTTTTCATACAAATAAGCATTAAATTCAATAGTTTATTAAGTGAAAGTAATGCGCTGACATTTTCGAAACTTTAAACAGATAAGAAAGCATCAAAAAGTTCTTAAAAATTTACTTAAAAATTAAACAGTAGCAAAGCTACATAATAAAAAAACACGAAAAACGGCGAAGGGTGCGAGAGTGGTGACGTCGGCAAAGGGTTATATAATAGTAGATGGGTTGATGGGGAAAATAGGGGCAAATATATCCGCCTAGGTTTGGGCATCACATCTCGGGTACCTTCATACCTCAGATTTTTTGTGTCGTGGATAACCGACAACGGCTAATTTATCATGTTTAATAAAAGTCCCAATTGATATACCACGCATTCTGTACTAGCAATACGGAACCGATATTATGAGGCCAATTCTTTTAAGCAACCGACCCGAAGCCAAACCAACTCATTCAGACAGTCCTTGTTTATAAAAATCGGCAATATTTTTGACAATAAGCCCAAAACTCGAAGGACATTCTTCCAAGGTATACTGCCTCATATTTTGTTTTTCATTTCAAAACTAGAATGAAACTAAACATACACAGCGAAAATAGAAAAATAACACTTTTTTTACGAAAGTGTAATGTACAGTGCAGTAGTAATTTGTAACGCATTCATGAGCTAGTGAACGCATCATTAGACGTGTTTCCTAACTATCGATCGATACATTGGATATGATCGATACTCAACGTTAAGCAACTGAGAATAATAATTAATTACACATCTTTCACATTACATTCTTGATTGAAGAAGCAAAAGTGAATTTAATTCATTTTATATTTATTTTGACTGATTTTAATCGCAACGAATTCAATTATATTTTTTCATAATATTAGTTCTCAAGTTATATCATAGCTTATATGGTTCTAATCAGTCTATTTTAATCCACAATTGGACTGAAAAAAGATTTGCTTTTCTCAAAAAGGGAAGGAGCCCGAAGTAAACTTCGATAGATTTAGTAAAATTTTTAATTATTGGTACCTATCATTATTTTAATTAACTTAACATCTACGAGAATAGTTAAGACGCGTTGCCTAAAAATTGCGGGTATTTAATATTTATGCACGTTGACTAAAAACTGCGAATAAAAATAATAATCTTACCGATAAAAGTACATACATAAATCCGAGCGCAATGCAAAAAGAGGACACTATAGAGCAGGGATGGCGAACCAATGGCACGCGACACAATATCTGGGCACGTCACCGATCACAAAATTCATTATGCACTACGAAAAAAAGTGTGAAATACGTATTATATGACCCAATAATCACAAAGTCAAAATTATTTGATGGCACGTCTATGTCCACATTAAACATTTCTTTAGAAAAATGGCACGTTGATACGTAAAGGTTTGCCATCCCTGCTATAGAGCAACAAAACATCTAAATATCTGTGACAAACTGACTGACTGATCTATCAACGCATAGCCTAATCTGCTAGGGTAAGAAACATGAAACTTTGACAATATACCTTTTATAACACAGGCATCCACTAAGGAAGGATTTTTGAAAATTTCACCCCTATATGGATAAAATAGGGGATGAAAGTATGAAATAAATCACGCAAGCAAAACTGCGGGAAAATGCTACTATTTTAATAAAATGACATCGGTAAAAAGTAAAATACTACCGTATACCATATTTATCATCTTGTATCTAACACGGTCTCAATATTTTTATGGTGGACGACAACCTGCCCGCCCACACTGTGGACTTAAATGGCGAACGACACGTAAGTATTATAGTAGATACTAAAATTCTCTGCATGGCGACCGGAATATATAAATTACGTTAATTTAATTCTTGTATCTGGTTTTATAACTTTTTTGCGTTTACTACTTTCATTCATATTTTAAGACTAGCAGCCCGTCCCGGCTTCGCACGGGTGGACATTTTTCCCGTTTTTGCAACATTTTTCATTTATGCTCCGCTCCCAGCGTAGCTCCGGTCGTAGCGTGATGTTATATAGCCTATAACCTTCCTCGATAAATGGACTATCCAACACAAAAATAATATTTCTATTCCAACTAGTAGTTCCAGAGATTAGCGCGTTCAAACAAACTCTTCAGCTTTATAATATTAGTACAGATTTGCTTGTAAGCTATTTTAGGAAAAATGCTCATTCTTTTAACACCTTGAAGAGCGAATATCGTCATCACTGAACAAGGTTTTATTAAAATCATACATAATAATTATCTTCTTTTATCGTATGACCAAGTTCCTTGAAAGGTTATTATCAGCACAAGAGCAGTAATAATTTAAATAAAGGTCTTCTACTGCATTGATTTGAATATTTTTCTTCGTCTTTCGATAAATATTTTATGTGCACACGACGACATATCTAACTATATATTATTTCCAGTTTATGCTGACCTCTCATTATACGGAATTTCCGTACAATTAGAGGTCAGCTTATACTGGCTAAGTATAGCATGATTTTTCATCGTGTTTAAATGATTTTGTTTGCGTTGTTAATAATCTAGGGCTTGTTAATAGACGTTTTTTAACGAAAATAAATAGAAAATTAACAACACCCTACAAACTATAGAATTAAAACTATTTACTCGAAGTCATCATCATCATCTCCCTGCCCTTATCCCACACTAGGTGGGTTCGGCACAACATGTATTTCTCTTCCATTCTCTATCAACCGTCATCTCAGTACCTTCTTAGTCCTTTCTTACCCATATCATCCTTCACACAATCCATCCATCTTTTCATTGGCCTACCTCTACTGAAACATCCATCTACATATTTAACACCTTTCTAGCGACATAACTTTCTTCCCTCCGCATAACTACCATTCCATACCATTTCGAAGTGTTTACTTTTAAAACAGCCACAGGAAAGACACTGTCGCTACCTCTTATTTTGATATCACGTTGGGATGTTGTGAAACAGAGAAAAATGTGTCAACCTACTTCGAGCACGAGCGAGCGGAGACGCGGGGAAAGCTAGATAATCTTTAAATAGCTCACATGCACTCACGTCGATCACAGTCGCTTATATCTCATTGATATGTTTGTTTTCATTAATTAATTACGGTTTAACACTGACACGAAAACTGCACCATCCAATTAATTAAACAAAAACAAGAGCTGCTATCGGTCTGTTCGTCTGCCATGGATTTGACCGATGAGGATGGAACTGAAGGGGCTACTCAGAAAATTGAACTACGAAGTTTCGGCTGACGGATCGTGTGTTTAGGGCTTGTACACAAAACTGCGATGCGACGTCGCATCGTAGAAATATACGAGCTCGCACGAAGCATCGCAAGAACTTACGAATTGATTCGGGTAATTGATTTTTCCTATGTCTTCTTATCAGTAACAGCAGTGCGCAAATCTTTTTACGCAAAATTCTACCTAGTATAAAATACGTTAAATACGGTTGACGATCGTCGAGGGATTGGTCACCCGAACCTTGGAAGGAAGACGCCTTGCCGCACGAAATCGCATCGCAACGATATGCGTCGCAGTTTTCGGCGTTGCGAATTCGCATCGCGTCGATTCGCATTTTTGTGTACAAGCCCTTAACCACGAAAGTGATCCGACGATCGATTCGCTTTTCGCGATTTTTCATTTTGTCTTTCGTTCACCTCCCAAATGTTAATTGACATCTAGTAGTTCGTTGCTTCGTATGTTTTTAGTCCGATGTTCGTCGTTGTTTCGTTTCCATCCGAAACTTCGACCTTCGTTTTTCTTTTCGGAGACCCTTACATAGACTTTTAAAGTTATAAAGAATTCGTTTATTACAAGCTGTATTTCAGTTTCGTCAAGGTCGAAACCACATACTTATATTACTAACTAGCGGCCCGTCCCGGCTTCGCACGGGTGGACATTTTTCCCGTTTTTGCAACATTTTTCATTTATGCTCCGCTCCTATTGGTCGTAGCGTGATGTTATATAGCCTATAACCTTCCTCGATAAATGAACTATCCAACACAAAAATAATTTTTCAATTCCAACCAGTAGTTCCTGAGATTAGTGCGTTCAAACAAACAAACAAACAAACTCTTCAGCTTTATAATATTAATTAGTATAGATAGATGGTGTTTTGGGCTTATAAAGTCAAGTGACCATTCAATACAGCTAGCAAAAATAAACCAAGGGAATGTTTTACTTTCATAGTACATAACCTACTACCAACTCCTACTGTTAAACTCATTGGTGACAAACCACTTGTCACTAAACGCAATTTGGAATTCGAAACGTTACACCTATGCGTGCCTCTAACTGCGCCAGCGCACCTGCTATTGGCACTTACATAAGGTAAAAGTGCATTACTCAATTAATTGTCAAAGAAGAGACATTCTCTTGCATAACACCGGGAGAAAATATCTCGGATCTAGAAGTCACCATGGGAACAGTCACGCAGCCTTGCACACAATACGAAGGAGCTTGGGAACCTTCATTGAAACTGTATCTGATCACGAGAATAACTGGCGCTTGCGCATCCTATAATAAAGTTCTTGTTCAATGATGTGATAGGTTCTTTTTGTGATTGAATTTATGGATAGAATGTTCGTGAACAGCATTGTATGTGATGTACACTGTTATTTTTCTTGGAGGGGCAATTCAATGATTCACGATATACAATGTGTCCGGTCATAGACTAGCGATATTCTAGGTACTTATATTAGAACTATTTTTATACACAAATACACTACAGACGGGGGTTCTATCCACTAAGTGTTTTTAATGTTTTCCTGCTTAGGGTTCCTATAAATGCCCGTGGTGCTTTCACATACGCTATGTTCAGACAACAATAATTCTTAAAGTAATAGACATATAGCTGTAAATTTAATGTTGTATTGTAGCTTAGCTCGAAATCTGTCGATCTAGTAAAAAAAGTAAAAAGGTTTATAGGGTTGTTTTTGCTGTAATTTACAATAATTTGTTGATTTGCATAATTTTTTGATATATTTTCTGGAGATTATTTTTTTAAGTTACGAAATTGTGAACCATTGTTTCGTAATGTTAAACGATAGAAAATATTGTTGCCCTTCGAATAAGCCTATTTTTATCTCAATAAGACAAACATTTTAAGAGATATGCTTTTTTTGTATACACGTAGAGAATGTATCAAGACAAAAAACAAAAATGGCTGCCACACAGAGGAGAAGTGGGTTGGACCCCAGTGTATAGTGTACTAGCTGTGTCCTCACGGCTCCGCCCGTAGCCTATTATACTCAGTGATAATGTAGCTTTCTAACGGCAAAAGAATTTTTGAAATCGGTCCAGTAGTTTTTAAGTTTATTCGTTACATACAAAAATACAAATCTTTCCTCTTTAAAATAGTTTTAATATAAGTACCTAGATATCCCTAGTCTATAACCGGACACATTGTATATGTTTGGTCAGCAAGAAAAATCTGCTATTAAATAGTCTGAGCACCTCGACTAGGTTAGGTTAGAAGTGTGGTTATTTCTTTGTAAGAACGCAGAAAAGCGTAGTGTTGAAAATCTACCACAGTTTTCTCCGCTGATCATGCATCGCTGATAAATTATACATTTTCATTGACCAAAACTTAAATATTTAGCTAACCGTTTAAATGAAAGCTTTTTTCTTGAGTATACCTCTTCCATCCTATAAGTTACACAGATACTTGCAACGAAATAAGATTCCTGACAACCTAACATGCAAATAGCGAGAAAATTGCGAATATTACATATTGCGTACCTAGTACTATTATCTATTCTATGATATTGGTTAAGTCGTTATATTTATTGTGAAATGATCTGCAAAATATGTAATAATATATTCGCTCGAGTCAGCCTGTAAACGTCCACCGCTGAAGATAGTTATCCTCGGTCCATATAGGTAGACCGGTGATTTACCTTATTTATATTGCTAAAATCACCACATTTCACAAAAAGACTGGTGATAAGTGATAGTAATGTAATTTGCACACAGAAGGATGCCGTTTCTCATCATCATGATACGAATTAATTAGCAATATTAATTATAATATTGGTTATTACAAATATTTGTATGGCCTACAGTTAGTTGTTCCGGGTGTGGGCGTTTGTGCTTGTGAAGATTTGTGTCTGTAAACGCACCCACGATACAGGAGAAATCCTAGTGGGGGCCAACGATTTTTATTAAAAAAAAATTGCGAACATTCACAGGGTTACTAGGTATCATTAATAGAACACATTCAAATATTAGAGCATGTGCATGTAGTATGTAGGTATCTTGTTATCTAATTAAATACAGTTTAAGTCTCCACGTTGGGCGCCAATGTAACAATTTAGGGTGGCTTTAAGAGACAACCCTCAACTAGCATGTGCACATAAAATTTAGCAGGCGTGTACTTACGGGAGGATAAAGTACTTGTAACCGTACACTATATTATTTTAATCAGAATTATAAAGAGATCAACAAGGCGTGGTTCGTACAATGCGAAGAGTCCAGGGTCTTCTTGAGCAGGTGTAACACTTAGCTTGGCAATTGCAGCGGCGCGAGAGGCCGATCTGCAGTGTGCCCGACCTTTTATAGGCCCGGTCCCCGGCCAGTCAGCCACCACCCGTCACAACTTTAGTTAAAATACCTAAGTATCTTCTTATTCGTATGTGTTGAATACGGTAGCTCATTAATAAGAATTAGGTATATATATTTAAATTGCTTTTACTGATGTACCACAGGAATAGAGCAGTAAAGCAGGCATAGACAATAACCCATAAATCGTACAGAATGTGTTCTATTAATGATACCTAGTGACCCTGTGAAGATTCGCTAGTTAATTTATAGTAACCATATAGATATTAGTAACCGAAAATGAATAGGGCACACAAAAATAAATAATTTCTTACCATTCTTGGTTGTCAACACCAGAGCTGGAATTTCCATGATGAGAAAATCTTTGTATCAATATTTATACGATTTAATTTAGTTTTCATTTCACATAAACTGACAGTTTTACTAACTGAAGAATGTCTTCTGTCATAATGGAGTCATATACGGGAAGGGATACTGCAAGGTAGCAACACATTTCAAGTTTAGTTAAAATCTCAGCAACTAATTAATTATGATTAGTACAAACTTCATGCTAAAGCTTTTTCAATGTAACTCACTGAAACTTGAAAGCAGGGCCTGAATAATCCGAAAATAAAGATACCTATAAAATACGGTATGACGTCATACCCCTAAACCTCTGGTTACCTAAATATCGTCAGTGGAAAGGTAAAAAGACTAAAGCGCCAATATACCTACTTTACAGTAGAGAGATTCAAAGTATTTTTTCTAAGAAAATAAACATAGTTATTTTTCTTAGAGTATACATATTAAATAGATAATTTAACTATGTATTTAAGATGTATACTCTAAGAAAAATTATTATTTTCTTAAAAAATACTTTGAATCTCTCTACTGTAAAGTAGGTATATTGGCGCTTTAGTCTTTTTACCTTTCCACTGACGATATTAAGATACTAAAATATATTTCAGTACCGAAATGTAGAGTCTGAAAATGCGAAACGGTATACTTATTCTGGTATCGGTACGTAAACCTTTATAAATAAGGGTTTTCATTGATGTACTGCCGCGCCAGCCTGTCCTTCGCTATAAAGCCCGAGATGGCATTAGGACGATTCATTCATTTAAAAAAACTAACAAACAAAAATGTGTAAAAAGGTTAAATAAAGGCCCAACCTTTATAAGAAAACGCTATCCTAATATTTCAAAGGTATCGTACCGTATCCGCTTTTAGACCCTGCTCGAAAGGCCCAAGAAGGGCTGTCTGTCAAACAGTTCATGTATTAAGATCTAGCGATATTAAGGCGATAGCTCACGGCGATTTTATGCAGATATACAGTATAGCCGGTTTCGTGAACACGCGTCTGCATCGCTACATGTGGTCGTTGTCGCATTTGTAACGCGCGACAAAGGCGATGCGGTAGCGATAAAGTCGCGTTGTATCGCTACTGCAACGATGCAAACGCGCGTAGGTAGACTACGTTAAAGTACTGTTATACAGAGTTGTGACTGCGTGGGCCATACACAACCAGCGACACTATCGTGTTAGTATCGCGGCTGTTTTGCGTCTGTATCGCTGCAAAAAGTCGTCGTGGGCTTATTGTTCTCAGTAACAAAAGTAAGGCACAAACGGTATTTAAAAAAAAACACGTGATTTGGCGTCTTGTTTTAATTGAGCAGAAATAAAAAGATAACTTTTAATAATTTTCCTAAAGCCTCTTTTACTTCAGTCATACGCGAACAATATAAATTAAGGTGCCGCTCACTGCAGCGTAGCATGGTATGATAGTGTTCGGCACGTGCAAAATATCGCGTAGATTTATTACTACCGCCGACGGATACATTAAATGATATCTTTGGCCGTTTCATGTTGGATGGAAATAAAATCAAATCGATGTGCGATCAATGAAGCGCAACGAATACGCCTTAAACGAATATGTGTAGACTTATCAGCAGGAAATAGAATGAGAAATATAAGAGTGTTACCAGACGTCGATAGACGGTATCGATCGATGGTAGAATGGATTAGTCGACGTCTATCGATAGTTTCTTCTACCAGACCAATCGATCGACGTTCGATTGATTGGTGTAGTAACACCCTAATAGTTCTGTGCTTGTATACTGTTATTCTGTCATAGAATCAGTAAATGTTGAGCTAAGTGATCGTCAACGCTTTAAAAGGCCTAAAAAGCCAACGCCTAGAAATGGTCTATAAAATAATAGTTCTATTTCCCTGAATAGATTTTTACGACTTACGCAGAATCATTATACCTAGGTAGTATTCTATTCGAGTGTGATCATGAAAATAATTACGTTATTGCGGTAATAATAATGTTCATTATGACTCACGGTAAAGGTTTGAATTTTGCTTATGAGAATCACTTCCTATGATCTACAGATAGCTAGGTTTAATGGAAACACAGTATTCTTCAGAAAATTGCAACTATGGTAGTTTTCACAGCGCATACAACATTTGTTTTTTATTAAACAAAGTACAATCTATCTAAGTACTTACAGGTACAATCTGCTGTAATAAGATGATGAACATTTAGAAACAAGTAATAAATGACTAAGAGCCGATTTCGTCAACGTTGGATGACTTTTATCTCAGGAATTAATTTGACGTTTTGACATCTCCTGTGTCCTTAATCCTTGGATAAACGCTATCCGACGTTCTTAAAATCGGGCTTAAGTATTTATTTATTTATTTAAACTTCATGTACAATTGGTGGTACATAAGGCGGACTTAATGCCAATGGCATTCTCTACCAGTCAACCTTTGGGTCAAAAATTAAGCACTTCGAAAAAAGGTACAAAAAATAATTTAAAACAAATATTGAAAAGGTAAATAAAAATGATTAAAAACAAAATAATACATAAGTACTAACAAAATATATACTTTATATATATCTATATACAATAAAAATACATATTAAACCTATATATCTATACATACATACATACACATAAATATTTATAACTATGATGGACAGTTCATTCAGACTAAGGTTGCAGCGATTTTAGGTAATATTCCCGAACTTTACGTTTGAAAATGAATTTACTCGGAGCTTTTTTCATATCAAGGGGTAGCGCGTTCCAGAGTTTGATTGCTGAGACAGCGAACGAAAAAAAAAAGAAAAAAAAAAGAAAAAAGTATTTGTGTAAAGTATTTGTGTTGGCAGATTTATTTGTACAATATTTCAGTAGGGCTCGCATCTAATAAACAACTGCGCGGATCATACGATGTGCGGGGTTAAGCTGTGCTTGCCGCGGTCAGTCCGTGGATGGGTGACCGTTCATTACACAAGGAGACCCCTCCCTGTATCGGAGAGCGCGTTAAAACGACGATTCCGGGTGTCGTACGAATACCAATGACAGTCTTTACGGGTAATTTGAAGCCCGAAAGTCTAACCATCGGTCTAATTTTATGATATCGGCATTGCCTTATAACTGGGTTGCGGAGGTTTAACGGCAGGCGCTCGGTGTAAAATACTGGTATTCAGCCGCATCTGGTTAGACTGGAAGCTGACCCCAAGATAATTGGGAAAAGGCTTGGAGGAAGGAAAAGATGTCAGTAACAACTTTTTCTTAAATTAATTGATTAAATTCGCAAAGAACGTGTACATCTTTATGCAGCTGACTATACGCAATTAATATTAATATCCAGCCTAGTCTCTAACCTTAAAATGACGTACCTATGGTATGTGAAACATACAACATCAACACTATCTTAACATATTATTTCTTTCTTTGTTTCTGTTAAGAAGACATTGTTGATCTGTTCTTTATATCCCACTACACGTGTGAACGTTACTTTTCACAGCGGTATGCTAATGCGTTGTTCTTACCATTTCGCAGTTTATAGGCCGTGCCGATCTCGCTAGATTCCGAACAAAGGCTCGCCCACGTGTGTTCGTAACTTCGTAATTAGTCAAAAGTGGGCCATTACTACTTCCACGTACCCTAAGTTTACGCTCAGTTGCCGCTGAGTATCGCCGTAAAGGTTTTTTTTTAAGTAATTGGTCGATTTGAGTAGTAAAACCGGTCTAGTGTGTGATGTGGTTAGGTTGTAGTAAAAGCGGCGTTGCGCGGGAGTCATCTCCGAATAGACTTGATGTGTTTTTGATGTGTTTCACGTTGTTGTTTCCGTCTTGTGAAATAGCTATGATTACAGATAGACTGTATACGTATTGTTTTGTACATGTAAACGTATAGTTGATTGTATAACCTACTTCTGTAAGCAGCTAAAACAGCAGGCAGTTGACATGGCTACGATTGGTACGAACGTATTTGTAGAACGAAAATTATGTTACCAAATATTATTTTTAAAACCGACTTCCAAAAAAAGGAGGAGGTTCTCAATTCCTCTGTATGTTTTTTTTTAATGTTTGTTACCCCACTACACCGTCATTTATGAACCGATTTGAAAAGTTCTTCTTTTGTTTAAAAGAGTATTCTTTCGAAATGGTCCCATTTAAATTTGGTGAAGATCTGATAAAGAACTTCGGAGATAGACAATGGAAGTCCTCAATGACGAACAGTACGCATAATGTGATTATGTTACGAACAGCGTCTTTAGTAGGTCCAACCATGTTTTAATTAAGGCCACTAAAATGAATGAAATAAAAAACATTTTAACAAAAATAAAACCGACTTCAACAAAACGAAAAATAGAATAAAATAATTAACATATTATAAAAGTAACAGATTCAGAAGTCGGTGCCTTCAATTTGGTTCAGCGTGGATTAGCACCGACTTTTGAATCTGTTACTTTTATAATATGTTAATTATTTTATTCTATTTTTATTTTGTTGAAGTCGGTTTTATTTTTGTTCAAATGTTTTTTTATAGTTATTTCTTGTGAATCTTATAGTAAAGGAAAATCCTGATTAACTTTTTACAAAAGAGACCAAACTTCACTTCTAGTAAAAAAAATATCTGACTACACGACATTCTGCGAGATTATTTTTTAATTCCACATTTTGCGTTCAGATATTACTTTACGTTTTATGTTTTTTTTGACGGTACTTTGATGCCTTTTAGCCACTTTTCGCTGAGCAACTGGCTTCTGTGCTACGGGCCGTGGGTTCGAACCCCGCACGGAATACATATTTGTATGGCCTACAAATAGTTGTTCCGGATCTGGGCGTTTGTGCATGTGAGATTTGTGTCTGTAAGCGCACCCATGATACAGGAGTAATCCTAGTACGGAGTAAAGATTTTATCTATACTAATATTATAAAGCTGAAGAGTTTGTTTGTTTGTTTGAACGCGCTAATCTCAGGAACTACTGGTTGGAATTTAAAATTTCTTTTTGTGTTGGATAGTCCATTTATCGAGGAAGGTTATAGGCTATATATAACATCACGCTACGACCTATAGGAGCGGAGCAAAAATGAAAAATGTTGCAAAAACGGGAATAATGTCCACCCGTGCGAAGCCGGGACGGGCCGCTAGTTAAAAATAAAATCCTTAAAAACATTTTAGTTCATGATATTACTTGAAACAACAGTTACATTAATAAACGTCTAACCAGCCTACAATTTTGCGAATGTTCCAACATGATGGCCGAACAATGCGTAAGCGCAAAATATCCGTGAAATTAATTGTTACGGCCACAATTGTTTTTGAGTCGGTGAGCCGACACGTACTGTTCAGTTGTTCACTCATTCAACAGATTGTAACTGTTCTAAATTATATTTGCGAAGCTCTTTCATATTTGTTGCTAAGTATTATGCTCCATGTACGACTGTAGGCCTAAAATGAGAACCTATTGAATCGTATTGTTCACTTACTGTTCATTCATTAGTGTGGTCAATGGTCATAGTGTAAAATGTGTTCTGTCATATGAATAATATATAGGTACATCCGTTTGTGGTTACTACATCAGCTCGTCGACATCCTGTGCTAACATAGGCCATTTTAATCGACCGCTACGATAAACTGATAACAATACTTGGCTTTATTATTAATCGCAGACTCTGGCAACACTAAGGTCCGTATTACAGAACATTCCTCAAGTCCAGTATGATCTTTAATCAGTTGATCACTGTTTAAGTATAGAATCAGTACTTGAGGAACGGTCTTATTCCAGAACGGCAATCAATCTATACTCAGATGAAACGAGACTCAAATCGAGTCAATCGATTGGTTGATTACAGATCAAATCACTGCTTGGGGTCGAATCTACGAACTGAGTAACGATCTAGCATAAAGCCACACTCAGCTGAACTATGATCAATGAATCTATGCTTGAGGAATATTCTAAAATTAAAAGTAGACTAAAAAATAGTTTTACACAGAGACCAATGCTTGAGTTTCGTTCTGTAATACGGACGTAAGAGCCTGGAGACCAATTCTACTAACAAAATTGTTTAACCGTTGACTGCCTCGTTGGTGTAGTGGTGGCAAGCGCGACTGCTGAACGTGAGGTCCTGGGTTCGATCCCCAGGTCGGCCAAAGTGTTATATTGGGTTTTTCCGTGTGGAATTCCTCTGTAGCAGCCCGGAGTTTGGATTTGTGCCCGGTTGATGGCAGAGGCTCGCCCCCTATTACATGGGACGTAACAGCGAAGTGAGGGTGTTACTATACACCTCTGCTAAACCGTTCGGGGAAAACAAGGCGTGATGTTATGTAGAAAAAATTGTGACTGAATTTTTCTAAATTGGTAGACATGACATCTGCCAACACATACGAATACATAGGTTGTTATAATTTAAAGATTATATTCGCTAGTTCTTTATTTCCCATTTTAATTTTGCACAATGTACGAGTATTCATCTTATTGAGGCTGACTGTACCTACACTGGAATAGAAAGAAGTGGCCTCATTTTGGTCAGAAATCACTCGGGAGAACCAAAAATATTGCCGAAGCAAAGCCTTAAACTATGTTTGGCATGTATGCATGTACTTGTATAAGTTATAAAATTCATCTAAAAGGTGAGTTTACACCAAACGAATAGATCAAAGCACAGAGCGTCGTTGTTTGTTGCTTTTTTGGTGTAAACGATAATCCGTTTTCATCATTTATACCAAAAGAATACCAATGAGCAAGAATGACAACGAACAAGAACTGGAATACTTACACATGCTCTAAAGATGTTTAGATCAGCCGAACACAAGAACGCTTTGAAAGGATCGCTTCGAGGAGCGAGAACGTCCGAACACGAAAGAACGCTCTAAGCAACTGTTCGCACGCTCGTGCGCTGTTTACATCAAGCGAGCGAGCATTCTTAGAACATTCCATAGAATCTCCGCAAACAAGATAGAACAACAACAGTGTTTTTTTTTCTATTCGACTGCTTGTAGATGGTCTTGCGGACCGTTACTACGTAACCGGGCAGTTATTGGCGAGGCCTGAAGGGTCCCCAACCAAATAACACCGACAGTTTTTTTTGTTTTTTTTTAATTCGAGTCTGTTAGATGGTATTGCGTACCGTTTCTACGTAACCGAGCAGTTATTGGCGAGACCTGAAGGGTCTCCAACCAATAGGGACGAGTGTAAAATATTTAACCTAAGCTAACTACTATTACTACTACTAACGTCATGACTAGCTAGCAGCAACAGCACCAAGGGCGACCCCTAATGGGACTCGGACCTCGGCTTAGGGCGTTGCTTGCGAGAGGACTGGGAGGGAGACAGCTTGATGAGGGCTGAATTAACGGTGTGACTGCGAAGTCAGAAGAGACGACCGGCTCCACGGCTGCGGCGGGTGATCACGGTGGATCAGGGACGGTGGCGGTGAGAACAACGACAGAATGCTCTGTCTCTGTTTATGCCAAAATAATTTGATGGAGTGGGAATAGAATGAACATTCGCTCGTTTGGTCCAAATCCACCTTAAGTTGTGACTACATGTAACCCTCATTAATTAAGTATAATCTAATGACTAAGAAAATGTCTTACTTCCTGTAATTTCTTGATTAACTTGTTTATTGCCAATTAAATTAATTACTGGCTATCTGATGAAAACAAGGGCGCTTACGGGTCTTAAAGTCTCAGAAGCGTTAATGGTTAATGGCAAACTATAAATTGCAAACATTGTAGGTAGTTGAGGAGATCTCTATAAAATAAAATTATTAAATAACCAATTAATGAACATCACGTCTTTCGCAGTTGACGGCCGGAGATTAGCGTCTCTCGAAAAGAAAAGCTAATCAACGTTTGACAAGTATAGCATTGACAGACGACTGATCAAATTACGTTTTAAGTTAGAGATAAACTGATCCCACCCACATATGCATCGTATGCGTTGCATTATGAAATCTGGAAAACTGACAATACTTACGAAAAAAACTATGAAAGTACATACTTTAAAATCCCATTTGTAATAAGCAACGCAACGTGTAACAAGTGTGTTTCTAATGACCAATTTCTATGGTATAATTTACCTAGCGTTATTGGTTAAAAGTAAAACTCTTGTATCTTTACAAATAATTATGAAAATACCCCATAGTTTTCCATAGTAGACCCTCTCAAAAGTTACCAGCTATCACAAGTTTTTTTTTTAATTTTGTTTTATAAATAAACATTGCCCCACACTGGGATTTCTCCTGTATTGTGGGTGCGTTTACAGACATAAATCTTCACATAGAGAAACAACCAGACCTGGAACAATAATCTGTAGGCCGTACAAATATTTGTTCCGTGAGGGAATCGAACCCACGATCCGCAGCGCAGAAGCCAATCGCTCAACCACTGCACCAACCGTGTCGTCAAAAAAACTCAAACACTGCTGTCACTGCTGGGCAAAATTAGCTTACGAGTATAGACTCGTAAACTAATTTATAGTAATAATAAATAGTTATATGCCCAGTTTCACAACCAGGTACTTATATCTCCCTGATCCACCTTACTCACCCGCCGCAGCCGCGGAGCCGGTCGTCTTTTCTGACTCCGCAGTCACACCGTTAATTCAGCATTCATCAAGCTGTCTCCCTCCCAGTCCTCTCGCAAGCAACGCCCTAAGCCAAGGTTCGAGTCCCCCCTAGGGGACGCCCTTAGTGGTGTAGTTGCTATCTAGTCATGATGTTAGTACTAGACGTAGTAATAGTAGTTAGCTTAGGTTAAGTATTTTACTCTCGTCGGGATTGGTTGGAGACCCTTCAGGTCTCACCAATAACTGCCCGGTTACGTAGAAACGGTCCGCAAGACCATCTAAAGACAGTTGAATAGGAAAAAATAAATAAAAAGAACCAGGTATGTTTGTGTTGTCAATTTTCCAGATCTCATAATACATCGCTTACGTTGAATACGTGGGATCAGTTTGTCTCTACCTTTAATCCAATCGGATTGACCTAGATTGGACCTCGGATTTCCCAGGTCCGGTCAATATGAAAAACCCTTTCTTATACATATTAATTGAATCCTATGCGATGTTATTCAAGAGCACAATCGCCAGAACCTTGAGTGTCACTTTGACAGTAGGATACTCGTACAAATCGTACTTGTCTTGTCTCGTACGTACTACGAACTTGTCACGACTTCTTACAGCTTGTAATCTATGTACCATTGTGTTATGTTCTTTGTTTTGTAATCCAACCCTGAGAAGGACGGACGGACAGACATAAGCTATTTACTATAATGAATCACTGCGCAATAGATGCGTTATCTACTAGAGATTATTCGACTTTTACGTCATAGTTATCGCCAAGGAGACAAGGACGTCTTTTGAGAGTTATTGATTGCTTTCTCACGAATCTAGAGTCTATTGTAAAGGCGTTAAGTTTAATTTGGTATGCAGTCAGAAGAATTGGTTATAAATGAGTAACGATTTTTCAACATGTTTCGGCGTATTTTATCTGTCTCATTATTTGAGGAAAATTTCGAATTATTTATTGGTGACCAAGCAAGGCTACAGATCGTGAGATCCGGAGGTCAATTTCCGTTGGGCAAAGACTTTGACTTTGTCCAGCAGTGGACTGCTGATTAATTGATTGATTGAAAGACTGATTGCATGTTTTGGTAAAGTTTCACTGCTCTCCTATCGAAATGGATTTAATACTGTCATCAGATAACTGTGATAGTAAGTACAGTTCTACCATTAAAATCTTGTATAAAAGGTAAACAAACCTTTGATTGTGAAACATTCATTTTGTTAAAAAAATCCATTAAAACACATTTACAACAAACCGTAACAATTATTCAGTAAAAATAATTCTGTTTTTAAAAATGTGTATTCTAATGGATTCTTGAAGCAGTAAATTTCACGATCAAAGGTTTGTTTACCTTTTATACAAGATTTTAATGACTGAACTATAATCTAAGCAGAACATTTATATCCAAGCCTTGCTAGAAGGCGTAACGGTCATGCTTAAAATATATGCAATTATTGTACGTGTTGCTACTATACTCAACAGATAAAAATCAGTTGCATGTTCACGACAATGTAATCTGCACAATATACTCTATTTGTATCCTCATTGTGTGCTTGAAAGTCATAAGGCTTCCACAGCACGTGAAGCGTACACCCTACGTACTTACGGATTGTGTTCAGATTTCTATGTAAAAGGGTGATTTTAGGAGTCTAATATTATTATGTTTACTTTCAGCCAGACTGCGAGTAGATAACTGATCGCAAAAAAAATTTGTAATTAATGAAGAAGGTAAACAAGTGATACAAGCCTATTTCAAATAGACTATTCCAATATGCTGATTTGAGAAGAAATCGAAGATTTAAAATGTGCACAACACTACTAAACGTAGCAATTTATCGTGATTTTCAAACCGTGACGGTCACGAGACAATACTTAAAGGTGTTAAGATCATTCAATTTCAAAGATTTGAACGATGCTCGATACCTACCTATTAGTGAAATTGTAATTTTTGGACTAAGATTCTTATAGGCCGGTTACATTAAAGTCAAATAGCAATAGCTTATCCGAAGAATAAAATTGGATACTAGAACACCTGCCAGTACGTCAAAATTCCTCAGATAAAGTTGTAGTTAAAATTGGTAAAATCGGCTCTTTATGGCTAATTCTTTTACCACCATCCAGACGATTCCCGAAACTAACAAGCATAAAATTTCGGATTATGGTTCGCCACGACATAAGCTCCCTGTAATTAAACCCGTATAAGTGGAATTAGGTCAAATTCTGATAGCAGAAACTTGATCAAAGTCGTCCGTTTGTTCCGGTAGAATAATTCTGAAGTAGATTGGTATATTATCGCGGTATTTAATGTTACCGATTTATAAAAATATATACTGCATGATACATAGCTAAACGATACTGCCACAGGTCGTAATCAACACCACAACATCATAATAAAAGCAAGTTGAAATGAAACAGATCTAATTAATATAAATGAAAATATCATAATAATGTTACGATATTACAATAATGATGAACTGAAGACTATTAACACCTTGATTTCTATTTTACGATAGCAATCTCATTAAAATAGCTGTTACCTTGAATTAAATCCAGTATTTCTTGCAGTAAAAACAAATAGGTACTACCCAGATAATTATAAAAAAAACAAGCATTATGTAAGCAAGTCAATGACCCGTAGCAAAACTATGAGTAAGACAATATGACTAAAGACTGTAGGTATTACATAGGTACCACAAGAATTTTTAATTGCTTTTGTTTGGTTGACAGTTACGTAAAAAATAAAATTTTAAGAGTTCTCAGTAAAAGAATTCAAAAGTAATTAGTAAAATTTGGTTTCGATCCACATCATTTAGTTTTTTTAGACAAACCACAACAGTAAACAACAACTTTGAAGCAGTAGATGAAACTGATTTTGAGAAAATGGGATGAGAACCTACGGTTACTTCAAAAGTAATACAGAAACCTCCTTGAAACAATGATTTCTAAGTTGTGGTTAAATCCATATCTCGCCTATAGACGGAAGCAAGATAATAGTATTAACCCATGTAGTCGTTTGTCCATCAAATACATCATAATGAAACGTCATCACTAAAGTAGTTACTTCATCAGCTGACGCTGATTAGACCTTCACCTGTCTACAAGTAAACAGAATCGTTGCCGGTTCTCACATTCTTAGAATTAAGTGCTACTGTATAGCTAATGTGTGATTCATAAGTTGCGGTATTTCGTATTTGCATTCAGATCTTGTGCTTTGTGACATCCTTTCTCTTGAAATATAGCGCATTAGAGTGGAATACATCTAATCTTATTTTGGAATCGGGGTTTCAAACGAACTCGGTAACTTTGTATGCCTATTTAAGGCCAAAGAGTGCTATTCTGAAAGTAGACGTGACATCGAAAAAGTTCATAAAAGAGGACGTACTATGAAATGACGAGAAGAAAATTTAAAACAAACAAAGATGGTGTCAGGTGTAAAAGAAGAAATATGTATATCTGATACGGTGATTCTGTATTTTGTGGATGGTGTCAAGTGAAATAATTTCCAATATAGTAGATTGCCTATGGATTGTTTCTAACATAGCAGGCCGATCGCCTTCGTCGTATCATCGTGTGTTTATTCAATGCAGCCATTTCCCACAGTTGCATGGAAATAAAACCATCTGTTGTACTTCAAACAGCACTGAACTTTTTAATTTTCTATATGGACATTCACGTCATAGATGATTTCATGATTAACATTGCCAAGGTTAGGTTACTCACTGATTTTATTATTGCAAGTACTTACAATAGTGTAATAATGTATGTTATTATCTGTTGTTGTTTCATCAACGTTTTCTTTTTCCCAACCTATTGCTAAAGTTCGCTTTGCAAAGAACTAGTCGTGCGATAACTATCTCAGGCTATTCTTTCATCCATGATGTCTATTATCTGCAATAAGATCTAGTTATTGCATCAATCCATTTGCAAATATTACTTCCGATTGATGCAATATTTTATCTATCTTTTATTTTTATTTTATTTCTTTAGCTCTCGATTTAGGAAGGCTTCATAAAAGCTATATATTGAGATTTCTTACATTGAAATCATTCCTTTTCATTGGCAAAAGAGCTCAATAAATGTCAAGGTTTAAAAGGTTTTTGCTTGCATTGTGATTTTCTTTCGTTTGTTACAGAACTAATAGGATCTTATTTACTTCATCCATTTACAATTCTCGTGCAAAGGTCATTTCTAATTTTATTTTTATAATTAAATTTATTGCTTAACAGACACGAACAGCAATAAGTTAAAGAAATGAAGTAACTATCCGTTTAAAAAAACTTTTATGTGCATTTTCTTTCTTATCTGCTATATTGCCTGATAGTACCTAGATACTTGAAAATTATTAGGAATATTGTATAAAATTTTGATTCTATAAACACAGCTGTATTATATTCAAATTTTTCCGATTGAAATAATTTAAATAGTTACACAATGTTGTTTCAAACCCTTGATAATACCGCAGCAGAAAAAAGTTATATGCACTGATAAAAAATGACGTGCTGACAACCTCTAATAGATAAGCAATAATCTGATAAATATTCCATCGTTATACCTAAGTGACCGCTTCAACAATCTATTTATATTTATGATTCCACTTGATATGCACTTATATTTTTAGGGTAAAAATCTTTAGTATTATAAATTTATCATCCCCGAGTTTATAAGCTAATTATGATGGTCATGTTTACTTATTTTATCTCAATTATTGGACTTCATATATAAAACAATGCGCAATTTGAGCAGTGTTGTTTTGCATGTTATTATTAATTGGTCTTAAATTATTACGATCGATGATCTCTCGTCCGCAAATATGAATAAAACATAATTAACTAGTACTTCGTTCGATAAATTAGACCAAAACGATTTTCTTGGCAGCAATTTGTACCATGTAGCACAAATATTCGTGATTATCGTAATTTACTGGCCTAAATATTTACAATATTGTCACGATAGGTGATTTCTTCACGCAAAAATGTACCTTTGATTCAATTCAATTGCATTCGATACGGACAAATGGATCGATTAATTGCGCAATCGTTGAAATTCTCCGCTTTCGAGTTTTTACAATCGATAATGTTTTGCGTCAACTTTTTTGAATCGAGTCATAAAAATAGGCGCAATGGTAGCCAAGGATAGCTAATTCGTGTGTTTTCCATTGTGCGTAATAAAATAATCATGAGCTTATGGTATTAGATAGTGTGTCAAGGGCCATGTCGATATACGCGCAATAGGTATTAAAAATAAGGCCAAACCATAATTAGTTACGAACAATTCAACAATTTTTTTAAATCTCGGTAATTGGAGTTACAAACTTTTTACAAGAAGCTTTAATTAACTTCAACACATTTAATTTTTTTATTATTATTGTGAGCTGTATAGGATATCTAATTCATATAATACTAGAGGATGAAAAACAGTTGTTGATAATGTTTATTTTGCAATTACTAATAAAACTCTCTCTATTTTTATCAATCACACGATCAACTCAGTCCGTCGCTGTTCACAGCTGGATATGCGCTCTGTTTCAATGGTTCTCACTAATTATATAATTCTTTAGTTTATTAGTACGAATATTATTTCCCACATTGTGATTACTTGTGAATAAGCAATCATTCTTACGCCCAGAATAATTTTAAAAGTCATTTGTTCACGTCGCTACATTCTAACTTAATTTCGTGATGTTTATTGATGATTGTTCGACTACAATTGACGTACATTTGTTCTAAATCGAGTACAATACCTACATACAAACCGTAATACTGTAACCTCAAAATTCAGGCGATAACAGTATAGTTTATAGTTTCTAGAAAAACAATTATTTTGATCGTATAACGACCGGAGTAATTGAAAATCAAACAAAAGAAAATCATTTTTTTTATTCAACTCGTTACGTACAAATACTCAACGGACATTTTAATGAGAATACGGTTTATTAACAAGAAACACAACTTCTAGCATATCCACCTGTCTGCGAAAATATAAGCTGACCAATAAGCAAGATTCTCAGCATTTTGTGCCTTTCATATTTGGCAGCGTTATCCAAATTATCTCGCTAACGTTTTATCTCACAGTGAGAGACAACTCAAGGCCTACAATAATCTTGGCAAAGCTGAACCAAACGTTACAAGTATCCGATAAATGAAAGCAATCAAGAAAATCTAACATTTGGTATTCGTTACTATTGACTCAAATGCTTTAGCAATGCGGTATTTGTAAGAATCGTAACCCTGGCATTGAAATTATAAACAGAAAACGGTAGTACACGAGTTGTAAGAAAAATAATAATGATTGTACACATTCTTTTAAAGAAACATAAATACTTCTATGTGTAGAAAATGTTTTTGCGAATGTTATTCACTGCGTTGATAATAGTGTTATCTACGGTCAATATCAAAGTAATAAACCTTCATCAAAATATTATGCAAGGTAGCCGTACACATAGGAATTGGCAAGAACGAATTAATGCTTTTAATAGCTACTACTGACTTTATGAATCGACCTTCCATACAAGAACTGATGATCGGTCATATATATTTTTGTTAATAAACAATTTTGCTATAAAATATGTAATCATACAAATCCTAACACTATTCACATTAAAATAAAAACATAATTCACGCTGTGACATTAACAAAGTTCAGTTAGGTCCAAGAAGCCATCCTTGTGGTATCCCACAATTTCTTAGAAGTGACTCGGCGCTGTCCCAAGCATGCGATTCGCCTACGGATAAGAAATGACCTTTAGGGCGGGGGACTGGTCAGACCGCATGCTTCTGCACTCGGTCCCATGTGGAATTTATAACGCGACGCCGAAGCCGGCTTGCCGTCATAAAAATTCAACGTTAAAATGGTTCTTTATGTTTTAATTGAAATTTTCTTTGTTGCAAGACTGTTTCAAAGTTTTTTGACGTTTTTTTAGCTATTTTAATGTTGTAACAAGTGCTACCTACTGTCAGGTGGCAATAAATAGTAGATACCTATCTTAAAAAGTTTTTTGGTATATGGAATGTATACAATTCGGGTTAAGTCCAAAATAGTATTCAGTCTCCATTTCTCGTCTGAGTCTCATCATTAATGATGTAGTATTTGCACCATACCTTTAACTCTTTACCAAGTATTCTGTTATTCACATTAGGGTAATTTCTATGATTTGAAAACAAATTCAAATTAAGCTGTCGATCAATATACCGCTGTGTTAATTACAACTTATTTGAAAGAATATCCTTACCTAATAACTAATGTTTTCCACAAGGGCCAAAGATTATTAATCTTTGGCCCTTATGGCAATTGTGTATCGAAGTAATATTACTGTTAGAACTAATCTCAGTAACTATATATCTTCTAAATTATTTACTTGATCTGTATGATTCATTTTAGGGCATTAATATTGTAACAGTGAAGGGCATTTTAAGTTCCAAGCAGGTTTACTTAGAGCAACTTTGGCCGGAATAACTGCTAACGACGTGGGTATACATTAATAATAGGTCTTGTTAACTTACAAGGATTTCCAGATAGATTGCAAGGTTTGGTGCAGTAATTATCAACTAGCGCAAAAATAATATCTAGTTGATCATAGTGGTTGAGATTTGAGTTCACAATGGGGTTTAATGATTAGTTCTTCGACAAAATATGCCTTAAAATATGTTTAAAAATTTACTCAACCAGTCACTTGGGACTTTCAATATTTGTTTGAGGGAATTCTTCTAGCTCGTTTTAAGTTCTTATCACGTAAAAAGATTGTTTAGAAATCTTTGTTTGTTCTACCTTGTGGAACTCTTTTTCGTCGGACTTGTCGGGTAAATATTCTTTGAGTCTAGCGGCAAGGAAATAAAAACAAAATAGATCTGTTTTGAAGTTCTCCAAACTAATCAAGCATAGGTAGTTAAAAGAGAACTCTCATTTCAAGCAAATACATTACTACCGCTACCTCGTATTCAGCCATCCAAGAATGACTTAAATAGCGACAATCAAGAAATATTTCTTGATATATGTATAAGAAACTGCTATAAAACTGTCTTGGTGCTATATTAACTGTGAATAACATGAATAATTCGCTTGGAAAGTTGAGTGGTGACGTCAGCCTAATCTCATTACTTATGTGTGATGTATGAATATGTTATGAGGACATTGAGCCTAAGATGGCGAAGCTTTTTTTCCTTTATGTAGGTAGTATACTAATAATTTGTAAACATAAACTGCATGTATACAAAAATATGTGAGGTCAGTTTATGATTATGTAAATTGATGAGAATCATGGCCAAATACTCAAACACTACTCAATTTAGAGTTGCCGTTAATTTCGTGTTGTCACTTCGTGTTAAAGTGATAGTGACAGTAAGAGACTTAACGGTAACTTAAAATTGAGTAGCGTTTGAGTATTTGGTCATCAGTCTGCTACAAGAAGTTAAATTAGTGGTATAAGTGAAAATTATCATAGATTAAAATGAAATTGTTGAAATTGCACTTTATTTGGTAACATACCTGAGGAGAGGAAATAGATTAAACAATGCGATATTAAATTAAGAGCTAAGAAGTCTTTCTTAAGAATAAAAATACTCAAAACAAAACTCATTGTTGAAAAAGTTTACTAAAAGAAATTCCGATACATCGGGTTCTTAAAATCGAAAGTATGAAGAAAGGCGATAGCCCTGTATGTAATTATAGATGCGTCTAAATTCAATGATTTGTAATAAAACTTCATATATCTTACATTAATAATTACATACTTTCTCCGCTTTTCTCTGCCAAGAGATTGGAACAAAAATGCAATCTACTATTAAAATGAATGATCGCTATTTCCTTCGAAATATTAACAAACGCTCTCTCTTTTGTATTGAATTAGCTCGCACTGGTAAGTATTAGCGAAGAAATTGTTGTTCTTTATGCATTCATAATTTGAATTTGATTCACAAAAATGTTAGGTTTCTGGCTGGGAAAATAATATTTTTGTTAGCAGTGACTATGGAAGTGCTATAGTAGTATTAAAAATTAAAAAGAGAACACATGAATCTATGAATCTTTGCATTTCAAATTCTTGTGTAGCTAATACGTCTACATCAAAACTGAAAATGTTTGCTAAAGATGTTAGTTATGCATTTTCAATATACAAAACTAATTTGTTAAAAGAAAAACAATGATTTACTTATAGATCTGTAGTAGATTGTTACTAACACACATGTTAAAGAATATTTTCTTCACTAATGTCCAATGCAAACGATTCTAATTCCAAATTTATTCATTCATGAATATTAATATCACTCTATTTACATTATTTTTTAACAAATGTTTGTTTTATACGACAACTTTCAGTTCACTCAGTTGTATTGATCTCTCTTTGTTTTTGTGTGGGAATCACAAAATTTTCACATAATTTACTCATAGTTGCGTCGGTTTACCACATCAGGCGAAGACGCGAAGACCATTGTTGCTTTAATGTTATGCATTAAAATAATTATTAGTTTCGTTAACAATACTCTAATCTGTGATAAACGCAACAATGAATTACTTAACACCGTGTATTCAAGTATGTATTGTTTTTGTGCAACAAAGCGTCGTTTAATTGAACTTTTTAATGACAAATTAGTCTTGTAATTCGTCTGCGACCGACAACTTTATTGTATCTAACAGTAACGTCGACAGAAAGTAAACACTTCCTTACTTATCGACAGTGACGGACAGTTTAACGTGTTAGTTAGGAAAAACATTTTGACATTGGACTTTCTGCACAATGCAAGTGAGTCAACATGGCCACAAAAACGTTGCGTTCAAACGAAGTCATTTTTTTGTTACTTGCCAGTTACAACAACACGATTCATTTAACTGAGTTAACTAACACTGTTTTTGGTAAAGATTGGGTCAACAACAGATCTGATAGCGATCCAATTTAATTGAGGGAAACGAGTTACGAAACCTGCATGTACGTAAATGTACGTTCTTAAAGTGGTTCTGGCAAGTTAATGACTGAAATGACTTCGTCGACAGGTCTCTACAGTTAAAAGTTACAAACAAAGCAATTTGCCAAGCAGTTTAGCAAACCAAACAGCCTGTTTCATCACATCAAAGTCACGACTGTGCCGAACTTAACGACACAGCATTCAAATTCCAACTTTTGAATGCATCAAAAGGTCTAGGCTACACGGCACTCACCGTTGGTGCCAAAATAGTCATCCTTATCCGTTAAGTCATGCTGGAAACCATAAGCAGGGAGCCATGCATGGGAGCCCGGTGGCTCGGGCCAATCCGAAATCCGGACCTCCTCCATTGGGACATCAACACAACACTGCACTCCACCGGCTAGTTCACACTGTTAGCACAATCATGCATGGACTACCTCTTCGTTCGTCCATTAGGTGGTCATTTAGGGCGATAACGGTTGGTTGTGCGGCTGTGCACGGGCAGGTGTACTTGTCTTTACACAGAGACGCGCGCGCGCGGCGGGGAACGGCGGCTGACTGGCGCGCCGGCCGCAGTGGCGCGCGCGCTGCGATCTCTCCAACCGATATCTATTGCTGTAAAAAAACGCCAGACGCCATCGTGCCGCGCCTCAGCTGTGCTTTTGCCTGCTGCCCCTTGAACGGAAACTGAATCGACAAACGCGAAACTAGATTTACGGGCTGGGAACCAGTTGTATGCGTGCTTGGGCTCATTTGGTAACATTAAGAGGACATTCTTTTGCCTAAAGAGGTAACACTCGGAACCTGTATGGACAGATGTGTTGCAGACTTCTTACCTGTTTTGTTAATGTTTTAAAACACTTTTGGTGCTTACCGCAGTCCGCAGTCTATTCATTCCAAGTCCTTTCATTACTTAACCATATATTACATACTTAATGACACCCACTAGCGTCAGATTTGGTTTATTTTTGTCATATGTTGCCAAACTGTGAGTCACCATCAGTAGAACTCTATTTAACACTTCGGGGATCACATTCATGTCGATTGTTACCATCTCGGCCATATTTCGGGTTTTGCAGTTTGCTCTATATTGAAATCGAAGAAAACCTGACAGCCTATACCTTCTTTCTCCTGAACAATGGTTTCCAAAGTTTTTATGGCATTGGGAGTTACTCTATCAGGAGTGGCGTATTCAAAATTGATATCATTACTGTTTATAACATCACATCACGCCTTGTATTCCCCGAAGAGTTAGGCAGAGGTGTAAGGTAACACCCTCATATTGCCGTTATGTTTAAGTCCCATGAAAGGGCGAGCCTATTGCCATCAACCGGGCACAAATTCAATAACACTTACCCGACCTGAGGATCGAACCCAGAACCTCACGATCAGCAGTAAAGTTGCGCTTGCCACCACTAGACCAACGAGGCATTACTGTTTATGATCATGACAAATCTTACTGAAACATACCTATTCCTTGACTTACATCACCGCTGCAATAACATACCAAAGCAAGTAACCTTTGACCGCTATTCAGATGAAGTGCACAGTTATTCAAAACATTCTCTCCATTAACTGTTCATATAACTGCCGAATTAATCGTCATACAGATCACGATTACCTTACTTACGATGAATTACAACACGCCATAATAAACATAGAGAAAGTATGGCGGGTATAGAAAAAGTGGTGCGTGAGTCTATGCCCAAATTAGATTATTGTGAAAAAAAAACGGAATTGTAGATCACGTAGGAACGCTTTTACTCATAATAACGATTTCATACTTTTGATTTGAATCGTGAAATATTGTGATAGTTTCTAATATTTCGTTTTTATTTTTTGTAATGGAGTTTCTTGCCGGCTCTTCTCCATAGGAAACGACTAATTGGAACCGTGCATCTAAATTCGACTTTTCATAAGCACCTGTATTGGTTTATGTGAAATAAAAAAAAAAGATTTGACTTAGTAATATTAGACACTTGGTGATTGGCCTTTTTTATTTGCAGGCTCGTTGTTAGGGCTGCATTAATGTTCAGATTGTTCAGCCTTTGTTTGAATTATTAAATTAATACAACTAGGTGCCCGGACAGACTTCGTCCTGTCAAAAGTTATTGGCCTGTAGTGGGAAAAGAAAAGTGTTGTTTTTACTATTTTCCACGCAATTTTTATGTTTTTTCTCTCCATAAGAACCTTCTTTGTGCCATTAGGAATATATAAAAAAAAATTGCCGAATTGGTCGAGCCGTTCTCAAGTTTTGCGCTTAGCAACACATTTGGCGATTCATTTTTATTTACATAGATAACAAGATTTATCTCCATCTCTCTCTCGCATATCATAACTTTCAAGCATCGAAAGTTTACAAACAAAAGACAGTTGAAGACAGTAACGTCTTTCTTTAAGAGGTCTACGATGTTTATTCCAAGCCTTTTAGAAATTAATTCACATACATTATAATTCCCGATTGGACGCCGTCATTAGATGGACATTAAATGATTCACTATCAAGTTGTGCGATTATAAAAACAGCATTTCCATTGTAAAAGTTAATGTAAAAATAATGTGCTGCGGAGTTTTCTTGACTGTATTTTCTGCTGCTGATGGTAACGGCTCTTGAGCGATAAACATACTACTAACTTTGACCTTTTAAGAAAGTTCATGGTCCTAATTCTTTAGTTTTGAGTTATGTGAATTTGGGCTTACATATTCGTTAGTATGACTGCTGTTGAAATAAATCTAATGTACATAAGGTCCAACCAAAATACCTGGACAAACTTTAACACAGTGTTCAATATGTTTAACTAATCACATCTTTGTAAAAAGAACTAGATCCAAGTGTTTTTTTTCTAACCAAAAAATAATAACGTTTTAAATTGCCTGTACTCTCTAAGAATAAACTCATCCATTTCTTACGCACCGACCGCCATTGGGGCGCGCGCTAATTCCGTGCCGTGTTTTACCTAAACAGCGAAGTGAAAAATGTAAAAAAATAAATAAAATTAAAGCTGAAAAAAAATTTGGTTAGAAAAAAAAAACACTTGGATTTCGTTTTTTTTGCATAGATATGTTCAGTTACACTTACTGAACACTGTGTAAAAGTTTGTCCAGGTATTTTGGTTGGACCTTATATAATTAGCGACCCGCCCCGGCTTCGCACGGGTGCAATGTAGATACTGATGTGAGGCATTAAACCTTCCTCTTGAATCACTCCATCTATTGCTGAAAACTGCATTAAAATCCGTTGCTTAGTTTAAAAGATCTAAGCGTACAGACAGCGGGAGCGGCTTAGTTTTATACTATGTAAAGAAGAGTATCTACTAATATTGTAACATACAACTGCCTCGTTGGTGTAGTGGTGGCAACGGCGACTGCTGATCGTGAGTGAGGTCCTGGGTTCGAGGCCCAGATCGAACAATGTGTTATTGGGTTTTTCCATGTGGAATTCCTCAGTAACAGCCCGGAGTTTGGATTTGTGGCCGGTTGATAGCAATAGGCTCTTCCCCTATTACATGGGACTTAAACATAACGGCGAAATGAGGGTGTTACTATACACTTCTGTCCAAGCCTTCAGGGAATACAGGCGTGATGTTATGTTATGTTGTAATAATATTGTAGATCGTCATAGCCAAGAAAACTCAGAGGAAAAAATTGCATGAAGTTATTGATTTTGTCTTTAATTAAGTCTAGTAAGTACTCATAATGGCATTGGTAATGATATCTATGAATAGAAAACTATTGATCAAAGTGTGTAAGAACGACGATGTTATGAGTCAAGCGGTGAACGCGTCCGCTTGAAACAGAAATACTAAAGGTTACTGGGACACGAATGATGATCATAATAATTTGTGCAAAGTACGACAAAATGTTAAACGAATGATAAAGTCTTGACGACTCACAGGGTAGCAGGGTCACAATTATTAGTTGAATATTAAATCACTGAAGATCTGTTTAGACAATACAAATCCTTTGGTGAAATTAAATTATTCCTGTACTTTACCGAGCGTTATCACTTAAAATTATGACTATTGTATCTTTACCAATAATGACGCAAAATCTCATACGTCTGCTTACGCTCTCCCTTATGTTAAGTCATCATCATCATCATCAACCTACATCAGTCCACTGCTGGATATAGGCCTCTCCCAAAGCACGCCACTGAGCCCGATCTTCGGCTCTCCTTCTCCAGTCGCTGCCGTTATGTTAAGTAGCTTTTGACAAAGGTAAAATTTGCTTAAGAGTCCATTTATATGCCCAGATTAGCATTGAAAAATGCTGCCATTGGTAAGCATAACGATTCGTTTTTGTCCATTCGGGCATACTTAAATGATGTTGTTAATACAACAAAGACCTGAGATTTAAATATACTAGAAGCATGACATTATTGTATTAAGACATAGCAAGAAAAATAGAACATCAATTATTTCTAAAGTTAACTTAATGGGGAAGGCAACGCAAAACGAAAGCAGATGGCAGCACCTTCATACTTAGTTATTTGAACCAATCAGAACCATCATATTCATATTAGCAATAATGTCAAACACATTGCAACCAATAAGATGGCATAGGAACAATCGAAAGTGGCGCCATTAGTTCCACAGTTGCCTACCCCATTAGGCATAAATTATGTACCTAGAATTTCAGTCCATTTTTCACAAGTATTATAACAAAACATTTCAAAACGCGGAACTCGGTCATATTTAATCGACTTCCAAAAAAGGAGGAGAATGTTATCGCACAACTCCGTCATTTGTAAGCCGATTTGGAAAATTATTTTTTTGTTTGAAAGAATATTCTTTCGAGGTGGTCCCATTTAAATTTGGTGAAGATCTGATGAAGAACTTCGGAGATAGACAATGGAACTCCTCAATGAGGCATAATGTGATGATGTGATTAGGTTACGAGCAGCGTCTTTAGTAGGTCCAATCATGATTTAATTAAGGCCACTAAAATGAAAAAAATAACATTTTAACAAAAATAAAACCGACTTCAAAAAACCGAAAAAAAGAATAAAATAATTACCATAATATTATAAAATTAACAGTTTCAGAAGTCGGTGCCTTCAATTTGGTTCAGCGTGGATTAGCACCGACTTCTGAAACTGTTAATTTTATAATATGGTAATTATTTTATTCTATTTTTCGGTTTTTTGAAGTCGGTTTTATGTTTGTTATCTTCTTACGTAACGTTGATAGCTCCTTATATTCCCTTCACTGCGTAAAAATTTGAATGTAAGAATAAATAAGTTTCTGGCAAAACGCTAATTTTCAAACATTTACCTTAGAACTTATTTTAGTGATATCAATATTGTGTAAACTTTACTTTTGTTCTAGTATTTAGATAATTTGTAAACTGTTTCCACTTAATAGTGAATTCCATCTCAGTCGGTCAGCTTGTAAATTTTGGCACTTAATCTTTGCGCGCGCGTTGTATTTATCTTTTGTATTTCGCTGAAATGTTTACGTTTTCAATCTAGCCTGACTGAAATAGACTGTCAGTTTATGATTGATCACCGCGCGAAGCAATCGCGTTATACTATTATTTGCTGCAATCACATGCCAATGCCGTTTGGAAGATACGTCACAAATCTTATCTGTTTTCGACCAATTGTTTATTTTGTTTTGTAGTTTAACTTCGTTAGTGGTTTTCATCTTTATAGCAGTGATAGCCTAATGGCGTGACCCTCGGATTGCCAAGTCATAGGTCTTGAATTCGAACCCAAGGCACGCACCTCTGACTTTTCGGATTCATGTGCGTATTGTATAATTATCACTTGCTTAAAAACGGTGAAGGAAAACATTGTGAGGAAACAGGGATGCCTGAGAGATATTTCTCGACGGCATGTGAAGCCAAGTCAGAGGCCAATGGGCGGCATAAACTCTGACACCAGGTTAGTAACTAATCACATGAAAAGAAGAAGAAGAAGTTTTCATCACATCGTTTTCAAATTCAAAAGTCAAAGTATTTATTTCAATTAGACACATAAAAGGCACTTTTAACATTAAAGTTTACAAAAAAAATTGAATTGATTCTAGTCGCCCCTTCCAAAAGGTAGTTTCGTATGGAGAAGAATGGGCAAGAACCGTGCATCTAAATTCGACTTTTCATAAGCACCTGTATTGGTTTATGTGAAATAAAAAAAAATGATTTTGATTGAGTTGCAGAGCTCTGATGGCAGTCGGTCCGTGTAAAATACTGCTATTCAGTCGCATTTAGTTAGACTGGAAGCTGACCCTAACATAGTTGGGAAAAAGACTAGGCAGAACGAATGAATCCGCAAATACTCAAATGGCAGGAAATTAACGAAAGAGAAACCACTAAACAGTTCTTAAATCAAAAAGCTACATATTCACAAATGTTTCGGAAGCGAATTACCGATGAAACTAGCTATTACAATGATGCATTACGTTCCCACACAATGGTTACTGGCTCGGCGCCAACGCAACCGACAAGTATTTTATGGTATGTTTGTTTGGAATTAGTTCAAAACAAACGTCCATTCAACAAACTTCTGTTGCTGTTGGAAGAGCCTGAAGGCTAAAGGTTTCATGATAAAACACATAAACATAACATCACGCCTGTATTCCCCGAAGGTGTGGGTAGAGGTGTATAGTAACACCCTCATTTTACCGTTATGTTTAAGTCCCATGTAATAGGGGGCAAGCCTATTGCCATCAACCGGGTACAAATTCAAACGGCTGCTACTAATTCCACACGGAAATACCCAATAATTCTTTGCCCGACCTGGGGATCGAATCTATGACCTCACGATCAGCAGTCGTGCTTGTCACCACTAAACTAACGAGGCAGGTCATGATTCCGGCTAAAACTGTACCGGAAGCCGACATACCTCTACCTATACTAATATTATAAAGAGGAAAGATTTGTATTTTTGTATGTAACGAATAAACTTAAAAACTACTGGACCGATTTCAAAAATTTCGTTGCCTTTAGAAAGCTACATTATCACTGAGTAACATAGGCTACAGGTGGAGCCGTGAGGACACAGCTAGTAATAGATAAAAATAGCTTACGTACCTATGTATATGTCCAGTTTAACAATAAAAAATGCTAGTATTAGTAAGCAAAACGACTAGTTTTTGGCCATAGGAACCACACATTAGTACGACTATTCCTACATAGCACGATTCATTAACTTTATCTGATCATAAATAGTATACCTACACTAAATGCGAGTTCAATTTCTTGTTTCAATGCCGCTTTATAGTCTATACTATCTATACTAATATTATAAAGAGGAAAGGTTTGTATTTTTGTATGTAATGAATAAACTTACGAACTACTGGACCGATTTCAAAAATTCCTTTGCCTTTAGAAAGCTACATTATCACTGAGTAACATAGGCTACGGGTGGAGCCGTGAGGACACAGCTAGTACTAGATATAGCTGTATTCACAACAAAGATTTTATTAACGTTCGTCGTTTGTCTTTAGCGACGAGTTCTGGGCTTAAAATATCATATTTCTGCATAAGTCAAAACGAGTTAGGGCCATCGAGACAACTCTACAATAACCTAACCCTACTTGACTGCTTGTAGGATGGTACTGCCTCATAAATATTTAATACTAGCTTTTGCCCGCGACTTCGTCCGCGTAGAATTATATTATTATCCAGTTCCGGGAAATCACCATTTCCTATTTTAAGCAACAGATCTGAGAACTGTAACATCTCCCCTCAGATGGACTCTCATATTTTTGGTAAGGCTCTGTTTTGTCACTGAAGGCCACAACAACACACAAATGAGACCGCTTCACGCACACTTTAACTTCGTCTGCTCGCGTTCCTTTGGGCACTACGGGTAAAGTCTGCCGGAAATCGCCTGCTAACGATACAGTAACTCCTCCCATTTGACAATTATTATTCCTAACATCTTGTAAATAACTATTTAGGGCTTCGAAACTCCCTTTATGAGCCATAGTACTCTCATCCCAAACAATTAATTTCGTTTTGCGGAGTACTTCTGCCATATTACTTTGTTTGGGTATATTGCAGAGTGGGGTTTGGGGTTGTATCAAATCGAGAGGAAGTTTAAACGCGGAGTGTGCAGTTTTATCTCCTTCCAGCAGCGTGGCAGCAATTCCGGACGATGCGACCGCTAAGGCGATATCACGATTGCTTCTCACTTTGGCCAACAGTTAATTTAATAGAAAAGTCTTGCCTGTTCCACCAGGAGCATCCAAAAAAAGATATCACCTACACCTGCATCGATACTGGAAAGTATTTTATAATAAATACGTCTTTGTTCATTGGTTACAGAGCCTTCACTACTCGACACCACTTCTGCTAAGGAATTGACATCGTTACTTGTTTCCTTCAGGTAGTCCCGGTTATTGTGTAAGCCTTCAGACCTTTGAGGCTGAGACAACCCGTACTGCTGTAGGCTTTGTCCTCCTAATGCTAATACAGCTTCTCATATTGTGACCAGACATTTATTGTAGATTTCATCTGCTAGATGTTCATCTATAATGCTAGAAAACTTTTCCACTTGTCGTTTGTAGTCTTCTGATAGGCTATCCCTGTATTTTACCCAAAGACTTAGTGCGTCTGTAATCTGACAGAATGCCACGCACGCACTTTAAACGCATTCACGCATTTTAAATGGCGAGTCGCATAGGGCTGCTTCCTCTAGGGCAGAATCTCAATGTTTGTCGTCCTCTAGCAAGCCAAGTTTCATGCAATCTAATTGAAAAGTTGGTTGGAGGACACCGTTGACAGTCTTCAAGTCATCGAAGGAAGATGGACCCCTAACCAGGGGGTAACCTCGTGCAAAAGTAAACGAAGATGGTAACACTCGGTGTTATTCGGGTGAACCGTGTACACTCTACCTAGAGCGTGTTCTTTCATTATTCCTGGCCAGCCATCTACGGGTTTTCCTCTTTTCCTTCTCACAAATTTGTTTTTTTGCCTTACAAAATATGAAGGCACTTCCGCATATAGAAGGGTTTTAGCAAAATCATCTGTTTGACATAAATCAAAAAATGCTAACAGTGTCGTTTTTGGTGGGCTATTAATTATGTCGGCGAGGTTGCCGGAATTAAAATAGACTCGTTGGCCATTTTCAAGGTGGACAGCTAAATGTATGACTGCGGGAAACCTTCATGTATGGGAAACCCTAAAATCCTTCAAACTGCCTCCGAACTACTCAAATAACGCCCACTCTCATATAATTTGAATCATCATCGTCATCAGCAGCCTATAATGTTCCCACTGCTGGGACACAGGCCTCCTCTCTGTGAGAGGGAATGGGCCGTAATCCACCACGCGGGCCCAGTGCGGGTTGGTAGATGTCACATGTCTTCGAATGTTTGGTTCTAGGACATGCCGGTTTCCTCACGATGTTTTCCTTCACCGTTTTGAGAGCAGTGGTGATGAAATAAATTACACAAAGTAATGCGCCTGGCTGGGTTCGAACCCACGACATACAACTCGTAAGTCGGGGCCGTTACCACTGGGCCACCACTGCTCTAATGCTTTTTTTAATGATTATTTGTCAATCTAATTTCATTTTGAACTGACTCTTGGGTAGTGAATGTTGGAAATGCTATGCAATTATTAGTGGACAAAGAAGAAATTAAATCTGACTCACATTCAGATTAAATAATTGTATAAGTAGGCGAATGAAAGTCTTGCACAACATTAGAAATTAGTGAAGATTGAGTAAACGTCGGAGATACAGCCATTTCAATGCGCCGTTTTTTGGCTATTGGACGCTCATCAGTGTTATTATCACTATCCGCATCAGCGTAGGCATCAAAGTGACTATTAGAAAGATCTTGGGGAAAACGTAACCTTTTGATAGGTTGGTCCTCTGTACCAAATTTGGCATACAGGTTGTCATTTCAATACACTTCAAATACAAATGGGTATATTTGACCGACTGCAACTAACTCGCAAAAACTGCCATATGTAGAGTTTTGTAACATATCTAAAGTATACTCTTCTTTTGTCCTATGATTGTTGCCATGACGGTCATGATACATAACAGCAAATTCATCCCAATTGTTCGTCACATGACACACAATTTCTTTATGAATATCTATTGAGCGTTCTTGTGTGCCGTACAACAAATAAGAAAGCGTACGGAAAAGGCTTGCGGCATCTCCCACTATTGGTACAATAGTAAGGTTTATTAATTTCCCATTGAAGTTAACCAACTCTGCACCCATTTTTAAAATGGACACAGACAAATTTATAAATGTAAATAAATTGCGAAAAACAATCCACACAAAATTAAACTTCTAAAACAAACTAAAAGAAAACTATAACTATTATTATACACAACAAATCAAACACAGATATTTTTACTATTAAAACTAAAAACCTATATTATACACTAACAAATCAAACACAAAGAATCCTTTTTAATTATTATAACAACAAATTGAAAAGAAATTAAATTAACTACACTGAAAATATTCTAATGAAATAATGAAAATGAACTTCCAAACAAATTATACAGCAATCGCAAATATTTGCTAAGTAGGTAATTTATGAGATTTCCAAGGAATTTTTGAAGGAAAATCAAGGTATAAGGTAAGTTTTTCATTCAAATATCCAAGAACAAATAAAATTGAAATTTCAAATTCTAATCCTATTTAAATATTCTTTTATATTTGTATTTTACATTTTTTTTTAAATATGGAATGATTCGTATAATTTATAACCAATATGTTCTAATCCTTACCAACTATCGATATCAACTTCGAAGCAAATCACCGCCAAAATAACTTTCTACCCCTTTTTAATACCATTAGAGGATGAATTTCAATAAAATACGAAACACGTCTTCCATCAATTCTGTTAAAAAAGGTTTATGCAAAATTTGAAGTAGATTGGACCAAGGAATCACGTTGTCCCATACAAACTTTGCCCCCCTTTTTCACCCCCTTAGGAGTAGAATTTCGGAAAATCCTTTCTTATCGGATGCCTACGTCATACAAAGAACACGCCCTCCAAGTTTCAGGTCTTTACGATCAGCGGTTTAGGCTGTGCGTTGATCCGTCAGTCAGTCATTCAGGACAAAGCATTTTAGACTATTACCCGCGGTTTCACCCGCGTCCTAGGGGAACCACTTGATGTACCCGGATAAAAATTATCCTATGTGTTAATCCAGGGCATAGTCTATCTGTGTGCCAAATCTCATTCAAATCCGTTCAGCCGTTTTTGCGTGAAAGAGTAACAAACATCCATACATCCATACATCCACACATCCATACATACAAACTTTCGCATTTATAATATTAGTAAGGAAGTAAGGATAGTAAGGATCACAACGTTCCTTTTATTTGCAGTCATCTTGACTACAATATTGCAGAAAGCACCACGTTACCTAACTATTAGTTGGAACCGAGTTAAAGTTAAACCGCAGTAAGGAAATAATGTAGGCTTTGTCGATTAAGTCTTATTTATAAGATTGTGTTGCAGATAAGGAGTGTTCTGTTTGTAACCGGAGAATAACTTGTAGTTAGTTTGAATAGCTGGTTCAATTTATAAGATAGAAATATTGGAATTCTTCTCTAAAAATCAACCAGTATTGATCAATTTTGCGCAGAATCAGATAATCGATAAGCTTATAGATGAAAACTGGGTAACTGTGAAAAAATTGAGTACCGTGAAACTAGCCAACTTTGCCAATTAAGGTGTATTTGCCCTAAAAGCAATTTATAAGCAAATCTGCTAACATGAGACAATGTTTTAGTTTTATGGCAACATCTATAATTAATTTTGCCATAAAACTAAAATATTGTCTCATGTTAGCAGATTTGCTTATAAATTGCGTTTAGGGCAAAGATACCTTAATTGGCAAAGTTGGCTAGTTTCACGGTAGGTCATAGGAATTTTAGGTGACCGTAACAATTAATTACCTTGTTTTTGAGTCTTTTTAATTAAATGGCGCGACTAAGGCAAAACGCTATCAAGACAAAGAAAAAAACGAGTCTACGGCCTTGTATTTGAATGGACGAGTTTTAACCAACCCCCTACAAATATTAATTGAAAACCAATGAATTTTCACTCAATTAGCGACTCATGTAGGTATAATTTTAGTACATCAAAGGTGTAGGATTTATGAGTTATTGTCTGTGCCTGCTTTACTACTGTATTCTTTTGTCAAAATTTACGGTGGCATGGGCATCTTTTTTCCCTTCCATCTCGAGTCAACTGCAACACAGCTCCAAGGTATGGTGACTCAGTCTGTAAAGGCATTCTAAGATTTTAAATTAGTTCATTTAGAATTTTAAAATGCCTTTACAGATAGCCATATTCAACAAAAGGTAAATGTACCTAGCCTTTTTGTCACTGCCATTACTTGTTTGTAGTAAATCTTTTGTAATGATTGCAGCAGGCATTGTTCCGGCGTCAACTGGAGTAAACCCACAAATGTGCAGCATTACCGGTAAGCCTAGAAACGCTGCGGTCGCGAATCACGCGGGAAAGTCAGACGATCTTATTCTGATGCGCTTGTGCTTACCAAGTAAATTACTGTAGTACTTGTTATTAACATTTTGTCTGTTATTGCTTCGTATAAGTTTTACTTTAACATTACTGTACTTAAAAGATGAAGGGTAGACAAAGACAATTTATTCGGTATTTATAAGGAACAACCGCGAGGGGCTAATTAACAACCGCGCCGATCATACGATTTGAAAGGTTAAGCTATGCTTGCCGCAGTTAGTCCGTGGGTGAGTGACCATTCATTACAATACAGACCCTCGGAGAGTGCGTTAAGCCGTCGGTCCTGGGTGTCATAAGAATACCTATGACAGTCGTTACGGGTAGTCAGAAGAATATCGGCATTGTCTAGTTACTGGGTTGCGGAGTTCTGATGGTAGTCGCTTCGTGTACAATACTGGTATTCAGCCACATCTGGTTAGACTGGAAGCTGACCCCAAAATAACTGGGAAAAGGCTAGGAGGTAAGATTAACGATGGATGTAACTTCAACCGATGAATGGAACAAGTGTCGCCGCTGAAAAACTTTTAGTTTTTGCAGTAGTGCACCCAACTGATGCTTTTTGAGGCTCTATAGCTACAGCCCAAATTATGAATTTAAACTAGTTCACTTATACCACGAACATCTGTTATAGATACTTAATTTTTACTAAACATATCTAGTTACAACTCTCTAATCCTCTTCACACATTTCCCCTAATCCGTGAACAAATAGTTAACGTATCACTTATCGAATACGTGTGGAATGTAACACCCAGAATAAGTCAGTCAGCGACAGCATTTACGTTATGTCGTAAGGTTTCCGAATAGCGGAAAAAACTCGCCAACTAACGGGAAAATGAGGAAACTGCACCACTTTCGTTACGAAATCTAGTAAATCAGAATAAGTACACGTTTAATTAGCAATTATACACACGCGTAGGTATGTTGAGTATGTATCTGGTCGCTTAAATGGGTATTTGAGTGCGGTTTTAATCGATCAGATTTTAACGACGCACTTATGCGGTTTAAATGATGGGGTCGTAAATTGAGCTGTGATTGCGAGTGCGCAATGTTATCGAAAATTGCTTTCTTACTTAACATCATACTTGCTAACAGTGGGCGGTATGCTAAATTGTGTAATTAGCACCAAACGTCGGCTTTGCTTGAAGTGTTTGCAATAATGATATTTTATGTAGATGGTTTTTGTTGTAACTTGATAGCGAAGATTGAACAAATTGGTGTTCTTTAGAAAATAACGTCATTTAATCACTGATTTGAAATACATCATCTTCATCTTCCTGCCCTGGTCCCATACTTGGGTCGGCGCAATATATTTTCCTCTTCCATGCTTCCCTGTCAGCCGTCACATTATCGTTAACTCCCTTATCTTTCATATCCTCTCTCACACAATCCATCCATATTTTCTTTGGTCTCACTCTCCCTCTCCGTCTATAGATTTTAATACTTCACAACTCGTAAAATCATTAAGGAGAAATAGCTTTTTCGTTTTTTGAAAATTTTATGTCATTACGCTTTTTTTTATAAAACTCATCATATTTTAATCAATAATACGGTGTAGTACATTTGAACAACTTTTCACTCATCTGAAATGCATAGTTCCAATACTTTCTTATTTTGAAATTTTCTGAATCTCTCACCCGACACCTCTAAAAACATTAGACACAGAACAAATTGATTCACGAATCTTCAAACTATAACAGTCTCAGAAAAATAAAACGATCATTCAGAATTGGATAATTTATACCTGCAATAAATATCTCACGTCAGTTGTTGAAATATTTCACATCACAATAATAACGAATCGTAAATCATCGAGACGACAGAGTCGGGGCACTTTCACGAAGATAAGGGGCTCCGAAAATCACCAGCTTAACGTTTTGACATTTTAAGACTGATGATAAAACAATAGATGAAATGTTTCTTTCGCTTTTGTCTGCGAATGTTGGTTTCTTATACCTACATCCGCATAAGAGAGTCTACTATGCAAAGCTACGGTCTTCGTTTCATTAATGATAAAGATACAAGAGTCTCAATTTTACCCAATAACGCACCTTCTGCATTTGCATATATTTTCGGGCTAGACCGGTGCCACAAAACAGATAGGTACAGAAGTCAATCACATGTATGTACTTCACTTTTCATACCTACGCTCGGCGGTCGCTTTATCTATATATCTATCTCTCTCAAGCGCATGGCATTCGCGCTCTCACTCACTCGCACACTGGTCCCAAACAGTCCGAGATATCGTGTCCGTGAGCAGTGTCTATGTGTGCGTTGCTCGAGCGCACTTTATGTAGATTGACTTCTGTACCTATCTGTTTTGTGCCGGTGCTGCATACTTCATCCAAGTTTGATGAACTATACTGGCCTGCAAAAATAAGTACTACACTTTTAATGATATTCACTTTTAAAGTGTGATATTTAGTTTTGCAGGCCAGTGTAGTTTGGCGGAATTAACACAAAATATTGTAATTGTATTAAAAGACAGTATTCAATCAAATTTTTTAAGTAGGTAACTGCACAACATATTATGGTATTTTGGCTTGGGGAAACATACGATTTTGGATATGGACAATAAGACTCTTATGTTATACCAGGTTCACACGATTCGATTTTAGTTGATCAACTGCCAAATCGCATGCGATTTGAACCGTCTGAACAGACTTTCAATCAAATTGAATCAATTTGAAGGAACAAAAAGTTTCAACTTTTGTTGATCAACTAAAATCGAACCGTGTTCACCCGCTATTAAGAGTATACAAGTTTGAGCTTCTATCTAAACCCGGCGAAAGCTATGGTTTACTAATGTTTGCCATAATTTAAAATGCAATAATTTTATATACCATACTTGTATTTGCCATAATTTCATTAGAAATAACGCTAGTGTTGCCATAATCGTGAAATTACATAATAGTAGATTATACAACAAGTGGAAAAGCAGCGAAGGATTCTAGATTAGAATCCTGAACGCAGCGAGAGGTACAAGGACTGAGATGAATTATTTTTTTCACGAGTTGTGTACTCCACTTTTTACCATTGACTGCGAGAAAATAAATAGTAGTTATATTTATCACATTTTATTTTATAATCGGTAATAAGAGAACAAAGGATTAGGTAATTTATAAACAATAAAAGTTAATAGTGTAATTAGAACTGTTATTATAATTGCTGATTTATTTCGAAATGATTCCGGAGTCAGTGTCTCATTTTCGTCACTGGAAGAACTCATTTTATTATAATTTATGTTATTAGATTTTCCAATGACTTAAAACAACCACAATAACAGATAGAAAAGAACCTAAATAGGCGTGTTTTTATAAAATTTAATTTTATGGCTCTATGGAATAGCTCCATTTAGCCAGCCAGTACGTACTTTCAGCACGTTTTGTTTTATTTTTGTACATAATTCGTATATTCGTGCTTGTTCCAAATTCAAAATGTTTTTATTCACTCAGTGACTAAAATAAAGTTTTATTCACTGTTATCGATGAATAAAATGCCCTTTTCGAGTGGCAATGGTAAAAAAACATTTTCACTAATTTCATTGGTCAAAATCATAATCAATCAAGTGTTATAATAATTTTAATCCATAAATTTATTTGCTATATTTTTCATTTTCAATAATATCGTTTGCCATAACGTTTATTCACCATAATATTCATTTGCCCATACTAACACAACAATGCTAATTCTGTACAAGCGCCTGCAATCACCATGCATGCTTGCTTTTCAAAAGAGGAAATCTATCGCTCGGCGGCACGCTCGCATTGTGTGGTTACAGTTCTAACCTAACCTAACCGTTTTGAATTTGACAAACTGTTTATTGTCTAAAGATTGTTTGCTGTAATAAATCATTTGATTACAGACCAAATGCCTTAATGACATTATTTTTTGTACAAAACAATAAACGTTTCTAAATTATATTTAATGTTGCTTATGTCAAGTATCGATTCTGTAATGTTACTTATTGAAACTAATGAGTATAACACATGTTATTATGGAAACTTACTTTATGGCAAATAAAAGTTATGACTAATAAGTTGATATGACAAGCTTTATTAGTATAAATGATAATAGTGCAAGTAAATATTATGAGGGGGACGATTATGGAAAACAATAATAGTACAAATGATTTTATGGGAAAAGACAATACGGAAAGCTATTTGACGCTCGTATGTCCGGTTCCTATAACCAGAAACGAATCGTTTTGCTTACCAATAGTAACATTTTTCATTGCCAAACTTGGCATAGACTTGTAAGCTAATCTTAAGTGCGATAGCTACCCCATGGGAGGGCAAAACTATGGGGTCTTTACTTTATAATTGGAAAAGATACAAGCGTCTTAATTTTAACCAACAACGCTCGGTAAATCATAGGAACTGGCCATTAGAAACTGGAGCCCAACTAATCCTAACGGCTTGACATATCTAAAAGAGAAAGGACGCGTCCAAATAATTCGTTATAACTCCCTTATTATCTACGGATGACAGCTGTCTTCAGATAGCTGGGAAAACAATGCACGACTCGAAAATATCGCAGTATCAAGATAGGGAGATAACGATGAACGTGCACTGGGTTCCGTATCTAAAATAAATTGGAGAAGTAGTTAAATGATTCGCGATATACATGATTTGTCAGCCAAAAAAATCTGCTATTAAATAGTCTGAGCACATCGACTAGGTTAGGTTAGAAGTGTGGTTGATCGGCAGTGACCTCTCGCTTCCGCCCGTGGTTCTGTCCATGGTTGGGAGCGAGAGTGCGTGAGAAGCCATCGCCTCCTTTTGCGAGGAGGTGATGGCAACCAAGGAGGAGGCGGAGAGGGAGAGGGAGGCGTCTTCCTTCATCCCTTCTCGCGCTAGATGCACCGGGCGCCAGAGGGCTCGTGACGATCTCCGGCCACCCTAGTGAGTGGCCTGCGGGTGGCGGGTTAGGGGACCCATCGCTCGACCAGTAACAGACCCGGGAGGAGGATGACGCGCCATGTTCGGCACGCGTTTCTCAGAAGGAAGTGGGGCAGGGGAGAAATTGCCCCACCACTGGATAGGTCCACCAGAAGAAGCTGGTGGACCGAGACCGGGGTTGCGCTGCATGCAATTGCGAATCCCGTGACCCCGGCTTTACGTCAGAAGGAGGGACACCGTTGCTTTTTAGCCGGTAAGTGTCCGGCAGACCCCCTCGTCTTCCCCGTGCGAGGGACATCCATGAGAATTTACAAAAGATTAAAAAAAAGTTTAGAAGTGTGGTTATTTCTTTTTAACAACTCAGAAAAGCTTATTGTTGAAAATCTACCACAGTTTTTTCCGCTGATCATGCATCGCTGATCAATTATTCATTTCTGCTGACCAAAACCGCTAATATTTAGCTAACCGTTTAAACGACAGGCGTAAATTAGTTACACGGCGTACTTTTTCTTGTATTTGGCACTCAAATAACACTCCCTCAGATCGATGGTCCTCGGTGATCGGTGTGTCATGACATGATCCTGCATGCATTCAATCTTTAGCTAATCTATATATATAAGGAGAAGCTGACTGACTGATCTATCAACGCACAGCCTAAACCGCTGGGGGTGATAAAAGACGGACGTTTTGGATTATAAAATGTCACTTTAAAATGGGCTTAACGAGGATTTCAAACTTCACGCAAGCGAAGCTGCGGGCAAAAGCTAGTGAACAATAAATTATTACTGTTTTACTTTCTGTGTACAACCAGCCTGTGTTGAGGACTCCTCTAGACTAGCTGGCTGAACTGGCTGGAGGACATACAAGTATATTTTATTTCCATCACACAACGGAATCCTAAAAATGTTGACTGTTATATATTATGTTCAAAAACGAAAGTAGTGATCCATTTTGATTAAGATAAAATAAAATACTAACGTAATACAAGTGAAAGCAATTTTTAGTGTTGACACTTTAATAACCCGTCTCTTTATGAATACGGTTTAAATATTCAGTTCCCATCCCATGTTGATGTCATCACCGTTATATATCATCATAATTGAACTGTTTCGTTGGTCTAGTGGTGGCAAGCGCGACTGCTGATCGTGAGGTCCTGGCTTCGATTCCCCAGTCGGGCAAAGTATTATTGGGTTTTTCCGTGTGGAATTCCTGAGTAGCAGCACGGAGTTTGGATCTGTGCCGGGTTGATGGCAATAGGCTCGCCCCCTATTACATGGGACTTTAACATAAAGGCCAAATGAGGGTGTTACTATACACCTCTGCACAACCCTTCGGGGAATACAGGCGTGATGTTATATTAATCAACTTGACGATTTGACACTTGTAGGTAAAACGAATCAGCAGCATAATGTTCACAATGTCACTGTACCCAGGTATAAAAACGTAACGTATTATTGATGACGCGGGAACGATGGTCGACTCTTCGATTCTCGAAATAAAAGGACGAACAGGAAAAGAACCATTTTAATAGAATTTTCCTTATCAAAATCATCCTCCAATAATTATTCGAAATAATCGTATGACACATTATTTTGATGCCATTTTTTTATACTTTCTATATCATTGTCACGTTGCTGCAGCACGAGGCGTCAAGCGTGGCTGATCAGTTGATGTACCGAATTCCTACAAACGTCACAGTTTCACCGTATTTGGTTTATCAGACCATACCAAACGTACACAGAGTTGTAGTTACAAAGTACTTACCCGATATGCTGCATTTTTAGAGATCAGCCCTACAGAGGGTGAAGATACCATAACGTCACAATATAACTGCAGAGATCTCATATCCTAAAGGACTGACTCCGACTATCAGAGTAAAACGGCTAACTATACAAGGTTAGTCGGAAAGGGGGTACTAAGTCGCGGGCCACTTAAAGTATCACTGATGACTATTTTAAAGCAAGTGTTAAAATATCAAAATTCAATCATTATTTGCATGATAAAAGATTTTTATTTTTGTTTTTTCAATAAAAAATCATATCTGCTTTAGTTATGAATTCAGAAAATTAAGTTTCTAATCCGTGACCCCAAATATGACCTAAATAGTAAACACAGCTGATCATAGCTATGGACAGATAGATTTTAGCATATTTTTTACGAGATCTTTGAAATGCTATTTCTCTTAAACTATCGAGTTTCGGGTAAAGTTGTAGAACAATAGTTATCCCTTATTATGGGTACTTTAACACCCTTTCGGCTTAGTACCCCCTTTCCGACTAAACTTGTATATTTAATTAATTATGCCCGTCTGTGACCAATGCTGACTGTACGCCTATTGAATACTAGAAATGTCTATCAAACACGACATTCATTAGGGGACAAATGTCCCATAACGCGTGTCGCCAGCTATGACCTGCGACATCAGTCGACGTCGTCAGAAATTTCCTTCTGCGACATTTTCGTGGCATGACTAGTCGCCAAATATGTCACCGGACATCATCGCACGCGACACGTGTCGCGGGACATTTCTCCCTTGAACACGCGGCTTCAGGCATGAGCCACTTCTTCTTCCTGCCCTTATCCCATACTAGGTGGGGTCGGCACAGTATGTATTTCGTAAATCCATGTTGTTAGAGGTTTTGGGTTATTGTTTAATGACCGGCCGGCTGCCTGACATCAATCCTCCATGGGAATATTCGTTGAGCTGTCGCGCGGGTGACCCAATGTGCTTGCTGATTATGCACTGGGTCCCAAAATGATATGCTTGTCAATCTTATTGCCGATAACTAAGCAGACTATGTTCTTCTTATGGGATGAGCCACTCTGAACGTAAAGGATATAGGACTCTTTATTTTACTTTCTTTTTAACCATTAAAGAACCGTACGCAAATAAAAAATACAATTCGGATGATCCACTTGAGCGTCCTTAAAACATAATTTCAATATCTTATCGTGTTTTCGTGATGTCGTGACGGGCGGCAGTATAAATTTCAATCATCTGCTGTTTTTATCGATGATCTCATTTCTACAGGTGCCTTATGCCTGACCGATGCAGTTAGGCGATCGCTTTTATGAATAGACGGCCTTATTCTGTGTGCCGCTTTGAACTCTAATTACTTGCACGTTTATATTTTGATGTCAATAGATAATTTAGCACGAGTTACGACGAGAATCGTTAAAAAGCCGATGAAATGATTTATGAACTAAGTGCACACGACAAATGAAGCTGTATGTCCAGTTTTTGCTGACCTCTCATGGTACGGAATTTCCGCACATTGAGAGGTCACCATAAACTGGACATGTATACCTTGATTTGTCGTCGTGTGTACCTTTAGATATCGCACCAGCTCATACACTACCAGACAACACCACTTTCCTGGTTCAGAACATTTCGAATCAGCTGTCGAACGATTCGGTTTGCTGTCTCATTTTCTCTCGTTACGGGATCCGTAGACAAAACGAGATAATAAACAGTTGGTTGACAAATGGCTTATCAAAACGATTTGAATCAAGAGGCAGACCACAGCTGGACATAGTCATCTTCAAATTGGCCACGTCATTGGGTTGTCAGCATTTAGCATCCAGTACCAGTACCTATCCAGACGCCTTTCCCTTTAAAAATGAGGAAAAGTAAAAAGATGCTATTATAATAGCAGCATTGTATGGCGCTGTTGTTATGTATACCTATCAATGTCAAATACTCAATCAAAATGTCAATGTCTAATACATTAGCCAATAATTTATAGTATGTTGTCAAGTTAATTAAATTACAATATACTTAATATTGAAATTACATTGTGTTCATTCAGCCACTCCTATTGCTGATTGTACAGAACAAAGTTTTGACAGGTCTACATTTGTAGTGGCGCCAACTGGTGTTGAATTTAGAGCTACTCAAAAAATACTGCCATTCCTTTTCACACTAGAATAGAATAGAATCGTTTATTTGTTAAACGTAGGTATTTACATGTGAAGATCTTAAATAATTACGTAGTGCACTATGTTTTGCCATTAATGACATACAAATTTTAATATTTATTTCAAAATAGGGATGAGTAGAATTTATAAATTTATTACAATACAATATTAAACAATACAGTTGGCCTTTCAAAAAAACGATTTATTTATAAGAGACGTAAAATATGTTATGCGTTTTCTTTATAAAAGAAAAGCTAACACTACTCACGATAAAAAAGCGAGAAATCTTGATACCGTTCGCGCTGGCATACTGTACCGACACCTATAGCTAACTAGGTACTACTAATGCTACTATAATGGGTTTAGAAATTAAAATTATGAATAATGGACTTTGAGATTAGAGCGTATACATAGGTATTCGTAATAATATGCAATTTATCACGTAGGTACTAGGAAGAGTTGGTAGCTAGTTTAATTTAACAACGTAGACTAATGTTATCCACAATCCTACTAATCTATACTAATATTATAAAGAGGAAAGATTTGTATTTTTGTATGTAACTAATAAACTTAAAAACTACTGGAACGATTTCAAAAATTCTTTTGCCGTTAGAAAGCTACATTAATTATCACTGAGTAACACAGGCTACGGGCGGAGCCGTGAGGACACAGCTAGTATCTATATAAAAAGAGAAACTGACTGACTGACTGACTGATCTGATCTATCAACGCACAACCTAAACCGCTAGGCTTAACGCAACTTGAAATTTTGACAGTAGGTACCTTTTATACAGGGTGATTTTTTAATCACCATCCTAATTGCTTCTAGGCATATGGTATATAAAACAAAGACTAAATATTTGAAAAAAATAATTGGTATGTCCATTCACTTTGATGCAGGGCCGGCCCTACCATACGGAACAGGAGCGAATCGCAGTGCTCACATTATACAGTAATGTCGGCATCCACTAAGCATTTTCAAAATTCCTCCCCTAAGGGGGTGAAAAAAAATAACGTAAGCGAAGCTGCGAACAAAAGCTAGTACTATTTAAATGTGAACGTTTGTTAAGATGGATGGTTAGATGGATGTTTGTTACTCAATTACTCATAAACGGCAGAACGGATTTTGATGAAAATTGGCATGCAGATAGATCATGTCCTGGATTAACATATACGGTACTTTTTCTCTGGGTACCTGAAGTAATTCTTCTAGGATGCGAGTGTAACCGCGGGCAACAGCTAGTAATATTATAATGCAAAAGTTGGTTTATCTGAATGCTTTGCTACGTTTTAAAAGTGAAACTGTTAAATAGTTTTTGGCGATTTTTGACAGCGAGGCAATATTTCAGTGTTTCTTTTTCTTTTTCTTGGATTACGACAAACGAAAGGTATCTTGAAAAAATATAAGTCTACTAGTCTATGATGACTAACACAAGTATTAGCAACGTCATCGTAATTTTGGCTCTATCATCTGCTCTTCTTCCTCGAAGTTCCATTTCCTCCAGAATATCACCGTAGCACTATATCTATCGTTTTCTCACAAATCTCCATATTATATAAATGTTTACTACAATTGCCATATGAACGCCATAAAACTACTTTATGTAAGTATATTCTGGGTATCTTAATGCCTCTATAAACTATGGTTGCAACATCCACACAGATTGGGGACGCATTCTGTCAACTACTTGCGCAAACGCAGACAAGAATCAAGATGGTGTTCTAATTAACATAGTAGGACGTTGAGAAACTGATTTCTGGAATGGAATTTTAACATTAATTCTTCCCCGAAACTTATAACATAAAATAACATCACGCCTGTATTCCCCGATGGGTTGGGCAGAGGTGTATAGTAACACCCTCATTTCGCCGTTATGTTTAAGTCCCCTTGTAATGAGGGGAGAGCCTATTGTCATCGACCGGGCTCAAACCCAAACTCTCAGGCTGCTACTGAGGAATTCCATACAGAAAATCCCAATGACACTTTGCTTGACCTGGGGATCGAACCCAGAACCTCACGATCAGCAGTTGCGCTTGCCAGTGAAGTGGCAACGAGGTAAAAGAAAGAAACTCTCAAAGGGGAACTATTTGCGTATATTTTCTATTACCACGTTCCTTCTTAATAACTAAATAATATTACTGATTTTAATTTAATCGAATTTTAGGACACAGTACAACAAAGAAAATAAACAAGCGACAGCTGACAGCTGACCAGAAAACATTAGATGTCATTAGTAATAGATAATGCGTTTAAGTAAGTTTGTTGTTTAAGGTGTGTGTTTAAGGTACGTGTGTTCTATGTCTATTGGTAAAATGTCAAATGGAAAATAAATATGATGTTCGTTAATTGTGGAGTGTATTTAACAATTTGTTGTGCAAAACAAATAAGCAGTGCTAACCACTACACCACCATTAGACCACAATGCAACCCGAATCTTATAGTTAGGAATAATCGAAAATTTTAATAAGTGTAGTCTCCCAACCCGCACCATGCCAGCGTGGAGGACTAAGGTTTAAATCTTTCTTGTTTTGTGAAGAGGCCTGTGCCCAGCAGTGGGACAGCAATGGGCTGACTATATCATGTTATGAAAGTTTTTTACTTGTAACAAACATGTAAAATAATGTTCATTACATGTCATATTATTCATCACAGCAGGCTTCGGCTGCTAGCAGCAGGTTGGATGTGATCAGAATATAATCAGTGTGTAGTAGAGTCTGTGCATGTGCAATTTGTGTCTGTAAACGCACCCACGATACCGATACGATACGACCCACGTAATATAGAGTGGAACAAAGGTTTTTTTAAACAGTTCGATGAAAATCCACTGCATATATCCTCTCCATGGCCGATTCCTATGATTTACCAACCGTTAGTGGTTAAAATTAAGACTCTTGTGTCTTTATCAATAACTAGTGGCCCGTCCCGGCTTCGCACGGGTGGACATTTTTCCCGTTTTTGCAACATTTTTCATTTATGCTCCGCTCCTATTGGTCGTAGCGTGATGTTATATAGCCTATAACCTTCCTCGATAAATGGACTATCCAACACAAAAATATTTTTTCAATTCCAACCAGTAGGTCCTGAGATTAGCGCGTTTAAACAAACAAACTCTTCAGCTTTATAATATTAGTATAGATGAAGCAAAGACCCCATAGCTTTGCATAGTAGACCATAAGTAAGTAGCTATCACAGATAAAATTTGTCTATTTATAATCCGAGATTGGCAATAAAAAATGCTATCATTGGTAAGTAAAACGATTCGTTTTTGGATATAGGAACCAAGCACAATCCGCATAATGTCGTTTCTTACGACATTCATAGGAATAGATTAAAGAACCATAAAAACAGCTTAATCTTTTTATAGATAACCTCCTTTCAAATCATAATTTAAGAGATGCCACCGTTGTAGCGCCTACATCTTCGTCCAAGAGGTCAGCACTGATGGGCACGGCACATGCAATAGTCAAAATTCGTCACACATCATGTGCACGCGCATACAGCACGCAAATGGCACGGTTTGCCAAACAGTTGGATTGGAATCGTGACGTATCAAGTCAGGTTGACTGACTGGGTTCATGTTGTTTAGAGTACAGTCACCTATTGGATGGTGAGGTCTCCATATCTAAGTTTCGTGAACATCGAGATTCGACCCTAAACTCCGGTGTGTGACAACATACATGTCACACTTTAGAGGTCAAGGGTGGCTTTAGGAGTCAACCCTCAACAAGCATGTGCACATAAAATTTAGCAGGCGTGTATTTACGAGAGTATAACGAAAAACACTTTTAACCGTACCCTATATGTATTTTAATAATAATTACAATTAGGTCAGCACGGCGTGGTTCGTGACAACGCGAGGAGTCCAGGGTCTTCTTATGAAGGTGTAGTTCTCAGCTTGGCAGCTGCAGCGGCGCGAGAGAGGGCGATCATTTTTTTCTATTCGACTGCTTGTAGTTGGTCTTGCGGACCGTTTCTACGTAACCGGGCAGTTATTGGCGAGACCTGAAGGGTCTCTAACCAATGGGGACGAGAGTAAAATACTTAACCTAAGCTAACTACTATTACTACAACTAACATCATGACTGGCTAGCAACAACAGCACTAAGGGCGACCCCTAATGGGACTCGGACCTCGGCTTAGGGCGTTGCTTGCGAGAGGACTGGGAGGGAGACAGCTTGATGAGGGCTGTATTAACGGTATGATGAGAGCGATCTGCAGCGTGCCCGACCTTTTATAGGCCTGGACCCCCGCCAGTCACCACCACCCGTCACATACAGCTATCACCGCCATGACCATTCCCTTTGCAATGGATTGTTATCCTGACAAGTGGTCTTCCCCTTCTCTCGTGTCGGCACAGGCTACACGAGAACTGCTCACGCCTTGGTGAAAAGGTTAACAAATCAGCAAGGTTGGTAGCGGGACTGACTGCTCAGGGTGTCCTGGGTGTACTTAAGTATCCTCACTCATGGTGGCTTAGAAGTAACGAGTGGTAATAGTAAACCACTGAATGATGATGCCTTGTTGGTTTAGTAGTCGCAAGCGCGACTGCTGAGATGGGGTCCTGGGTTCGATCCCCAGTTCGGGCAAAGTGTTATTAGATTTTTCCATTAGGAATTTCTCAGTAGCAGCCCGGTGTCTGGCTTTGTGCCCGGTTAATGGCAATCGGCTCGCCCCCTATTACATGGGACTTAAACATAATTGGCGAAACGAGGGTGTACTAAAAACACCTCTGCCGAACCCTTTGGGGAATACAAGGCGTGATGTTATGTTTATGTTTATGAATGATGATTGTAAATTTTTTTCGCTTTTTTACATTGATATAATTTGTGAATTATTTTATCGGTGAGTGCGGTGTGGGTAAATCCTGCGTTCACAACGGGAGACTACAATCCATCATTCTCAGCTACAATCGGAGTTGACTACAAATGTAAAGTCATGGACGTGAACGGTGAACCAAAGTCCCTAGCAAAACTGAATTAGTTGGTCGTGGAACTGACCCAGTGCATAATATCAGCAAGCACATTGGATCACCCGCGCGACGGCGCAACGAGTATTCCCAAGGAGGGTTGACGTCATTTATGAAATATATGTTGTGCCGACCCCGCCTAGTGTGGGATAAGGGTAGGAAGAAGAAGAAGATTGTCAATTTTTTCAACAATGTAGAGGAGAGTAGGAATTGTTTGCTTAGTGACTTGTAAATTGCAATGTGATGAACTGTCATATCCCGCTTTCTAACGGCCGATTCCTATAATTTACGGAGCGTTATTGATTAGAATTGAGATTCTTGTACCTTAACCAATGGTAAAGCAACGACTGACTTTGCATAGTAGACCCTCCATATGGAAGTAGCTATCACAGGTATTAGCTTATGAGTCTATTTATATGCCCAGTTGGCAATAAATAAAAACTTTTTAACAAAAATAAAACCGACTTCAAATTGTATATCTCCGAAGTTCTTCATCAGATCTTCACCTTTAAATGGGACCACTTCGAAAGAATACTCTTTTAAACAAAAAAAGAATCATTAAAATCGGTTCACAATTAGCAAGGACATCGCGGAAAAAACGAACAAAAAAATAAAAAACGTACAGTCGAATTGAGAACCTCCTCCTTTTTTTGGAAATCGGTTAAAAATATGTTACCATTGGTAAACAAAACGATTCGTTTTTTATTATACGAACCGGGCATAATCCGATTGTTATTTTTTTTCAGATTAGAAGGCTATTCATATTTTAGATATTCATGCAGTTTGTTTTGAAGTGTTCAGTTTTATCAACTTGGTTTATCCTTATCGTTTGTCGAATGATGTTTGAAGTTTCGATAAATGATATCGCGATAAATACTAGTACCTGAATATAAAATGGTGACCTAGCTAGGTTTATCTTTCTAGTACATACAGATGAAACTCTGAGGACCAAAACCAATATCAAGGCTAATTTAATTCGCAAAAGTCGAATTTCGTGATAAATAAAACTGGTAACATCGTAACTACCGTATCCAATGTCCCATTACCAAATGCGTAACAGAACTTATTAATTTGCTCCAAGAATGTCAACGTACCTTCCAAGGCTTCAAGCAAGGTATCTTATGAAAGGAGATCACATAATAAATATCATGACTTTCATTTGCTGGCCACAAAATAATGGGCGTTACTTCTGAAGACAGGTTTTGTAACAGACACAATACTGATACGGCTTTGGAACCCAGTAGCTACAAATCATAGCCGATTTCAGTAAACTGATGAGATACAAGATCGTTGGTCTAGTGGTTGCAAGCGCGACTGCTGATCGTGAGGTCCTGAGATCAATCCCCAGGTGTGGCAAAGTGTTATTGGGTTTTTCCACGTGGAATTTCACGAGCAGCCCGGTGTTTGAATTTGTGCACAGTTGATGGCAATAGGCTCGCCCCCTATTACATGAGACGTAAGGGCGAAAAGAGGGTTACTATACACCTCTGCCCAACCCTTCGGGGAATTCAGGCGTGATGTTATGTTAATGTGATGAGATAATCGATTTTTATACCGCCGATTGGTATAAAAATCGATTCCTACGTAGGTAGGTACTTAAGATAGTTACTTGGTGCCAAAGTAAATTATATCCCTCTTACGAAGACCAGTTTCGAAAACTAAGTTTAATTAAGTCTAATTAGAGGATAGAGAATAAAAAAATTAAGGCAAATAGTGAGTGATCTGACGTCCAGACGAATGACGACCAGACTACCTACACCCTGTACCCCAACCCATTTAAAATGAAACCGTGGTGCAATGTCCCACTTAATTTAACCCACTGCGAGCCTACATAGCTTTTGCCCCAGTCATTGTTAGTGACCAATGACCCGCAACAACCAGTCGTAACATACAATCGACTGCGACCGAGTTGCAATCGCTTCCTGGTCGTGGTGACGCAACGGAACGGACCCACGGTGGAAACAGGCAAATTGCTGTTATAACACTTCCGGAGGTTCGGATGTTAGATACAAAATAATTATATTGTTTTGTGATGAACAATCGATGTTTGTTTAGTGTAAGTATAAATTTTAAGTTCGTAACTTTATTTTATGGTTAGCTTTGCTCAGGCGCCGAGTCCGGAGTGAATCACGAGAATACAAGGTGTAAAAAGACCCTTCACGAAGCCGTCAACCATGCATTCAGTACATCAAACTAAGTAACCCTACGCAAAAATTGTCGCTGGGAAACGACTTCTTTTTTGGGTGAAAAATTTCGTTTTACTGTAAAGCTAATCCCATCAAAAACATAAATGTGAAAACGGGAGCCAAGTTCAATAATAATAATAAGCGTGGTTGTCGACTTTTTGTGTTTCAATTGTTTGAAAAATATTTCAAATCGTAAAAATTCACTGTTTTCTGACTTTTTCCTTTGTATACACACAATTACCCAGCTGGACGCCAAATTTCAACTTTCTAGGTCATCTGGAAGTGGGTTAGGTTTTTGATCTATATGTCAGTCAGTGTTAATAAAACGTTTTTACAAAAAATTTAAACCAACTTCAAAAAATAATAAAATAATTACTATATAAAATTAACAGTTTCAGAAGTTGGTGCTGATCCACGCTGAACCAAATTGAAGGCACCGACTTCTGAAACTGTTAATTTTATAATATTATGGTAATTATTTTATTCTTTTTTTCGGTTTTTTGAACATTTTTTGTAAAAAAGTTTTATTTTTTTCATTTTAGTGGCCTTAATTAAAACTTGGTTGGACCTACTAAAGACGCTGCTTGTAATATAATCACATCATCACAATATGCGTACTGTTCGTCATTGAGGAGTTCCATTGTCTATCTCCGAAGTTCTTCATCAGATCTTCACCAAATTTATATGGGACCAACTTCGAAGTATACCCTATCCAGTAAAAAAGAATCATTAAAATCGGTTCACAATTGGCGAAAATATCGATGAACATACACACAAAAAAAAAACATACATACAGATGAACATAGTAACCTCCTCCTTTTTGGAAGTCGGATAAAATGCCGATTTTTAGACGTTAATATCTTAATAACTGTTTGAGCTGTATTAATAAAATTTGGGATTATAGTTAATCTCGGGGGTTTCAATAAATAAACCAAATTTCATGTGTTTATGTTGAATAGATTTTGAGTTATTAAGGGGTCAAAAGTGGTTTCAAATGGTTCGTGTAATATAACACACGGCTGCTGCGTCGCCCGTTCCTTTTTCTTTGAACTTGGCTTGACACGCTGCCGCGTGTCTAGATTGTAACGCACTCAAAACACTATGCTGATAGATGCAATGAGTAGTAAACGGGTAATGGAGGTATTTCAAGTACATTTGCAACCATCAAAACGAGTATTTCAAAAAAATGTTGTGATAAGGTTGGAACTTTGACCTCCAATATCTCCGTAATTAGAAGGTTCCCAGGCATAGTCCTGAACAAAAAATGATCGCAATGACGCGGAGAATAAGTGCCTTTCGGCTTCGTTAAGGGTCTGTTTACACCGTTTATACAGGGTGTAAACGAAATCATGTAATTCCATCAAACCTCGTGATGTACTGCTGACATAGACACTGCAGCTGATACATTCGGATTCAATAAAAAAAATACAAGAATTCAACATTTGTGTTCTTAAAGTGAGGCATTTTAGCGCCCCGAGTTAAATGATCGCGCCGCGAGTGATAGCCGCGCTATTCGCTGGTGGCGCTAAAATGCCTCACGTTAAGAACAAAAATGTTTCATTGATGTAATTTTTTTTATTGAACCCATAAGTGTCGAGTGTCGGGTTAATCTATGTCAGCAGTACATCACGAGGTTTGAAGGAATTACACGATTTCGTTTACATCCTGTATATTATGTTGAGAAAAGCCAGCCATTAATAACGGAGAGATTTGAATAGCGTTGTATGTGTTTATGTTATTAGATTCAACAAATTAAGGTTAACTCGAGCACATCTAAATAACGCTATAGAAAGTAAGAAATGTCACGAAGTACACAAATACCTTAAAGAGTTTAAAACAAGAGAAAGAATGGAGGTAAACTTTCTTTTAAAAATGACTAGGAGCGCAGCACAATGCAGCAGTTAAGTACAGTAATTAGTGTGTGAAAGGCCACACATGTCACTGTATTCATTGTTGTAAAGTAAACTACCTACTATGATTGTATGATTGCCTGGTAACGCTACTGCAACTTGTAAGTAAAACAAAAAACCATTACATAAGTCTCATTCATACGAATATTTACTTCGCTCGTCATTGTTTTTGAATGATACATGAGAAACAATTATCACATACTTTCTTTTGTTTTTAACTTAGGATATATCTTATGAAATTCAATAAAAAAATATCGTTGTGAATCGACCATCGACGAAACAAGATAACATCGAACTAAATGTTTTCAATTCTAATTGTAAATCTATACATCTGTGCTAATATTATAAAGCTGAAGAGTTTGTTTGTTTGTTTGAACGCACTAATCTCAGGAACTGCTGATTGGAATTAAAAAAATATTTTTGTGTTGGATAGTCCATTTATCGAGGAAGGTTATAGGCTATATAACATCACGCTACAGCCAATAGGAGCAGAGCATAAATGAAAAATGTTCCAAAAAAGGGGAAAAATGTCCACCCGTGCGGAGCCGGGACGGGCCGCTAGTATGGAATAAAATCAAATTTAAATATAGAACGGGCGTCCAGTCATAGCAAACGGGCTGTTGAATCGGTATTACATTTAATAAAAGTGTGTGCATTTAATAAAAGGCACACCCATCATATTTTGGGGGAAATTTACAAAGGCCTAGATAAATAAAAATATTTCTTAGGTGATAATAATTGCATGATACTACATACCTACTGCACATACAATGACTTTCATAATTGCATTAAGAATAATCTACATACCGATAAAACACAAAATCGTCTTCATTATCAGAGGTCACTGCTGTTACTATGTACAATCATACGTATGTGTCATGTATGAGAGTGCAGTAGCACGTAATTACCGGTGAAATGGTAACATGGACGGTACAATGGGCATTGTTCCCGCGTCACACAGTCGCAGGAAGAGCTTGCAACCACTGCCCATTGTCTGACAGCCTGGTACCTGGCCGAAGTATAAACGCTTTTTTTGTATGAGAGAATGTATTGTAATTCAGTGTTATCTAACTAACTGGTTAAGAAATGTCATGGAACTTTAATTAAGAACGTTTATGTTGGTCGGTTTAGTGTTTGAGGGGCTCGTGGCTAAATTAACAACAGTGTAAATCATACGATTTGCAAAGTTAAGTAGCGCTTGCCGCGGTCAGTCAGTGGATCGGTGACCGATCGTTACACATCCCTCCGTGCCTCGGAGAGCGTTACAGGTCAGAAGCCCGAAAGTTTGAAAACCGGTCTAACCTTAGAGTATAGGCATTGCCTAGTAACTGGGTTGCGGAGATCTGATGGCAGTCGCTCCGTGTAAAATACTGGTATTCAGCCGCATCTGGTTAGACTGGAAGCTGACCCCAACGTAGTACGGAAAAACGCTAAACTATAAATTACCATAGGCTCTCATTTTATTTAAAGAAAAACACACTCTCATGAGTAAATCATTTCCTTATTTAGATTTATGTGGGCGTGACGCTTAAAATGTAATGGTGTTTTTACAATAGTAAAGCCTGAGACCTTGATCTATTCGCCCTTAAATGGAAAGTTCATCAAGTTCATAATCGATATATTTCGTATCAGCGATTAGTTTACTCGTGATGTCATCTACCTACTAATAATGAGTAGTTGAGGTGTAGGTGTAACAACCGATAATATTTAATCGATCCATCTATACTAATATTATAAAGAGGAAAGATTTGTATTTTTGTATGTAACGAATAAACTTAAAAACTACTGGACCGATTTCAAGAATTCTTTTGCCGTTAGAAAGCTACATTATCACTGAGTAGGTAACATAGGCTACAGGCGGAGCCGTGAGGACACAGCTAGTGTCATATAAGTACGATTTTGTCGACTTCTCAGCGATAGCATCTCCTAAAATAACACAACAATTTCGATAGCGGAAATTCTCAGAATCGGTTGCCAACGTAATCGATTGACCACGTGCATTGTTCAGAGAATCGATGCAAAAGGCTGTAACTCGAAACACTGTGTCGACTACACGATTCATCGGGATCATTGCACTCGATTGACACAAGCAATCGATTGGTTGTAACATCGATAGCAGATTGTTTGATGTTGATGTAGAGTTTTATGCAAAAATGTTTGTAGTATGATGGGTGGGTGTTGCCAAGCGTGTGAGTACTATGTAGAGAAAGCCTGCAGGCATGTTCTCAATAGCGTGCCAACTAGTGAAGAATACATCAACTCATGTTGGAAAAGTGTTTAGTAAACACATGTAGTTTCGCCAGGGCCGGTAGCTGCCACAAATAATGTTTTCTGATGTGGTTCTTCGTTAAAAACTGGTGGTAGCCAGATGGTCAGAAAATGTTTGGAATCTTTATCGAAGTTTGCTAATTGGCACTTGCATCACGCCTGTATTCCCCAAAGGGATGGGCAGAGGCGTATAGTAACACCCTCATTTCACCGTTATGTTTAAGTCCCATGTAATTGGGGGCTCACCTTTTACCATCAACCGGGCACAAGTCCAAACTCCGGGCTGCTATTTAGGAATTCCACATGGAAAAATCCAATAACACTTTGCCCGACCTGGGGATCGAACTCAGGACCTCACGATCAACAGTCGCGCTTGCCACCACTAGACCAAGGAGGCAGTCCTCAGTTCTTTCATATCCAGAGATATGGCGACTATATGATCTTGCAGTGATTTTTTTATGTAATTGCAAACATGTTACCGCCGCGCGTCGTCCATAAACTACTTCTTCTTTTCGTGTGGTTAGTAACTAACCTGGTGTCAGAGTTTATGCCGGGGGCTCGTGCCGTGGGCCTCTGACTTGGCTTCACATGCCGTCGAGAAATATATCTCAGGCATCCCGTTTTCCTCACGATGTTTTCCTTCACCGTTTTTAAGCAAGTGATAATTATACAATACGCACATGAATCCGAAAAGTCAAAGGTGCGTGCATTGGGTTCGAACTAGAGACCTATGACTTGGCAGACCGACGGTCACACTATTAGGCTATCACTGCATTTTAAACTACTACAACACCAAGATGATTGCTGGTACATTGCCAACCTTATACCAGGTTCACACGATTCGATTCTAGTTGATCAAATGACTTGATCAACAAAATTTGAAACGTTTTTGTTGCTTCAATTTGATTGAAAGTCTGTTCAGACGGTTCAAATCGCATGCGATTTAGCAGTTGATCAACTAAAATCAAACCGTGTGAACTTGGTGTTAGATACCCGTGTGCCTGTAGATTGTCGTATGATGTCCTTAACCTCGTTTTAGGAAACTAGTTATATATCTTAAAAGCCTTGACTGCTTAGTTGGTTTAGTGGTCGCAGGGGCGACTGCTGAGCATGGGGTCCTGGATTCGATCCCCAGGTCGGGCAAAGTGTTTTTTCATTAGGAATTTCTCAGTAGCAGCCCGCTGTCTGGATTTGTGCCCGGTTGATGGCAATAGGCTCGCCCTCTAATACATGGGACTTAATCATAACTGGGGAAACGAGGGTGCACTAAATACACCTCTGCCGAACCCTTCGAGGAATAGAAGGCGTGTTATTATGTTATGTCTTAAAAAACCTTTTAAGTTTTAAAACCTCTTCCAAAAGAGATTTGCTTTATTTGTCTTAGATCACTCACAACAATGAATCAACTGATTTCTACTTCCCAACTTTTTCTTTTGAACTTTTAACTTCGCTATTACTCACACCTCTATGTTTATACTACGGTCAGCCTACATACACGCCGATGTAAGCAAATCGTGCGCACACGATGAAAAAGTAAAAATAAAGTGATACCAAAATGGCGCTTGTCAACGCCCACGGGCGGCGCGGGCGCGGGGAACACTTAACCATAATTAGGAATTCAGCTATAAACATCCGCCAGACTCAGTTAACGACGTTATAGGTACAGTAGGGCTGCCAGGTAATTGGAAAAGTGCAACTACTAAGAAATGACGACACCTTTGGTGCAGTGGTTGAGCGATTGGCTTCTGCGCTGCGGGTCGTGGGTTTCGATTCCCGCACGGAACAAATATTTGTATGGCGTACAGATAGTTGTTCTGAGTCTGGGTGTTTCTGCATGTGAAGATTTGTGTCTGTAAACGCACCCATGACACAGGAGAAACACTAGTGTAGGGCAAACTTTAAAAAAATGGTAATTCAACGTTATTTAATTTGGTTTTTGATGTGAAACATCTTATGCGGCGGTACGGATGTGAGAGCGGCTGTTGCGTGGCGACGCTCGCGATGGCAGACAAACGGCGGCAGACGTTCGTAACTCGTCGGCTCTCTTCGGTTTGATACGACCAGTTTTTTTTACATTTTGATTTTCGAACTTTTAGGTACCTCTGCCAGGATTCCCGCGAAGGCTTGCGTTTTTTTTTCATTCAATCCGGGTTAGCTCGATCCTTCGTCCATGATATGGCGAGATGGATTTATATTAAGCGACTGTTGTCCTAACTTATGCAATTCTCAGGGAAATAAGGTTTCACATTTTATTATCTGGTTAAGATGACTTCTGCGCGCGACTTTCACTGTGGACATACCCGCAAACAAAAACGAATCGTTCAGCTTACCAATAGTAGCTTTTTGTATTGCCAAACTGGACATATAAAGAGACTCGTAAGCTAATTTTATCTTTTATAGCTACTTCCATATGGGAGGGTCTACTATGCAAAGCCATTAGGTTTGCTTCGTTATAGGTAAAGATACAAGTCTCATTTTTAACCAATAACGCTTCGTAAATTATAGGAATCGGCCATAAGCAAGCACTTACTTCAATAACTTACACAATTTAATTTGCTAGTGAATTAAGCGCTTAATTCACCATCAATTATAGAACCTCCTTGTTTCTTCCACGGTCTACCGTGAAATTGTTTTCAGTGTTGGAGACTACCGCACCAGACAGACAGCACTAACAATTCAATGGGTGCGAACATATTAGGGATCGTATTACAAAAGTTGAAACACTTCTAAACAACACACGCGTCTAACTACATAATATCACGCCCTATTCCCTGAAGGGTTGAGCAGAGGTGGTTAGTAACACCCTCATTTCGCTGTTATGTTTACGCGAGCCTATTGCCATCAACCGAGCACAATTCCAAACTGCGGGCTGGTTCTGAGGAATTCCACACGGAAAAACGCAATAACACTTGGCCCGACCTGGGGATCGAACCCAGGACCTAACGATCAGTAGTCACACTTGCCACCACTAGACCAATGAGGCAGTTATGTCTAACTAAACAACTGTTAAACACGATTTTGTGTCTCAATGTCTGCTTTAGACAATCAGATGTTGCGACGTCAATGTACACCACATTCACTGCAGTAACCCGTTCGTTTATCCACTATCTGCTGCAAACGATTCCGGGACTATCTTCGATACAGCAAAAGATTAAACATCACTAGACTACCGAACCGTGACTCTTATTTGCATACATCTAAGTTCCTTGACAGCCCTAGTCAGCATCGTGTTATAGCCTCATATAGCAACACTCTCGCCCGTTACCCGTTGTTTCAACATGATCGCTATCTTATCGAAGATGCACGCACAGAATCTACTCCACTGACTTCGTTACGTCACCTATTACGAAATATTCTAACATAATTTATAGTCCATAGTAAGCGAATCATAAATCTATAACGATAATTTAGTGTGCTGTTAAAATGGTTCACCTGTTATAATTTTTAAGTAACTTTCCAGAGTAAACGTGAGTAACTTTTAAAGTGGCTGATGAACAATTATTGTTTATGTATTTATAATTTTTAGTACTATGTAACGGGGTGAATAGGGATGCAGGGGTGAATCGGAACGAAACTTTAAAATGGGTTTCAACGTTGAAATAATATAGTTTGTTGCCAACAAAGACACTTAAACGTTAATTATAATACAGTAAACACATTGGAGTCCTTCTTAGCAACAAACTATATTATAACATAACATCACGCCTGTATTCCCTGGAAGGTTAGGCAGAGGTGTATAGTAACACCCTCATTTCGCCGTTATGTTTAAGTCCCATGTAATAGGGGGCGAGCCTATTGCCATCAACCGGGCACAAATCCAAACTTCGGGCTGATACTGAGGAATTCCCACTGAAAACCCAATAACACTTTGCCTGACCTGGGTGACCATTTGTTACACATTGAGACCCCTCCGTGCCTTGGAGAACACGTTAAACAGTCGGTCCCGGGTGTCATACAAATACCTATAACAGTCGTTATGGGAAGTTACAAGCCCGAAAGTTTGACAACTGGTTCAACCTTAGAATATCGGCATTGCCCTGTAATTGTGTTGCGGAAGTCTGATGGTAGGTGCTGCGTGTAAAATACTGGTATTCAGCCGCATCTGGTTAGACTGGAAGCTGACGTCAACATATTTGGGAAAAGGTTAGGCAGAACAGACAGCGTTACTATTTAGTTAAGGGGTAGATTCTGTCGTATGTATTTCAGGTACGCAAGAAAATAAAGTAAGTGTAATTTTCTTAGCTATCGGAACTCTTACGACCGTTATTCTATTAGCATATTGAAACCATATCAGAAACATAATAATATACAGATGCATATCATGGAGACGCGCACGTAGTCGGCGCACGCGCATAGCTAATCGCTGATTGATAGATCAAAGGCGGTAACACTGTCCTTAAACTGTACTGCACCGTACATGATGTATACAATATTTTAATCTTGCCGTGAATGATAACATAAACATCGTAGGTATCTAGTAAAAATATCAGTATCAAGGTAAAATATGTTTTTTTTTTACTAACTGCCTCGTTGGTCCAGTGGTAGCAAGCGCAACTGCTGATCGTGAGGTCCTGAGTTCGATCCGCAAGTCGGGCAAAGTGTTATTGGTTTTTTCCGTGTGGAATTCCTCAGTAGCAGCCCGGAGTTTGAATTGGTGCCTGGTTGATGGCAATAGGTTTGCCTTCTATTACATGGGACTTAAACATAACGGTGAAATGACGGTGTTACTATACACGTTATGATGTTTTTATGATCAAAATTTTGTTTACCTTTTATACAACATTTTAATGGCCGGACTATACAGTGAGGGTCCTCAGCTAATTGTCACAATTATCTTAAAAGACATTTGCATAAACAATCACTTCACTTGAAGTGGAATAACTCTCACACGCTATCAGCATTTATTGAGACTCTTACATATGTTAATGTCAAGTATATTCTTCAAGCAATTATGCAAGGTAATGTGAGCTTTATCAACATTGCGATGAAGTTTATATTCGGATGATATTTTATATGATAGTGCATGACTCTTATGAAGAGCATCACGCTCACGATCGGCTGAAGGAGGTACCGTAGTAAGTACAAGAACAGTAACACAATAAAAAATTGGCACCTTTCTCACCAGACGTCCAGTTACTGTGTGGAGGAACGAAATATGGTGTTCCTCCAACGAAAAGGGAGAATCCACCAACCAGGTAGGGTCTTATGCCTTGCGGACTACTGCCCAGCGATTGCTGTTGAGAAGTTATATACAACTTCTATCTGCGTGTCAAATCTTGATATCACGATGCAGGATTTATGACGTCATATTTTAGAGTTGTCATTTGTTATCGCTGTAGTCTGCTACACATTCATCGTGCTGCGTAGTTCGCATGTGCTCACACCGTTAATTCAGCCCTCATCACGCTGTCTCCCTCCCAGTCCTCTCGCAAGCAACGCCCTAAGCCAAGGTTCGAGTCCCCCCTAGGGGACGCCCTTAGTGGTGTTGTTGCTATCTAGTCATGATGTTAGTACTAGACGTAGTAACAGTAGTTAGCTTAGGTTAAGTATTTTACTCTCGTCGGGATTGGTTGGAGACCCGTCAGGTCTCACCAATAACTGCCCGGTTATGTAGAAACGGTCCGCAAGACCATATACACGCAGTCGAATAGGAAGAAATGAAAACAGAAAAGTTCGCATGTGGCTAGATAGATGACGCCTAATCCAGGATCTACAATGGTCATCTTTGGATTTCACTTAGAATAACTGCATTTGAGGATTGAAGATTAAAATGATTATAATGTTGTATTGTCATGGAAATTCAATCTGTGTGCGAAGTTTCAGGAGAATCGGTTAAGTAGAAGTAGGTGAAAAATCTATCACAAGATTTGAAACGAACAAGCAAATACATATACTAAGTGAAGCTAATTCTTTCTCCTTCTTTCTACTAGCCTTTTCCAACTATGTTAGAGGTCAGCTTCCACTATGAGCAGATGTGGCTGAATACCAGTATTTTACACGGAGCGACTGCCATCACACCTCCGCAACCCAGTCACTGGGAAATGCCGGTATCCTAAGGTTAGACCGATTGTCCGAATTTCGAGCTTCTGACTACCCGTAACGACCGCCATAGGTATTCGTATGACACAAAGTGAAGCTAATTAATAACAAACTTCAATAACTGAAGCAAATTGGCATACTGCGTGCATAGTACTGTGACACGATCGTGAAATGTCTCACGCGGGACGATGACGGACCGATAATACGTTGAGATGAGACACGGATGTTCGGAATAAAACGGCCATGTGCGAAATATTTGTCACATATGTTATCAGTAGCTGGTAACACTGGACAAGGCCCCACAAAGGAGAGGTCCGCCAGTGGCTGGCGGACCGGGACCTGCCGGGGTTGCGGTGCATGGGGTTGCGGTGCATGCTTTTGCGAATCCCGTGACCCCGGCCGAACGGTCAAGAGGAGGAACACCGTTGGTTCTTAGCCGGTGAGAGTCCGGCAGACCCCCTCGCCTTCCCCGGGCGAGGGACATCCATGAGGATTTTCCAATTATAAAAAAAGGGAGTACGGACTGCGTTAATTGCATTTAAAGAGCCTCCACGAAAGTACATACGGCGGACCCTGGGCAGTCAGCCCCACTACCGACCTCACAGACTATCTAATCTTTTTATGAATTATTCTCAAATAACTCATGTCGACGCGAGTGAAGAATTTGATGGCTCTTAAAACATACCTAAGAAACTCTTGCGGCGAACCGAACAGGATCAAAGGTCGGTCAGTTACTTGTAACTAAAGCATCAATTAGATTGTTAAGTTGGTAGTTAACCTCCCATTAGCATTTTACGCATTTCCCGTAACTGACGTCCAATTTGTACGAAACGATATACACGTAAATTGGTACGTCCTAGTGTTTCCTGAATTCTCAAGGCAGCTGATAAGCTGTGGACGACTTTTGGACGTAGTTAATCAGCGGACATTAGGATATTTGACTATAGGTAATTATTTTGTTAAGACTGCCTTGTATGTCTAGTGGTCGCAAGTGCGACTGCTCAGCATAAGGTCCTGGGCTCGATCCCCAGGTCGGGCAAAAAGTGATATTGGGTTTTTCCATTAGGAATTTTGCAGTAGCAGCCTAGAGTCTGGATTTGTGCCCGGTTAATGGCAACAGGCTCGCCCCCTATTACATGGGAATGAAACATAACTGGCGAAACGAGGGTGTTACTGAAATACCTCTGCTGAACCCTTCGGGGAATACAAGGCGTGATGTTATGTTATGTATTTTGTTAAAAATCTCTAAACTGTTACAAAAATGATAAGTAACAGTGAAAAAACCAATGAAATATTGAATAAAATGCCCAAGTTATAAACGATTGAAAATTGAGAGACAACACTACTAACACAATGCCGTCATAACTTGAAAACTTCATAGTTACTTGACATCATTCTATACATTATCCGTTTCGCGCGACAAGGACAGAAAATGCCTCCTCCACAAACTTCGCAAGCGTGTAGCTCCTCTATTTTTTCATCGATTTTATTTATTGTTTCACATATCAAGTTCTATATATACTTTCTATAAAATATTACTAAATTCATGTACAATTTTGATAGTAGTCAAATACTCTAATATATAACTTATTGTCAGAGGTCTTAAACATTCAGGACCAAAGAAACACGTTTCTCTTAATCTGACTCACTCTCTCTCTTTCGCTCATGCCGTGGTGAAAAAAATAGCCAGTCGGCGAGGTTGGCAGCGAAGCTGACTGCCCAGGCGCTGGACATAAGTGTTGTCAGTAGAGACCCTCTTATAATGCACCCCAAAATCTGACGCTCGTGTCGATTCTGTAGCACTTTTTGACAGTACTAGACTAAACGCAACTGTCACTTTCTTTTTCTATTGAAACAGAAAGACACAAACACCCTTAGTTTAGTACTGTCAACAGGGCCGGACTGGGACCTGAAATCGGCCCAGGCATTTGAGAGACGGTCGGCCCAAGCGATTAGACGGACGACGATTTTTTTTTGGACTTTCCCCTCACTCTTTCTCTTGTATCTTGGGTACATTTACAAACACAATCTGCGGCTTCTTTTTTGACGTTCCCTTCACTCTTTCGATTTCTCCGACTATGTGACCGGCCCATCAGGCCACACCGGCCCGCCGGGCATCCGGCCCATCGAGTATTTGCCCGTTTTGTCCGTATGGCCAGTCCGAGCCTGACTGTCAAAGTGCGCAACAGAATCGACACCATTGATGATAATTTAAACTTTTAATTGTATTTAATAGTTATAAAGACAATTATTCTGCTACAAATTGTATTTTCCTAGAGAAAGGTGCTATATAATTTAGTGTTGCAACTTTGTAACAGCTATCAGGGATCAACAACGTGGATCAACTTTCTGTTCGTTCCGTTGTATAACACTGGGATATTATTTATAAATAATAGTCTTCGCTCAAATCAGGACGGATTAGAAAACGGTACTGTACCATTCTCTCGCAGATAGACATCTTACAATAAGTGTAACAGCATTGAATATGAGAGATTGTTCCGATGTGTTACAATAACAACAATACTTGCTCAAATGTATTGTAGGCTTATAGGGATACTTCAAATTAACTGGTGAAACTGCATTGGGTTACTAGGTATCATTAATAGAATGTTACATTCAAATTCGAAAAATGCATAAGACCTGTGAGTTTTCGCCAATAATTCCGTACACTAAATTTTTTGAAAAATTATCAATAGGTAAGTATATCTGTCGTATTCGATCATAAATAGACACTTTTTGAACAAAGGAGTCTCCAGTAAGTAGTCGTAATTCTCTTCTCCTAGCTTTTTCCCAACTAAGTTTGGGATCAGCTTCCAATCTAATCAGATGCGGCTGAATATGATGCGGTTGTCAGATTTTCGGGCTTCTGACTACCCGTAACGACTGTCATAGGTTTTTTTATGACACACGGGACATGGAGGGGTCTCGATGTGTAACGAACGGTCACCCATCCACAGGACCGCGGCAAGCGCAGTTTAACCTCGCAAATCGTATGACGATGTTAATTAGCCAGGAGCCTTTCTTGACCACGACTATTAGGCCTCATTAAGCACACGAAACTGCAACCTTAAGAAATTCCTCAACTTCACACAAAACCAATTAATAGAAAAATATTATTTTGTTATCGCTACCGCTTCCAGGTCAACATCAAAACAATATATGTACTTCGTATAATGAAAAACTGTTATCGTTGCCATAAAAGTGTACAAGAAATAGAGCAACCTTAGCATTTCTCAGAACAATCGTACTAACGTTCATTTCTTCGTGGTTACTAGTTGGTTACGATAACCGCTGTTCCGCTCTCGTTTCATTGTTCCAGTGTAGACGTGGTCTAATTAACGGTGCAATAAAAACGATTACTTTGCTTTTTATCTATGAGTTTAATTAACAAATCGCGACTTCCTGTAGCTACTTCTGTCATAGCTATCAATGGACTTATATCAATCATTACAAACAAATGTTATAGACTAATGGTGAATTAAAACGTTGACATTTTATCAGCGCCTGATATGATTAAAATGTAAATAAAACTCTCTAAACCATCTGCAATTCTGGAATTTTTCTCTGTGTTTTAATTAATGAATACCCCTCATGACAAAGGAAAACTCAAACAATTAGGTACATTTTCCAGTGTGTTATGGTACAATTTTTTAAGCCTGGCCCTTTATTAACACACGCTTACTAAAATAACATTAAAATTATTTAAGCTTCCAAAATCTGCCGTACTGTCCCATCAGGGAACGCCGTCCTCATAGAGCCCTATGTTTTCGTCGATAAGCATTAGAATATTAAAACATATTTAATTTCAAAGAATTTCACGCTTCATTTTATGTAATCCATGGACAATCACTAAAGGTAAACCCTCGTCCAAACCGGGCACATGCTGCGATGCTTGCGATACATGACGCACAACTTGACGCGATACCTACATGTGCCGCAATATTTTGCAAGGGCACAAGTTGCAATACACGACGCGCGTTATGTATCGCAAATCGCCCTAACAAAATGGTGCGGCACGTGTATCCCGTCATGTCCTAGATACAAGCTGCGGCACATGTATCGCCACTTGAGCCCAATGTGACCGAGGCCTCATAGCCCAATCGTAAAACCCTCGCCCCCCATGGAGTGATGGAAATATAATCAAACTATACAACATCGCAAACCATTCTTTCCCTCTGTTACGAAATCGGAACAAGTGCGATTCGTTTCTTGTACCTACTATTACTATTATAATTACGATTATGTACCGTAACTCGGATATTTCGCAAGATATTCGAGTGAATTGAAGATCGAGAGATCTGATCGTTTGAAGATTATCGTTCTTTGCATGGGATTATGTAAACTCCTTGTTTTGTAGCCGACGGGACTATTATTACTAACTACTATGTAACTACAGGTATTTAAAAGTTACGAGTGTTCTACCGGTTTTTTGGTAGTCTGCCACCTGCAGGAGATTACAACAAATACGTAACAATTTACATGTTATTATCTTCATACCAATTACCATGTTATCTTCAATTACAGGATGATCAGACTGAGAATAAGTCTAAATCGCCATCCGTTTGAATAATTGAATCAAGTTTAATTATTGTAGGTAGATCCAGTTGCCAAAAATTTCGCAACCTTGTCTCTTACCCCCTTAGGGTAAAAACGATTAAAAACGGTGAAATGAGGGTGTTACTATACCCCTCTGCCCAACCCTTTGGGAAATACAATCGTGATATTATGTTATTCAACCTTATAAACGAAAATTATGCTCTGGTCTGTTCATAAATAGCAGCGCTTGATTCATGCGCTAATTATGTAGCAGAATAATGATTATTGAAATCTAACAAACACATAGATGTTTGAGATTGCTGTACTGTTTGCATGCTAAAATATAGCACGGTACAGACCGTTTCGCATTGCAAACATCTGGCTATCATAGGTAATATAGAGAGGAGAGCTAAACCTTTGGTAGGAGTCCCTTTGTCAGCTCGTCAAAATGTAGCTCTTCTTCTTTCTTTTCGTGTGGTTAGTGACTAACCTGGTGTCAGAATTTATGCCGCCCATGGGCCTCTCACTTGGCTTTACTTGCCATCGAGAAATGTCTCTCAGGCATGCCGGTTTCCTCACGATGTTTTCCTTCACCGTTTTTAAGCAAGTGATAATTATACAATACGCACATGAATCCGAAAACTCAGAGGTGCGTGCCTTGGGTTCAAACTCGAGACCTATGACTTGGCAGTCCGACGGTCACACCACTAGGCTAACACTGCTGTCAAAATGTCAGTATGATTCTTGAATAGGAATAAAAACTGCTAATTCGTAATCTTAACTTTGAGAAACATAACATAACATCACGCCTGTATTCCCCGAAGGGTAGGGCAGTGGTGTGTAGTAACACCCTCATTTCGCTGTTATGTTAAAGTCCCATGTAATAGGGGGCGAGCCTATTGCCATCAACTGGGCACAAATCCAAACTCCGGGCTGCTACTGACGAATTCCATACGTAACAACCCAATAACACTTTACCCGACCTGGGGATCGAACTCAGGACCTAACGAGCACCAGTCGTGCTTGCTACCGCTAGAAAAACAAAAGTAACGTTGAGAAACAAAGGTAAGTAAGCAATATCGAACAAGATAGGTGCAATGATCTTCTTCTTCTTCCTGCCCTTATCCCACATTAGGTGGGGTCGCCACAATATGTATTTCATAAATCCATGTTGTTAGAGGTTTTGGCTTATTGTTTTATGACCGGCCGCCTGCCTGACATCAACCCTCCTTGGGAATACTCGTTGCGCCGTCGCGCGGGTGACCCAATGTGCTTGCTGATACTATGTACTCGGTCCCCAAATGATATGCTTGTCAATCTTATCTTATAAGAAAGATGCAATGATAGCGTTGTAAATTATTTAACACCGTAAGGTTCCAAACACAGAAAGGTAAAAAAATATAAATTTATTTATTTATTTATCTACTTACATGTACCGTTACAGGATATAACCCAATGCGGTAAATGCGCGTAATCTAACTTAAATTATACTAAAATCTATAACTTATTATAAATGGACTGCCTTGTTGGTTTAGTAGTCACAAGCTCGACTGCTGAGCATGGGGTCCTGGGTTCGATCCCCAGGTCGGGCAAAGTGTTATTGGGTTTCTCCATTATGAATTTCTCAGTAACAGCCCGGAGTCTGGATTTGTGCCCGGTTAATAGCAATAGGCTGGCCCCCTATTACATAGGACTTAAACATAACTGGCGAAACGAGGGTGTACTAAAAACACCTCTGCTGAACCCTTTGGGGAATACACGGCGTGATGTTATGTTATTATAAATAATGCATTCCTTGTGAATTCACTCATAGAACAACAGAATAAATCCGTTCCACTCGCCATGAGGTTGAGCGTATTTATTTTAATAGTAAAATTCCATAACTACAGGGCAATAATTCAGTGTTTCTAAGTACCTAATTAGGCACACAAAACGTTTAATTAGCTACCTCCTTCAAAGTTCCACGCAAACCCTTAAATGCCAAATCATTGCGTGCTGTGCCCAAATATGCCAGCATGGCGTGCCGACTGTTCACGACCCCTGACCTACGGAATGCGTGGCTGACAGTATAAGTGCCGATTGCAAACACGACCAATTTGCATGCCATTCCGTCTCTTTCTAAACTTTAGCTTACGGTGATGATAGAAAGGGATAGCACTTATAAAGTTGGTCAAAGTCGTATTGTACATTAAGGGTAATGTCGATCATATTATATCCGACCAATTTGCTGATGGTGAAGTTTTCGATGTATCTAAGAATAGTGTCACAGATTTTGTTTGTGTTTCTTATGGTTTTCTACGAAGAAAAGAACATACACCCATATTCTAAGATGTTCCTCCAAGACTGACTCGACTCCACCTCGAGTTGACACAAACGTCCTCGAGTCGAGATTTTTCCTCAGTCGAGGTAAGGAATCATCTGTCAAACTCAAGGTACCTCGGAACCTACCTTAAGGAAGGAAGTGTCAAAGTTCATATGTAACAAAAATGAATTTTGAAGACTATCGAATATGCTTACGATAATCCTTACAACTATTTATCGCGGCGTTATTTGCGCGATGCAGATAATTCAAATTATGACGTAATGACTTCTCGAAGAACCTCGAAGTTCACTCGAAATTGCGACTAAGAATACAATTTTGAAGGTGTTTTCGAGGCCGTTCTGAGTCGAGTAACTTTTGGAGGAACGTCTTAGAATATGGGTGTTAAAGTACACATGAATACGTGATGACGGTTTGTAATCACCAAATGAGTGTAATTAACATCACGCCTGTATTCACCGAAGGGTTGGACATAGGTGTATAGTAACAATACCCTCATTTCGCCGTTATGTTTAAGTCCCATATTGGGCGCGAGACTGTTGCCATTATCCGGGCACAAATCCAAACACCGGGCTAAACCATTTTTTTTCTCGTTGGAAAATCCTCATGGATGTCTCTCGCCCGGGGAAGGCGAGGGGGTCTGCCGGACTCTTACCGGCTACAAACCTACGGTGTCCTTCCTTTTGACCTAAGGCCGGGGTCACGGGATTCGCAAAAGCATGCACCGCAACCCGCGGCAGGCCGGGCTAAACCCGCTGGAAAAACCCAATAACACTTTGCCCGTCCCGGGGATCGAACCCAGGACCTCACGATCAGCAGTCGCGCTTGCCACCACTAGATCAACGAGGCAGCACCACATGACTTCTCTTTGGTAATCAGTAGACCTAGCACGAATGCTGTCGAGTTACTAACGTAAACGAAACGTTAATATAAATGAATTTTGGTTCGGAAATACTCGTTTCGCACATACTTCTTCTTCTTCTCCCTGCCGTTATCCCACTCTAGGTGGGGTCAACACGACATGCATTTCATAGATCCATGTTGTTAGAGGTTTTGGCTTATTGTTTTATGACCGGCCGCCTGCCTGACAACAACCCTCCTTGGGAATACTCGTTGAGCGTTCGCGCGGGTGACCCAATGTGTTTGCTGATATTATGCACTGAATCCCAAAATGATATGCCTGTCAATCTTATTGCCGACAACTAAGTAGATTATGTTCTTCTTGGTGGGGTATACTTGAAGTTCCTCAACCCACTCACTCAATTTTGCTAGGGACTTTGGTTCTGACACATCGTAAACTAATATAGCACCGTGAGCGTCTCTGTAAAACTTGAAACTTTTGGTACTTTTGTTCTTAATTCGTTTCGCACATACTATTTAATTAAATTAAAAACTTTATTCATAATTGATATACAATGTATGATACAAATTGTGTATGTCGAAAAAAAAATTACCAAAATGTTATAGGACAGTTGTATTTTCGATTCAAAATTCGCTTACATAGCAATACTTTTACGATACTATATGTCAAACGTTCATCTTGTTACGATTCCTGTGCTGTAAGTTGGATACAATTTTACCTGAATTAGCACACAAGAGGCCAGTCAGTAATCTTTACATAGTATAAAACAAAGTCGCTTCCGCTGTCTGTACGCTTAGATCTTTTAAACTACGCAACGGATTTTAAGCAGTTTTCAGCAATAGATAGAGTGATTCAAGAGGAAGGTTTATATGCCCCACATTAGTATCTACATTGTACGGGGCGGGTCGCTAGTAGTCGACAAAAGGAAGGGGAAACTGACCCCATAAAGGCTGATTTCATTGCCACTATTATTGTTATTTCTCCGTAGAAAAATTGACAAAACAGTATATTTATTTTCCAGATAAGAGTTATCCAACTATTGTGAGACTGCAAAGTATTATTGGGTTTTTCCGTGTGGAATTCTTCAGTAGCAGCCCGGTGTTTGGATTTGTGCCCAGTTGATAGTAATAGGCTCGCCCCCTATTACATGGGACTTAAACATAACGGCGAAATGAGGGTGTTATTATACACCTCTGCCCAACTCTTCGAGGAATACAGGCGTGATGTTATATGTTATGTGAGACTGGCTCTTCAGTCCGAAACCAATAACTGATCTTAATCCAAAATCTCTCGGCTGATGTAGGTTTTTGACATTATTGCATTTCTGTCAAATTTTTATTCAAACTTGTATTTCTCGAAGGGTTGGGCAGAGGTGTATACAGTAACACCCTCATTTCGCCGTTAAGTTTAAGTCCCATGTAATAGGGGGCGAACCTATTGCTATCAACCGGGCACAAATCCAAACTTCAAGCTGCTACTAAGGAATTCCACACGGAAAAACCCAATAATACTTTGCAGTCTCAATAGCACTTTGCCCGACCTGGGGATCGAACCCAGGACCTCACGTCCAGCAGTCGTGCCACCACTAGACCGATGAGGTAGTTACATAATTGTAATTAAAAAGAATCTATACAAAAACAAACAAAGAACGCAATCACGTCGGGATATTTCATCAATTAATTCTAATTACTTTAATTCTTCATCCATTAACCATTGATAAATCTCGAGATCCATTTAGCAAACATTAACCTCGAGCAGACGAACAGATTTAGGAAACCCATCACAAATAAACCACTGCCAGTCTGTCTGGCTATTTGCAGACTGACTAATAACCGAGATCAAGCAATTTGGCTGGCTCCCTTAGAACTTGAGTCTGTAAGAATTCTTGATTGGAAGTGTGTCTTGTTACAAGTCAAGGATACACAGACTTATTAGGACTAAGGGCCACTCGGGTAGACTATGAGCTAAAAGCGGGCCAACATAAAGCTGAAATCTATACTAATATTATAAAGCTGAAGACTTTGTTTCTTTGAAAGCGCTAATCTCAGGAACTACTGGTTGGAATTGAAAAAATATTTTTGTGTTGGTTAGTCCTTTTATCGAGGAAGATTATAAGACTATATAACATCACGCTAAGACCAATAGGAGCGGAGCATAAATGAAAAATGTTGCAAAAGCGGGGAAAATGTCCACCCGTGCGAAGCCGGGACGGGCCGCCCGGCCGCTAGTAATGTATACAGGGTGTAAACGAAATCATGTAATTCCTACAAACCTCGTGATGTACTACTGACATAGATAAACTATGCACGGGATAGGTACTTTTTGATTCAATAAAAAAATAAAATTACAAGAAGTAATCATGCGTTCTTAACGCGAGGCGTTTTAGCGCCCCGAGCGAATTGCGCGGCTATCGCTCGCCGCGCGGTCATTTAACTCGGGGTGCTAAAATGTCTCATGATAAGAACACATGTCAAGTTTACTTCTTGTATTTTTTTTATTTAGTCCAAAAGTATCCCGTGCTGGGTTAATCTATGTCAGCAGTACATCACGAGATGAGATTTGAAGGAATTACATGACCTCATTTACACCCTGTATTATAAAAAAAAATTACTGGGCATATAAAAAAAAATAACTGGGCATATAAAAAAAACATTTATCAGTGATCTTAAGTAGGCCCAATAGGTAAATATTAGAGTATTTTCATACAAACGCATAAGAGTTAAATTCGTGGGCGGGCCGCATCACCGCATGTAGGTATATTGACTTCGGGCCACATGCGGCCCGCGGGTCCCGGTCTATGCATGCTTGTTTTAAGTGTTACAAAGTTATGAAGATGAGATTATACAAATTGGACAGAAGTGTACCTATGTTTAGATGAAAGATAACGGTTTAATTGAGACGGTGAAGGATAACATCGTGAGGAAACCGGCATGCCTGAGACATATTTCTCGACGGCATGTGAAGCCAAGTCAGAGGCCCATGGGCGGTATAATCTCTGACACCAGGTTAGTCACTAACCACACGAAAAGAAGAAGAAGATAAAGACATGATGGTAGAATGATAATTCATAAACAGCAAGGGACTTACCTGGCTTTTAATAGTTCTGGGAGCTGTCTAATGTCACGTTTTGATGAATCATAATAAAATTATTTCATTTGATATTCGTAATTATAATTGCAATGGACTGCACATACGCGAACTATGGCAATAACCCAAAGAATAGCCAAGCAAGCCAATGCGTAGCGCGACATAATTTTGTCGTCACATTATCTCGTGTCGAGACGAAATATAGTATGGCTTATCTCGTCTCGGCACGAGATAATGCGATGACAGAATTATGTCACGCTGCGCATGTAAGGCCTAAAGGACAGAAAGAGTCAGTTTCAGAAGTCGGTGCTAATCCTCGCTGAATCAAATTGAAGGCACCGACTTCTGAAACTGTAAAGGTATTAGGTTTGCATAAGAGGTGTATTAAATTAAATCTTTATTAAGTTATTTTATACTTTTTAATTTTTGAAGTCGATTTTTTAAACGTAGTTTATTTTTTACTTTTTAGTGTCTGTAGTTGGTTGTTCTGTAAACTACAGTAGGATTTTTCTAGATTACATCAGGTGGAATAATTACATCGTCCACGTAAACTAAAATGTTCATAAAAAAATAAAAATGTTCATAAAATGAAAACTACTGGGCCAAACTATGTTACATTTTTATGGGACCAAATGTAAACTATTCCGCATCAAACTAAACAAGAATCACGTAAAGCGGATCATAAATCTCAGCGTAATTGGTGTACATACATTTAAAAAAAACAATCGAATATAAAACCTCCTCCTTTTTGAAGTCGGTTAAAAACCAGTGTCGCTTTTACATGTAACACCAACAACAGACAAAATAAAATGATTTACCTACTTGTCAAATAGCTCCCAGTGGTACACAATATTATGAAGCGTTAATTTCTCTAACAGGTGGTAATACGCAAACGTGAGAGTTACCCACAATTATACAACGAGTGACAACGTTTTCACTCGTGCGAATAATTGGTGAAATTACTGTTGCCCAATTTATCTTGACACACGGCGGAATAGAGAACAAAATAAATGTACCGAGTTTGACGTACTGTGGCTTTTTGCCTTGGCAAGCAGCGCCGCCATGAACTGTCTAGATAGACTGGACATTGTTTCAGAAGGCCCGACTACACATGAGTGGTGTGTTATTATTTGTGAGCTTACTAATTTGCTTTACTTAGGAGGCGAGGCGAAGACATGGATAAAGAAATGCATTCACGCGAACGCTGAACGTTATAGTAAGCGGTTGGTTGCTGCTACTTATGACATTCCACAGCTCGACATAAACATACCTAATTATTTTTTATCATAACATAACATCACGCCTGTATTCTCCGAAGTGATGGGCAGAGGTGTATAGTAACACCCTCATTTCGCCGTTATGTTTAAGTCCCATGAAATAGAAGGCGAGTCTATTGCCATCAACCGGACATAAATACAAACTCTGGGTTGTTACTGAGATATTGCACACGGAAAAACAACCCAATAACACTTTGCCCGACCTGGGGATCGAACTCAAGACCTCACGATCAGCAGTCGCGCTTGCCACCACTATACCAACGAAGCAGCTGACATCCTTTTTTTGGTTATTCTTGACTTGGTCGCCTTCGACCCTAGTCTCACCTGATGGTAAGCGTAGACAGGATCTAAGATGGAGCACACGAATCTAAGTAACAGAGATATAGAGGGATTCCTGAGAGATTTATGAATTCAGAAAATGGAGTTTCTAATCCGTGACCCCAAATATGACCTAACATGTAAATACGTCTGACCATAGCTGAGGATAGATAGAATTAATTCTATCTATCCTCAGCTATGGTCAGACGTATTTACATAATAGCTGTTCAAAGATTTCATAAAAAATACGCTAAATTTAGCGTATTTTTTATGAAATCTTTGAACAGCTATTTCTCTTGAACTATTGACTTTTGGGGAAAGTTGTAAAACAAAATTTATCCATTATTATGGGTAGGTACTTTAGCGCCTTTTCGGCTTAGTACCCCCTTTCTGACTAACCTTGTATATCGTTGGATTGGATTTTTAAAATCCTATCCAACGATATATTATTATATAACTAATTTTGGCCAAAAATGGCACTTAAGTAGTATTTGCTTTCCGGTGACGATATGTATTAGATACTTTTTCACAACATTCAGTTGGTTACCGCAGCGCCCATCCTCTCGCATCGATCACGCCAAACCGTCTACGTATCTGACACCCCTTAAAATTACCCTATTGATCCACCAATCAGTCCAATGTAATCACAGAAATGTTTAAAAGATTTGCAATTATATTTTACAAACATTGAACAGTTCATATTGATTGTTTACATACACCCAACGCACGTGTCGTTCACGTGTGAGATAGAAGTTATTGGATGTATCGCCAATCGCCGATAATGTTCCACCGTTCGGAAAGTACTAGGGTAGCATAAACGGCAGGAGGTGTACCGAACCGATCAATACTCTCCAATATCCCATATCTACGTAGCGATAGACCGCACACATCGGCAATGTGCATCGTGTGTGTGTGTGATCGGATTCTCTTCTCTTTCACGAATGAGTTCGGCTTTATATCAAAATGTTCGTAAATGTTCGGTTCATTCGCTTCGGCTACGTAAAGAATCTGTAGGCTTGTACTTGTAAAAGTTTTCAGTTTAACTGTATAAATAATCAAGTGCGCGATTTTGCGATATATCTACTTATTCTCGAACAACACTGTTTCGCCTTTTGGGGGATCAAGATCCGTCACACAAGTTTTAAAGGAATAGCAGACTGTTTTTATTTATTTGTGAAATCCAAAAAAGCCTTTAATTATTTTCATATAACCTTTTTAGATCAATGATTACAAATTAAGTACAAAATACTGGCCACCTGCAGTCAAAAACGAATGGGATGCCATTCTTGTTTTCTTTTTTTGTAAATTTCTTTTTCGTGTGTATATTGGTTTTAATGATTATATTTTTAATGTAATCGGACAGTTTTTTAAAATGTTTTTACTAAATCCTTTTTACTCAAAAACATTTTAAGTTAATGTATAAATTGCTTGTATTCCAAATAATTATGCAATCTCCAAATATTTGTGTTTTATGTGAGCTCGAAGGATCGATTTCTAAACAAAATATTGATTTATAATTCGCATGGTTTTGCATTATTATTTCATTAATATAAACAAGGATTTTAGTAATTAAGATAAATTACCCACTGCGTACTTGGAGCAGATATCTTAAAAACAAACATTAATTGCGCATCATTATTACCAACCTACCAATTAAACCACTCCAATAAGTATTCAAAGATGGATAACAAGTTATAACAAAAACTAAACTATAAGAAAGAAAAAACAGGTTATTGATGTTAATTACTGCATTTAACAACTAAAACTAAATTTTATTAGGCAGGTCATAGATTAGAAGCAAAAAAAACCAAATGTGCCAAAGACGTTGCAAAAAAAGAAGAAAAGGGAGACAGCATCAGAGAGATAAGAAGAGAGTAATAAGAATAACTTGCAGGCAGAAGACCCACAATCGGGCAATATGGAAAACTAGAGGGGCTAAACTAAACTAGAGGGAGAAAGCAATACAATCATTAAGAACGGTTAGAGACTGGCCAACGAAAGATGCCCATGAGAGACGGAGGCAATTTAAAAAAAATCTTCACCTGTGGTGGCATCTAGCACGCCACAGGTGAACTACGCAGCATAATACTACAGCGACAACAATGACAGCTGTCAAATGAAATGTCACAAATCCTGCATCGCGATATCAAGATCTGACACGGAGTTAGTATTTATACAACTTCCCAACATCAACCGTTAGGCAGTGGTCCGCCAGGCATAAGACCCGCCTGGTAGGAGAATCCTCCCTTTTCGTAGGAGGAACACCATACCTGGCTCCCCTACACAGCTATCAACACTGACTACACTAAATTAACGGTTTAATTTTCCAGAGAACTTGATTTTTGTTAGGTACATACATACATTAGTGTAGATTCATAATTATGTAAAAACAAGTTAGTACTCATAAATAAGTAAATAAGTGTTGAGATTTTGTTTTAAATTACCGCCTTTTCTCGTGGACTTCTTTCGTTGACCAGACTCTACCGGTGTCAGTACTAAAATGTGAAACTACGAGAAGTTTAATAGGTATTTTTGCTCATGTTTTATAACCTAATAATTGTAGATTGTAATTTATAGCTATAGTAAAAAAAAACAAGTTTAAAGTTCAAACTACATAATGATAACCTGCTGTTCTTGAGTTGATCTGGCATAAACAAAAACACAGTATATCAGTCTGCTGAAGTCATATGACTCACAGACGAGGTTATTCAGTAGTACGTAGTACGTACAATGGATACCTGTTCCAGAACAAATCATAAAGACAGAAGAGCCAAGATAGACGTTGGTCGGGACCAGCAGATGAAGCATGACCACCGTAGACAAGAGTTTTGTCGATGGGAAAACAGACAAAATGACATATTCACAATAACAATATTCTAAAATGGTCTAGTGGTCGCAAGTGCGACTGCTAAGCATGGGGTCCTGGGTTCGATTCCCAGGTCGGGCAAAGTGTTATTGAGTTTTTCCATTAGGAATTTCTCAGTAGCAGCGCGGAGTCTGGATTTGTGCCAATAAATGGCACAATGGAATGGTTAATGGCAATAGGCTCGCTCCCTATTACATGGGACTTAAACATAACTGGCGAAACGAGGCTGTACTAAAAACACCTCTGCGATACCCTTCGGGGGATACAAGGCGTGATGTTGTGTGTGTGTGTGTGTGTGTGTGTGCAGCGCTCTCGTAGCAACGTATTTGTACTAGAGAATCTCACAGCTGATTATAAGCTGTAACAGCTTCCAATGACACACAACTATACTCCATTTTAGCATTAGACAAAAATGGCCCACCAAGAAACGTATATCTTTTCATTGTCTCTTAAGGTTCATAAAAGCATATATTATTGTGTTAAATCTCTGCTAGAAGCAAACATGTAAAATGGATCTTATTTGACCATTATTTTATTAAATTGTAGATTTTATAGAGATGGAAAAATGCATAAATAATTTTATAGAGATGGAAAAATGCATAAATAATTTTATAGAGATGGAAAAATGCATAAATAATTTTATAGAGATGGAAAAATGCATAAATAATTTTAAAGAGATGGAAAAATGCATAAATAATCGAATATTTATCTGTTTGCTCATTTCTACTCACGGCACACTGATGCAACCTTTTGGAGTGACTGTCGGACTGCCAAGTCATAGGTCTAGAGTTCGAACACAAGGCACGCACCTCTGACTTGTCGGATTTAGGTGCGTATTGTATAATTATCACTTGCTTAAAAACGGTGAAGGAAAACATCGTGAGGAAACCGGCATGCCTGAGAGATATTTCTCGACGGCATGTGAAGCAAAGTCATAAACTTAGGCACCAGTTTAGTCACTAATCACATGAAGAAAAAGACTGATGCAGTGTTGTTACACATTCCACTGGTAACTTGCTTCCTGAGATAACAGAACTGTCATGTCAGAATTGTATCAAAGGGAATCCCCGAAACAAAATCGCAAAATCATTAGTCACAGAATCAGATATTCTTTCAACACTCCAATTACACCTGACAGCGTTTCGTATAAAGTGAGACACAAAATATAAAGTTACACAAAATATGACGTTTTTAAAAACAAAACAGAAAAGTATGAATAAGTTTCAGAGCTAAAAATAACAATACAAATTATCCAGAATGCTATGTCACAAAAGTAAGATAATAAATATTTTATGTAGTACATAACTATTCTACTAAAACGAGCGGCAATCTTAATTTCTAGATAAAAATATTACCATTAGCTTAAGTCAGTGACTGACCTGTATCATATTCGTGTAATGCAACATGTTACAAAGCGATCATTTCGAAAGTCAGAGTTACAGCGAGTACAGAGTTCGGAACGAGCATATTACGCGGACAACACGTACAATACGGCCGACGTATCTTGGCGAGTCTGAAGTGAGCGCCAAATGGCTGCACAACCAATAATAACTGGTTTATTCATGATTTGTATAGTATTATTGGCTGTGCGCTTTCCGATTCGTGGTCGCCACTCAAGAACCTTTCTTCCCCATCGGTTATCAGTCCCTCGAGCGATTTGGCCTGCCCATTGCCATTTCAGCTTGCAAACCCTGACAGCTATGTCGGTGACTTTGGTTCTTCGGCGAATATTCTCGTTCCGTCCCACTAGGTGGACCGACGACATTGTGAAAGTCGCGGGCAACCGATGGATACAAATGGCGGATTGTCGGTCGATGTGGCGGTCTAAGGGGAAGGCCTTTGTTCAGCAGTGGACGTCTTCAGGCTGATGATGATGATGATGATTGGCTGTGCAGCCATTTGGCGCTCACTTCAGACTCGCCAAGATACGCCGGCCGTATTGTAGTTGGGTACCGACCAGCGTTACGGGGCGTAATGTAACAATGTTGTAAAGCGAGCATTCGTGCAGTTAGTACGGCGCGTAATTACATGCTCGCTGCAAATGTTACTTATCGCTCCATAATACCAGTCAGTATATAGCTCCGAATGTTACATTACGATCGGATGCAGGTCTGTTACCACCTTTACATTACGGAGTAAGCGTACCAAAAATATAATCCATTTTGTAAATTCAGTTATATAATTAGCTATTATTGGCATTTCCAATAAGTCCATTCTCTATTAGGTAATGATGTACTTATAGTACTACGATCGTAGGTACCTTATGCTCGATATGATTACATAATATTATTGGATTAGTTGCCAATCACTCAATGGAATGTTCAAAAGCTTTCCCATAAAACGAATTTAAAAATTGTACCAATTTTATTATAAGTCATTCGATTAGAACTGCCTCGTTGGTCTAGTGGTGACAAGCGCTACTGCTGATCGTGAGGTCCTGGGTTCGATCCCCAGGTCGGGAGAAATGTTATTGAGTTTTTCCGTGTGGAATTCCTCAGTAGCAGTCCGGAGTTTAGATTTGTGGCGGTTCCTGGCAATAGCATCGCGGTTGATGTTATGTCATTAGATTTTGTAATGATAAAATTATAAATAGACTATAGTGGACTGTCCCCGATTAGTGCCCTGTTCAATTTTAAATAAAAGTTCTTAAAGGGGCCTCTATACGTTGGACCTGTGTCCCCTGATAGCCTTCCAAAAGACCGGACTTCTGTAGGGATGTTGTGCCATGAAGTCCAAGAGATGTAATAAAAATAAAATTAAAAATGCATTTGATCAGTTAGTTAAAGAATTGTATCAATTAATAAATATAATTCCGCAATTAGGATTTCCTTTTGTTTCGTTTATTTTTAACCTAAGAGTTGTTCACAGTTTTACAAACGCTCACACTACACTATTACAACGACACTGTGAAGGCCACCCGCACTCATTGTCAACAACAATCTCGACAATACGACAGCTCTTTAGACGACCTATAATCAAAATTAGACAAATGCACGAACATATAATTTGATAATATTTTCACAAAAGACAAAAGATTTTTTACAAAATGATATACGCGTGAGTTCGCTTTCGCTAACCACTAGTAGCTCGCAAAGTAAGACAGTAGATTTTGAATTATGAATTTTTATTGAAAGTCTACTTAACAAGATGAATGGGAACAAAAAAGATTGAATTTATTAGTTTTTGATTACATGATTATAATCATTACGATGTATTGCAGTGACGGTAATGTACCTACATAAAAAGGAAGGAGAGTCGTTGACGTAAGTACCTAATTTAAATTAGGAACTGCTATGTTCTTTTTATGAATATTTTTTATTCATAATAGTGCAATTGTATAAGTCAGAGTAAATTGTGTGAGAGTTTTTATTTATGTTATAACTTTTTAACGATTCTGTAAGTACCTAGTTTACAACATTTTTTTGAAAATTAAATTATTGGAATTATAGTAATGTTTACAAAAAAGGTTTGCTTACTTATCTACCCCGTCGCGTTCATCAAGTAACAAATGTAATTTCAAACGATTGTAGAAGTACAAACAGTTTTAACTTCGACGAAGATAACTTTGTCCTTCATGGTATTCAATTAAGATATATTTAAATAAGCATTCACTTTAGGATGTAGATAAAAGCATTATTCCAATCAAACTGAGGCTTTAACGACTTCAAATGTACCTAGAGATGTACCTACTTTGCAGTTTTGTTTTTCTAATAAACGTGTTTAACACAGGGAATCAGTAAGTAGTCAGATTTTAGGGAGCGTAAAATATGTTTTTAAAAATAAAACTAGTGAATACGTGTGAGCAGAAGCTCATGCTCTCTTATATTGAATTAAAAATACATTAGTTAAAACAATATCATCTAATACCTTAAACAATAGTCTTATCTGACTTAGCTCTAAAAACAGCCCACCCTAAAGTGCAACATTGCAACTTTAGGCTCTCACGGTAATGACACGCTGCTGTACAGGGTGTATAACTCCTCCCTCCTCAAGAGCGAAATTATCGGGGTTATCATTATTCCGATTATTTCGCCCACAGTTTAACAATCTACTTTTATATTTTAACATAAGGAAAATGATTAATCCTAAGGGTAAAATAACATATAAAACTACTGTCCCTAAACTAATGCTTTCGACGTTAACGCCATTAACACTTTCACTATATTTCACTTTGCTCATTTTCACTGTTTGAGATAACTCTTTCAATTCATCTAAATTTATACCTTTCACATTCACTACACTGAAACTATTACGTTTTTCGGGCTTCATTTTCGGTAGATTAATAATTGGAGTTATGGCATAATTCAGATCTGCAGCAATATACCGGTGGTGCTGTAGATGAATCTGGCCTATGATCATTTCACAGGAATCATCTAGAGTTATTAAGTAAGTTCCATGTAGAGACTCATGAGTTGCGTCATTGTGGCATTTTCTGGTGGCTATGATATTTTCCTTTGTATATAAAATCCAACTTTCATGGCCAATTCGCTGTACTTTTAAATCTTCAATATCGACAGCATGTTGCTCGCAGTAACTCAGATTTGACTGGAACTTCATTAACTGCTCTTCACAGGTTTCCTCTGTGTGTAGTATTACGTCATCATTGGTGCATAAGAATTTGTTATCAATTGCAATCTGTTCACAGGCTCTCACGACTGGTAAGTAATATGTGTCTTTCACCAAAAGGTATGGGTATTTAGGAACTACTATTATGGTCTTGTTTAGACTATCATTAAAAACAGGTAAAGAATAAATTTTATAATAGTTATATGTACTGTTGTCTAATAAGGGGACCTCTAGTATAAATGTGATCTGGTTTTCTTTTATAAATGCCTTAACAGTAATACAATTTTCTAATTTAACTAAATTATGTTCATTAACAGTATATAATAAAGTTTCAGTTGTTGCAATGTTTTTTAACAGATCTAATAATTCAGTGCTGTTAATAATAGATCGATGAAGTACAGATACCTTACTGAATGCCAAGGCTGTTTCAATTTCATTTAATACCATGTATATAGTTCTAAAATTACTTAAAAACATACTAAACATTCCTAAAACATAAGTAGAGTAAACAGAGTTCTCTTCTTGTGTAATCATATTTTTAGCTATCCTCTCAATCCTTTTTAAGCGTTCATCTAAAATCAATGTATTATTGTATAAGATTTCTGTACTGTTAATAAAACCATCTAACATTTTTGAGACCAAAGTTATTTTCTTATCTATTAATATCTGATTGTCTTTGAACTGTGAAATGAGAGAATCATATCGAATTGCGTCATCATGATCTAAATTTCCTGTTACAATTTTAATCATAGAACCTAGTGGATTAATTAACCCTCGCTTAAATCTTTTCATAGGTACAAGTTGCTGAAATTTTCCGATGGTCTTATCTGCTATGTAATCTACTTGAGTGCGTATGCCTAAAAACTCGTGACTATAAGGTTTATTAACGTCTACTAACTTACTAAATGTATTATATTTAAGTATACTAAACTCTAGGTCACTACCTAATCTATCTAAATTTAACACTTTAATAATTAACCACTTATCTACTTGTTTGAACGCCTGGCCCTGCTTTACGGGTAGGACTCCTGGGTTCCTCTCAAGTTTTTGAAGTTGAAGGGCCCATACTTTCTGGGCTATCGTCAGTATCATGAGACACCACCTGTGGAGGACGTTTGACGTTTTTAATTGGTACTTTAGTGATCCTATTTCCAATTTTTACGGGAATTATATTACGCTCTACTTTGCCAATAACAACTGCTTTCCTGTATCGCGGCTTGTCTTTACTAATCCTAGTGTTAACTTCCTTTGCATAGATTACATCTCCTATTTCAAATCTTCTATCAGTTTCACCACCTTTGCTTTCCCTAATCTTTTCTTTTTCCGCTATCACCTTATCAGATATATAGTTATAAAGATATTTAGTACGCTTTGCATGGTCTTTTAAGAGTTGCTGTGTATAATTTTTCTCAAAATTCCCACTGAACATAGAGTTTGAATCGGTATGACCAAAAACAACTTCAAATGGGGTCAAACCGGTTGTTGTATGTAAGGTATGATTATAAGCCATTATTGAATATGCCATGACAGAAGCTGCATCTGTACATTTTTGGTCGTATTTAGCTAAACGATATATTTCTATGATGGTAGAGTGAAACCGTTCTACTATGCCTGTTGAATTAGGGTTATTAGGAGTACTTATGTGTAATTGAATATTGTACATGGCCATTAGTTCTTTAAGTAATTCATTATTAAATTCGCTTCCCGGATCGCAACTAATTTTCTTGGGTGTTCCATACATTGAAAAATATTTAATTAAAGCACGTATTACTTCAGGTGTAGATCTATTAGAAATTTCTATGGCTTGGCCTAGCTTACTAAATGCATCTACTAGTGTTAAATAATAAATTGATTCAATTGTGAAAAGGTCTATAAATACTTCCTGAAAAGGTGCATTTTGCGTTTGCGTTAGCTGTAGTAATGGTTTAAGTGGTTTTCTATCATACTTCATTCTACGACAAACATCACAACCATTCAATACCGCTGCAATTGTTTCTTGCATGTTATTCCAAAAGTAATTCCTTCTTATCCTACACATTGTCTCTTTAATCCCCCTATGACACGTCTTTCCTTCATGATGTTGTAAAATAATTTCCTTCTGTTCATTCTCATCTTCCACGTACACAACACGTTCCGTACATTCAATAAATTCCACCATTCCCTTTTTAAATAGTTGCATGATTATTTTAGTAAATTCTCTCCTATGCTCTATATTTTCGAAGTAAACGAAGTATTTTGTTTTATGTTTAACGTATTCAGTTAAAAATTTCTTAATTAACTCCTCATTTTTAAGTGGTAAGAAAACTTCTAGTACTTTCTGTTTATCACGGGATAAATTTTTAACCTGAACTTCATTTTTATACCATGTAAAGATTAAAATCTGATTAGGCTTGGTATCAATGGCTTCATGTAATATTGGGATGCCAGTTGATTCCATGTCTAGTGCTGAATGTACTGTGATTGTACTGCTATCAGTAGAAACGGGAGGAATGGGATAATTCTTTTCATTTTCAGAGCTAGCCGTTAAAGTAGCCGATAAATCGGAGATTGACATAGTTCTAGAATCGTCTTGGTCACTGTCTTTGGTAGTCAAGTCCACTATTTCGTTAGTTATTTCAGCTAAATATTTCTGTAGTTTCTGTTCCTTTTTGTCTACGTTAACTTTCATAGATTGTCCTTCATCCTCAGAACTTAATGCGTTTAATTTAATACGTGAAAGAGCATCAGCGTTAGTATTTTGTTTACCATTCTTGTATATTATGTCAAAGTCGTATTCTTGAAGTCGAAGTCGCCACCGCGTTAATTTACTATTAGGCTCTTTAAGAGAATAGAGCCACGCTAGAGGTCTGTGATCGGTGTATATAATAAATTTGTTCCCATAGAGGTACGGTCTAAAATGTTTTACTGCCCAAATTATCGCCAATAGTTCACGTTCAATAGTACTATAGCGGGCTTCTGTATCGCTTAAGGTTCTACTAGCATACGCCACGGGTTTGTCCGAACCTACGGTACCTTGGGATAAGACTGCACCCAAAGCAACTGAAGAAGCGTCAGTAGTTAGAATATATGATTTGTCTGGGTCTGGGTATTGGAGTAAAGGAGCATTGGTAAGAAGCTCTTTGCACTTTTGGAACGCATCAATATAGTTTTGGTCTATAACAATTTTGTTTCTTTTCTTTAAGCATGACGTTAAGGGCTGAGTAATTTTTGCAAAATCTTTAATGAATCGTCTATAATAACCAATCAATCCCAGGAAACTTTTAATTTCGGTGGTAGTTTTTGGTAGGGGATAATTTAGTACAGCTTTGATCTTATCATTATTTGGTTTTAGGCCATCTTTGGTGATCACATGGCCTAAATATAAGACTTCTTTCCGAAGGAATTCGGATTTATCAAGCTGAATTTTAAGGTTAGTTGATCTCAGACGATCAAAAACAGTTCTTAATTTTTGTAAATGTTCTGAAAGACTGCTTGAAAAGATAATAATGTCATCCAAATAGACTAAACAATGAATTCCTTGTAATCCTCTCAGAATGTTGTCCATTGCCCTTTGAAATGTCGCCGGAGCCGTTTTAAGCCCGAATGGCATTCTGAGGAACTCAAAGTGCCCATTTTCAGTGCTAAATGCAGTTTTTTGTCTATCACTTTCGTCAACTTCAATCTGGTGATAACCACTGGCCAAATCTAACGTCGTGAAATAAGTACTTTTTCCTAATTTGTCAAAAAGATCGGTTATATTTGGAAGAGGATACTTGTCGTCTACTGTTATGTCATTCAGTCGTCTGTAATCAATTACCATTCTATACTTTATGTCTCCCGAAGCGTCTCTTTTCTTGGGTACTAAATGAACTGGGGCTGACCAGGGTGAGTAAGATTCCTGAATAACATTGTCTTTTAATAATTTTTCGACCTGATTTCTTATTTCATTTGATTGAACAGGGGGTTGTCGATATGGCTTTACATATATTGGATCTTCATGTTTAGTTCTAATAAAGTGCTTAACTTGGTTTGTAAAACTTAAGGGAATTTGTTCGCAATAAAATATATCTCTATACTCTTTACAAAGTGCTTGGATTGAATTACGTTCTTCGTCTGACATGTGATCTAGGCGAAGTTTCTTTAAATTGTCTATTAATAGTTTATCGATTTCAATATTTTCAATCTCTTTCACACAATTCACTTCACATTCATTTAAGTCTGCATCATATGGCTCTACCTTAAATGGTTTCATAATGGTTAACGTCATTTGTTTATCAAGAGTATTCTGAATTACTGTAGTTGTAAAACCGTCCTTACATTGTACTAATGCACTAGGCATTCGTACGCCCTCGCAAAATTCCTTGAATTCGATAACTGCATTACCGGAATATAAATTTGTAGGAATTTTCACTCTCTGTTCCGAACGAGGTGCCAATTCTATGACATGATCTGTTTTATTATGAATTATAGGTATTGCAGTAGTTTTTGTTTTAAGAAGTTCGTTTTTAAGATCTATTATAGCTTCTGAATTACGCAAGATATCGTTACCTATCAATCCATCATATCGAGGATCAACTTCATAAATGTATAATGTATGTTTATCTTCGCTATTAAAAATTGGTAATGCTGGAATTTTGATAATTTGTTCATGTTTACTTATACCATGGGTACTAATTACTTCAAAAGGTTGGCAATGGATATAATTGGGAAAGTAATAGTAGGCCTTATGTGGACTGATAAATGATTTTGTACTACCTGTATCTATCATAAACCTAGAGTCAATTTCAGGTATATAAATGTAAGGTAATTTAAGATTTGTGTCACAGTTCACTTCTATTTTTTCACTATATCTTCCGAGGCTATTACCTGAAAATCCTGTAATTCTTTCTTATTATTCATAGCATCATCTTTGTTATCTATTTCCGAAATTTCAGCTATTTGTGGTGTATAATATTCGTCCTGATGTTCGTAAGGGTAAAAATAATCATCGTTGTCCTGATAATCGTTACAGGAATATTGATCGTATACACTATGCGCGTCATAATAATCAAGGTCAAGTTCATTAAGCCTGAAACCTTGTTGAGTAACCTTGGCTGGAGGTGCAGTTCGCATGGTGACGTCACTAGACTGATTTAATTGATTATTACCGAATGTTTGATGGGGTTTATAACCGAATTGATTAGACTTATTAAAATATTGTGGCTGCACTCCAAATTGCTGTGGACGCATGGCAGGTTGTTGTGAATGTGGGGGCTTATTAAAAGCTTGTGGCTGCATGCCAAATTGTTGAGGACGCATCCCAAATTGTTGAGGTCGCATCCCAAATTGTTGAGGTCGCATCCCGAATTGTTGTGGGTGAAGGCCGAATTGTGGTCTATACCCAAACTGTGGTGGGCGATAACCAAAACCTTGCCCTTGATTCTCAAATCGTGATGCGTTACCTTGGGGATTGGTAAAATTAAATTTAGGAGGCGCCTGTTGCGCAATAATAGGTTTATAATTAGACGTATTATTATTCATGCCGAATTTGAACGGAGGATTCTGATTTTGTAACGTAGGTTTATTGGCAAATGTCGATAACATTTTATTACGCAAGTTGTACTGATCGTGAAAATTAACCTCCTCCATGACAACGCTTAATGCCTCTTCCAGAGTGGAAGGTGCCTTCAACCTAACAATACGCACCATATTCTCAGGTAAATTGTAAAGGAAAACGTTCAATGATGTATTATTATATATAATAATTTTACTGTTACGAATATTTTCGTCCTCCAATCTATTAACTTTGGCTATTAATACACTGCGGACCGATTGAATTCGATTACAAAAGTCCAAATACGATTCTCCATTTCCTATACGTAAACTTTCCAATTCAATAGCAATACATTCTTCACTCCTAGGGTCTCCAAAATGTTGGATAAGCAGTTCTTTAAACTGTTCCCAAGTAACAATATCCTCGCGCTCGCTGATAAGTGCAGCTGCGTTATCTTTCAACCTACTCGAAACAGCATGCATCACATACAAGTTTTGCGCCTCATTTCCCCTGTACTTATTTATTATATATTCGCATTTGCGTAAATAAAGGTTTAATTGTCGCTTATCGCCATCATATTGAGGAATAATTTTTAACATTTCGTTGGGAATCATTCTAATTAACACTTGTTCATTCATTTTGGCAAAGTTATTAATTCAATTTTATCACAAAAATAACAAACGACACACACAAAAAGTTTAACTAAAAATTAAATGTATAAACTTCTAAAATAAGAGAGTGTATATGTATTTATTAATTAAATTGACAGACAGATTGTTTTATATATGAGCTTATCTTAACGTAATATCACGCTTTATTCTACTATGGAATAAACAGAGAACTAAATTAGTTATACATACACACACTTTTTATTATCTTAATTAATATTTAGTCTCACAGATTTTATGCAAAACCAGATAACGTTATATTACGAGAGGTCTAATCGCAAAAATAACAAGACCAAAAACATGAAGGGGGAAAGGAAGGTGAAAATTTGGACTCACCAGCCGGCCTTTCTCATCTTCAGCTCCGCTGACAAATTTCTTTGTTCGTAGAATCGCCTGCTACTTGTAGGGCCACCCGATCGCGTAAAGTCGGAAGATTTTTATACCGAAAACACACGAAGGACGGCGCAGCTTACCGGCGATCCTACCGGCTGCGCCAGTCAGATTTTAGGGAGCGTAAAATATGTTTTTAAAAATAAAACTAGTGAATACGTGTGAGCAGAAGCTCATGCTCTCTTATATTGAATTAAAAATACATTAGTTAAAACAATATCATCTAATACCTTAAACAATAGTCTTATCTGACTTAGCTCTAAAAACAGCCCACCCTAAAGTGCAACATTGCAACTTTAGGCTCTCACGGTAATGACACGCTGCTGTACAGGGTGTATAACTAAGTACCTACCTACCTACCAAAATATTATTACTTCTGTCTATAACTATAATTAATTCAAACTAATGGGCTTAACACAATCTGTGAAAGTTATTGTTAGTAGGTAGTAGCTAGTAGAATTGACGACACGTTTGGTGTAGTGGCTGAGCCATTGGCTTCTGCGCTATGGGTCGTGGGTTCGATTCCCACACGGAACAAATATTTGTATGGCTTACAGATAGTTGTTCCGGGTCTGGGCGTTTGTGCGTGTGAAGATTTGTCTGTAAATGCACCCACGATACAGGAGAAATCCTAGTGTGGGGCAAGGATTAAGAAAATAGTTGTTTTATGGAGCGATGATTACATGAGAGGATAGTTACATCCAGCATTGGACAGTGACGGACTTTGATGACTATAGTATATCGCAGTGCCCTGGTAAACACCTAGCTCTAGTTATAAAAAAAATGTTAATAGTCCAGTTACATAGCAACGCCCCAGTAAGTTCTTAGCACAAGTCGTGGAATATACCACCCGGAACGACTTCCGTTCACACGAGTATGGCGAAGGGAATAGGGATACATACATATGTTGAATGTACCTACCGCACCTGCCCCAACTTTTTACGTAAACAGGCAATAACACGCGCTACTAGAACCATTCACAGTTCTCACACAAGTAAAGGTCATACACATTGAATTAATAAAAGGTTCGGTTTATTATTTTTAATTGTATATCCACGTCGTTTTGGTGTTTTTCTTGCGTACCGGAGGATTATAATTGTTATTATGGTCCATGAGCTACAGCATTGGCTTATAATTAAAATATTAACATATTTTTTACTTACCTAGCAAAAATTTGTCTCATCATTTTGCATTATTCTAGGTGAAATACTGCTGTTATTACGCCAGGGCTTGCAGTCTCGACATAGATTGCGATTACTTTACGACCGATATAAGTCGTTAAGTCGTAACGATTAACTTTTAACATCATACTACATTATTTATTACTAACTGTGTCCTCACGGCTCCGCCCGTAGCCTATGTTACTCAGTGATAATGTAGCTTTCTAACGGCAAAATATTTTTTGAAATCGGTCCAGTAGTTTTTAAGTTTATTCGTTACATACAAAAATACAAATTTTTCCTCTTTATAATATTAGTATAGATTTAATAATGTAGAAAAAGATTGTCAAAATTATCAATTTAATATTATAGCAAGTAAATTCTGTTCCGCCTAGCCTTTTCCCAATTATGTTGAGGTCAGCTTCCAGTCTAACCAGATGCGGCTGAATACCAGTATTTTACACGGAGCGACTGCCATCAGACCTCCGCAACCCAATAACTGGGTAATGCCGATATCCTAAAGTTAGACCGGTTGTCAGACTTTCGGCATTCTGACTAACCGTAACGACTGTCATAATAATTATGACTCCCGGGACCGACGGTTTAAGGCGCTCTCCGAAGCAAGGACGTCTCGATGTGTAACGAATGGTCTCCCATCCACAGACATAGCAAGTAAACTCTATGTAAAAAAATTGTAAGTTCGTCTTTTCGTGTGTTAAAAGTTTATCATTATGACTCAACGATCGTTATCCATGTCGAGAATGCAGGGCCTGGATTCTGCTGTCCGACGCTCTCTGAGGTCGACACCAACGAGTAGACGAAGGTTAGCCTACTCTCTTCCGGAAACCACACGACCAATACTTATTACAATATTACGATATCACTTTATTACACTATCAAACTAACGGCCAAACAAAACATAATAAACCCACACTGATTTAAAAATAGCAAGCTTTGGTTAATCAGAAGTGTCTCAATCTCGACTCTCGAAGTCTGAGCTGAAAATAATCGTCTGTTTATTAGTAAGCGATTTGCGTCAGACAGGCTGGCTACTGTGGTGTGAACCCGTTTTACGATACCTACCTACCTATACTAATATTATTAAAAAGTGGCGGTGAGTCTGTATACTGTAATAGTTGTTTACTTTTTAGGTAAATTTGTGGGTAGGAATGAGATAATCTTCAAAACTACCTACTTAGGTACTGGTAAACTCCTCACTAATATTGGAAACAGAAATAGATTAGCTTGGTTTATACATAGATAATACATATACAATAATGTACTGTATAAGATAAACTTAAAATATCTTAGGTACATCTTAGAAACGTTTAAAGATCTTCTCTCATGTCGTCACGAGCTATGTGAGAATAGCTCATGCCTTGGTGAAAAGATTAGGAATCGGTTAGCAAGGTTGGTAGCGGGGCTGACTTATAATGTGTCAACCCACAAAAATATGAATTTTGTGTTAACGTCATCTAGTTCTTGTGGTAGGTCTATACTCAACGCTTGAAAAAATCCCCAGAACTGTAGTAAATTTAATAGAGCGTCTATCAAAAAAATCTTAGTGCAGTTTGCATTTTTGCAAGCTTTGTGTAGACCTACCACTGTCACTAGATGGCGTTAACACAGAATTATTATTTTTGTGGGTTGACACATTACTGCATAACACAGCTCACTTATGTGTCGTCAATTCTAAAGAACTTTTAACAATTCAAGTTAGCGCAGACTAGGTTTCACGGGTTTCACCCCCGGTTATTTATATCACTGTTAGAAAGACTAAGTAAGTGCATTTCCAAAAGCCCGAGCGAAGTCGAGGTGGATGCTAGTTACTGATGCAACTGTACGTATCTTCCGTCGGGTGATGAATCGTTAATCTTAGTTTAACTTCTCTTCACTTCACAATAAAACACTTGTTTTACGCCAAACTTTGTAAACGGAAACCATACTACCTAGTAAGTTCTTCTTCTTCCGTAATAAAATGAAAGTGCCTGTTTCTTGACGCTATTCGTTCCATTTCGTAGGCGCGCATGAATAATATAGTGTCACAATACATAATTCGCGCATATTTTGTTTGCGAGCGCCTTGTATGACTGAATAGAGCAAAGAGTGGGTATTTATTAGGTACACAGACACAGGCTGAACACAAAACACACCAAGGGACAACTTTTTTTTATTTTTTCTCGTTGGAAGATCCTTATGGATGGCCCTCGCCCGGGAAAGGCGAGGGGGTCTGCCGGACTCTTACCGGCTAAAAACCAACGGTGTCCCTCCTTCTGACCTAAGGCCGGGGTCACGGGATTCGCAAAAGCATGCAATTCAACCCCGGCAAAACACGTGCCAACCTAAGCGCGACATAATTTCGTCGTCACATTATCTCGCGCCGAGACGATTGTCTCAGCACGAGATAATGCGACGACAAAATTATGTCGCGTTGCGCATGTTGGGCTTACAGTTCATGTATGTATTATTTATCCATAGTTTGAATCAAATATAAAGATCCCGATCCCATTACCTACCTGATAGTAAGAAGACATTACTTATTGGTCTGAGGAAATTGTATGATTTGCCCCGAATGCCTCGTCCGACATAAGTAGGTACTAACCGGCCGGTTAGCCAAAGTAGTGGCATAGGTACCTACAAGGTACACTCGAGTATTCATGAAGACAACGGTACAAAACCACAGGTAGTCTACCTAACAGGTATGCCGCGTCCCACTACTGTTTATATCCTACTGTACATTTTAGACGTAAATTTAAGTAGTTTATGCTGTACAATCATCCTCATATTGCTTGGAGCTTTGTTCAGGCTGAAAAGTCAGTATCGTGAACATAATTTAAAAAAACATCCAATTATAATCTATTCAGTATAACAGCGACATCTAGTTACAACAAACAAAAATAACGGTTACGCTACTCGACGCTAGAGGCCGCACTAAAAACTACCCATCGCTAGATGGCGCTGACTTCAAACACAAAATGAATGCTCCATTGGAGCAGTGGCCGTGGCTTTACGCTACGAGTCACGGGTTTGATCCCCACACAAACTGTCCAAATGTACATGCAAGATTTGTCTGTAAACGCACCCACGGTACAGGATAAATCGTAATTTGCATCAGTTTTTAAAGAAAGATATTTTTATTGCTAGAACTCCCGACCAGGCAATTATCGCTACTCATTGGAAGTAACTTGCAGGTGCACGGTAGACATGCAGCTTTTATTGTAATAGATGCGACATAAATAAGCGCCACTACGCATACGGCGCTTTTCGCGGTAGAGGGCCAACTACAGTTATTCCAAGAGATCCAACTTGATCACGTTTGCCTTTATAGTAGGTCAACCTCTATGTGTTCCTCCTTTACATAGTATAAAACAAAGTCGCTCCCGCTGTCTGCACGCTTAGATCTTTTAAACTACGCAACGGATTTTAATGCAGTTTTCAGCATTAGATAAGAGTGATTCAAGAGGAAGGTTTATATGCCCCACATTAGTATCTACATTGCACCCGTGCGAAGCCGGGCGGGTTGCTAGTTTATAATAAAACCGAACAAGATAATCTTTGTAAAATGTTTATTTCCATAAATGACAGACTAAACAACATTTCTCAGCGATTACAACTCACTCTAAACTTTGCATCACTATCTAATGATATTAGCGTTATTTATAAAGCTGTTATTGTTTATGTAACTACATCACTATTAGAACATAATCATCTACAACATTGCTAAGCAGCTGTTTATACGTACAGAGTAGTTATGGCGAGAAGAGCCGACAACAAACATTCTTTTTTCAAATATTTTTCTTCCATTTTTAAATAAGTTTGTTAGCGGCTTGAACTAAATTATCACATAATAGTTTGACTAAAGATAAATTGTTGTAACAGATTAATAGATTGGTGAAGTTCTTATTGAAAAGAAAATTAATGAGTCTATAAATAATATCTACGGCAACAAACTAACAAAATTCAACTTTGTAACTGTCTTTTCCCATAATAAAAGATAATTTTCAATCAAATATCATATTAGTTTTATAATTTATATTATATATTCCAAATTCTAATAAATACTTTTTTTTATAATAATAATAAAAATAGAGATCAAAATAAGTTCTGTACATTAAGATGTAAACGAGGGAACTCTAGATTATTTTTAAATCCTTTATTTTTAAATGACAAAGTCACTATCAAGTGATACTATACAATATGGCATAGATGTGAAACATGGCTGCAATATCATTCTGGCTATAACAAAAACACTGCAAACCAATCTGTATTGGGCACAAACTTGCTTTTATTTAAATATACATACTTCTGAAAGAATCAAATAAACATTACTATTTACAGTTATAAAAAAATCATATTCACAAAATGCAAATATAATATCAAGAAAAACCTCATCTTCAATGTCCGTTACTTTTACAAATTCAATCATTTAATATAATAATTATTATTGATCGTTCGTGAGCCATCACTTTCCAATAATATTGCCAACATAACACAAAACTGAATGCAACACATTAACTTAGTATACATTTTACGGACACCAAATTATTATTGTCAATCAAATGATATACGCTGCGATATATTCTTCAAAAAGCCTTATTACTAGCATTAAATACATGAGTAAACAATACATTTTCATAAGACAACTACAGGTACGGATTAGGAAATAACATTTTAGGGAAAACATTTCGCTAGTGATGTTCGACGACATTAAAATATTTTGACACTCGATTGCATGAGGCAGCTAATATAGCGCGTTTCTCCATAATTAGAGTCAGAAATTCAGAATAAATACACTGTATGATGTATACGAGTGTATGATGAATATATCATCAAAGGTCTAGCCTTTGTCATAAAACAGTAGTAATCCTAGATACAACATACAATCTCAAAATAGAAAGGTACAGAAGTCAATCCCATGTATGTACTTCACTTTTCATACCTACGATCGGCGGTATATCTATCTCTCTCAAGCGCATGGCACTCGCGCTCGCACTCACTCGCATTCTGGTCACAAACGGTCCGAGATATCGTGTCCATGAGCAGTGTCTATGTGTGCGTTGCTCGAGCGCACTTGTATGTAGATTGACTTCTGTACCTATCTATTTTGTGACACAATACAGTACCAGGTAGTAAATATAAAAATATAAAAACATCGAGCTATAGAAAGAGATATTGGATAGCTTCGGCTTTAAAGAGCGTCATCTCTGTCGCATGAAGCGACAAAACGTCACATAGGTATGAGTGACAGAGACGACGCACTACGAAGTCGAAGCTAGCCGATTGTCTCTTTCTAAAGCTCGATGTGCAATATTTATTGCCGTGTAGGTACTGTAAGTATTTTATAGTGTTTTTGTGCATCTCTTGCATTTATTCAACCAGTGCGTTTTGTCTGTGACTGTCGCAACGTCTGTTATATTGTAAACAAAACATGAATAATTACAAAATCATAAAGAATGAGATTAAAAATGGCGGCGCTTCTATCGTTGTCGCTAATTGCATCTCGCACATGCATGTTCTCTGTGAGTAAAAGGCGAATATTAAATCCGCTATTTCCAATCATATTCTTTAAGTAATCATGTTATGATTTATGATAGAAAAAGTTGATTTTTTTCCCATTTCTTGTTAGTACACAAACATAGCGAGCGTAAATACAAAAATATCGAAATAATATCGAAGTATTATTTAATATCTCTTTCGATATAACATTAAAATACCAACGAACAAACGAACGTAACTTTAATTATTTATTTTTATAATAAGCGATCTATAATTTGCATTTTAATAAACCTCATTTAGATGAACAGGGATACATTTACACACAATTTAAAATAAAAATATTTCAGATTATTTTTAATTTTTTTTTAATTTTAAAAACATTGCCCCACACTAGGATTTCTCCTGTATCGTGGGTGCTTTTACAGACACAAATCTTCACACGCACAAACACCCAGACCCGTAACAACTATCTGTAGGCCATACAAATATTTGTTCCGTGCGGGAATCGAACCCACGACCCGCAGCGCAGAAGCCAATCGCTTAGCCACTGCACCAAACGTGTCGTCAAATGAGATGAGATGGGAATGTTAGTTTTTTTCTATGAAATCGTTTAATTTAATCTGTATCCTTGGTTTCTTATACCTTCGATGGATAGGGTTGACTGAAAGGTTTTTATTTCAACAGTCGGTCGCATGTATTAAGATCATCACTCACTACAACAACACCGCACTGACACAGCAAATAACTTGCCATTCAAGTTAGGGCTTAATATAGTATGCATTAAAGTCAATTTTCTAATGACACTAGCGACTCGCCCCGGCTTCGCACGCGTGCAATGTAGATACTAATGTGGGGCATATAAACCTTCCTCTTGAATCACTCTATCTATTGCTGAAAACTGCATTAAAATCCGTTGCGTAGTTTAAAAGATCTAAGCATACAGACAGCGGGAGCGACTTTGTTTTATACTATGTAAAGAAGAAGATATAATAGTTGACGAATTAGAATAGTTTGTCGCTACATTCGAATACAAAATTCACTTTAATACATACGATATAAAGCTCTAATTTGTATGGCAAGTTATCTGCTGTGTCGGTAGTGCTGTTGTAGTGAGTGAAGAGATTTAAGCGTCACGTTTGCGAACGAATCAAAGTCATATGCGTCCAGACCTTAGCCTCTTTTGCTTTTCAGTGCCAGTAATATACAGATAGGGCCCCAAAAACGCGTCCCATTCTTCACCTCAATCGCGTGTTCTCTCTCACTTTAAGATGAAGAGTGGGAGAGAACACGTGATTTAAACGAAGAGTGGGGGCGCGTCTTTGTGGATGGCACTATTATGTAGTGTCATTTATCTCTGCGATGCGTTCTGGCTCCATTTTTTATTGGTATGTGTGCCAGTATTTATGTGGCATCTGTAAATGGTATATTTTTAGATTATTATACTTTTTGAGAATATTGGCATTGGATCTTTGAAAATTGAGTCTCAATCATAATTCAGACAATCAATGTCAGGCATTGCCCTGTAACTGAGTTGCGGAGGTCTGATGGCAGTCGCTCCGTGTAAAATACTGGTATTCAGCCGCATCTGGATAGACTGGAAGCCGACCCCAACATAGTTGGGAAAAGGCTAGGTAGAACAGAACATCATTGTCAGACACTGCCGAATGTCAACTGCGCTTAATATAAACATCCTGCAGTAATAAAATTGAAAATCATAAAAGTTAAACGTTATTTATCAAAGGGAAAACATTAAAACGTTCGTTTTAACATTTACATACTATTCTATGGCAGTTAAAACGTTTTGTCTCGGACGAAATTTTGCAGAATGTATATTTTTAACTCTAATATGCTTAAACGAGTAATTAAAGAGCTGGTTCTAAACGCAAAACAATTAAAAAGCTGACTTCGTCAAGTTCTTGACATTGGGCAAGGTTTTTGTCTAATTTGACGCTAAGGGTTAAGTTTCGGAGTCCAGAGTCGTGGAAATACGGCCTTACTGGTTGCAACCGGGGTACCTTATGATTTTGCCTCGATCGGGAGTACCTACTTCAGTTATTAAGGTCCTTATTAATAAACAGTTCTCATTTGAGAGATATTCCAACAGCAGCTACTATAAAGTAGAATTTTATATATGTGTAGTGCGTTAGGATAATTACGAACATGAGAAAATTACGAATTTCTACTAAACCAAGCTATATTTTTTGTTATGGCAACATAACATTACATATTGTAGCGTTATTACGTTGTCAAAGCAAAAAAAATATTGCCTGGTTTAATAAAAATTCGGACTTTTCGGAATATTCGTACATACCCTAAAGCACTTTGACTTTTTTTATAAATACGTCTCAAATGCGAGCTGTTTATTAACTGGGGCCTAAATGTCATTTTTGCGATCACATCTCAAAACTTTCAATTTCCTATAAGCGAAAAACTTAGAAAGCATTTTTTTAAATGTTTTTATGGCTTTTATAATATACATCATAATATTATACTCTTTCACTTATAGATAATCGAATTACATCGTTAAATAGTTATTACACTTTTATTTTTCAATATAATTTCTAATACGTTTTTATTTTTACCTTATGACAATTATTAGACGCTATAATTTTTAATTAAAAAAAAAGAAAATATCAATTAACGGTAAATAAAATTAATCTAATCATTCATAAGAAATTATAATTTGACAACCAAAACAATATAAATAAGGGATAATATAATAATCGATCACTTCTTTAGGTCCCTCTCAAATGCTTTCATCTGCTCACTCCAAATGTTATTCAAAATAATTTATTTATATATCACTCGTATAGTACGACACAACTTAGAAGTCGCATTGGCAAACTTTTACAGTGTGTTAGTTTAAATTCAAATCTTTATTGCTCAACACAGTACATAATTATACATTTCCAGATAAGAACAACCAATGGCAGGCGCCCATTATCGCGCCATTCAAACATTGCGTCAGCGTAAAGATCATTATATTTCGAACGTTTCATTCTTCAGATATATTAGACACATGTAGTACCTTCATTGTACTGGCAACTTCGCACTTTTTTTAAATATTGCGGTAGTTTGAAAAAGCTTCCTACCTAATCATGCGCTCCGTCCAGCCCGACGACATGCCGTTCTTCATTCTTTAGAGTATAACAAAAAATTATAAAAGGGGCTCTGGCACGGGAGGGACCCTATATCTTCGAATGAAGTCGCACTCAGCTCGTAAGTGATTGGTTTTACGAAGTTTGCCGATGTGTCGTTTTAGTTATGTCGTACTGTATCATAAATACATTTTACTATGTTGAATAGATTCACAAATTAAATCATAATTTCATAAGATTGATACATCAAAATTAATGCGATTGTAATGTTTATAAACTCTTAAGCACTGGTAATCACGATACACATATTAAAAAACATATTTGGGTTTTGGCAGTATGGTAATCCGTGAATGTCCGTTCTGGGACCAGTGACGGATCTAGGGGGTCACGTGGTACAGGGCCACACCCTGAGCTGGAGCCTAAGACATTGCCCCGGCCTCATTTATAAATAAAATACCAGATGGCCTACATGGCCGACCTTGACCACCCTTTAACTGGCTGGATCCACCATTGTTCGGGACAGACCTTGGTCTCACAATGGACAGTCCAAGTTCATTATCACATTAGATATACAGACCCCAAGAATGAACCCACCATACAGTAAGTAAAATAGAAAACGTTTTCTTTGCACTGTGACCTCGTTTATGAAGACGTGGATCTTAGCGCGGAGCGTGCTGCGAGGAGTGAAGCGAACAATTCAAACATATTATAACGATATATTATTAAGGCTCATTTACGCGGTGCAAGTTTCTTGAAGCAAGCCTCATGCTATCTCTGTTTTTGTCGTAGAGAAAGACAAAGGCAGAACGACTCTTGCTTCAAGAAACTTGCACCGTGTAAATCAGCCTTTAGAGCGTTTATGGAGACCACGAATGGAGACGCGTTTTTCTGCGCGTATTGTTTTGAGTTGTAATTGTGTATGACAGTATGCAGCGGTAAGAATCGCCGCAGATCTGAGGGAAGATGCGTCGGGCGTATCATCGTTAGTACGCTAGACGCACTAACGCACCGTCGGTTGAAAGTGTAAGGTTCAATGTTTTATTGTCTACTTGCCCGTTCTGGCGTTACGCGATCGATGATGCGCAGCGCATCTTCCGTCAGATGTGTGGGGACACTGACGAACAGAGTGCCCGACGCGACTCGACGCTAAGCGGGGCAGAGTGCGCGACGAATTTCGCGATTCCGTAAACGAGGCCTTATTCAGTATAATTTATTTACAATTATTTACTGTTCTGGCAATATCTGTCTGTAGTTGACTTCTATTTAGATGAAGATGATGTATTACTTTTTTCTGATATGTAATGTAAGATAAATATTTACGAAATGAAATGTGGAGGAGAGTACAGCTAAATATGTGCGAAATACTGAAAATTCTCAATAAATATAATGTCTATAATATTACTTAACCTAAACCGGAAGGCACTCACTATAGCGTGAACAGTGAAGAATGAAGCTAACTTAAAACTATTCGAATTTTGAATATATTAAAACAATTCTTGCTAATTATACTTGTATTTTTTACTGTAATCAAAATTAAACTCGAGTAAGCAAAATAAATATTGACATAAAAATTGGGTCATATATCGTATATTAATAATGTTCTAAATAATATCAAACATGGGTGACAGTACCTTCCCTTCGAATAAGAGATTCATTTAGATAAATTTATCACTGGAATGATGGTGCAAACTGTGAACTATTTATTTTGGAGTACATACTGGCATCATAGGTAACCAATATTCTAGTAAATACTATCCAATCGTTAAACATTATATAATGTGCTCGATTATATTACATTATGACTAGTGTTACGGTTATGTGCATTAACTACACGCTGCGCCACAAGTTTCGTATACGCACTGCATCTGTTAGGAACTTTATCGCATAATAACTTGCGCTGCATACTGTACACTTGTGGCTAAGTGTGTCATACAACAAACGTTCCCTTTACAAATCTCACACCGAAATAATACGAAACATAATATAATCATAATTTCGTTATTCATAATATCGTACTAACCGAAGTGTGTGAGCGCTAGTGTCAACCCATCGAGAGGTTTTTGACGATGGTGACGTCATGGCTCCGGCGGTTGATTTCCTTTGCCTCTTTGGTGAGGTTGGACTCGACGAGCATGGAGTGTCTTTTCGTCACGTTGAGGTCTTTCTTCCTCCGGACGACGTCAGGGCTGTACGGTTCAGATACGCGGCGGTCTAAGTTGACGTGAGTGTGGCTGTGAGTCTGCCCGCCTGAGAACGATCCTTGTCTGTGTAGTGGTGTGGCAGGCTGCTCGGGGTTCATGGTAGGGAGGTATGTCTGGAACGACGGCCGGTTCTGCGCCGCCTCCATGATGGAACCTTTTTGGAGTAACGTGATATGTCAGAATTGTTGTGTTTGGTACAGCAGTTTAAACATAGCGTCTAACTTTGTAGCTTAGTAAGTAATTCTGCTCCATCACTTAACTGAAGTATGATAAGAGGAGACAAGCCAGCTATGTTACTTTTCATATACTTGAGTGAGGATCTAGCTATAAGTAACAACCCTAGCTAACCATAACACCATATTAGGAAAAAAATAAGAAATAAAAGGGGTTAAATTACTACAGACATAAGTTTATTGAACAGACACAAACAAACATACAGTCATCCAAATTAATATCACAAATGAAACATCTCTACCGTTCCCATAATCTTGGTTTTTAGTATTTCTATGACAACGAATATCACGGTTAAGTAGCGTAATGAATTGTCCATGCGCCCATAAGTGTGTGGGTGTGAGTGTGCGAAATGAAATGATGCCTCGCTAGAAAAATGATTTATTGAAGCCCTTTGAGCTAGTCCGCCAAAATCACTCGAAGAGCTATGATGACAAAAAGAAAAAGAATTCCAAAGTTCGAAAGAGTTCGAAAAAGTTCGGAATTTCTCTACGGAACACAAACATAATTCTCCAATTAAACTTCCCCAAGTTTGAAGAAGAGTCAAGGTTATATAAAGCCGGGTACTGACCGGCATTACAGGGCGTAATGTAACGTGTTACACAGCGAGCGTTCGTGCAGTCAGTACGGGGAAACAAGGTGCTTTACACGGAGGCGAGCATTTACACGGAGTTCAGAACACGGCGTAACGTAACATGCTCGCTGCGAATGTTACATTACGGCCCGTAACACCGGTTAGTACCCAGCTTTAAACATAGCTCTGGGAATAAACAAACTGAAAGAGGACGAGCTTGTAATATGGTGTCGATTCTGTTACACATTTTGATAATAATAAACTAGATTAAACGCAACTGTCACTTTCTTTTTCTATTGAAACAGAAAGAGACAAACACCCTTAGTTTAGTTTAGTCCTGTCAAAGTGCGCAACAGAATCGACACCAATATATAGTATGGAAAATCAGTTACTTTAAAGAAAGGTTCTCGAATGGCTGTCACGAACTGCAAAACGGAGCGTAGGCCCTTAGACCAGGTCGTAACAAGCCGAGTTTGATAGAGATAAACTACGATAACATGTCCCGCCTCTCCAAATTACTATTTCAAGGTGTTTAGTCACATCTTTACGAAAGAGTGTGTATGTAGTTGTAGTTTTTGTTTGACGGCTGTCTCAACACGCACACATGCGTTGGGAGTATTGGTGGTGCTTTATAAATACTTTCACAAATAAATTGAAGCATTTTGAATTTTGAAGGGGCGGGACATGTTATCGTAGTTTATCTCTACAACCAGCACAAAACCAATCGAAGTACATTGTTTGGCGGCTGATATGACGTAAAATTCTTGTGATTTACCTATTACATCGGAAGATCCTCAAGTCTTTAAAAAAACTGGTTACGTAAAGTTTGTACTTGGCATTTTAAGTTTAAGAAACTTGACCTCAACACCATATTGGATTTAGACCAAAAAAAGATCTATCTTTACTTTTACCGACTAGGACTTTTACAATAATACGCACACAACAACAAAAAGCGGGTGTACATAATAAGCACATATATACATATAGATAACGCAATCACCTCAAAACTGGTAACTTGATATGTCTGGTTAATGACCTATAACAGTGGGGCAAACAAACATATTTAAACATCCATGGACACATCGTTACAGAGACGTTAGACAAGTTACATGAGCGAAATAATAGAAAAGGCGATGTGTTACTGCGTAAGATAAAAAATATTGTTTTTGCTATACTAACTACAAAATAACTAATTAAATTATAATCTAATAAATCAAGTTTTTGAATCCATTATCTTATTATATGTTTTCATAATAATAACATCTACCTTTGACTGAATGAGATCACATTATAAAACAAATTTTCACACCTATGCTTCACAATATAGCCTTTGTAGGCGCGCCTTATATTTAATTTATTGGCACTTTTATTCAGGGACTGAAAGCGGTTACAGTACGAGGTTACGATGCCTTTAAAATATAAAGATACCGTTTTCTTAAGGATGTTTTCCACCAAACGGCTCGCATCGCATCGGATCGGAAAGGATACGAACGGATGCAGCGACAGCCGAACGCGTGCGGCAGGATGTCGACGCATACGATCGGCTCCATACCGTCGCTTGCGAACGTATCAGTTTCTGCCCCTAGTCAAATAGTTTCATTCCTACCGTGTTGATAGCCGAAAGGAACGATCGGATACGACGACAGGCGAACGGAGCCGATCGCGCGTCGCAGCATACTTTCGGCTACGATCGCGTGTCGCGGAAGACGCGGTGTGCGCGGCTTGGTAATATAGACTTGAAATATTGTGTACATGATTTCATACCGTTTAAAGATTATACAATCCGTTCCGATCCGATGCGATGCGAGCCGTTTGGTGGAAATCATTCTTTATAAAGGTTAGGCTATACTTTTATTTAACCTTTCCACGATTTCGGTACCGAAAACCATCGAGTGATGAATGAATGAGTCATACTATTGAGACATTGATGCTATCTGGGGCCTCATAGCGAAGGACAGGGTGGCGGGGCTGTTTTTCACAGAAAACCCTTATTTATAAAGGTTTATATACCGATACCGAAATATACCGTTTTGCATTTTTAAACTCTACTTTTCGGTACCGAAATACATTTGAGTAGCGAAATATTCCGGTAGCCAGAATTTAGGGTTATAACGTCATACAGTATTATAAAGGTTTCTTAATTTTTGGATTATTCAGTTCCTGCTTTTATTTAACACAAATCCAATATAAAACAATATGGCATTATTATACATCTAGAATTTTAAAAAGCAACTCAAACTCAAGTGTTGTAACGTAAAAACAAAAGAATAGTAAATAGTGTGAAAGTTAGTGCAGTAGTGGAGCATCCGAATACGACGAGTAGTTACGCCGCTAGCAAAAACGCGAAACCGGACCGAAAGCGGACCGTAGTGTTTGTATTTCATACAAAATCATGCTAGACAGAGCTCCGCTGTTTGTTACGCCGATTGCATACGCGAATGCGGAACGGAAGCGAACCGAAAATACTAACGAATAGCGACACTCTGTCTAGCATGATGTGACGATGTATTACAAACACTACGGTCCGCTTTCGTGTCTGTGTGCTAGTGGCGTTAATGTTTCGCTTCGGTTCGCTGCAGTCCCGCATTCGCAGCAGCGTGCTAGCGGCGTTAATGCCAATTAGGATATCTTGCGTCACGTATCACCATCGATGACGAAGACGCGCGACGTTTCTAGAGATCTTGTTCCGCGGCATTCAATGCAATGACTAGTCGCGTGATGTTGCCAGACATGTCACGTGACGTCGCTGGAGATCACTGGCGACACGGGTCTCGGGGCATTTATCCCCTAATGATTTTGCTGCTTGATGATCATACGAAAATACTTCAAGTACTCGAAATACTGAATACGCTTGGCAAGCAGACACCTAAACCAGCGTCCTACGGAATACGCGGGTCTTTGAGAACACCCTATCAGGAGCGCGGTTGGTATGAGAATACTACAAGTATGTACCGCGCAATACTAATAGTTACTTAAAAACAAAAAGAATAGCATTGCGTAAGCTATGAACGCGGAGATATTACAGCCGAACAGCGCAACAACTATCAATACGCGTTCGACTGTGGAATATTTCGAATACTGTATGTACCGCAAATAGTATGCATAACCGGAATACCTTGGTAATTTTGAGTAACACTTATACAGTGTATCCCTAGAATAATTCGAGACCAGAGGGTACTGTAACTCTGAGTAATTTACATCTCGATATGGTGTCTTAAAAACTCGCGAATACGAATTTTGCGAGTCTCGCCAGAACTCAAAAAGTCGCGAGTATTTTTTATCCCAAAAGCACTGGAAGTATTTTGAATATTGTGTATCCCCATGGCATTGTGAAGGTCGTGAGTGGTGCAAGTGGTATGGCGGTTGTTCCTTACCGAGCGTGCGCACTAGCCACGGTGCAACAGATTGCTTCTGGTTGACGGCCGACTGTACTTCGTTGAGAGCAACTGTCAGTTGATGGCTCAGCTCCTGCGGATAAAATATTTAGTTAAGCATAAAATCGTAATATTCAATCGAGGCTCGCCCTCTGTAACATGGGACTTAAACAACGGCGAAATGAGGGTGTTACTATACACCTCTGCCCGACCCTTCGGAGAATACAGGCGTGATGATATGTTTGTGTTCTATCGAGCAGAAGAAATGCAGTTTTTATTTGTCTAATATTCATAGTTGTATACGTGATATTTTTGGGACGTAAATAGGAAACCGGGTGGCATGAGCTGGCTATGTCTGGGCTTCCCTAAATGGCAACCTCACCACACTGCCACCCACGACCGAGGCTCTTATGTCCAACAGATGAAAGGATATCCATCCCCCTTGTCAGCTTCTATCCCTAATCTGGTGACGGATAGCAGTCTGTGAGTTGTTGAGCTCCCTAAAATTAGGTTTGAGCTACACAATGGCTGATGCATGCAAGCCGTCAGTTAGGCCAGGTCAACCCAAACCTGCTGTGGCACTTTCCTCAAAAGGTCATTACAGACGTTGCCCTACATTGTTACATTCGCACAGTTTTTATACCACGATGTCTGGACTTTAAAAGAGACCTTGATCTCCGAGTTTGTTTCGGCATTTCTTCTCAGAGCTAGTCAGATAGGAAAAACCGGCGCCATTTAGTCTTAAAAAAAAAACATTACATTGACTTGTAAAAGTGTCTGTAGCAGATTTATTTACAGAAATAAAAATAATTTACCATTTATCAGTGCTTCACCTTTTGACTTAAAGACTCAAATATTTATTCTGTAAATAGGTTTTTTTCCTATTTACCGTCGCGAAGGCTATTTTAAAAACTAAGCTTAATTTAACGCTGCTGGCTTATAACACACTGCGCTGAGTAGATAGTTACCTGGTTGCTGCACTGCGCCTGCACATGCGCGAGCTTCACTTGCGCCAGTTCTAGTTCAAGGTCACGTACGCGTTGTCTTAGTCGCGCCTCGGTCTCGCTCGACCCTTCTTCTTTATCGTCGCCTTTTTGTTCTGTTTCTGTAAAACATTTTGAACCTTATTACATTAGTGTTAAGACTGAAATTACTATAAGAAGTTGCAGGTTTTTTCGAGTTTATATGATTGAAAGTATTGTGGTAATAATTATATGGTTTTGAACTGTGATGTGTAAAGTTAACTACCTTCTTTATTATCCTTTTGCGCCAGTTTAACACTGCAGTTAACACAGTCTTTCACATAGTCCTGAAAATGAAAGTTACATCAATATATACCATCCGTTAGTACAAATCGTATGTCATAATAGGAATTATATTTGGAGCGATTAAGAGTATAATTCTCCTCCTTGTCGGACAAGCGAGTCGTGAGAAACGTAGAATCTAGCAACATAATTGTGCCACTGTGCCCGGAAAAGGGCCAATAGGCTCGCCACTTATTACATGGTAGTTAATACAAGAGGTGAAACGTGAGAGTACAGACTCCAGTAATAGAAGAACAAGTCTGCTTACCCCGTTGGGGATTACAGGCGTGTGCATACGCAAATTTCTTTTAGCGCATTTCCAAAACTTATAAGACACTTTTGACTCATAAATTTTCAGTATAAGCTGACCTCTCATTATACGGAAAGCCTATACAATGCGAGATCAGCTTATACTGAAAATGTGTAACTTAATATGTTGTCGTATGTACAAGATAGAATACTTCTTCTTCTTTTCGTATCGACGGTACTTCATTATGTATGAATTATAATGCTTGCGCCCAGTAGGTGGCCACCTTAATTGCAGCTTCGGTGGCGCTCTTCAGATCATCAAAGATGCAGGTGGACGGACATTTGGGACACTCCAGCAAGTGGGACATAGTCTGGACAGGAGCACCGCACTCGCACTGGGTGCTGGATACTAACCTGCATATTATGCAACTGTTTGTCAAGTCTTGCGCATATCTCGCGGTAGTCCCGCGCCACCGCTGCGTAGTGAGACGCCTCTTTTTGACTCTCTTCCGCTGACGAACGAGCCTGAGTAACGAACAATAAAAATTAATATAACGAACGGACAACTTTGAACTAAGATAGCGACAGAGTGGTCTCCCAAAAAACGGTAGACGGCACCGCGGTCGACCACGCAAAAGACGGTGTGACGAACAAGATAGATGCCTTTACTACAGAATGGCCTACTTCTTTTCGTGTGGTTAGTCTCTAACCTGGTGTCACAGTTTATGCCGGCAATGGGCCTCTGACTTAGCTTCACATGCTGTTGAGAAATATCTCTCAGGCATGTCGGTTTCCTCGCGATGTTTTCCTTCACCGTTTTTAAGCAAGTCATAATTATACAATACGCACATGAATTCGAAAAGTCAGACGTGCGTGCCTTAGGATCGAACTCGAGACCTATGACTTGGCAGTTCGACGGTCACACCACTAGGCTATCACTGCTGTTAAACGCACGTACACGTTACGTGTACGGAAAAGCGCCAAACGGACAATACCTAATTGAGATCAGTAGCATAAACAATCTGCAACAAAAACTGTTTCTGCTCAACATTGGAACATCATAAGCTAAATTAAATCTTCTTTATATAGCATAAAACAGTCGCTCCCGCTGTCTGTCTGTCCCTATGTATGCTTAGATCTTTAAAACTACGCAACGGATTTTGATGCAGTTTTTTTAATAGATAGAGTGATTCAAGAGGAAGGTTTATATGCCCCACATTAGTATCTACATTGCACCCGTGCGAAGCCGAGGCGAGTCGCTAGTAATAACATAACGTAACTAAAAGTTTTTACATTCAGATTATGTCACGCAGTAACTGATTTAACAAAACAGAGCAAACCAGAGAACTACTTCTGTGAAAACTGTAAGGAGTATAAACAATCTTACATTGAGATTTAAATTATAATTTCTTTAACATTCTTACCTCTGTTAACTGCGCTTCTAGCAAGTCTTTCTCTTGTTGTAGCTGTGTATTGATAACCTTCAGCCTCTCCAGTTCTACGTTTATCTTCTCTTTTTCGGCGGATTCTGAAAAAGACACAAGTTCAGCAGTGAACGGTGAAGGTAATGGCACGGATCTTGAGTGGTCAGCGAAAATGGTAGGTATAGTTGCACAGCCCCCCAATTTAGAACCTTTTCGATAACCAGTTGTCGACCAATTCGGTTTGTCATCTCGTTTTGTTCACAATTATAGTAACGAGAAAAAGAGATAACTAACCGAATCGTTCGACAACTCACTAAACCAATCATTCTGAATCATAGCTTTTGCAGGTAACGGCGTATGAATAGCGAGCCAATCAGCGTGTACGCACGGTTGCGCCCAGCTTCTCCTCGAAAAACAGACTCATTACTTTTGCGGGAAACGGTATATGACTAGCGAGCCAATCAGCGTGTACGCAAGGTTGCGCCCAGCTTCTACTCGAAAAACAGACTCATTACTTTTGCGGGAAACGGTATATGACTAGCGAGCCAATCAGCGTGTACGCAAGGTTGCGCCCAGCTTCTACTCGAAAAACAGACTCATTACTTTTGCGGGAAACGGTATATGACTAGCGAGCCAATCAGCGTGTACGCAAGGTTGCGCCCAGCTTCTACTCGAAAAACAGACTCATTACTTTTGCGGGAAACGGTATATGACTAGCGAGCCAATCAGCGTGTACGCACGGTTGCGCCCAGCTTCTCCTCGAAAAACAGACTCATTACTTTTGCGGGAAACGGTATGTGACTAGCGAGCCAATCAGCGTGTACGCAAGGTTGCGCCCAGCTTCTTCTCGACAAACAGACTCAATAAGTGACTTCTGCCCATTCAAGGTGCTCAAGAAACGTGCTATTACTTATACTAATGTTTAAATTGTTTGACCACTTTGTCGAGAAAAAAATAGCTGTAAAGACGGAAAGCATAATTTTGGGTTACGGGTGTAAGTTTTAAAAGTTCATACCTTTGATAAACTTCTCGTACTCCTGTTGGTACTTGTGCAGCCGTTTGACTTTGATACTGCACGCAAGCTTCACGATTTGGCGGGAAGACTCTTCTGCGCGACATTTCTTTGGCAACGTAACTCTGTGAGAAATAGAAATATAATAGCTATATGTTTGTTTTTACACCAAGACCTGAATGGTTACCCAGATATGGAGCATGCAGTTGAAAGTTTCTGGATTTATTTAGTATACGACACATTTTATCAGCTGTTGCGACTGCAGGCGGCGTCTTGAAAGACACCTTTACACACATATTCTAAGACGTTCCTCCAAAACTTACTGGACTAGACTCCACCTCGACTCAGTCTTTCTCACTACCATCAGTAGTTATAGTTGACATAAACGTCCTCGGCTCGAGAGTTTTCCTGTGTCTAGGTAAGGAGTCATCTGTCAAACTCAAGTTACCTCGGAACCTACCTTAAGGAAGGAAGTGTCAAAGTTCGTATGTAACAAAAATGAATTTTGAAGACTATCGAATATGCTTACGATAATACTTACAACTATTTATCGCGGCGTTATTTGCGCGATGCAGATAATTCAAATTATGACGTAATGACTCCACTCTACCGCGACTCATTTGAGAACCCCTCAGTCGAGGAACCTCAAAGTTCACTCGAAATTGCGACTAAGCATACAATTATGAAGGTGTTTTCGAGGCCGTTCTGAGTCGAGTATAAGTCTAGTAAGTTTTGGAGGAACGTCTTAGAATATGGGTGTAAGACTATAACTTTGTCAATAAAACACCTTACCTAAGTGATGAATTTCTTAAGGCGTTTTACAGCCTTAGGTTTTAATTTGTTACATACCTAAAATACTTGAGCACTCCTTCAAAGTCGTGCTGCAACAGATCCTTGCGCGACCTCGACAGTAACGCAAGCGCTACTTGGAACAGAGTGTCGATGCCTTGCAGTAGAAACACGTCCAAGATGTGATACACCTGCAAGCATGTTCTATATGAAACGCTGAGTCAAGTTCGAAAATTTGCGACAGTATCGCTTCAAACGTAGATATAAACTACGATCACATGTCCCGCCCCTCCATAATTCAAAACGCTTCAATGTATTTGTGAAAGTATTTATAAAGCACCACCAATACTCAACAATACACCAACAATACCGCTGCCGGGCTGCTACTGACGATGAATGCTTACAACTACATAGACACTCTTTCGTAAAGATGTGACTAAACACATTGAAATAGTAATTTGGAGGGGCGGGACATGTTATCGTAGTTTATCTCTATCATAGAAGTCGTCAACCGTGTTGTGGTTCTTTGTAGCAGGGTGACGTACTGCTAATAATAATCGCTTAGGCCCGTATTGAGCTCCCAAATGAGAACTCTTTATTAATATAGGCCTTAAAGACATAAAATAGCGATTTGCTTGTACAGTAATACCCCGGACTTACGCGATAGGTGGGACCAAGAGATAGCCGTGTAAGTCGAATTCGCGTAAGTCGGGGTTCTACCTTGCATATAAATACGTATAAAGTTTGTGTCATTAACCGAATTTGCACTGCGTACGTAATGTTTTACGGAATTGGAATTGTTATTCCACACGGAACACGTTCGAACGTGTCGTAAACCGAACACGCCGATGCGCGCGATGGTCAAAAAGAAAAACCGCGTATCTCCGAATTCGCGTAAAACGGGGTAGCGTAAATAGGGGTATTACTGTATTTTAAATACTATAACATCAAGCCTGTATTCCCCGAAGGGTTGGGCAGAGGTGTATAGTAACACTCTCATTTCACCGTTATGTTTAAGTCCCATGTAATAGGCGGCGAGCCTATCGCCATCAACCGGGCACAAATCTAAACTCCGACCTGCTACAGAGGATCTTGTGACGGGTGGTGGCTGACTGGCGGGGGTCCAAGCCTATAAAAGGTCGGGCGCACTGCAGATCGGCCCTCTCTCGCGCCGCTGCAGTTACTCAGATAAGTTCCACACCTGCTCAAGAAGACTTGGACTCCTCGCATTGCACAAACCACGTCCTGTTGTTCTCTTTGTACTCTTTGTAAATTGTTAATTAAATATATATAGCGTACGGTCTCAAGTGTTATTCTTTATCCTCCCGTAAGTACACGCCTGCTAAATTTTATGTACACATGCTAGTCGAGTGTTGACTCCTATAGCCACCCTAAAGTGTTACAATCTCCACACGAAAAACCCAATTACACTTTGCCAGGACCTCACGAACAGCAGTCGCGCTTGCCACCACTAGACCAACGAGTTAGTATTTTCTTTATATACGGTGTAAATGGACCCTTAACGAAGCCGAAAGGCACTTATTCTCCACGTCATTGCGATAATTTTTTTGTTCTGGACTATGCCTGGCAACCTTCTAGTTACGGAGATATTGGAGGTCAAAGTTCCAACTTTTTCACAACTTCTTTTTTAAATACATGTTCTGAAGGTTGCAAATGTACTTGAAATACCTCCATTACCCGTTTACTACTCATTGCATCTATCAGCACAGTGTTTTGAGTGCGTTACATTGAGCTTTACAGTATAACTAAATTTTTCACCCAAAAAAAAGTCGTTTCCCAGCGACAATTTTTGCGCAGGGTTACTTAGTTTGATGTACTGAATGCATGGTTGACTGCTTCGTGAAGGGTCTTTTTACACCTTGTATATTCCAACATTATTACGGGCAATTATCTACTTTGGGATGAGGCGTACATCTAGCAGTGAAGTTCAAAAGTATGTTAATGATACCGAAATAATTATATCGTAGTGTGACTTACCAGCGGCAGTGGGAAACGTGCAGTGAACACAGTGAGGAACCACTGCGAGGCGAACATGTGAGGCTCCACGCCCAACTCTTGGAAGTGGGCGCGCAGGTCTGTCAGTTGCTCCTACAAGTTATACAGAACATACATCAGTACTGTTTTAACTACGCCAAGGAGGAGAAAAGAACTAAGACAATGATCGTCTGAAATAAAAGTGAAGCTAAAATTAATATAAAAATGAATGCCTATCTCAATAACATTAAACACCAAGCATAATTGCCCATTTCACACGTTTTGGATTCAATATTTCATATCTTCTAAGTTCATGTCGTACCCCAAATCGAAATACATTAAAAGATTCGCCCGGGCCAGAACATTTTTTCCATAATATGTATAAAAAGTATGAAAAAACGTGTGCATTAGCGAGACAACGCCTTGAACGCAATGGACGTATCATTTTAGATACACACCGTTTTAACATGCGTGTGCAAAAATGATACACTGGCGGTGAAATTGTTAAATACTTACTACTTGTATATGCTATTTGAAGAGAGTAACCATGAAAATCAGTATGACAAGCTAGAAAGTGACAGATGGGTAGCTTTGATGTATACCCGCGCCAAACTTCGTGTGGTTGCCCAGTAGCAAAATATATAGGTGAATTTACTACTGCGCAACCATACGCCAACTTCAAAGCGATCTAGAAATACGCGTACTATAGAACAATGTTACTCAAAGAATATGTCTTTACCTCCATAAGTCTATCGAGTTGGTGCAACCTCATGTAGAGAGCTTCGAAGCCGTCTTTGTATAGTTCACGTAACCCGTAGCCGTACATAAGCCGGACTAGAAGACAGAATGCTTGTTCCTCTGGCATCTGCAAATAACAAGATAAATCAGTACAGAAATAAATTAACCCTCAGTCTAAAGTTGTCTATTTTGTTACTAATTGTCCTAGATAGGCAGCAATAAATGGGCCGGTCGTTTGTGTCTCCCATGGCCAAATACTCAAATGCTACACAATTTTAAGCTGATGTTAATTTTGTGCTGTCGCTGTCACTTCGCCTTAAAGTGACAGAGACAACACGAGACTTAACGGCCACCTAAAATTGAGTAGCGTTTGGCATATTTGGCCACCAGAGAAATTGCGATGCGTGATGAATGCGCGTAGGACGTTGCCGCGATACGTTGCGTCGCATAAAGCATGGAATCGCGAAAATAACAGACGAATTACTGTCTATACTTGTCGCTTGCGTGTATAGATACATAGATACGAGCTACTCAGATATAACATTGCCTACGCGTACGTAGAAAGACCCTTAACGAAGCACGTACGAAGGCTAGGCTGCTCGTTCTAAATTACCGTAACTTCTGATACTCACATGCAACAGCAGTGTAGCCGCAAGGAAGCTGAGTCCCTGACAGTAGCCGACCTCGTGGTCATACACGGCGTACGCTCTCGCCATTCGCAGTAGAGAGTCTTGCCCCAACCCGCCGGCTTCGCGGAAGAAGTCGTGTGCAGGGAATGTGCGTGCTATGTCACGTTGGATCACCGCCTCGAAGGGACAGTCCTGTAATGTAATGAAAGGTTAATGAGGGTATCGTAAAGAGATGAGTATACAGTTAGATATACCGTCGTGGATTTATATCTGTCTCTATTGAGGAACTGACAGTCGTGTAATGCAGTATAGAGATCGTCTAATCGATAATGATCGTTCGTCTATCGGCCGATATTAATAACTGTTCTCAATCCAAAATCTCTGAATTGATGTAGGTTTTTAGCTCTATCAACACATATCAGGGCCATGACAATGCCGGGATAGGGCCGGAGATCACCATCGCATACATTTTGTACCGAAGCAAGAGCTCCGTCGCTTTCGGGGTGGTCACTGACGCTAAATAACCAGCACTGAGCGACTGAGGTCTTGCTTCGGTGAAAAATGTATGCAATGTTGATCTCCGGCCCGATCCCGGCCCTGACACGGCTCTGGTATGTGTGGATAGACCTTTTGACAGAAACGCAATAGAAGTAATGTCAAAAACTTATATCAATCTAGAGATTTTGGATTCAGATCGATTATTAGTATCGGCCGTAATTCAGTAGAGGCGCGTCACTTTTCTTTCGACAATCTCTACATTAGTTAAACTAAATACTCTACTGCTTTTTAGTGCCCTCACAGGTTTCCTTACGAAGTTCTTTCTTCACCGTTAACGCAAGTGATACCGTAATCAGACGGTCAGAATAGATCTATTTGATTTATAAGATAATTGTGTAAAAATAATACGACAGATCAATGAAAAGCGTCGGCGTAGCTTATATTGTTTATCGTTTGTCCATCGACGGAGCAGCCAACCCTAGTGCAGCTCAGCTCACCAATCAAACTGTTTATATACAGGTTGAATGGACTGGGCGGGATCGGTCCACTCTGTCTTACACCACAGTTCAGTCCATAAGAAACGGATTTAGAACCTGCCCACCGAACATAATTCTTTTGGTTCAATGTTTCAGAATAGGTACTAATGAGTTCAGCGGGTAAGTCCGTTTCATTATTAAGATATTTTTGTAAGTACTTATATTATAATTTACCAACATATGGATGTACCTTGTCCGAAATAAATTTGATTGATTGATTGAATGATCATGTCATGCAGGTTTTCAACATCGTTTAAGGCACAATCAATATTTTTTAATAGGAAGGCGAATACAGAACTAATGCAGATGGCTGTACATGTGCTGGTACCAATTACAACCAATCAGAACAGCTTATATTGTCATTAGCTACTATAACTAGCGGCCCGTCCCGGCTTCGCACGGGTGGACATTTTTCCCGTTTTTGCAACATTTTTCATTTATGCTCCGCTCCTATTGGTCTTAGCGTGATGTTATATAGCCTATAACCTTCCTCGATAAATGGACTATCCAACACAAAAATTATTTTTAAATTCCAACCAGTAGTTCCTGAGATTAACGCGTTCAAACAAACAAACTCTTCAGCTTAATAATCCATATAAATAAAAATGAATCGCCAAATGTGTTGCTAAGTGCAAAACTTGAGAACGGCTCGACCAATTCGGCAATTTTTTTTATATATTCCTTAAGGCCCAAGGAAAGTTCTTATGGAAAAAAAAACAGAAAAGTTGCGTGAAAAATAAATAAAAACCATAATAAGAAAAAACAACACTTTTCTTTTCCCACTACAGGCCAATAACTTTTGACAGAACGAAGTCTGTCCGGGCAGCTAGTATTAGTATAATGTCAAATAAATTTTAACCAATGACATTGCTTTGTTACCAGCGACGGTGGCGACATTAGTTCCTCAGTTTATTTACTCATTAGAAACATACTTACTTTGCTTATAAGTGTCCTGTAAGTTTCCATGAGCTTATCATTTTGATCAACACCAGCGAGCCGGAGCCACACCTCGCCACGTAACGCTTCGGGCACTCCAACACGTACCAAATGATTCAACGCACGAGGGCGCGGCCCTGTCCAACTGTAAACGTTATATTTATTAGATATAAGAACTACAATGCAACAACCTGGTTTTAGAGGCAAATGTTAGAAAATCTTTCGACAATCAATTTACCTCCTGAGTACTTGAGCCCAATTAACGAGTACATCTTCACCACAGTCTTTTGATACTTCACCCGTTCCACTTAGAAGAGGCTCATCACCATCTGCAAAGAATAACTCGATTAATCGGATGTTGCTTAGTGATATGGTGTAGGATCAGCGCAGGAGTCGTGATTACATGGACAGATTTGTTTAGGTAAATAAATTAAAATTAGACTTTGTACTCGCGGCTCGTACTTGTGTCTGAGGTGAAGCTCCCCCCGCCGTCCACACGCCTCGCCTCACACGCCCGCAAATATAGTGCTGTCCTTATCATCTAACAGCACTAGCGCATTACACACATTCCTCAGCTCTGCATTCAATTCGCGCGCCTATCGTACATACATATACAGGGTGTAAACGAAATCATGTAATGTATGGATTCAATAAAAAAAATACTAAAATGCTTCAAGTGCTAAAATGCTTCACGTTAAGAACACATGTTTACTGCTTGTAATTTTTTTTTATTCCGAAAGTATCTCGTTTAGTCTGGACATCCACCAGAGCTGTGCGAGGAATGGATAATGTGTAATGCGTAATGTGTTGATGTGTACAAATGAGCGGTGCAAGGCTAGGTAGCGGACTCTTTTCGAATATGAGGGTGGTGTGGCGGAAGCGGTACACATTCCTCGCAACACATCCTTCGCTCGCATTTCTCGCTTGTTTTGTATGAACAAAACCTCGCTCCGCTAAGCCTATATCCACCAGAGCTGCGCAGAGCGAAGCTAGCTAAATGAAGTGATTCTATTGATGCTTACAAAACACATTCCTCGCTACGCAGCTTAGTACAGCGCTGGTGGATGTTCAGCCTTAGGGTTAATCTATGTCAGCAGTACATAACGAGGTTTGAAGGAATTACATGATTTCGTTTACAACCTGTATACTCACGCCTATAATTCCCGAAAGTGTTCTACTATTACAGGAGTCTGTGCAACAACGTACCGCCTCTCGTATGACAGCCTATTACCATTTTTCTGGCACAATTATGGTGTCAATTTCGCCACCTCTTACGACTCGCCGGCGACGAATTATATTCTCCCCCTCCCTCACCCACAAATACGGCTCCCCACCACGGCTCAAAATACTTGAGAGAATTTGGGTCCACGAGGTCAAGCTTTAGTCTGACTTACAATCATAAACTGGACAGGACAAAGACAATCTTGATTCTGTGGGATGTCACAGAATCAAAATTGCCCTGATCTTGATCACCATGCACATCTTCAAAATTGTCAGTACACAACTCGCCACCCCGTTATAATACCGTTAGCGTGTTTTACCAGTACTTACCGGAGTCCGGCTCCGAAGGTGAAGGCGGCGCGGGCGCACTAGACAGCGGAGAGGGCAGTAGACTGGACAATGACAGCGGCAAGTTTAGTCGAGATCGGTCTAACTCATCTGATGTCTCGATGCTGGCGACTTCGTATTGGAGTTGACCGAGAGTGTCAACTGACTGGAATAGAGAAGTAGTTGTTTTTAGAATTTGTGTATCATTTTGAGGACTTGGTGGAACACAATTCGGATTGATGACCCTGGACTGGCACGTCTTAGTTCTACGGTATGTAAATGCCTATATCATTACGTGGATATACTTACGTTCAATATGAAAATTCTAATGATATATTATTGTAAGTTACATAAATGTCAACTTTAAAGACTACTGAATTAAGTTTATTTCAGAATGATAAAAACTATGGAAAGGTCTTAAAACAATTAAGTTGTAATAGAAATATACAATAAGAATTAAGGCTCCTATACGCAAAGTATGTTTATTCTAAATTTAAAATGGCTTCTGTGTAGAGATAAACTACGATAACATGTCCCGCCCCTCCAAAATTCAAAACGCTTCAATGTATTTGTGAAAATATTTATAAAGCACCACCAATACTCTCAACGCGTGTGTGTTGCCGGGCTGCTACTGACGATGAATGCTTACAAGTACATACACACTCTTTCGTAAAGATGTGACTAAACACATTCAAATAGTAATTTGGAAGGGCGGGACATGTTATCGTAGTTTATCTCTACCAAACGGTATCTTACCTCTTTCAAATTGATGTAAAACTGTTGCACGAGGGGCCTCTTTGAATAATACCAGAACCTCTCTGAAGGTGGGAATATTTTGACAGGAGTTTCGATGACCAACCTGTAAATAAATGGAAAAATCAGCCACTATAATAAAGTTTAATTAATACCATATCATTGTCTAATACCAGGTTCACACGATTCGATTCTAGTTGATCAACTACCAAATCGCATGCGATTTGAACCGTCTGAACAAACTTTCAATCTAATTGATTCAATTTGAAGGAACAAAACGTTTCAACTTTTGTTGTTCAACTTTTGTTGATCAACTAAAATCGGACCGTGTGAACCCGCTATAAGGCCAACATTATTTAAGCTTAGTGAAAGTTAAAATAACGCAAAGTAATTAATCATTATTCTTTATAGTCGAAGAAGTTCTCGATGGTGTGTGCAGTACGCCAACCCGAGCCTAGTCAGCATGGTAGACTAAGGCCTAAACCCTTCTTATTCTGAGACCCGCCCCGGCTTCGCACGGGTCCAATGTAGATACTAATGGCATATAAACCTTCCTCTTGAATTACTCTATCTATTGCTGAAAACTGCATTAAAATCTGTTGCGTAGTTTAAAAGATCTAAGCGTACAGACAGCGGGAGCGACTTTGTTTTATACTATGTAAAGAAGAGGCCCGTGCCCGGCAATGGGATAGTCATGAGCCGATTATGTCTTGTTTTATTTGTAAAAATCACCCCCATTGATTTGGTAATCTAAGGTCCGTATTACAGAACATTCCTCAGGTCCAGTTTGATCTTTAATCAGTTGATCACTGTTTAAGTATAGAATAAGTACTTGAGGAACGGTCTTATTCCAGAACGGCAATCAATCTATACTCAGATAAAACGAGACTCAAATCGAGCCAAACGATTGGTTGATCGCAGATCAAATCACTGTTTGGGGTCGAATCTACGAACTGAGTAACGATCTAGAATAAAGCCACACTCAGCTGAACTATGATCAATGAATATATGCTTGAGGAATGTTCTAAAATTAAAAGTAGACTCAAAACTAGTTTAAAACCGAGATTAAGGCTTGAGTTTCGTTCTGTAATACGGACCTAAGTGTACGTCAGACATACCTCAAAGGATCCGGTATGCCTCTAATAACGAGGTCTAGCGCGAGTGACATGTACGCCGGGGCTCCGTCGCCGCTCGCTACATTGAAGGCTGCCAGAGCTGACTCCCCGGCGTTCCATAACGCACATACCGAGCAACCAGACCCGCCTGAAGAACCGCTCACCTGGTCATTTTATACAATTAGGAAGAGGCAAGAATGCGAATTATATGAAGTATACTGTACAGGAAATAAAAAGTATATTTAGTTTATTACATACATTATACAATCACGCCTGTTTCCGGAGTAGACAGAGACTATCACCCGTATTCTAAGACGTTCCTCCAAAACTTACTCCACTCATACTCGATTCAGGACGGCCTCGAAAACACTTTCAAAATTATATTCTTAATCGCAATTTCGAGTGAACTTTAAGGTTCCTCGACGGAGTCATAACGCCATAATTTGAATTATCTGCATCGCGCAAATAACGCCGCGATAAATACTTGTAGGGATTATCGTAAGCATATTCGATAAACTCTTCTAAATTCATTTTTGTTACTTACGAACTTTGACACATCCTTCCTTAAGGTACGTTCCGAGGTACCTTGAGTTTGACAGATGATTCCTTACCTCGACTGAGGAAAAATCTCGAGTCGAGGACGTTTATGTCAACTATAACTACCGATGGTAGTGAGAAAGACTGAGTCGAGGTGGAGTCGAGTCGAGTAAGTTTTGGAGGAACGTCTTAGAATATGGGTGTATAGATTTCCACCTGCTACGATCTTGACACACCTTTTTCGCTTCACCTACATTCGTACATACCATCCTAGTTAACCTTCTCATACATGCTCGACGGTTTAGGGTGCTACCAACCTGGCTTTTTTTGAGAACGTCCGCTATTTGTTCGTGGTACGTTCGCCGAGGTCGGCCCCTTCCAACTGTTCCATCCACACTCACCTTGTACACTTGTTTCGTTAATCTCCTTTCGTCCATCCAAACCGTCTTAACATACCTTTCTAAATCCATGTCACTACATCTTCTTTCACACCACAAGGTTCCCTTATCACTCTGTTCGCTGTTTAGTTCATAAATGAGGTATATTTACCATTTCGAGTAATCTCATATCCGAGTGCTTCACGCTTCTGCCGGGAGCGAGAAGGATACCGAAGCAGCGTTCAATGTATAATCCACCAGTATATGTTGACTGAAATGTAAACAAAATTTTTTGTAGTTAGTTGACAGTAGTCTCCGCTACGCTCCAACTCACTCGCACGTAGTTTAGCACCATAAGAAAGAATGAAACACCATTACGTCTTTTTGACATGGCATTATAACTTCCAAGAGCTGTCATTACTCGAAAAACCTCATTTCTTACGCAGTTTTCTCTACAAAGCAAATATCAAATAATGTAGAAAGATAAAGCATACATCGCTTTTGAATAACGTCATCATTATTTAAAAACGATATCGTTGCAAGTCTCTGTTTGCGAAAGACTTAACACGTCGACTTCCTTGACAAACGAGATCGTGACCAAGTTTTCAGTGTCAATCTCAAATAATAGGTACGGACGTCCGGACGGTTAACTAACTCACCTGTGGATCGTCAGACTCTGGCTGTATGTTGTTGGTGACTTGCTTGACATTGATCGTCACTTGTTTGTCGATGCCTCCACGAAGTTTGAATCCGAGCCGCTCTTTCGGTACGTGGCTGAATGTACCCTGCAAATGTTTAAAAAATTTAGTTTAAAAAAAGAAGAATATAAAGTTTATTCTGTCAAATTTGACGACACGCTTGGTGCTGTGGCTGAGCGATCGGCTTCTGCGCTACGGGTCGTGGATTCGATTCCTGCACGTAGCAAATATTTGTGTGGCCAACGGGTAGTTGTTCTGGGTCTGGATGTTTGTGCATGTGAAGATTTGTGTCTGTAAACGCACCCACGATACAGGAGAACTTCTAGTGTGGGGCAACGTTTTTTTAAGAAAAAAAGAAGAAAAGAAGGCGGTTAGTAGTAAATGGATACAGGAATATAGGTAGAGATTAATAACGATAACATGGCGCGCTCCCAGAAAATTCGAAACGTTTGAAAGTATTTACAAAGGGCCACCAAGATTCACAACGCATGTGTGCGTACTGAGACGGCCGTCAAACGAATACTTACAACTACATAAAACTCTTTTGTAAGGATTTGACTACACACATTGAAAAAGTAACTTGGAGGGGCGCGCCATATTATAGTACAGTGGAGTTCGCTTATAACGACAACAAAGGGACGGCGACATTTGGTCGTACTAAACGGACGTCGTTATAAGCGTCAATAAATACCAGATGAGAAAACCTAACTAAAAGATGTTCTAAGTCACTATAGTAGTATCTTTATTTGGATGAACATGGTACAAATAAGATCTTACATACATTATTGTGGTAACAATCATATTCTGCCATGTATGGCGTGCAAATAATAACATAATATAAGCAGCTGATCTTTATAAGCGAAGTCGTAATAAACGGATTTCACTGTAGTTAATCTCTACAGTACTATTTTTCTGTAGAAAATAATCCTATACCTGCTTATGATACTGCTGACTCCAGGAATAGGCCAACACAATCATTTGATGAAGAAAATGGCAATGACGGTTTATTATTGTAAAAGTACCTTAGCATCAGTCTCCTTGATGTCCACCGTGCATTCTAGCACGTGCATCAACTGCATCGGAGGCACGGCCGGCCCCGTGCCCTCAGTCAGTGAGCCAGTCATCGATGGCGCCGCGCTCAGGTCACCCACCAACGACGAGGCCATTGAGCGAGGGATGCGCTCGAACGCCTTTGAGAAGCAGCCTGGAGAAGAAATAAGGCGGTTAGAAAACTTAGGACAACTTATTCTTGTATTACAAACTAGCGGCCCGTCCCGGCTTCGCACGGGTGGACATTTTTCCCGTTTTTCCAACATTTTTCATTTATGCTCTGCTCCTATTGGTCGTGGCATGATGTTATATAGCCTATAACCTTCCTCGATAAATGGGCTACCCAACACAAAAATAATTTTACAATTCCAAACAGTAGTTCCTGAGATTAGCGCGTTCAAACAAACAAACAAACTCTTCAGCTTTATAATATTAGTATAGATTCAGTGCAAGTTTTAAATGGTTTTAATAACTATAAAAGAACTGCCTCGTTGGTCTAGTGGTGGCAAGCGCGACTACTGATCTTGAAATCCTGGGTTCGATCCCCAGGTTGGGCAGTGTTATTGGGTTTTTCCGTATGGAATTCCTCAGTAGACCGGAGTTTGGATCGGTGCCCGGCTGATGGCAACAGGCTCTCGCCTCCTATTACATGGTACTTAAACATAACGGCGAAATGAGGGTGTTACTATACACCTCTGCCCAACCCTTCGGGGAATACAGGCGTGATGTTATGTTTCCTTCTTGAGTATACATGCGCGAATGTTCGGAGACCCTGTATTCGCGGCTGCCAATATAAATTGGTCGTACTGTAAGTCATATGAAGCGATTAAGTATACGGAGGACGACAACATCATTTCATGGCATATATAATATGCTTTAGAAAATTTTGATTTTGACATTTTTCTTTTTCTTTTTGACGTGTGTTATACCTATTTTAATTGTAATTTATTTTAAATTTATTGAATTGTACTACTTTGACATTCTCTTTTTCCATAACGTGTTTTATTATTTAGAATATTTATTCAAATAATATTATTAGGTCCTTACCTATGAAATTGGCGTTTTTTCTCACAAGTAGAGGGCCTCGTCACTTCTATGATTTAAAATATTATCAATTGCTTGATATTATATCGAATAATGACCATCATAGACAACTACCAATAGTAAAAAAACCTTATTATTTATAGTTTTCTAAACATAAAAAATACCTTAATAATGCCTCCTCTTTTTGTTAGCAGAAATGTACACTATTTTTGTTTTAACTTAGCCAAAACTTATTTTTGTCGCATAATCTAAGTGGAATACGTTATCTTAGTTTTTAAACATTAGTGCATAAAAGTTTTAAAACATTAGTGTTTATAGTTGTTAAATAAATTAAGAAAATGTTAGTATGAAAAATGCAACTTCTTTAAAATTCTCCATACAAAACCCCGATTTCACAGGTGGGGACCTTATATTTTATATTTTGCATGCTTAACGGCTGAATGTGGTGAAACTACGTAACTACTGTAACATCTTATCCTTTCTGAATGATTAATATGTAATATTATCTATGTAGGTTTATTATATGGTTCATATTATTATGTATATATTATGTATATTATTATGTATATATTTATTTAGGTATATTATATTTTATAGCATAAATAAGTTTAAAAATAAGACAATTGTACACTGGATTTTGCCCTCAACCACATAATCATTCTCTCTCTATCACTCAAAGGTTTGCTGGTAGAAAACTCATTTTTGAGTTAAGCTCGCCTTTGTACATAACTTCACTTAATTGTAGTTTTATTGCTGTAATTTTTCTTGTGTACAATAAAGAATAAGAATAAGAAGAATCTTATGTGAAACACATATTACGCAAAAAAGAATTAAATGGCGAATTTTTTAACAACTTTCATGCAACAGCACTCAGTACGGGTGTCAGCACAATATAATAAACATGATAGTTAAAAGACTAGTAATTAAGCTCAGTCCATAAAGCTACGTACAAACGATAACTTATTCGAATTAAATTAATTGAGAAGTGTTCCTAATTGAGGCGTATTTAATGTTAAAATCGTGGCAATCACCTCACTGCATTACGAGTCACTTCAATTGACCTCGATTGCGTAAATAATAACAATGTTATCTCGTCTGCTCGACCGTTAGAGAAATGTGTGTGAAACGAAATACAAGGGCTGATATCCTCCTGGTTACCTTAGGGGTGCGGACCGGGACCTGCCGGGGTTGCGGTGCATGCTTTTGCGAATCCCGCGACCCCGGCCGTACGGTCAGGAGAAGGAACACCGTTGGTTTTTAGCCGGTAAGAGTCCGGCAGACCCCCTCGCCTTCCCCGGGCGAGGGACATCCATGAGGATTTTCCAACGAGAGAAAAAAAAAAGGGGTACACGAACTGTTATCTAACTTGGGTTAGAAGTCTGAAGGGCAATACATATAGGTGTTACTTAAATTGCACTTTCATAATAATATGCCAATATTTACACTGCTATACTACACTTTATATTATTACTAGACTATTATCCGCGGTTTCACCCGCATCCTGGGGAACTACTTGATGTACCCGGACAAAAAGTATCCTATGTGTTAATCCAGGGCATCGTCTATCTGTGTGCCGAATCTCATCCAAATCCGTTCAGCCTTTTTGGCGTGAAAGAGTAACAAACATTCATACATCCATCCATACATACAAACTTTCGCGTTTATAATATTATAAGTAAGGATTTATTTCGCAAGTTGACTTGCATTTGAGCTTTTGCTGCAATAACTTGCGAAATAAAACTTGCTAGTGGATTTGGCGCCTAATGTTTAAGATACTTTATTCCTCAAAAAGAATATTTCATACATTCACTTCTATGAGAAAACAAAAACATTAAAGAAAATGAGAGTATTTTTTAAATTTTATTAATTTGCCGTAGTTGGTACATTATATTTTTATTTAAATTCCCTCTATGCTCTTCAATTGTATTACAATCTAGCCTTGAGGCTAATAAGTAATTTAATTTTAAACTAAATTGCTACGTAAACATAATTCTAAGAACGCGTCCCAATAACTTTTCTTAGTTTCTATTAAGGGGAAGACACTTTGTTTTGTTTTTAATAAGCAGCACTTATCGCTACATTTTGTCTGTCACTATTCACTACACTAATTCGAATGGCTTTGTTGTGAATGACACAGTTTAATGTCAGAGAGATAAGCACTACAACTACAGTAGTATATGTTTAGTTAATCATATGTAAGCGGTATCAAATGAGTGGGCGGAAAACAGATGTACTTATTAAATAAACGATTTTTTGAGATAGGTTATGGTAAATAATAAAAAACCCCATTTTCATATTGAGAAGAGGCTCGTGCCCAGCAGTGGGATAGTAATGGGTTGATTATGATGATGATGAATTCTCCATACAAACTAAATTATTATCGCAAAACTGAGTATGTTTGTCTCTTTGTTAGTTCTTCAAGGCCAAACTGCTGAACCAATTTTGATGAAACTGGGCAGAAACATGTCTGAAACCCGAAAAAGGACATAAGTAGTATAGTTCAAGCTCTATGGGGTATATCCATTTTACCCATTGATGTACCCTACACTATTTGTACTGGGTATGGTAGGGTACAACACGTTAAAGGTACGACGGGACTTTTCACTCGCAGCGTGTGTAGTAAAGCTACTGCGTGGTAGGGAACATAACCCGGGAGTGCTGCGGCACCTGGATCTTTGCGTGCCAGACCGGTACGTGTGGAGGCGGCGACGCCCGCCCCTGCTTGCTGTGCCTGCAGCCAGAACCAACCTACTGGCAAGAACTCCGCTTACCAGAGCCATGCGTGTGGTGAACGAGGTTCACGAGAGGGTTGATGTATTGTGGTGCAACTTGAGTGAATTCGCAAAAGTTACATTGTATATAATATGTTATTTAGATGTAGGTTAAATGTTAGGATATTTATGTAGTACCTATGTAGGTTAAGGATTTAGCATGTAAAGCCACTCTATCGCATTGGATCGCAGATCTGTAATGGTAGTTGTAGGTAAGATTTGCGTAAATAAATAAATAAATAAAAGTTTTTATCGACAGGCGATGTTAGCAAAGCTGTTGGACGTGAGCTAGTATACAATGAAAATAGTCACAATAGAACTAAAAGTAAAATAAATATTGTAAGTATTTCTGGGAATTAATAGTACTTACTCGAAAAGTCAGAAGTTATATGCGAATAATACTCAAAAATAAATAAATCCTTACCTCTAGCTCGGACCTATATTCCTGCACTTATAATGGCAATAATAACTGAACAGATGACCCTCAAAGAACAACAACACCATTGAACAATAACAAACCACGGAACAATCACTTTAAGTAGTAATTACTATTTAAAAATAAACCTATAATGTTATTTAATAAACATGTTCTTAGGAAACACCAACGTAGTACATGCACTGTTCACTAAAACAACAGAGTTAATGAATAACAGAAAAACGCGACCGATCGAATCATCTTGATAACAAACAAATTGAACGGCAATCCTATTCTGTTTCATTCATAACGATGTAGAAACAATATTGACAAACCAATTTTACCGATTACCGATAACCAATTTATTTTTAAAATAACATAAAATCAAGTTTGTAATCCCCGAAGGGTTGGGCAGAGGTGAATAGTAACACCCTCATTTCACCGTTGTGTTTAAGTCCCATGTAATAGATCAACTGGGCACAAATCTAAACTCCAGGTAGCTACTGAAGAATTCGACACGAAAAAATCCAATAACAATTTGCCCGACCTGGGGATCGAACCCAGGACCTCACGATCAGCAGTTGCGCTTGCCACCACTAGACCAACGAGACAGTTAAACTTATTTTTAACTTGTAATCTAAATGACGACACATTTAATGCAGTGGCTGAGCGATCGGCTGTGGGTTCGTTTCCCGCACGGAACAAATATTTGTACGGCCTACAGATACCTAGTTGTCCCGGGTCTGGATGTTTGTGGGTGTGAAGATTTGTGTTTGTAAACGCACCCACGATACAGGAGAAATCTTAGTGTGAGTCAACGTTTTTCTTAAAAAAAAAATTGAGTATTTTAAAAGACTATTATTGTACAATTATTTATATGAAAATCTTACTTGGCATTATAAATGAGACAGGTTTTAATTGTTTGCCTGGACTTTAAATAAAATCAAAACAATGAGACGGTGACCTTGAGTTTGTTACGGAGTTTCTTCTCAAGTGGTTAACTACCTAGGAAACGCCGGAGTCAACTAGCATAGCGAATTATGTAACTGTTCATAACAAACTATTCAGATAATAAATATTTGACTTTTCATTATGTAGTGAGCAAAACTAAAAATAATAGTATTGAAACTATTGTAAAAACACAGTACAGCAGCTTTAGGCTTATAATGAACTAGCGACGCGCCCCGGCTTTGCACGGATGCAATGTAGATAGATACTAATGTGGGGCATATAAAGTTTCCTCTTGAATCTTGAATCTATTGCTGAAAACTGCATTTAAATCCGTTGCGTAGTTTAAGAGATCTAGGCGTACAGACAGCGGAAGTGACTGTTTTATCTACACTACTAATATTATACAGAGGAAAGATTTCTATTTTAGTATGTAACGAATAAACTTAAAAACTACTGGACCGATTTCAAAAATTATTTTGCCGTTAGAAAGCTACATTATCACTGAGTAACATATGCTATATTTATTACTGGAATAAAACTTCTTACGCGGGTGGAGCCGTGAGGACACAGCTAGTACTATGTAAAGAAGATAAAGATAACGTAAGTTTTAGTTTCATTAAGGGACTCGCTTCTTGCAAAAGTGACCAATAAATTCAGAACTGACCCAATAACAAACATAAGTGGGGCTTGGCCTCGCATTCGGCGGCGCGTCTATCGGGTCATCGGGCAGCCTTGAGGCCAGACAGACGTTCAAGTCCACCGACTTAGATGACGTCATAAATCGATATTACGGAAATTATAAACTCATAATCTAGGGGTGGTTTGACGTTATGTAAATATAGATTGTTAGTAGAAGTGCAGTTCAAATTAGTAGAGCACATAGCCTTTGACGTCATACGTTAGTAGGTACATACTTTTCATGGACATTATACCATATTGATTGAACTGAATGAAGATAAATCACTAATGTTTATGTGAAACCAGGTCAAGTCTTTTGAAGAATATGAAACCCTCTAATTACAAAACATGGTCTAAATAAAATCTAGATTTTAAAATAGCTGCGCCTATTTTCAAAAGTGATTGGTATATTTTAAGCCTGAATTTACCTAGTTTCTTTTTTCTTTTTCATTATCCATGAAAAGATAGAGAACAACATTATGAATGATTAAAGAAGAAGTATAAAAATCGAATAATTCTAAACAAAACAATAACATAACATCACACCTGTATTCCCCGAAGGGTAGGGCTGAGGTGTATAGTAACACCCTCATTTCGCCGTTATGTTCAAGTCCCATGTAATAGGAGGCGAGCCTATTGCCATCAACCGGGCACAAATCCAAACTACAACCTATACGGCAATTAAACAATAACAATGTTCTCGTTGTTTATTTGTGTCATTACAGAATAACAGAGCAGTAACAAGACACGTAAGCTTGTTATCTGCACACAGCTATGTCGATGACTGTACTGTCAGTTGAGTCAATTGACACCTAAAGGTTATACAAATCAAGTGCAATTTTAAAAGGCAAGCCCTATCGCTCACTATATCAGAAAACAGATAATGAATCATCCCTATCTACGCTATCAGTATAATATTAAATTGTAGCGTCCTTTGTGAAGTATGTGCGGTGTAACTTTGAATGATTGATTGAGGAATGATGAGATTAGACAAAGTTGACAAAGTTAAAAGATGGTGTAGTGACAAAAGTTTAAAGGAGTATGCTTAGGTCGTTTGTCCACGTTGAAAGAATGAGTGAATGGCGATTAACAAAAGGAATTTATAAGGTGGATGTCAATGGAAACGCCGGCAGAGGACGTCCTAGGTCATACATCGATGTTATTGGTGATGTTGTTCAAGGACAGGTGCTTAGTACTCTCAATCGTCGTTCGTGTATGACAACATATCGCACCTTTAAAGACAAACCGTTACTAAACGAAAATTTTCATGAATTGAGTTATTAATGCCATCTTTCATAAAATTACGTAAACTACAAGGTGAACTTGATACTTTTTTAAAACTCCACTTTTAGAGGGCGTAAAAAATAATCTCCACTTTTAAACGGCGTAAAAAATCACAATAAACAAAGTTCTATTTCATAAAAATACTTTTCTGTAATCGTTAAAATCGTTAAAATGTTATAGTGTACATAAATATCCATCATATGACCTCAAAAAATGGCTCAGAGCATCATGTACTTAAATTGTATTACGAAAAGGTTTTTTTTTTCTTTTTGCTCCTGTGTAAAATTTGATATTTTCGTTTAGAAACGGTTTGTCTTTAAAGGTGCGATATATGAATGTGGATGAAGCGAAAGGAGTATGTAAGGGTCACTCGTAGCATGTGGTGTTCTATAGTTTCTGCCTACCGCCATGGGAAAAAGGCGTGTGTTTATGTATGTATGCTCTATTGAGAAAAATAACTTGCAGGGATTGTACACTTTTTTTTTCTATTCGACTGCTTGTAGATGGTCTTGCGGACCGTTTCTTCGTTACGAGCTGTTATTGACGAGACTTGAAGGGTCTCCAACCAATGGGGACGAAGTAAAATACTTAACCTAAGCTAACTACTAATAGTCTTCATGACGACTAGCAACAACAGCACTAAGGGCGACCCCTAATGGGACTCGGACCTCGGCTTAGGGCATTGCTAGCGGGGGGACTAGTAGGGAGACAGTTTGATGAGGGCTGATTTATCAGTGTGAGTGATTGTACACATTGGGATTTATTGTTTTTATAACAAAACACTCAAGATACTGTATCAAAGATAATTTTGATTCTGAGTAAAGTAGGAGATTATGTAATGCAAAAATAATTGTAATTGATAGGCTAATAATCTGCTAATAAATAATGCGATTTTGATGAAATGTGAGTTTACATAACATAACGCCTGTATTACCCGAAGGATTGGACAGAGGTGTATAATAGCACCCTCATTTCGCCGTTATGTTTAAATCATTGTAATAAGGGGTGAGCCTATCGGCATCAACAGGGCACAAATCCAAACTCCAGGCTGCTACTGAGGAATTCCACACGGACAAACCTAATAACACTTTGCCTGACCTGGTGATTGAAACTAGGACCTCACGATCAGCAGTCGCGCTTGCCATCACTAGACCAACGAGGCAGTGTGGGTTTAAAGAAATGCAATTTGGTGCTGAGGTACGTTACTCAAGCACTCACTTTTAAATACCGTAAAAATTTCACACTCTGACACTCGGCTAGTTAATTTATAAATCCAAACATAATACATATTTAGTAACGGATTCTGTTTTGTTGTTATATGTTATCTTCTTAATAAGCTCATTATTCAATACGTTGGCTATATTAGCTAATTAATCAGTCACGTATGTAAAATAAATGAAGTACATAAATCACTCATTGTTTGGACAAGGCAATGATTTATTTAAACCAAAATAACACAGACTGTAATCCTATTTACCTTAAGTATGTACAAGATTCAGTTTGCGGTAACAAACACAGAACAACTGTTGATAAACTTTAAATAATAATTGTCGATTCTTATAATTTACGGAGCGTTATTGGTTAAAATTGAGAATCCTGTATCTTTACCAATAACGAAGCAAAGACCTCATCACGGCTTTGCATAATAGACCCTCCCATATGGAAGTAGCTATAACATGTAAAATTAGCTTACCGAGTCTATTTATATGCTCAGTTTGGCAATAAAAAATGCTACCATTGGTAAGCAAAACCATTCGTTTTTGTTTATAGGAACCGGACATAAATGACCAGACACACATAAAACTATACGCAACACAATTATTATTGCCATTACACTTTACACCAATAGAAAAATAAACTACATGAAAGGAATTAATAAAAACTTTTTAACAAAAATAAAACCGACTTCAAATTGTCTATCTCCGAAGATCTTCATCAGATCTGCACCAAATTTAAATGGGACCACTTGAAAAGAATACTCTTTCAAACAAAAAAAAGAATCATTAAAATCGGTTCACAATTAGCAAAGACATCGCGGAACAAACGCACACAAAAAAAAAACATACAGTCGAATTGAGAACCTCCTCCTTTTTTTGGACGTCGGTTAAAAATACCAACACTTATAAGTTCAGTAAGACTGCCAGATGTTACGAAGAAATAACATTACTTCTAATTTTATGTAATGTTTATTTTGTACACAGTATCTGTGCACCTCGTTCCGTAAGTATCAATCAACTTGCCGCTATTTACTTTATGTTAGTTAAGAGCTACTGAGAATCAAAGAAATACTTTGACATTTTGTTACAGACATGTGCACCCACTTTACATAACAAAAAAGGCAATACCAGTAGGTACGTAATAGTTTTCAACTTGGTAAGTAGGTAAACAGCTTTACTGCAATTATTGTCTTGTTTGTACCGGTTGAAAATAAGCGTGTGGTCTATTAATATGAACAAATTGGTTTTTAGATGTATTTAACAACTTAGTACGGCTTCGCTTAAAGGAAACATTTCGTCGCTTAAGTTTTAACACCGCGTAACTCTAAATATTTAAAATTTCAGGAGAGCAAAAAATAGATTTTTTTCTACTTATCATAATAATTGTTTTTAATCTACAATATTCTATTTTATTTTGGTTTTTTCGACGGAGCACTTTCGCGGCACGATCCAGTATGGAACTAACCTGACTCGCACGCTGTTTTAGCTGTTTACATAGCTTGATTTAAAAAATATTACATACCTACGCTGTGGATGTTGTTTTTGAAATAACGCGTTGCTATTGGATCTAACCATTGATTGTTATTGGTCAAACGATGCGTTTTTCGATTCCTTATCGAATAACGTGCGTAACTCAAAACTACTATTTTTCGAGTTACGCGGAGTTAGAACTTAAGCGACGATTTGTCTATTCAGGAATAACATGGTCTATGTTTTCCTGATTCTGTTAAAGGGCTACCATAGATTCCAGAACTAGATGACTAAGGACTGCTTGTGCATTCCCGAAAAAGGCATGTTGGTTAAATCAACATTAATAAACATGTTTTTTTTGGTATTACATCTTTTTATAACATACATTCATATACAGGGTGTCAACGAAATCATGTAATTCCTTCAAACCTCGTGATGTACTGCTGACATAGATTAACTCAGAAAAGGAAACTTTTGGATTGAATAAAAAAAATTACAAGAAGTAAACATGTGTTCTTAACGTGAGACATTTTAGCGCCCCGAGCGAATTGCACGGGTATCGCTCGCCGCGCGGTATTTTAACTCGGGGCGCTAAAATGCCTCACGTTAAGAACACGTGTTTACTTCTTGTAATTTTTTTAAATCCAAAAGTGTCCCATGTTTGTTTAATCTATATCAGCAGTACATCACGAGGTTTGAAGGAATTATATGATTTCGTTTACACCCTGTATAAGATTGTTTACGTTTTACTCACGTGAACTTTTCGGGATTACCCGACTAGTTTCGGACCCGGAGCCCTTAATCATGAACTGAACACGAGGTCACGAGCCGACCTGATTAACCGTTAACAAATACAAGGTTAGTCGGAAAGGGGTACTAAGCCGAAAGGGTGTTAAAGTAACCATAATAATGGATAACTTTTGTTCTACAACTTTCCCCAAAAGTCAATAGTTTAAGAGAAATAGCTGTACAAAGATTTCATAAAAAATACGCTAAATTCTATCTATCCTCAGCTATGACTAGCTGTGTTTACATTTCAGGTCATATTTGGGGTCACAGATTAGATGCTTCATTTTCTGAATTCGTAACTTAAGCAGAGACGAAGAATTTTTGAAAAATCTAAAATAAAAATGATTTTTTAGGGAAAAAAAATATATCGAATTTTGAAATTTTAACACTTTCTTTAAAACGACCATCAGTGATACATTAAGTGGCATGCGGCTTAGTACCCCCTTTCCGACTAACCTTGTATAAACATGAATGACACTCAAGAAAGTCGCAATATAATGATGATAATACTGTTCTGCCAATTTTGAAGTTCACCTTGCACAATAAACAAGACAACACTGTCTTTACTTAAGAGATAAAATATTTTTGTTAAATACTTACAAGTTATCTAATAAAAAGACACAAAACAAACACTTTCACTCATTTGTAAAACACACAAAACAGTTTATAATGAGTTATAATATAATTAAAAGAGTTTTTACAGCAATATTACGTGAATCGTGTATCGCGCGTCGGCAGCTAGTTTAAACTGTGCTCAATTATTTGAACAAGTCATACTAATGTATCGTAACTATCACAACAAATCGTAATAAGTGGAAGGACAGACGCGTGAGTTTGTACAATCAATTTAAATTCGTGTGCCGTTGATGTTATTGTGGCTTGTTTTCAGTACTGTTTTGTTTTTTAAAACAAAAATATATGGTGTCTCCGCGTATAATCATCTCACGCGCGACGTAGAAATCAAATGAGGGTTTTAAGTAGCTTCATTTCGTACATTTGTTAGTTTAATTGTTTGTTTAAACTTTTTCAACTACTTCTGCTTAACCGATTCTCCTGAAACTTCACACACAAATTTAATTCCCATGACAATACGTTCGTTCTACCTAGCCTTTTCCCAATTACCTAGTCTGGTCATAAATACTGTTACAATTAAAAATAAGAAAGATATTACATTTGAATTTGGAATCTGTCATTTTTATACGATTGTTCATTGAGTTTTCTAATTTTGGCGCCAATACATTGTAGGTACAATATTTTGCGATATTAAAATGGAGTGGGGTGGTAAAGAGAACCGAATCGCTGTGATTGCATTACACAAAGTTGGTATGGAGCCAAATGCAATTTTTAAAACTCTCCATACGCTTGGTATTAGTCAAATGTTTGTGTACCGGGCTATTAATAGGTATAATGAGACCTCCTCTGTTTGTGACAGAAAAAGATCTGGCCGTCCACGTAGTGTTCGTACGAAAAAGGTGGTCAAAGCAGTAAGGGAAAGAATTCGAAGAAATCCTGTCCGAAAGCAAAAGATTTTATCTCGGGAGATGAAGATAGCACCCAGAACCATGTCGCGTATTTTAAAAGATGACTTAGGACTTGCAGCCTATAAGAGACGCACTGGTCATTTTTTAACTGATAATTTAAAAAAGAATAGGGTGGTAAAATCGAAACAACTACTGAAGCGGTACGCAAAGGGAGGTCACAGAAAATTTTGTTTACGGATGAGAAAATCTTTACAATTGAGAACATTTTAACAAACAAAATGACCGTATTTATGCTCAAAGCTCTAAGGAAGCTTCCCAATTAGTCGACAGAGTGCAACGTGGGCATTATCCGACTTCAGTGATGGTTTGGTGAGGTGTGTTTTAATTTGAATTATCTGCATCGCGCAAATAACGCCGCGATAAATAATTGTAAAGATTATCGTAAGCATATTCGATAGTCTTCAAAATTCATTTTTATTACATATGAACTTTGACACTTCCTTCCTTAAGGTAGGTTCCGAGGTACCTTGAGTTTGACAGATGATTCCTTACCTCGACTGAGGAAAAATATCGAGTCGAGGACGTTTATGTCAACTTGGTAGTGAGTCGAGGTGGAGTCGAGTCGAGTAAGTTTTGGAGGAACGTCTTAGAATATGGGTGGTAGACAGGGTCTAAGATGGATTGTAGGAATGATGTAGAGGGCCCTATAAATACCCCTCTGGCTCTCACATACACACGACGGAACACAGTAAACTGTTTGGCGCCAGACTTTAATGTGAGGGTGGTAGCTAGCCAGGCGGACCGTATAGACCAAGCGTTCTGGGTTTTGTTGAATCTTACAACACGCGTTTATTCTCAGCTTGCGGTGAGATTACATACGAGTCAATTTTGCACTAATATATCGTCAAAGTAGTAAAAAAATCTACACCACGGAGGCATGATACATCACGCTTGTATTCCTCGAAGGATAAGACAGAAGTGTAGTGTTGTGCAACCACAGTTCCCTGATGATGGTATAAGGTCTATAATATCTTCAGGATGCTGATGCGACTGCCTCGCTATTGTAGTGCGTCTGGGATGTTTGTAGAGGCTCGAACGGACGGCTTTCATGCGATTATTCGCAAGAAAGTAGCCTCCTTACTACAATGTGTGAGAGGTAGTAGTAACAGTATCCTGCAGATGATTGTTACTCGTGCGGATTGCCCAATCCAACACAAATGGATGCGTATTGCGATGGGTGTTGACTAACATAGTTTATAAGATTCTACTAACACTAAACATTGTAATTAAATTTATTTTATGTAATTTTAAGAATGTAATTTTATAATTGTATGGATTTTTTTATATCTGAAATAAATTGATTAATAATACTAGGAGGTATTGCCATTTCAACTTCAGGATCAATTTTAAATTCCACCTACTACTGTAAATTTTCTAATAGACACTACACATTGGCTAACCTGGGCATGAATCCCAGGTCACTCAGGCTGGCATCCGTGTTTATGATTACTAAAATGTGGTACTGATTGGAGCACGGCTGTTGCGATATCCTCACATGGCTGCCGCCTAGCAAGCGCTCGACAGGACGCAAAATCAGGTTTTTTTTTGAAGCAGGGAACGTCCAGGGGCCTGCTGTTTTATTTAATAGTACAGTTTTCGTTTACGAAAACTATCAAATGTTTGGTTTTATTTTTGTTGTCAACAATTTTCTGCACGTTACCTGCTTTAAAAAAAACCTAAATTAGGCTACTGTATTTGTATGAAATGACATTTCTATGGGACGAACATCCTATGGCCGATTATATTATATGCTTAAGGTTTTAATCAGTCCTTTAACTCCGTATTAATTAACAACTCACAATTGGCTCCCAAAAGACGCTGCCATAGAGCAGAATTTCATACATACATACATACATAAACTCACGCCTTTTTCCCATAGGGGTAGGCAGAAACTATAGAACGCCACATGCTACGACTCTTACATACCCCTTTCGCTTCATCCACATTCATACATCTTGTCATACACGCACGCCGGTTGAGAGTACTACGCACCTGACCTTTGACCGGGAGTATGCTTAGGTGGTTTGGTCATGTTGAGAGAATGAGTGAACGGCGATTAACAAAAGGAATTTATAAGGCGGATGTTAATGGGAACGCCAGAATTTCATACATTTGAATATTTTTTTAAATCTGGTTTTCCACTCTTTTCGAAACACAGTACAACAGTAGGAGTTCTTAAATTAAAGTCATTTGTTAATACGGGCCTTCTTAGGGTTCCATTTACTTGCCGTGCGGTTCCTGACCCAAGTAAACGCGAGGAAAGACTTGGCTAGCAGACTAGCGATGCGGAGTTTAGTGCCATCGTACACGGCAATTCGTACCTACATGCGTGGACATTAAATACTAGTCGTTCCAAATGCTGTTAGGATACAATCTTTTAAACGGAGCGCCGTTTAACATCAACCGACAGCTGTCAGTAACATCAGCAACGCTATCGAGGTTATTTATTTTTGCACTGTATTTATTTTCGTTACTTTGTGACCAAAATGAGTGCTAAACAATCGTGCTCGCGAAATGCTTATGAGAGTAAATTATTATTTTGGAAAAAAGAGACGAATGCAAAAATATAAAAAAAAAAACACCCGATTGTTTTTCTGACACTACACATAATCACTGGTGCGTAATGCAGTTCCAATAGGCCCTATCCTAACAGCATTTGGAACGGGTACTAAAATGAATTATCACAAACTTACTTGACACTTGGTTGACAGCCTCAGCGATGTGACATCGGAACACATGGCACCTATACACAGCAGACTCCTTGGTCTCACCGTGCGACCACGTGAACGCGAAGCAAGAGGCGACTGGGGACCCAGCGGCGCCGCGAGCGTAGAATGATATGCGATTGACTGCGTATCGTGTCATCACGCTGTTTGAGTCTGCTTGGTATAATCTACGAAGAAAAGAAATAATTAAAATTCGAAGAAGAGGCACTATAATCCAAAACTGAACGCTTGGCAATATAATTTGTAAAGTAAACACGATGCATGTCTATTTTAAAGATGAATGGATCCCTCTGAATTACAATTGACTGCAAAGTAGAATTCACACTTGGCGAAGCGCATCGGAGCGTGTCGGCGCGCATCGCTACAGAGCGGACGCAAGCGCAGTAACGCTGCAAAATCACATGCAATTATGAACTCTGATCGTTATAAGATACATATCAAATCCTTTTATTGCATATTAAATTTAGGTTCCATTGTCTCCGATACGCTCCAAGGCGGTCGCAGTCGCAGTCGCTGTGCTGCGCTTCGGTTTGCTTCGATGCGCGCCGGTGTAAAATCTTATAAATTAATCGAAATACAAGCTCTAAAGGTCCGTACTCACACACAGTTTTACTCGATCATAATAATGATATCATTTTTTTGAGTAAAAGTCACGACACAGGTTTTAGTCCATACGTTCAGCATTTTTTAACGAGCGACGCGCGACATTCATAGGTGTCGATTCTGTTGCACATTTTGACAGTACTAAACTAGACGAAACTCAACTGTCACATTCTTTTTCTAATGAAACAGAAAGAGATTAACACCCTTAGTTTAGTCCTGTCAAAGTGCGCAACAGAATCGACACCAGTATCAGTAGGTATTAGTATTCGGCTCGCTTCGAATAGGTGCGAATAAAATTACATTTATTTAATTCCATCGAGCCAGCGAGCTTTCGAGTTGTGAGTTTTGCAGTCCACACGTTGATTTTACTCGTTTTCGAGTAAAACCTTATGTGAGTACGGAGCTCAAGAATATTGAAGCAGATACAAGAATGATATACTCACACGACAAGTCCTTGTGAGCATACCGGTATAGATATGGACACGGCGATGCCATCCCTACTCTCTGGCATAGAGCTGAGTTCCTTCATGATCCGTTGGATATCATTCTCGGACTTGGGGTCCGATATGTTTTGTGCGCCCAAATAACTCACACCGCTGAACACTGTGCATTCTTGGTCTACGTCTGAAACTGGTTAGATTTAAGTGAACATAGGTAAATATTCTCTTTTAAAGGATTTAGGAGACAAATCGCATTAGATTCGGTTATCAGATTCTAGAAAATGTTTTCGGATGTATAACATAAAATATAATCAGCCCATTAGTGTCCTATTGCTGGGCACGGATCTCTTCATAGAGTGAGAAGAATTTAGGCCTTAGTCCACCATGCTGGCCTGGTGCGGGTTGGCAAACTACACACACCATCGAGAACTTTATGGAGCTCTCTCGGGTGTGCAGGTTTCCTCACGATGGTTTTCCTTCACCGTTAACGCAAGTGATAATTAAATTCTGATCCGCACATGGGTTCGAAAAGTCAGAGGTGCAGGCCTGTATCGAACTCAGACCCTCCTGGATAGAAGGCAAGCCTTCTACCGTTAGGCTATCACTGTTTTGGATGAATATCACTGTAATATTGTAATATTGTATAGTCCCTGCGGTGATGGACCCACTTGTTATGCACTGAATTGCGGGTTCAAACTCAGACATGCACCAATGAGGCTTTTTCAATGTCATTACTTTCTTAGTTAATCTAAGACACCATTGGCATACGATGTAAGGAAACATCGTGATGAAACCTGGACTTAATGATCAGGAATCGCCAACCTGCAGTGAGCAAGCGTGGTAACCAATGCCGTTCCTTCTCTGTATGAGAAGAGGCGTTTGCCCAGCAATGGCACAGTTATAGGATGATATTTATTTATTTATATCCCAGTAAAGATACTGAACTCCGTCGTTGGTCTAGTGGTGGCAAGTAGGACTGATGATCGTGAGGTCCTGATTTCGATACCCAGGTCAGGCAAAGTGTAATTCTTCAGTAGCAGCCCGGAATTTGGATCATGCCCGGTTGATGGCAATAGGCTCGCCCCCTATTAAATGAGACTTAAACTAACGGCGAAATGAGGATGTTACTCTACACCTCGCCCGCTCCTCCGGGGAATACAGACGTGATGTTTTGTTATGTTGAAAGATAGATATTACTGCCAATCTATCTGGTATGTTTGCTAGATCATATATATTATAATAAGCAGAGTTATATTATATTATATTAAATAAGCAGAGTTGGTGACACCACATAGTTGTAGCTAGTAAAGTAAGTTTTTTTATAAAGAAAGACATAATCACCTTCGTCATCGCTCTCTGTAGGCTTCATGTGGTCGTGTTTCTCTGTTGGAGACGGTGTGGACACGTCAGCAGACGTAGCACTGTCCATCATCTCGTAGAACTTGGACCCGCCGACCAGCCGGCACGACTCCTGGAAAATAAATAAATACCGTAACATTTATTTATTTAAACTTTACTTACATTTATGGAATACAAGGCACACTGAATGCAATCAGGCATTCTCTGCCAGTCAACATTTGGGTCAAAAATAAGCACTTCGAAAATGGTGCAAAAAAAAGAATGTATAATAAGTATTGGAAAGATACTTTAATCAAAATTAGTACACTCACTTAGTAACATTCAATTTAACATACATATTATATATACAGGTTGTAAACAAAATCGTGTAAATCCCTCAAACCTCTTGTTGTACTGCTGACATAGATTAACCCTGAAAGGGAAACTATATCAGCAGTACATCCTGAGGTTTAGAAGGAATTACATGATTTCGTTTTCACCCTGTATATTATAGTATATGTATGCATTACGATAAAAATACACATTACACTTATACATGTACAAAAATATTTATAATTATGAACAACTATCTCAATATATGGGTTTCAGAGGACAGATATTAATAATATAATCAGCCGTATCTGGTGCGTCTGAAAGCCCTTACATAGTTAGGTAAAGCTTTGGATGATGAATAAGTCTGGAGAATGGATGGATGCCTTTGCTTCTTTATCTTTACATAGTATAAAACAAAGTCGCTCCCGCTGTCTGTCTGTCCCTATGTATGCTTAGATCTTTAAAACTACGCAACGGATTTTGATGCGGTTTTTTTTAATAGATAGAGTGATTCAAGAGGAAGGTTTATATGTCCCACATTAGTATCTACATTGCACCGGTGTGAAGCCGGGGCGGGTCTCTAGTAACAGTATAAACTACATGCATACATATATTCACGCCTATTATACCCGAAGGGGTAAGCAGATATGTTCTCCTATTACAGGAGTCTGTACAGCCACATTTCGCCTCTTGTATTAAGTTTCATGATGGTGAGTCTGTGGTTTTGTGAATATTCACGCTATTTAAGTTGTTCTGGCTAGCTTTTTCCCAACCATGTTGGGGTCGGCTTCCAGTCGGATACGGCAGATACGGCTCAATACCATTGTTCACACGGAGCGACTGCCATCAGATTTCCGCAACCCAGTTACTGGGCAATGCCAATATCCTAAGGTTAGACTGATTGTCAGACTTTCGGGCTTCTGACTTTCCGTAACGACTTTCATAGGTATTCGTACGACACCCGGAACCGACTGTTTAATGTGCTATCCAAGGCACGGAGGGGTCTCGATGTGTAACGAACGGCCACCCATCCACGGGCTGACCGCGGCAAGCGCAGCTTAACCTCGCAAATCGTATGATCCGCGCGATTGGTAATAAGTCACGAGCCCCTCTTCACGCTATTTAAATAAACAGTAAAAATATTACTTTTATCGAAATATAAACCTAACCACATAAATAATTGAATTTTGAAACACCCACCACCTGTCCAGTATTCATAATTCGTAGAAAGGCGACTTTGAAGCGCAACAAAGCAATACAATAAATTTACTTTGTTACCAAAAAATATACTTCTAAGAAACCATCGACATTCCGGTCTTTACATATAGATAACTGACACAAACAAGAAACGCCTTATAAACGTTTTTATCAAGCTATTAGTCTGTGTTACGGCGTAAGTGGCGTAACCTACAAAAACATCCCCCTTAGAACCCTTGCCTTGTTCCAATAAATGCCGAACAAACGGAACAATGTACAAACATGGTATCTTAAAGGTCACTACAAAGAGGAAACCACGAATTAGGTTCATTGACTTTTACCATTATTTTCACAGGGAACTTTGAATTACTTTAAGGTATCTAAAAGTTTTGAAATTATTATGATTGTAAAGATTCAGTTAGAATTGCAAAATCCAACACGAACATTATTTTTTATTAAATTTATTTTTCATTGCATGTTATAAGGTTAACGGTCTACTGCAGGTTGCCAATACATTTATATTGGAATTTATTAATAAAATTTTTGAAGTAAAATTTGTAAAGAATCAGTTAAAATAGCGAAATCCAACAGGAACACTTGTTTTTTATTTAAGTAATATTAACTTAAATAATAACAAAAATAAAACCGACTTCAAAAAAACGATGAAAAGAATAAAATAATTACCATATTATAAAATTAACAGTTTTAGAAGTCGGTGCTAATCCACGCTGAACCAAATTGAAGGCACCGACTTCTGAAACTGTTAATTTTATAATATGGTAATTATTTTATTCTTTTCATCGTTTTTTTGAAGTCGGTTTTATTTTTGTTAAAATGTTTTTTATTTTTTTCGTTTTAGTGGCCTTAAGTAAAATATGGTTGGACCTACTAAAGACGCTGGTCGTAACATAATCACATCATCACATTATGCGTACTGTTCGTCATTGAGGAGTTCTATTGTCTATCTCCGAAGTTCTTCATCAGATCTTCACCAAATTTAAATGGGACCAATCTGGAAGTATATCCTTTCAAATAACTTTCTTTTTTTATCTAAATCGGTTTATAAATGGCGGAGTTATGAGGTAACAAACATTAAAAAAAAAAAAAAACATACAGACGAATTGAGAACCTCCTCCTTTTTTGGAAGTCGGTTAAAAAACAAGACTGACTGCCCCGTTGGTCTAGTGGTGGCAAACGCAATTGCTGATCGTGAGGTCCTGGGTTTGATCCTCAGGTCGGGCAGTGTTATTGGGTTTTCCGTGTGGAATTCCTCAGTAGCGGCCCGAAGTTTGGATTTATGCCCGCATGATAGCAATAGGCTCGCCCCCTATTACATGGTACTTAAACATAAAGGCCAAATGAGGGTGTTACTATACACCTCTGCTCAACCCTTCGGGGAATACAGGCGTGATGTTATGTTACGTTTATTTTAATTCAACTATTGTTATATGGTGAACGTTAGACTGCAGGTTACTAATACATTTAATTTTATATTTATTAATAATTAAAAAAGTTTACTTTATGAATTTATAATAAGCATTAATTCCTATTTAATGACGGTTGTTAGTAAATTAACCAAGTGTTAGGGACAAACGTCGAGTTCCCTATTGACTCATTTCTTATAAATAAACTAATGAATAATAATTTTCGTTCATACTTTAATAAACTGTCGTACGGAATTTGTCATAGAGATCAATTTGCGCTTGACAATCCCTTTAGGTATTTGATATTCCGCATCATAAAGTTCAGTGTTTGAATGTCAAGTCACATAACTATACTAACATCATTCTTACTAAAATGCCTGTAAATGTCAGTGTACAGAAGTCTCAACGACTGACAAAAGAACCATTTCCTTATGTCAAAAAATATCCTATGACTGTTCGACTAGGTCCATAACACAACGCCTTAGAGCATTAAAAATCATAATTAAAAAGAAAACACTACTTAATTTATGTATATGTAAAGAGTACTTTCCCTAAGTTAGTACTTTCCCTATGTAAAACACAACAAAAATATAAATTCAATACCTTTTCCACTATTTGGGAATATCTTCTTGAGTGTGTCATGTTTTGATGTTCACTTTAAACTAATCATAATATTTTAATTAAATTATATAACAATATTATACTTCAAGTTCGAATGTTAGTGTAAATAATTTTCAATACATTTGATACGTGTGCCTGTCATGTATTGAATATTAAACTGTTTATATTCCTTCCTATGAATCACACACAGACCGCAACATCTCTATATTCATACATAAATATAGTAGGTAGATACAGTATAAAAATATATATACATTAGTTAGTAGTGTTACTGAATCAAAATATATTCCAAATTATTGTGACATGCCGTGATATCATGTCTATATAAATTTGTCAATGATAGAGTAATCTTGATCTTGAATTAAAGGCTTAATAATATAATCTCTAGTTAATGAAAAAGTAGCAAAGTGATCAGAAAACAAGGAAAACAGAAGTAAACAAAACCTGTTTTATAATAAGTGAAACGTACACTTAACAACAATTAAATATGAAAATCGTTTAAATCTGCTCAGTGATACAAAGCTATAAAAACAGGTATCGATTGTTACCTTCCCACGCACAATGATCGAAGCCATGTCCTTCGCCTTATTAGTAAACAAAACCCGACAATCCTCACAAAATTACATCGTTAAGAGGTCATTAGCTCACTAACACTGACACTATATCCAATTTTTTTCCACTGTTGCTTACTGCAGTTGTCCGGTACACAAACGAATGACACAATAGATTAAGGTATTTTGGTGTGGTAATAAGAGTCACAAGGCGATGTGACGAGGTGACCGTCCAGGCGCTAGTAACAAGCTTAATAGGCGCACAACGACTGGAAACCAAAACAACCCAGCGACAATTATCGTACGCGAGCACCGATTGTAACACAGCGGACACACGAGTGAAAAATCGAAATAAATATTTTACATGAAAAAAAATACTAGCGAAAATATTCTAAGAAATCGGTTTTAATGCCTCGTGGCAATTAATTCTGTTACATTTTTATATCGGAACAAAATATTTTTACGATAAACGCTGCAGATAAGACGTCTATGCAACACGTTGGAACAACTTAATCTACATGTGTTTTTATTTACAATATAAATAATGTGATGTTGGCATTTAAGTTTTTGACTTTTAACCTCAATATCAGGACAAGTTACTGAACAGGTTTTAGATAGATATATATCTTTATTGTTCACACTTAATAAATACCACCAAAATTAATAAATTGTGGTGAGCAACAGTAATTAATTTATTATCATAGTAAATGTCTCATAGAAATTAATGAGATATGAATCGAAGATTGAGAGCAGCTGTTTCGAATTAGAATAGATTATCAAACATCGATTGTTTATCGCGAATGTATGTAACCAGAACAGTTGGGTCATCATATTATTAGCCCATAATGGTCTACTGCTAATCTTATTTATATAGGCCGATACAATAAACTCTTGCCATAATATAGCTAATCGCATTATATTGTAATTAGCGTTCAGGATGATGCTGTTGCCTACCCTCTTCAAACTATACCTTGGAGATGCATAATAATATGCTATGCAGGGAATATACACGGTTGAGTCATATGTAATTTAGAATAACAAAGTAGACGTACCTAGTGGATGCGTTATAATTTTTAAAGATTTTGAGTCGTCCTCGCGCACCTCTGGTTCCTTCCCAAGAAATAAAGGATAGAAGCGCTTTTAATCTGTAGAGTATGATGTATAAATAAACTATAATCAAGCCAAATTTAAGAGTCAATGGTGCCGATTCTATTACACATTTTGTTACACATTCTATCACTTTCTTTTTCTATTGAAACAGAAAGAGACCTACACCCTTATAGTTTAGTTTAATCCTGTCAAAGTGCACAACAGAATTGATACCAATGTATTGCCATTATTGAGATACAGCCGGAACAAAAATCGTTGGAAAAATTACCAATTTTTGGAGAGCCCTGTAACCCTTTGCACTGTAGTAACCCCCGTGGCGTTTGGTTGTTTATATTTTTTTTATATTATTTGCTACAAATCATGCACATTCACAACAACACATAATCTGTAAAAAAAAAACAATTTGCTACTTTTTATACGGGTGACGAAATATACCCTTGACAGACGCACAAACAGACAGCGTAGACTTAGTAAAAGGGTCCCACTGGTACCCTTTGTTTACGGAACCTTAAAAAGAATTTACTGAAGCCTTGAATTCTCATCTGTACAGTGAGAACTAAATTCACGGAGCACCGCAAATATGTGCTGCAAAATTACACCAATTTACGTATAGGTACGTATGCCGAATGTCTGACTAACTACAAATCAAGGTAAAGGTAACTGACCGGGCAGCCTCTTTTTACAGGCAAAATATCAGCATTTACGCGACACAAGGAGTTCATTATCAAGGACGTCTCATTAATATTCTATTGCCAGTACCATGTAACGGGGTGAATAGGGACGCAGGGGTGAATCGGAACGAAACTTTAAACTGGATTTTAACGTTGAAATAATATCGTCACCGGAAAGCCAATACTACCTAAGCGCCATTATGGCTAAAATGATTTGTATTATTGTTGGATTGGATTTTTTTGCGTCGATTAGTTGGGATTTCGTATTTTATTCCAATATCTTACGAAATCCCAACTAATCGACGCAGAAAAAAAATCCAATCCAACGATATAATACATAACCCATTTTAGTCAAAATGGCGCTTAAGTAGTATTGGCTTTCCGGTGACGATATAGTTTGTTGCCAACAAGGACACTTAATCGTTAATTATAATACAGTTAACACATTAGAGTCCTTTTTGGCAACAAACTATATTATTTCAACGTTAATATCCATTTTAAAATTTCGTCCCGATTCACCCCTGCTTCCCTATTCGCCCCATTTTACAGTATTTGGCAGCATGTGTCCAACGCCTAATTTGAAGTTCACAGATAACACAGTGCTAATAGACACTCGGTCCACATTTTAACTGACCCATGATTAGTGCGTTACGTCACTTTACGAACTCGTATAACATTTTATGACTAATGAAACTTATTTTATCGACGAGCGATAAACTAATTATTGCAGTCTGGAGCCGATTTTGTAAACACAGAAAGTAACTTGGTGTAGGCACTTTCTGTAGCTTGGCGGATCTGTTGGCTGGATTGCGGTAAATGTTCTGCCTAGCCTTTTCCTAACTATGTTGGGTTCAGCTTCCAGTCTAACCAGATGCGGCTGAATACCAGTATTTTACACGGAGCGACTGCCGTCATACCTCCGAAACCTAGTTACTGGGCAATGCCGATATCGTAAGCTTAGACCGGTTGTCAGACTTTCGGGCTTCTGACTTCCCATAACGACTGTCATAGGTATTCGTATGAAACCCGGGATTGATTATTTACCGTGCTCTCAGATACACGGAGGAGTATCAATGTGTTACGATCGGTCACCCATCCACAGAATAACCGCGGCAAGCTCAGCTTAACCTCGTAAATCGTATGATCCGCGCGGTTGGTAACTAGCCACGAGCTGGATTGCGGTGAATGCACTAGTGTATCCCGCGACTCCGGTCATAGGTCTCCGGAGGAACACAGTGGTGGCCTTGGCCGGTAAGAGTCCGACATGACTCCACCTTCTCAAAGGTAGAGGGTATTTATGAGGATTTCTCCACGTACAAAAAAGGGGCCATTCAAGTATTACGTAAGCACGAAAGGGGGGAGAGGGACACACATGATGACATTGATGACATGGGGGACGGGGGTGTCTAGATGATGATTAGGTCAGCAATTTTTATTTATTTACTTATTTTTCTAGACTTGAAAGCCGCTGCTCATGAATAACAATAGAGAAACTTGAACAGATTAAAAAAAAATATACCAATGTTTACGTTACCATAGGAGGGGGGGTAAAAGCTTTGCTTACTTTTGCTGACAAGGGGGAGGGGTGGGTCAAAAATTACTAAAATTCTGCTTACGTAATACTTGAATGGCCCCAAACACACTTTCCGGCATGGACTGAATAACCCAAAAATTAAGATACCTTTAAAATACGGTATGACGTCATACCCCTAAATACCGGTTATCGAAATATTTCGGTACCGAAAAGTAGAATTTGAAAATACATAACGGTAGGTATATTTCGGTATAGGTTTTCTTTGATGAACTGCCGAGCCATCCTGTCCTTCACTATGAGGCCCCAGATAGCATCAATGTCTCAATAGTATGACTCATTCATTCATCACTCGATGGTTTTCGGTACCGAACTCGTAGAAAGGTTAAATACAGGTATAGCCTTTTTTATTCTATACTAGCTGTGTCCTCACGGCTCCGCCCGTAGCCTATATTATTCAGTGATAATGTAGCTATCTAACGGCAAAAGAATTTTTGAAATCGGTCCAGTAGTTTTTAAGTTTATTCGTTACATACAAAAATCCAAAAATACAAATGTTTCCTCTTTATAATGTTAGTATATATATTTTTTTTAACTTTTGATTATCCTCATGGATATCCCTCGCCCGGGAAAGGCGAGGGGGTCTGCCGGACTCTTTCCGGCTAAACACCAACGGTTCCTTCTGACTTAAGCCCGGCGTCACGGGATTCGCTATTGCATGCACCGCAAGGCCCACCAGCTTCTTCTGGTGGACCTCTTCAGAGGTGGGGCAATTTTTCCCCTGCCCCACTTCCTTTTGAGAGGCGCGCGCGAAACACGGCGCTCCATCCTCCCGGGCCTGTGACTGGTCGGGTGACGGGTCCCCTACCCCGCAAATAAAGGTACTATGCGTGCCAAATAAGAATAGGATCGCGCTTGCTACAACTTCACACGATAGCTGTCAAATTGGTACTGACAGCAAAAAAATACTATGAAAAAAAAAAATGTTATATTTTTTTATTCATAGATTTCATTATTATTTACATTCATTTTTATAAAATGTTAGTTATTGAATTCCATGAATAGATAATTTTGGATAATTTAATAATATTTGAAAACAGTATTCATTAAAGAAATGAACCAATATGTATAGTTAACTTCACGAAATGCTACTGGTCACCCTAATATGTCGCCATAATAATAATATAATTACTGTGTAATTAATTTGGCGTAAAATTGATAAGAAATACCAAAAAAGTGAACAAAAATAATTAAACTGAATATAATTTCTTTATTTACTTTTTTGCACACCTTACACTTTGGTAATGAAGTTCACGAGTATTGCGGAACAAAATGGCGTCTTGACAGTGCTATTCTTATTTGGCACGCATAGTATAGCCTAATACCTTTATAAGAAACGAATCGTAACTTCGTACCGTCACCGCCTTCAGTCCCTGCTTTCCGTAAATGCGTCTATACTTTCTACGTTCTAAGAATACTTTAAATGAATTCCATTTTTTAACGCTTCTTAAGATTCCCGTTAAGATTCATAACGGACTAGGAAACGCATATCTAATACCTTTAAACGAGCAATTCTTGTATATATATAATCTGAATCTCGGAAACGGCTCCAACGATTTTCAAATTTAATATGCAGGGGTTTCGGGGGTGATAAATCGATCTAGCTAGATTTCATTTTTAGAAAACGTCGTTTTATCCGTATTCTCAGGCAGTGAAAAACTGCTACAATATCATTAGAATACGAAGGTAAATTTTGCCACTATCTACAAGGTTATAATAGCTCAAGTAGGAAATCAGGCGGTCCCAAAACCAGAAGACCCCGGTTCGAGTCGGGATGGATTACTTTTTTCCCTTTTTTTTTCAAGTTCCTTCTTTTTCTATTTCCCTTTTGTTTTCTTTCCAAAAAAAAAACCGGGCAAAGCTCGGTCATCTAGGTACTTACAATAAAAAATAACATAACATCACGCCTGTATTCCCCGAAGGATTGGGCAGAGGTGTATAGTAACACCCTCATTTCTTCCATGTAAGGGGGCGAGCCTATTGCCATCAATCGGGCACAAAGCCAAACTCCGAGCTGCTACTGAGGATATCCACACGAAAAAACCCAATAACACTTTGCCCGACCTGGGGTTCGAACTCAGGACCTCACGATCAACAGTCGCGCTTGCCACGACTAGGCCAAAGAGGCACAATAAAATATTAATAACGGGACCATAACGCCTTTACTACACTGTTGAGTTCTTTAATTCTGATAAGAAGTTCAGAGTATAAGAACCAGCTGTGATATGATACCTTACTTCCTGGAAGGCATGACAAAGAGCTAACAGTATCCGATTCTGAATGTAAGCGTTTGAATAAGAACCCTACTTTACTCTAGTTACAATGTTTCCTAGTATTTCATATAACTTTATCATATTTTTCAGTAAATAAAAGAAATTTATATTAAAGACTGTGTCTACGACTTCGTCTGCGTAGGAGTCGGATGGGTTCTTTTTTTTGCGCGGCACCCTAATTCTTATTCTTGTTCTAAAATAATAGTAGCCTAAGTTACTCCTTATAACATCAGTTATCTGCCAGTGAAAATCCGGTCTAAATATAGCCGTTTCCGAGATTAGCCGGAACAAACAGACAGACAAACAAAAATTTTTTTTTTGTTACTTTTGTATGCATTTAGTAAAACGCTGTTATTTTGAAATAACAAACAGACCCTTCAATTTTATTTATTTGTATAGACTACAGACGCCCTTTGATAGCATATCTCCAAAGCCTATTTGTTGAAGTCCGTGGGATTCTTATGGTGCGTCCAGACCTGACGAACGCGCCGCGAATGCACCACTCGCGAGCTGCGCGCGTGCATTTCATGTTCGTACAAAAGCTCGCGCGCCGTCCGCGCGCCACTCGCGCGCATCTCGCGAGTAGATCGCGAGCGGCGCATTCGCGGCGCGCGACTTTTGTACGAACATGAAATGCACGCACGCAACTCGTGAGCGGCTCGCGAGCGGCGCATTCGCGGCGCGTTCGTCAGGTCTGGACGCACCATTAGACCCTGCAAACTGTACTATATTTATTCTGTGCTTGCAGGATAGAAGTACTCTGGGCATAGCACAGCACAATCAACCCATTACTGTCCCACTGTTGGACACCAGCGTCTTCTCAGAGGTCGAGAAGAGAAGCCGGCCTGGGGGCCTACTTCGAAACACAAAAGTCGATGTATCGGATCGAAAAAAAACAACGAACTTATAAATATAAGTACGATAAAAGTATTGCTAAACATCGAACTACTAGATGTCAATTAACATTTAAGAGTAGGGTTGTGAACGAAAGATTAAATGTCGTTGAATCTGAAACACTGTCGTGGCTGGAAAACGTGCGATCCGTCAGCAGAAACTACGCGTAGTTCGTAGGCCCCCTGGTGGTTGACGAACTACACACATCATCGATAACTTTTTTACTCACTCAGGTATGCAGGTTTTAACGACGATTTCCTTCACCGTTCACACAAGTCATCATCAAATTCTACAATAAATTCGAAAAGTCGCAGGTGCGGGCCAGGATCGAACTCAGATCCTCCTGCATGGAAGTCAAGAGTTCAACCGCTAGACTATCACTGATGCTCAGGGCACATGTTCTGATATTATTAGGTTTTCTGTGCCTTTTCACACTACAGTATTTATTTACCCTTTAATGATGAGTTTGTGGCTATCCTAACCCCTCGTTTACACCTAGGTATAAAACATGTACCTATTCTACATGAATCAGATATTTTTTCGAAAAAAATATTACAAATATGCATACTTTAAGTAGCAAACAAGTATGTAGATCTTTAAAACACTTGTTTCATAAATATTATACACATGGTCATTAGTTGTTAAGACTTAGTAATATCTTTTAAAAAGACCTTTACACAATTTATGTTTACAACTTATTTTTAGGTGTAAACGAGGGGTAACACTGTAACCAGTCAAGGAAAGTCGACTGCACTTGTTGACATGACCAGTGACCTATATGTTGAAATAATCGTTATCATAAAGTCGACTATAATAATATTGCAAGAGCTACCTGCTACAACATCACGCCTGTATTCCCCGAAGAGTTGGGCAGAGGTATATAATAACACCCTCATTTCGCCGTTATATTTAAGTCCCATGTAATAGGGGGCGAGCCTATTGCCATCAACCGGGCACAAATCCAAACTCCGGACTGAAGAATTCCACACGGAAAAATCCCAGTAACACTTTGCCCGACCTTGGGATCGAAGCCCTTGCCACCACTAGATCAACAAGACAGTTACCTGCTCTAACTATATTTTATTTAACCTTAACACCAAATTAACTAAACAAGATCCTAGTAATTTAATTCAATCGTGCTTATACGTACATAGGCGAGGTCCGCCACGGGCTGAACACAATAAAGTTGAACTGGTCGCTGCGTTAAACCAATTTACCGCGGGAATCGGTGTCCCACTTGCAAGTTTACGGTCAAATAAACTCAAATAGTACACGTAATGTTGCCGCACTATCGCCGGAATGTTCGTTAGATTTATATTGCATTTTAACAATCCGTTTATGACGCGTAAGGGTATACGTAACATGTACCTACGTACTGTTTTTTATGCTTTAATTTTGATATGGAAACGGAAAGCACGTGCGTAGGTTGCATGTTATCACGGGTAGTTACAAGAGTCAAAGTCAATTAAAGTATCGCTCGATCAGCGGCATCAGCATTTCCCGACGATCTTCGTCCGATTTGCCAACGTAGTTAGCTTCGTCCATCCGATTGGCCTTAGGTGACTGCGCAGTCTGACTGCATATTAGAACACGTGATGACTACAAGGTAGACTGCTGTTGCACTCTAGTGATTATAAAGAGATATTGATCGTTCGGGTAGGCCATAATGTTTAACGTTACATTTATCACATACATACATAAACTCACGCCTTTTTCCCATAGAACGCCATATGCTACAACCCTTACATACTCCTTTCGCTTCATCCACATTCATACATCTTGTCATACACGCACGCCGGTCGAGAGTACTACGCACCAGTCCTTGAAAAACATCACCAATAACATCGATGTATGTCCTTCTAGAACGCCTTCAACCGACGTTTCCATTGACATCCGCCTTATAAATTCCTTCCCTCTTATTACGAAAGATGGACTAAGAAAAACCTCGGTTTTAAAATAGCTCCATCTCTTTTTGTTATATGACGTTAGCAAGTGATGGATATATTATAAATCTGGGTTTACCTTAGTCTTGGTTTAAACCACTTTTTGTAATAAGCGCCCTTATGTTTAACATTTATCACGTACAGAAAATTAGTACAGGAATAACTAATATAACATAACATCACGCCTGTATTCCTTGAAGGGTTGGGCAGAGGTGTATAGTAACACCCTCATTTAGCCGTCCGTTATGTTGAACATGATATTTCAACATAACGGCGAAATTCAATTCAGCGAATTTCAACATACCTTCGTAGCGGCCGAGCCTAAATAGGGGGCGAGCCTATTGCCATCAACCGGGCACAAATCTAAACTCCGGGCTGCGTGCAAAACCCAATAAGACTGCCCGACGGGGATCGAACCCAGGACTGCAGGGTCGCTCAGCAGTCGCGCTTACCACCACTAGACCAACGAGGCAGGAATAACTAATTATTCCATAATTATTTCCAGTAACATGTAGACACTAATGGCGATAAAAGTCTGATAATATGACCACTCCTGTTTCTTGATAACTTTTTTTGTCTAATCTTTTGTGCTCAAGATTAAGTCACGTCCAAAAACGAATTGACACTGTCATAGCTGTGAAAAAAAGTAAGATTCTTGTAATGTTTCTATTGAATAGAACCAGCGGTGGTGTGAGTCCTATAAATGGCAGGGGTCAGAAAAGATTGGATTCGTGATGATGATAAGATAATTATAAGAAGTTATAGGGTAACCATTTCAAAATGGAGAAATGGCTGTCTAGAGTGCCTTAAATACCTGATTTTACAGAAAAATGCCTGTAGATCTCTCTCTCATGTCGGCAAGAGAATAAATAGCTCATCGTCGCTGCGCCTGCAAAATCCGCTAATGTGTTCTTTTTTAAATCTGTCTTTGATGGTATTTTATTTATAATATTGCTCAAAGCAACGTGCAACTGTAAAATCCGTTTTCTAATAATTTATTTTGCTATCTTCTTAACCAAATAAATTATTAGAAAACGGATTTTAGATATGCACGTGGCTCGAGAACTATTATAAAATAACATCAGACAGATTTTCAAAAAAAAAAATACAGCGGATTTTGCAGGCGCAGCGACGTCATGCTGTGTCGAGGAAAGATTAAGCTGTTAGCAAGTTTGGTAGCGGGGCTGACTACACAGTGTGCTCCGTACGTACCTACTTAAGTATCGACACTCATAGAGGTTTTTTCAATGCACCCTTATGCCTGTCTCAGAGTAATGCCGGCCACACGCCTGTCTAAACCTTAAAATACCTGTCAAATGCGGCAAATGCCTGTCATATGGTAACCCTAGGTGGGATACCCATCGTTCATGATGTAGTTTTTCTTTTACAAAGCAACAAATAATGCTTACCCCTCGGCCACACTTAAAACAAGTTGTGATACAAGTAGTAAACAAATTGTGTGAAGGTCTTTTTAAAAGTAGTTACTTGTCATGAAAATGTACCTATAAAATCTTTAAAACAAGTGTTTCAAAGATCTATATACATGTACTACTTGTAGTATATACAAGGTTAGTCGGAAAGGGGTACTAAGCCGTGGGCCACTTAATGTATCACTGATGATTGCTTTAAAGAAAGTGTTAAAATTCCAAAATTCGATAAAAAATAATTTCATGCAAAATTATTTTTATTTTAGTTTTCTCTAAAATTCTTCATCCCTGCTTTAGTTACGAATTCAGAAAATGGAGCTTCTAATCCGTGACTCCAAATATGACCTAAAATGTAAACACAGCTGATCATAACTGACGATAGATAGAATTTAGCGTATTTTTTATGAAATCTTTGAACAGCTATTTCTCTTAAACTAATGACTTTTGGAGAAAGTTGTAGAACAAAAGTTATCCATTATTATGGGTACTTTAACACCCTTTCGGCTTAGTACTCCCTTTCCGACTAACCTTGTATATGTTTGCTATTATATTTTTGAAAATATTGGTCGATACATGTAAAATACATGGTTTGTACTTTGGTGTAAGCGAAGATATTAAGATTTTTATTGCGATCACGAACTTGCAACGCTATTACATACTACAAACACGTGAGTGCCCCCTGAAGCGTAACGGTTGTAACTGCGTCTTTAACGACGATGGGAATGAAATAACTCGTATCACGAACGAAACGACATTCATTACACATCCATGGTTCAAGGATATAATATTATCGTATCTATATCTGAACGAAGGTAACATGCTGTGCAAACAATAAACTCGTTTGAACTCTGAATACTTAAGCAATGTGTATCTTGGGGACTGACTTGATTCCTATGAATTATAACTCGATAAAGTATAAGTTCAGTCTTATACATTGTGTTCGAAAGACAACATCACGCCTGTATTCCTCGAAGGGTAGGGCAGAGGTGTATAGTACCACCCTCATTTCGCCGTTATGTTTAAGTCCCATGTAATAGGGGGTAAGCCTATTGCCATCAACCCGGCACAAACCCCGGGCTGCTACTGAGGAATTCCACACGGAAAAACCCAATAACACTTTGCCCGACCTGGGGATCGAACCCAGGACCTCATGATCAGCAGTCGCGTTTAACACCATTATACCAACGAAGCAATTAAGTGTTCGAAAGACATTTTACCGAATTACAGGTTGTCAAAAAACTTCACGCTTTTCTATAGTTATACCCGGTTCCTATAGCCAAAAACGGATCGCTTTGCTTACCAATAGTAGCAATTTGTATTACCAAACTTGGCTTATAAATAGATCTTGAAGCTAATTTTAAGTGCGATAGCTTCTAACGTATGGAAGGGGCCTTCTGTGCAATCTATGGGGTATTTGCTTAATTATTGATGAAGGTACAAGAGTCTTAATTTTAACTAATAAGGAATCGTACCCATACTTCGTGACTCGTTCAGGGGGGGAGGGGGGTCTTCAAAATACCACGCCTGGTCACAGGGGCGGGGGGGGGGGGGCTTAGTTAGGTTTTCGTCACGTGGTCAATATCCTCTAGGGAAATCTCGCGCTTATTCGAGTTATATTCAAATATGGCGGGCAGCGTTTAGCGCTTTTTAAACTCACAGGTGGCAACATTGACGCACATTGAGCCAAATAATTTTCTTTTTGCAATTTTTTTTATTTAATACCATATTAATGAATTACTACGTGAAAAGTAGAGGGGGGAGGGTGGCATATACTACGGGTGGTCACCGAGGGTAGAGGGGGGTAAAAAGTTTTAAAAAATGGGTCACGTACTAAGAGTACGTTCCCTAACGTTCGGTAAATCATAGGAATCAGGAAACCAGGCTCTAGTCAAACGAACTAGCGACAAGTGATCGTTTGACCCAATCAATTTTGAAGTTAGTAGCAGAACAATGGCAGTGTCTAGCTAATCTGTCGCCAATCGCCTAGTATTATTTTTGCAACATCTCGCTGTAAAAACGATGCAATGAAAATTAAATTCTCCGATTTGTGGCAATCTCTATACGCAATGTTCTGCCTAGTTTTTTCCCAACTATGTTGAGATCGGCTTCCAGTCTAACTAGATGCGGTCGAATACCATTATTTTAGACGGAGCGACTGCCATCAGACCTCCACAACCCAGTTACTGGGCAATGCTGATTGATATCCTAAGGTTAGACTGGTTGTCAGAATTTCGCGCTTCTGACTTCCCGTAACGGCTGCCATAGGTATTTATATGATACCCGGAACCGACTGTGTTAACGTGCTCTGGCGTCTCGATGTGTGGAACTTTCACCCATCCACAGACTGACCGCAACAAGCGCAGCTTAACCTCGCGAATTCTTTGATACGAGCGGTAGGTCTTTAGCCACAAGCCCCTCAAATGTAAACGAATAATGGAAGACAACGAAAACAGATAGGTTTAAGTTTTTTGATAATAAATCATTTGAAAATAGTTTAAAGAGGTTTTTTAATCTCAGAACCTTGAGCCGAAGTCGCATGACGTCCTTGAATAAGATTATAGAACTATTTAAATCGATCAAACGTATATTCAAAGTCGTCCTCGTCTTCAAAGGAGGATTATACGCCTTACGTAACGAGTGCACCCGAGTGTACTGTAATGCAATTTATCAAAACGATGCAATAGGTGGCCTGTTAAGGAACTATAACAATATAATAGATCGACCTTGTTGTACCATTTTCTCTTGCATTGTTATTGTAGTTTGAAATGCAACGAAATATTAGCTAGCATATACCTAGCTTATTAATGGATAGCAGCAACCCCGATCTACATTTTTCAAAGGGGGGTGCAGAGTAACTGTCTCGTTAGTCTAGTGGTGGCAAGCGCGACTACTGACCCGGAGGTCCTGGGTTCGATCCCCAGGTCGGGCAGTGTTATTGAGTTTTTCCGTGTGGAATTCCTCAGTAGCAGCCCGGAGTTTGGTTTTGTGCCCGGTTGATGGCAATAAGCTCGCCTCTTATTACATGGGACTTTAAACATAACTGCGAAATGAGGGTGTTCTATACACCTCTGCGCAACCCTTCGGGGAATACAGGTGTGATGTTGGGATGTTTTCGGGGAATACAGGTGTGATGTTGGACAATGGGTGCAGAGTACCAATTTGCTACTCTCTAGGCAAAATTTTTCAACAAATAAAATAGATACCTACTAAGACTTTTTTAAATTGATTATTATAGTAATAAAATTATAAATAATTCTAAAGGTTTATTCACATATAACCAGGTCCAACATAACACAGACAGCTAGGCTGGCTGGTGCTCTCGCCCGCTCCCCCCTAGTTCCGGGCCTGGCTAGCAGTGATAGCCTAGTGGTGTAACCGTCGGACTGCCAAGTATAGGTCTCGAGTTCGAACCCAAAGCACGCACCTCTGACTTTGCTGATTCATGTGCATATCACTTGCTTAAAAACGGTGAAGGTAAACATCGTGAGGAAACCGGCATGCCTGAGAGATATTTCTCGGCGGCATGTGAAGCCAAGTCAGAGGCATGGATGGGCCTCTGTCATGTATGTCAGAGTTTAACTCTGACACTAGGTTAGTCACTAACCACACGAAAAGAAGAAGAAACATATAAGTAACGAATATACATAAGGGCCGGCTGGAATTAGTATGGTGGGAAAATGTACCCTTGATTAACATAATAGGGAATTTTTATCTTACAAAAGAACGCAAGCAGAAGACAGCAGTTAAAAGTCACTCTAAGTCCCCCGCCGACTCTGTCTGTCTGTCCCTCGTTATTTTCTCCGTAACTACTGTATGAGTTTTGACTATTAGATAGCTTGATTCTCGAGCAACAGTCACGATTTTTGTCAAGAAAGACAAAAAAAGCAAATGTTTGATATAAATTGATGAAAAAACCGCACTCATGTAAATTAATGATACCCGTACGATGTCAGGGCGGGTCGCTAGTATAGTATAAAAATTAATGTTACTACGTAATTTACGAGGGCAAGGTTTACAATCACAAGCCATATTATAGGTACTATGAAAGTTGTGTATAGTACAAATACATAGACAATGGAGGGCCAAGCCTATTGTACATGCATACAGTGCAATGTATATAATACAATGGACAGTAGGGAAACTAAAATGTTATACATCTTAAGGTCTATTTTTGCTTGCACAGTGCAATAAACAACCTCTTTCACCGACTATGTATTGCCAACATTATAGAAACGAAAATACAAGTATTTTTGAGTCATATGGAGGCAAAAGGCAATTTCGATCTTTGCTAAGTACCAAATAATTAAACATAATTTTCCATGCATTGTTCTGTTCTGTTCAACAGTTGAAAAAGGTAAATGTGGCAGCAATGTCGGAAAGAAATGAATTTGAAAACTGACAAATCTTTTCATTCCCCTACTGTACTGATGTAATGTGCTCATAAAACATTTATTCATTTAATAAACAGATAATTGAGTAATATGTCAGTGATAACGTGCATTGTGCACAAGTTATTTATAGAGCATAAACAAAGGTTTCTTTTTTAAATTACCACAAATCAACACAAGCTCTTCTTTGTCTACATTCCAAGAAATTATGAAAATAGTGACTACTTCCATTCAAATTGATGACATGATAACTAACACTCCACGTAACATAAATAATTATGCACTTTGTCGTGGATTTGCAGAAAATAGCCCGCTAAACTAAACTAAGTAACAGTAATTGCCACATGTGTTGAATATTGATATGATCTCTTCTGGATGACTTTACCAAGAAGTAAATCAAGGTTGGTTGAATATAAGAAGACACAAGACTTACAAACAAAAACATACACTTACCGGTTCACTCAATGTATTATTTTGTACTGCCGCACCATCCACGTCACCCATCCTAACCTCGTTATCACTTTCCACCTCAAAGATAACCTTGTATAGGTCAAGACCTTCCGGTACGTTAGACTCTATGTTCGCCTCCGGTCTGATAGTAAGCTCCTGGTTAATAAGCTGACTGCGACTGACACGGAGAGAGCCCTGCAAGGTTTCTGATATAGCCTAAAATGAAATAAGAATCAATATACAAATTATAAAGAACTACGCAATTTGAAAATTTGATTTTATTTAAAAACAAGAAATTCCATACAGAACCTTATGATTGTTTAAAAAATTACTATTTGATAATAGCGCAGTAATAATAGTATGCACAAAACTGCTCATTTTCATATAAAATGACCAAATCATACATAATAATAATTTGTAAGTGTACAAGACCTCTTACGAGAGCATAATTCAAGGTCAATCCATTAATAGTTAATGTATAGGAGAGAATCAAGTTACACAATGTAATCATGACTTCATAGTACACCAATTTATTATATTATCTAATAAGAGCCTATTATGAGATAGCAATGTTGTTATTGATGATAACACTGCTTATTATTAATATGACAATACCTCACTACATAAAATAAATATTAGTAGTGTATGTATATTATCAATGTTCATAAATAACTGTGAAACTTAAATAAATATATTATATACTTTGTGGTTCAATTATTCAGAAGCAGGTTTTCCTCTTAGGCTGTATGTAAACATATTACTTATTATTCCCGACAGCAAACAAGAGCAAACAAAAAAACTCGTTAATATGCAGTTATATTATGTATGTAAATAAAACACTGCCAGACTCACCTGATGACTCCAACACTGTTAAACTAATAGTCATCATGTTGCTTTATCCCCAATCTCATTTATGCTCTAAAGTGCATTCTTACATGCGAAACGATGAAAAACCGCGTGAAAAACTAAGAGTGTGCACTTACGTCGCTCAAAATGTCTTCCAAATCGCAACAAACATTTGTGGTGAATACGGGCGTCGGGCTCGGTGTACGTGATCGATCACAGTAAAAATCTATATCTACCGGGTCCAGTACCTCTTTTGTTTGATATTCATTGAACTCCATTACTGCATGCTGTTGGGAAACATTCACAAAAAACAATATATTTCACAAACACTGCTGCATTATGCGATACGGCTCGCGCATAAAAACACTATATTATCGTAAATACCACAACGCAAATTAGCACCATCTTACCCATTGATTTTTAGGTTCTCTTGCGAGAACAAAACATTTTAACAATCGATTCTCTTTTAACTTTTATGGAAAATTATTAAAAAAACTGCTGCGGTAGGTATATTTACCGATAGATGGATTGATTGAAGAAAACAAAACGTCAAATTAAAAATGTCAGCCGAATAAATCATCCGTTCCACGAACTTTTTTACTAACTAACAGAAAATTGTTTTAACATAAAATTTAGATAACGTAAATACAAAATAAAATTAAATAATCCTATAGCTTAAAAAGTCATAAGAACATACATTTATTCGGTCTTTGGCTGGGATCACAGAGTACAATAATAAATAAATTAATACTCGGGACGGGACTCCATTATTTATAAACCAGAGGAGATAGTGCAACAAAGAATATAGTAATTAGAAGGAAGATAGTGAGAGCATGGGCCATTGCCTACCGGTAGGTACATACCTTTTATTATCTTTGGGTATATTCTGAGGAATAGAACTGCAAAAAATGTTGTTACCTACATGCTGGTTTGAAATAGGACAAGATTTGGGCTATTAGGGAGTGGGTCATTAAAGAAAGAATACGCGTCTTGATTGAGTCGGTCAAAAATAGTGGTGTGGTGGGTGACCCCTTTCCGCATTCGCATTGATTGCTATATATTTTCGAACACGGAGTAGTTTTTAGTTTTTTAGACTTTGACTAGTGTGTGTGTGTTTCCGAACGCGCATTATTTATGTCAATGACGGCGTCCGTTTATAACGTCATGTCGTGTTTGTAATTTTGAAAATATTTATTTGTGTTTTAGTGTATCAGTTGAAAATATTTGTGTAAAAAGCTGTGAAAGTGATAATTATGGAGAATTCTATGAATGAAACTGAAGCACATCAATCTTTTCGATCGCCACCGCGGAGAAGACGCTCAACTTTTTTTGAACGACGAGACTCGATAGGTGTGCTGATACATGTGCATTTCATTCAAATTCGTGAACTTTTGTAATTGTTTAATGAGTTTAAATACAATTAACATCTCCTAATGGATGAAATGTGATGATTTATAGTTTAAATTTTCCTTTCAGCTCCACACACAATGTCGGATAATGTTAAACCTAATAAGAAAGATTCAGACGTAATTGAAAGACACTCTGAGGATATGACCAGGTACGGAATTGATTGCTTACGATAATAAAGAAGTTAGAAACATCCAATGTTCAATTTGTATCATAGTTAAGCAGAGTTGATATGATTTAAATAACTATTTAAATCACGATAAAAATCAAGTGATTTAAAAAACAATTGTCTTGTTCATCAAATTGAGGAAAACGTGTATAATAACCCAAGAAGAGTTGGAAATAATTAAACAACTGCTTACTGCAATTGCTTCCTCCGCAGGAGTGGAACAAATTTTTTTAGCGTTTGTCTTAGTTCAGAGTACAATAAGACAAAGAAAGCTGCCAAATTGGTATTTCTTCCAAAAAATCTCAACTCATATAAATCTAATAAGAAATAAAAAATACTTCCAAGTTCTACTGTGGTTAAACGGAAACCCAAATGTAACCATTTAAGCTTCTTTTCAAAAGAAAAGAAAATCAATGTAAAAACATTGATTTTTTGTTAACTACATAGGTATTAGTAAATAATTTATAAACCATAATAATAAAGTGTTTCTTTTAAGATGTACATCTAAAAACTGAATACCAAATTAAACACGTTTAAATTATTATTAAAATCAAAAAAGCTGACTTATTTTTTTATAGTCATGATTTTATCAACCTTAAGTTAAGCTTTATTGTTTTGATATTATTTCAGATATTGTCAGAAACTCATGGCTGAGAAAGAGATGTGGAAAAAGGAGGTAAATGAGAGGCGGAACAAATACCATGACCTAAGACAGTATGTACTTTTCGTTATATATGAACATAACAATCATAAAAAAATCTATTAAGTAATTGATATGTGTAATTTATTGTTATTATCGTCATTTACAGACAATACCAGATGGCAGTTAAAGCATCCAGCAGATCGAGAATGTCCTACTCAGCCCTATCAAACGAAGACATAGAATTCCTCAAAGGAAAACCTAACATATCCAAACTTGTTGACAGTCAGCAACAGCTCCACAAATCTGTGCTAGAGACGCGAGCATTGTACAGACGAGCGAACGAACTTGATGATGTAATATTAACTCACAGTGAAGATATTGTCAGTATGGTTACTGATTACATATTGGAAAATAGTACTGTCGGGCCAATTGAATGACTATAATCATGATGGAATTGTAAATAGTTTGTATTTAGAATTTAGTTGCTAAATACGTTTATTGCGATAGGCTATAATACTTTTAGGTAAACAAATAATGTAGGACAAGGTATTATAAAATACTATCAAGCAAGGGCGAAGCTAGTAACCTGCGTATGTCATTTTCATGAAATATTTATTTATATTTGCGAGTATGATTATATATTATACATTTTTTAAACACTACATACCGTCACCAGAAAGCCAATACTACTTAAGCACTATTTTGGCTAAAATGAGTTATGTATTATATCGTTGGATTGTTTTTTTTTCTGCATCGATTAGTTGGGATTTCGTAAGTTAATAGAATAAAATACGAAATCCCAACTAAGTTATCGACGCAGAAATAAAATCCAATCCAACGATATAATACATAACTCATAGCCAAAATGGCGCTTAAGTAGTATTGGCTTTCCGGTGACGATATAAATCTAAACTACTTACTATACATGCAAAATAAGTATGAAAATGTAGAACAAAAATAAACCTATACAAAAAAAATAAGCCGCCGCAGGACGCCTGGTAGATGTGAAACATCGAAACTAATTTTGTATAAAAAAAAACAGGCCGAATCAAACCGAATAGAGCTGACGAGTTACGAAGGTCTGCCGTCGTGCGTCTGCTGTCGCGAGCGTCGCCACGCAACAGCCGCTCTCACACCCGTACTGCCGCATTAAGATGTTTCACATCAAAAGCGCACTTTGGTGTTTAAGTAATCCTACACATCTCTGTCACAATTAGATTCATATAAAAACATGGAAGAAGTGCCAGTGTCATATAACTGCTACTTTGCCACCCAGCGCTCTTAAAATGAGCCTTAGAGAATGCTTAATCATAAATAGATGGAACAACAAAAGCTGCCTACTTAGTTGCCATATTATATTTTAGAGTGGCAATATTTAATTTAAAATATTAAGGGTATCAAGCTGTTCATGTATCAGAAGATATCAATTGTAAATATATCATGAAAATTAACTGTATATATTTTTATAATAAAAACACTAACATTACATCATTATTGTGTGTCATTTTCGCTTCTCAAAAAACTACTTTATTGGTATAGTCTGGCAAAACATTCATTTTGCTACCATATTTACAAATCTGCCATAAGTAAACTGTTTTTCGGTACATTTTCTGGTCAATCCGTGAAACCTAGCTAGATGTTATGGTAAGCTATGGATAGATTACTCCTTTGTCTAAAAAAGGTGGATAAAACAATTTTAAATTTTGGCAATTTATTACTATAATTATTATTCAGCCATGATCATCCCACTGCAGGACAAAGGCCTCCCTACCCTTCTTCCACTCCTCTCCGTTTACAATAATATTTTATTGTCTGTAGCCTATTCCCACGAAAAAAGTTTCGGTACATATTCCTTAAGAATTCAAAGGTTTTAATAAATAAATACAATACCATTAATTAGTAGATATTTTTAACTTTTTGCAATATGCATGAGAAAATGAAAAATGCTTTTTTTCGAGCCACCAAAGTAAAGAGAACTATTACTCGTACGAACGTATGTAGACCAGTAAGATGTGAAACCGCCTACGCAAGACGACAAAACTTTTACATGGCTACATACATTTACAATAAACTGAACAATACCCTTAACATAAACTCATTAACTACGAAAAAAACTAAAATGAAAATCTCCACATGGCTTCAATCACTGGATTATCACCAGACGGAGGACATATTACAATATCAGTACTCATAAAATAATTTATACACACCCATACATACATCCACACACACCCATTCATACACCCACACGCACACACCCATTCATACACCCACACGCACACACCTCCACCCTCCCACACATGCACTCATACACACACACCTACACCCTCCCACAAACACACACATGCATAGATATTGCACACTAAAAGAGCATGCGTGCATTTTTTATTTTACTGTTTTTATTTATTTATTTATTTATTTATATACTCTTTATTGTACACCAGGTTAATATAACACAAAAAACTATTTAAATACAAAAATGCACAATGGGCGGTCTTATCGCGCAAGGCGATCTCTTCCAGACAACCTTTGGATGGACTGGGAGAATGGAAAGAGAAAATCGAGCAACCTAGGTGTACAAGTACACTACGTACCTACATAATATTACTTAAATTTAATAATATAAAATACATGGCAAAATAATTACATAAATATGAAAAGAAAACATAAATAAGATAATAATAAACTAATAAATATATGTATAAGAACGGAGGAGAGGAATAAAATAAATAGCAGATTAAAGCGACATGTAATACTCCTTCACTGACTTTTTAAAAACTGGCAGTGATTGTGCACGTCTCACATTAAGTGGCAAAGCATTCCACAGACGAGCAGCTTGGACCGTAAAGGACTTGTCATAAAAAGAGGTGGAGTGCTGTTGTATTTTTAATTGAAGATTTTCTGATGATCTCAAGAACCTAGAATGAGAGTCACAGAGGAACTCGAAGCGTTCTTTTAGATAAAACGGGGTAGAAGGGTTAAAGAGCACATTATAAAGTAGGGAAAGAATATGGGCATTCCGGCGAAGGCGAATTGGTAGCCATTTGAGCTTAGTACGAAATTCAGAAACATGATCATATTTGCGCAAACCAAATATGAATCGGATACAAAGATTTTGAAGTCGCTCAAGCTTTTCAAATTGATCCTCAGTTAGATCGAGATTATTTGTTCATTGCACATCATAAATGTTATGAAATGTACCACTAATGGGCGAAGACACTGGCTCCTGTAACACAGGTTGCTACCTATCTCAGGAGCCAGGGCTTCAAATAAGTTGTAACACCTGTATTTTGTTTCAATAAACAAATTTATTATTATTATTTTCATATATTTTGCTAGACAGATGAATGAACCTTAACGTGTAAAAATAAATTTGGTTTTCTATTTATCATTTTACTCTCGGCCATCATTGCGGTCTAACCTTAGGATAACGGCATTTCCCAGTTACTGGGTTGCGGAGGTCTGCTGGCAGTCGCTCAGTGTAAAATACTGGTATTCAGCCGCATCTGGTTAGACTGGAAGCTGACCCTAAGATAATTGGGAAAAGGCTAGCAGGAAGACTCGGCCATCATTGTACCCCACTCGACTAACTTGACAGCAGAAATCCACACACCATCCACAATCACAAAGATTTGGACTGACCTAACTTGAAGGTATGCTATGCGTGTGTGGGCCGTCTGCATTATCTTAATTTGATTTTTTCCCTACGCTTTCTGCAAATGTCGTGAGGATTAAGATTAATAAAACTAATGAATACTTTTAAGTAATGAATAACAATTTATTTCATTGTAACTTACATTTCATTCATGATACATAAATTCGATTCACACAGAAATCAACATTAAATCACAACATAAGTTATTTCATTCATACAAATATTAGAATTAAGATTGTACATTGAATATTTATGAAGCAATCCATTGCATACAAAACGTTTTAAGTGGAAATTAAGTATACTTGCAAATCTGTTTCATACAAACCATTTTCATAATTGATAAGCTAAAACAAGCTTATTTCATTTCCCATACATTTAATCAGCACATATCTGTCTACCCAACGGTACAGGCAATATACATTATATTATTACACAAAATAATTAATAATAAGGCACACAATGGATCACTTCCAATAAAAAAATTGAGCTGATTCTGGCAGTGGAGGTTTGTTCATAATCTGAGCGGTAGTCTGTTAACATACTTGTAGAACTTAGAATATATTTCATTTAGTCAGACGACCGGTACATATGAATGAGAATTATAATTATCGACAGTTTCGGTGGTAACATTGTCACTAGTCACTAACTTTGGAAAACGTTTCCAATAAATGCGTACACACAAGTGCGTTTTATAAATACAAAATAAGTAGGTTTCACTGGGTCTATTTTGCAGTTTACTTTTAAAAAGAGCCTTGCACGAAACTTGATATGCAGTATTTTTCGTATATACAAGGTTAGTCGGAAAGGGGGTACTAAGGCGCGGGCGACTTAAAGTATCACTGATGACTATTTTAAAGCAAGTGTTAAAACTTCAAAATTCGTTAATATTTTATTTGCATGCAAAAAGATTTTTATTTTAGTTTTTTCAAAAAAAAAGACATACCTGCTTTAGTTATGAATTCAGAAATTATGTTTCTAATCCGTGATTCCAAATATGACCCAAATAGTAAACACAGCTGATCATAGCTATGGACAGATAGATATTAGCGTACTTTTTATGAAATATTTGAACAGCTATTTCTGTTATACTAATGACTTTTGGGGAAAGTTGTAGAACAAAAGTTATCCATTATTATGAGTACTCTAACACCCTTTCGGCTTAGTACCCCCTTTCCGACTAACCTTGTAAAATTCATAATTATTATTTTAGCTTCCAAGCTAAGCATTGCGACTAGTGACTCTGTTTAGAAATACTTAGAAGAATATAGACATCACAGCTAAAACTATCCGAGACATCTTCAATATAATATTGCATTGAAGTATATTTGCATGAATCCTACAGGATTTCTGTACGACGTTAAACGTTTTTATAAATTCTAACGCAACTTAAATATGGACGAAAATAAGTTATTACAACTTAAAACGAAATATAATACATAAAATGAAAAACTCAATACTCATTTACACTTTGAAATACACAACACTCTTAAGATGTTACAAATTTCTTACTTCTAGATACAAAATTATTAAAATTTTAACCGTACATCAACTCGCATTATAGTGTCAATACAGTGCTTCCAACATTTTTGATCAATACAATTTTAGGAATATAATTTGATTTGTATTGGGATCGAAGCAGTATCGAGTGTCTCATTTAGGCTTCATATATTATGAGCTAGCTGTTTAGGGAGCGTTCAAGTATTACGTAACGCAATTTTTGGAGATTTTTGACCCCCCCTCCCCCCATGTAACGCGCCGTAACGTTTTTCTTTACCCCCCCTCATCCCCCTAGTAAAACGTTACGTAACCACCACCAAGTGACCATTTTTACCTGAAAGTCACAATTATGTGGCGTATCCTGTAAGGCAAGCAAGAAACTTTGTGAAGGTAAAAAAAAATCAAGTGGTCATTCCATTTGAAATTTTGAAAAAAAAATCGTTTTAAAAAATGCGTGAATAAAAAAATCTCTACGCGACCGTTCTGAAGGGTTAAAACATTGTTACGTAAGGCGTAGTTCAACCCTCCCCCCCTCCCGCCCCTGTAACGCATCGTAACGTTTCAGAAGACCTCCCCCTCACCCCAAATTTGTTACGTAATACTTGAACGCTCCCTTACCATAGTGTAAGGAAATAATTGGGAACCCTATCTATCTTTAAGAATTTCGCGGGAGAAGTGTGTCTGCAGCTAAAGAGACCTTAGAAGCCTTAAATATATTTTTATGCAATGAGAACCATCAATATCAACACTATAGTGTGAACTGAGCTTTATTGTGAACAAATTTATTCTTATCGAATTCTTATTTAATGGCTGGAAGCCTCTTTCAACCAATATGCCTTGCGTTTGCTAAGCCCATTTTCAAGCATACTTTAAACCAGTATTTTATACAGTTATCTTCATTTTAATTATAACACATCATAATGCTGATTTAAACTGAGAATATACAGTTCTATAATATCGAGGATAAATACGTGTATTTGAAATTATTCAGTGCAGGAAAGGACTAGATTATAATAACATAATTTTCCTGATCAAATATACCTAAATAATTTCAAATAGTTGAGATATGCTTATAACAAACTTTTACTGGTCTTTTCATTCCCAGCCTTGTATAAATACTAGATGTGATTAACGCCCGTTCCACATATTGGGTCCAATCATGAGTTTTTAAGACATTTTGTTTACAATTTTGTCTTAATCATACATTACACCCAACATGTAAAACCTACCTTTGCTATAATTTTACACTTCGAGCGCTTGTGTATACAGTTTCACTCGTTTCCAATCTTAAGAGTGTATTAAAGGAACTTTCGCAGGAGTATATTACACTGTACAACAGTATCTACGAGACTCAGCTCAAATGTTTAGTGTGAAAACTTCGTCTGGTCTGTAGTTTCTTTTCTTTGGCAGTCTTGTATTCACGGCGGCACAGACTGTTCCTTAAGTCTAAAATAGTGTTTACTTTTTCAACTATTTCTTTAGCTGTGTCGTGTTCGCATTCGAAATCGTGGAGCTTGTATGTAGCGTTCGGATGGAAGATAGTGGAGTTACCTAGAAATTGAGAATGTTTTATTAAAATGCGTTGCCTCATATAGTTTACGAATCACTTTTATGAGTGTTGTAAGAGGCAACTTAGGCCTTAAGGAAACGCAGGATCGCCGCGCACTCCGCTGCGTATTGTATTACATATACATACAACGACAATCCAAGAAATACGCGCGGAAAAACGGGTTTACAGACAGGTTCTAATATATGGTACCATTTTATTTTTTATTTGGTATGGGTTTGCTTTTGACTCTTGTCTAGGTCAGAGGTGACAGAGTCAAAGTCTACGATGGAGTGAGCTTACCCAGAAGCCTATTCACTCTTTTGATGAGATTCGGGTTGTATGCGTTCGGGAACACAGGCAACCTTGCGGCGATGAGCATTTTTTTTTGTCTTTTACCCCTGTATCGTGTATTTCTCCTATATCGTGGGTGCGTTTACAGACACAAATCTTCACATGTACAAACGCCCAGACCCGGAACAACTATTTGTAGGTCATACAAATATTTGATCCGTGTGGGAATCGAACCCTCGACCTGTAGCGCAGAAGCCAATCGCTCAGCCACTGCACCAAACGTGTCATTGTTTAAATTGTCCGCATTACGCTCCCGCGCTGATCTCCGCGTCTCCATAGATGAGGCCTTAAGAGGAAATGCGGTTGCCATTTAGTCCATACAAACGTATTCCTCAGTTTCCTCCTTGGATAATGTCACTAGAGCAAAATATATTTTTTACCATATGATATATATCTACTACCACTATGTCCCTATGTTTTGTTTTTGTCAATAAATTCATTATTAAAACAACTAGAAACGTTTAAATTTTACAAAAATCGACCGGTTTTACCACCATTTTCAAACAACTGGCAACCAAATTTGACGAATATAATAAATAAAAGAAAAACATACAGACATAACCAAAGTCTTTCTTAAACGATTACAGAAAAAAAAAACGGTCCAGATTTGAAGAAGGAAACAGGGAAATACGAACGTACGATTTCGCTAATATTGCACAGGATGAATCAGTTCGAGATGCAGTTGTCTCTTTCGCGCTCAATTGGGAAGGTTTGCGGGAGGGGTGAGACGGAAATAAATCGCAAAAACCTATTCAAATTATTAATATTTCGCAGCCCGCGTTTCCTCTTAAGGGTTTATCTGTTGGGTGGCCAAATTTGCTGCTACCATTTACCAGTGAAATCATGATTCACTGCCATTAAAAATACGCCTGTCAGGGGTAATTGTCTATTACCCTCCTAAAATCTATAGCAGTGTGAAAAGAAGGCTGTCAGGTATTGGATGTACTCCACACGATCTTCATGTGAATACAGACGACAGAGTACGTTACACGCAGTTCTCGTCCTTCTCTTTTCGAATTGAGAGATTAGAACATTTTGTGATTCCCTGGAGCGTTCAAGTATTACGTAACGCCATTTTTGGAGATTTTTGACCCCCCCCCCCCCCCCCCCTCCTCTCCATGTAACGCGCCGTAACGTTTTTCTATATCTCCCCCATCCCCACTAGTAAAATTTTGAGAAAAAAAAAACGTTATAAAAATGCGTGTGAAAAGAAATCTCTACGCGACCGTTCTGAAGGGTTAAAACAATGTTACGTAACGCGTAGTTCAAACCCCCCCCTCCCGCCCCTGTAACGCATCGTAACGTTTCAGAAGACCCCCCCCTCCCCCCAAATTCGTTACGTAATACTTGAACGCTCCCTTATGACTATGTTTGTCCCGTCAATCAAAAAAGACGTAGTGTATTCTTTCAGTGCAAAAAAGCAACACTAAACAATATTAATTGATCAGAACGTGGTCTTAAATTATATAAATTATAATAACCTGTGCTACTTCGATCGTTGTAGGCGGCGTTATGACTAGGAGAGTAAACTACCCTGAAGGTGGTTCTGTTGCCTCTCGTCTCCAGGATCTGACACCACGCCACCGAGTCTATGCTGTGTAGGAAGTACTTCGATCTTGACTGCACATGGAAAGGAACGAATATACATACATTTTTGGAAACAGAATATAGATTTTATTGTTTCAAGCATTTCAAAAGTGCGAAAAAGGAGCTATTTTGTGAATGAAAACTTGTTAATTATTAATTAGTTTTGTAAAAAAATATGATAGAAAAAAAAACTATACAGGGTGTAAACGAAATAACATAATTCCTTCAAACCTCGTGATGTACTGCTGACAGATTAACCTGAACGGGATAAATTTAGAATCAACTTTTAAAAAATCATGTGATCTTAACGTGAGGCTTTTTAGCGCCCTGAGTTAAATGACCGCGCGGCGAGCGACAGCCGCGTAATTCCCTCGGGGCGCTAAAATGCCATGTTTACTTTTTGTATTTTTTTTTTATTGAATCCAAAAGTATCCCTTACAGGGTTAATCTATGTCAGTAGTACATCACGAGGTTTGGAGGAATTACGATTTCGTTTACACCCTGTAAAGAGAGGATAAAACAACCAAGAATAATTAATTATATTTCGACTTCTAAAAAAAACATAATCTCATGATGCTGACGAAAGTCAGTTATTTATTCTGTGCATTAGAAACAGTTCTAAAAATAAACTAGAAGAATGTTTTTCCGCATATTATCCTGATATGATGTTTACTCTGGTGTTGGGTAATCCCGAACATTACCGCAACACAATATAAATACAACTTATTGAGTAAGGCTGCGTTCAAACGACACGCGCCCGCTAAGCGCACGCCACGCGCATCAACACCCGCGTCTAACTCGCTTTGAATTTTTTGTATATAATCTGAGTCTTATGACACGGCAATAGATCTCAAATTGCATTTATCGATGTCCTACCGCACACGCTAAGCACCCGCTTCGCGCCCGCCTCATGCCATGCTTCGTTAAATGCAATTTGAGATCTATTGATGTGTCATAAGACTCAAATTATATACAAAAAATTACAAAGCGAGTTAGACGCGGGTGTTGACGCGCGTGGCGTGCGCTTAGCGGGCGCGTGTCATCTGAACGCAGCCTAACAATTACAGATAAGAATTTAAGTAAAATTTTCAGCAAGAAAATCTAAAATACAATTTCAAACTATGATAATGAATAAATAGTTAAACATATATTTTATATTTTGAAATAAATTTTGCAGCTTTTTTGCATAAATATTACACAATTTCGTAAATCATGTCAGAAATTGGACAACCGGTAAGATCAACTTTGGATAATTCTATGTATGTACAATACAAGACTGTGTTGGGCTGGGATATCGGTTAATATAACATGGACAATATTGGTAGGCCTTCGCCTGCCTACACTATTTGCGGTGTAGCATGGTGCAGATGACATTAGACGAACTTTACAAACATGACTTAATATTTCAGTTGCAATGATAATCAGTAATAACTGTAGTAAATTAAATAATTTACCCTGCCAAAATGTTATTGTCTACAAATAAAATCAAATACTGACAGCTGTTACCCGCACCATGATACACAGCAAATAGTGTAGAGCAGGGGTGGCCAACAAGTCAATCGCGGCAAGGCAGAGAAAAATATAAGTTGAATAAAGAGGTACTGATTATGTAATTGATAGATCGCACAGAGTCTACTCAGTAAACAGTAGATCTTAGTTCGAATCAAGTTGGCCATCCCTGGTGTAGAGTGTAGTGCTTTCTCTTGTCACCCAAATTCACCTGCTGCCATGTGTGAAGCATGTAGTTTCCATAGGCGTATTTAGGGTGGGGCACAGGAAAGAATAGGTAAATGGTCTAGATTCAGTCAACTCGCCACCATGTCCAGAGAACAATTACCTAAAATAGGCAGACTAATGCTGGACTCCGTCTATACTTATTTGTACCTCAAAAATAAGGTTCCCATTCTGCACTCACAGATTTATTGAAAAGACAAATATTTACTGTTTGACTGAGTTTGCCCCAATTGGACAAAATTCTGGCTAAGCCCATGGTAGTTTCTACAATATATCAGTTAAATCTATACTAATATTATAAAGCTGAAGAGTTTGTTTGTTTGTTTGAACGCGCTAATCTCAAGAACTACTGGTTGGAATTGAAAAATTATTTTTGTGTTGGGTAGTCCATTTATCGAGGTAGGTTATAGGCTATATAACATCACGCTACGACCAATAGGAGCGGAGCATAAATGAAAAATATTGCAAAAGCGGGAAAAATGTCCGCCCGCGCGAAGCCTGGACGGGCCGCTAGTAGTACATAACTATGAAAGATATCTTACCCAGAAAGCGTGTTTATGCGTGACTAGAGGCTCGACTTCTATCCTGTCCAGTGATATACCGAGTTGAACAGACGTGTTTGTTCTCACTTTTCGCAGTAGATGCACCTTGTACGCTTTGTACTGAGGTGCTTCCGTCGCCATTATGTGGGACTGCATCTTGCCTAGGTCTGTATCTCCACTACCTGCAATGAAGGAAGAAATGAAACAAAAGATCTGTAAATTTGGCTTTCTTTACAAAGCGCGTAATTGTAAGGAAACCTGCACTGCTTCACCTACCATGGGTATTTCATTCAGAAATATGGACTGTGGCATATTAATATTGTCTGTCACAACTAGGCAAGATTGATTGACTGAGAATGTGGCTGAAGCACTAGATTTTTGGGAAAACTTTAAACTTAAATCTATATACATTAGGCAAAATGTTATGCTATGTTTCATTTAACTTCTTACCGTCATTCAAAGCTTTCAATGCTATTAAAACAGCTTCTGAAGTTGAACTTCCTCCTGTATTATGTCTGGATGGATTTTGATGGCTTTGTCCAGAGTCTGTGACCTTTGAGAATACATGGAACGCTCCACTCATTCCATCTTCAGGTATAGACGAAGGGGGTTGGGTCATTGCACTTTTGCTTTTCAGTTCAACAAGGCCGAGGCAGGTGAAGCCGAATTTGGAACAAGGCTCATTGGCATCTAGGCAAGGGAATGCCCAGTCAACTTCCCCATCGTCCTCTGCTATGCAAAGTCCGTAATCATGCACAGATCCGAGTGATATGTCGGGATGTTCGATGCTGAAGAAAAGATATTATGAAACAATAATTCTAAGGTATTGTTTATGAAGTATTTGTGTGGCAATTATAAGGGAACTATTCAGTCTGAAATACCCTTGCTCTATTTTTTAAAAATATTTTTGGTATCCAATTATACAATTAGAAATTGTAATAAAGGGAAAAGGGAGTCATCAATCATTTTATATCTATACTAATATTATAAAGAGGAAAGATTTGTATTTTTGGATTTTTGTATGTCACAAATAAACTTTAAAACTACTGGACCAATTTCAAAAAATCTTTTGCTGTTAGAAAGCTACATTATCACTGAGTAACATACGCTACAGGCAGAGCCGTGAGGACACAGCTAGTATTTAATATTCACATTAATTGGTACTTAACGCTTACCTGTACTTATAGCATGTGAAACCAATTAAATCCTTGATCTTAGCACTGGCAATGACACACACAACTAGGGGGTAATTTTGATGCTTCTCCGGAAGCATTGTCATAAATATCTTGAATGACTTGGTAGGCAATCCAAGTTGTGCAGTGCCGTCAAACTTTGCATACTCCAAATACTGACGGTGAGGTAAGTTAGGGCAATTCTGAAGTTGTTCAGCTAGTAAAGACTTCTGTTTGTCAGGTTTCCTGATTTCAAACCTTGAGAATACTTCAACTAATTGATCTGTGGTGAGAGGTGATGAGTCCTCCCATTTTATCACTTTTATTTTAGCTGCCTTTTTTAATGCCTGCTCTTTCTTGTCAAGCCATTGTGCTGTGTTGGATCTTTGTCTGAAAATGTAGAAATTAAGTCAATTAAAATTAATTGTAACAAGGAAACGAAATGTTTTGATTATAATTATTGTAAACACCCATTATTTTTTGTAATAAAAGCTACATTGATATAAGTGGTGTCACTGATTTGATTAAGTGTGATCCCAAAGTATGACATAATCTACATGAATAACTTCATTCTAATATGATTCTTAACTGGGTCAGTAGAGTAGTCATAAAATGAGTACTACACAGATGATGCTGACTGATAAAATTTCACTATGTTGGTTGGTATCCAGCCAATGGCTTAAATGATACCCTAGAGGATGACAGCAGGCTGATTCAATAAATGTTTTTCAGATTTACTATCAGATAAGCAATGGAAATGTGTGTCACAATTAATCACATCATACAAGATAATTTTGTGAATAAAGGGATATATAAAATTATACCTGTGTCCTCCAAACTCCTCGTAGCGCACGTAGCTGCCGCACAGCGGGTCATCTTCCTCACTATCATCCAAATCAGGGTAGGGATCGAACTGTGTTACTATTTCTCTTCCGACTTCCTCCTCAGATATGTCTCCCATACCATCTTTACCTTTACTGGGTCCTGGCTGAGTCAACCTCGTTTCTCTTATCCTCTTCTTCTCTTCAATAGCTTTATTTTGAAACACTTTCGAAAAATCCTCCCCAGCCATAACGATCTCACATAAACCGGTGTCGTCGGTCGCAATGAATGCATCTCGTATGTTTTTGAGGAGCCAAATTTTATTATCGTATGTAGCCATTTTATTAATAACACTAATTAGTTCAATTTTAATCTTATTTCTTGTTTTCGATCCCCAAAATTGAAACACATGTCAAAGTTGCAGTTCCCAAACAAAATGCTTTACGCGTGATTCAAGTCGACCGTTTTAGAAATGTCAGTACTTTAGCATTAAAAGTTACTTAAACAGAGATAGGTTAACAGTCACTACGCTCCAAATACCATATTTTGAATATCCGAAACGCACTTTGACATAATAGTGAAAAGGGTTTGTTAGTGTTCTATAATCGGATTTATTCATTACATAGTGAAGGTTCTGCTGGTAATATTTTGTTGACAATTGGGAAAGTGAAGCTAACACACAATTATTTTTAATGTAGTTGGACTTAAATTGGACTCAATAATGTTGGACTACATACACTTCGTCTTCTGACTCCCCATTCCTATAATAATTCCCACACTCCATGAAACAAATGTAGAAAATAATGAAAATATATTTTTAACAACGGTGTAAAGCTCAGAACAAAGAGAGTGCGAAGGAACTTGCAAAGTAAAAAACCGAAAGCAGAACAGTGGCTCTTAAAACATGACCGAAAAAGTGAAGGAAAATAATTACATTAAGAAATCAACATGGGAAATCAAGAAAAGATGTTTATGTAGAAATACAGAAGTCTCTACTTCTCTATATAGTCTGTGATCTCTTGATTTTGCTGATCTGTGTCTGTGTCTGACAGTGTCTATGGTTGTCTTTCATCTTGTATCTTGTCAAATTGGTTGTCATAGTTACTGGAAAATACTGTAAGTATAGTTATAGACCAAACAATAATATTGAATATACGATACGATTACAGTTCTCTGTCTACGATACTTTTCCAGTGATTTACTTTGATTTAATGTAAGTTAAAACCTTTAATTACAATTAAATTTTATGTAATAACAAATCATTTTCCAAACCCCGTTTATTGTTTAGATATAGGTTAGGGTTACGAAATGATACTATCATGTTGATAATATAAAATACTTACAAAGTAATTTTATTTATAGAAGCGCTTTATTGTTATATTGGGCTTGGTTTCAATTTACAGGTTAAACGAAGTGTACCTATCCATTTTATTGTCAGATAATCTGAAGAGTTTCACTGACGGTTTTAGGGTTAGATTCCTGTTGAAGCGATAGGCTTGATCCTACCTAGATCATACACCTACATGATAATAAATAACCAGGAAAATACTCTTAGTCTGAGGGAAAATAATGAATAGATAACAAGATATGACTTTATTATTAAATGTTAAAAAACATATTAATAGCACATTTATAACATCTAACTTGGTCAGTAAAAACACATATAAAAACATTTGTATTAAATAAAACTTCATTTTAATTCTTAGCTAAACATAGGTACTTAATCATCATACAATGAAAACAAAGACATTTAATAGTAGTAGCAATCTCTTTGAATGAAAACAATAATCAAAAACACATCTACAAACAAAACTTAATAAATACCATTGCTAATGCCCACAACATCTAAGGGAACTTACCCATACTACGTGACCCATTCAGGGGGAGGGGGGTCTTCAAAATACCATGCTTGGTCACAGGGGCACTTGGTCATATACTATGGGTGGTCACAGAGAGGTATTTTTTTTTTAAAAATGGGTCATATGTTCCCTAAAACATATTTTTTTTTGTAATATTTGTTTCTCCTTTCTACACAATACTGTAGTTGCCCATAGCTAACATACAACGCCTAAGATCCTGAACACAATCATAATAAGAGCGATATGGAGGAGAAAGTGTCTCATCGTAAAGTTTCAATACTGCTACAAACTTCTTCATTGCTTCTCCGTATTGACCACTCTCCATCGCTGCACGGCCAAGACGATACATCATTTCAGTGTCCTAGAAAAGCAAAGGAAAATAATTTATAATGCATTGACAACACGTCTGGTGCAATGGCTGAGCGATTGGCTTTTGTGCTACGGGTTATGAATTTGATTCCCGCACAGATTAAATATTTGTATGGGCTACAAATAGTTGTTCTGAGTCTGGGTGTTTGTGCATGTGAAGATTTCTGTTTGTAAACGCACCCACGATACAAGAGAAATCATAGTGTGGCGAAACTTTTTTGAAAGAAAATATATTAGGTTTTTTTTTGTCGTTTTAGCCTATACAAATCAGTAAGCCTGTCTGTGGATACAAATATTGAATTATGCTTACATTGTATGAACAGCTAATTTTAAAGTAGAATTAGATTCAAAGAGTAGGCTATTTATTGGCTGTTGAAACCAAGTTGTATGTGGTCTATTGACTATATAAAACACTAATTCTTCTTTTTTTCATTCCTTCCAGATAACTCTAAAGCTGAAAACTTCTTAACTCATCATGGCGGATGATGAGGATGGTAAAGTATTTCTGTTTCTATCGTTTTTTTTTTTCTTGGTTGCGTTTGACTCTAGTCACACTGAATGGTAAGCGCAGACATTGTCTAAGATGGAGCACACAATTCAAAGGATCAAAGATATAGAGGGATTACCCTATACCCATCTGGCTTTCATATACACACGACGGAACACAGTAAACTGCTTGGCGCGACTTTGACTTTAATGTGACGGTGGTAGCCAGCCAAGCGGATCGTAAAAATCCTACCACCAAGCATATGGGTTTTGTTGAATCTTACAACATGCATATACTCTCAGGTTGCGGTGAGGCAGTTTGATATTCTAGCCTGCCCCCACATGGGATATACTATAACATAACATCATGCCTGTATTCCCCGAAGGGTTGGGCAGAAGTGTATAGTTACACCCTCATTTCGCCGCATTTTATACTATACTAGCGGCCTGTCCCGGCTACGCACGGGTTGACATTGTTCCCGTTTTTGCAACATTTTTCGTTTATGCTCCGCTCCTATTGGTCGTAGTGTGATGTTAATAACCTTCCTCGATAAATGGACTATCCAACACAAAAAGAGTTTTTCAATTCCAACCAGTAGTTCCTGAGATTAGCGCGTTCAAACAAACAAACTCTTCAGCTTTATAATATTAGTATAGATGTAGTGTATTTATGAAACATTATATGTATTTTTCAAAGCAGCCAAATGCAAGTTTTCTGTTAAAATGGACCAAAGAGTATAGTAATAAATGGACGTTCCTAAGTGTAAATGTCTTAAGTGTCAAATTGCAATAGCAAGTTTTACTGTGTGAGTTATTGCTCATTTAGGCGAAACACATTGCCCCGCGCTACGCTGCGGGGTGCGTAGCGACGGAGCCACAACACTGCGCGTGAATGGGTTATCTATGTGTTGCACTACGCGTGTTTTCTATAAGACACAGATACTTGCAAACAACGTAAGACCACGCACTCCCGCGCTACGCTGCGTGATGAGGTGCAGTGTGCGTATCGCCTTAGTTCGTAAATCTTGCAGAAGTCAACTTCGCAGATTTATAATCAGACTAGCTGTGTCTTCACGGCTCCGCCCGTAGCCTATGTTACTCAGTGATAATGTAGCTTTCTAACGGCAAAAGAATTTTTGAAATCGGTCCAGTAGTTTTTAAGTTTATTCGTTACATACAAAAGTCCAAAACTACAAATCTTTTTTTATAATATTAGTATAGATAACATAAAATGCACATTGATATTGTATGTTAAAAAAAGATTGTATAACTCCGCTGTTTATGAACATAATAAAATCAAATCCTTAAAATAACATCACGCATGTATTCCCCGAAGAGTTGAGCAGAGGTGTATTAGTAACACTCATTTCGCCGTTATGTTTAAGTCCTATGTAATAGGGGCGAGCCTTTGCCATCAACTGGGCACAAATCCAAATTCCAGGTTGCTACTGAAGAATTCCACACGGAAAAACCTAATAACGCTTTGCTTGGGTTGAAGATTGAACCCAGGACCTCATGATCAGCAGTCGTGCTTGCAACCACTGGACCAACGAGGTGGTTGAAATCCTTATTTAATAAAACATTAATATATTTCAGAAATAGAGGAAGAGCCTAGACCAGTACAGTTAGAGGTGCTTGATGTAGAGGTACCGCCCCCTCCAGCTGAAGAGAGGGCTCTCGCACCTTCCAAGTATGAAGTGAGACCTGGACTTGGTGAAAAGTAAGATCTTTAAATATTTTTTTGATAAACTTTGCTTCACACTTCGATTTCTGCTATATCGTGGATGCGTTTACAGACACAAATCTTACATGCACAAACGCCCAGATCCGGAAAAACCATCTATAGGTTATACAAATATTTGTCCCGTGCGGGAATCGAACCCGCGACCCGTAGCGCAGAAACCAATCGTTCCGCCACTGCACCGAACGTATCGACAGTTAATTAATCAATCCAGCCTATCATAGACCACTGCTGGACACTATACTTGGTCACTTTTAGCACAGACTACACATATACAAAATGCCTTTGTACCTCATAACCTAATATTCTATGATATTTAAAAAAAAAACACGCTAATAACGCGACGGTGATAATTTGTAACACCGCGGTGTACTACTGTGGATAAACAACGACACGTTTGGTGCAGTGGCTGAGCGATCGGCTTCTGCGCTACGGGTCGTGGGTTCGATTCCCGCACGGAACAAATATTTGTATGGCCTACAGATAGTTGTTCCGGGTCTGGATGTTTGTGCGTGTGATGATTTGTGTTTGTAAACGCACCCACGATACAGGAGAAATCCGAGTGTGGGGCAACGTTTAAAAAAAAAAAAACAAAATTATCTTTGCAGTTTAGGGTGGCACTGCTTGTAAAAGCCATTTGACAACAATGTAAGATTAAGTATCATTATCATCATATTCAGCCCCTATAATCCCACTGCTGGGCATAGGCCAAATCTTTTTCATGCTATAATTACTAGAGATGTGCCGATTATGACTTTGGCCGACTAGCAGACTAGCCGATTAGTCGGTTGTAAAGAGGCCGACTAGTCGGCCAAGCCGATCACGGTTTCGGGGATTTCCGTGACGCTTCGTTTACAGCTGATTCGTGCGCAAGTAGCAACCACCGCGCTGCCTTCGAACGTGTTGGAACCTATTTTGTTTACTTCGCATTTTTTCTTGATTTTTGCTTTTGTACGGGTCAGAGCGGTGTTTTTGTGTAATAAACGATCAAGGTTTTTATTTAATGTAATTCCCCCTACATACATTTTATTGAAAAATACATACAAAGTAAGAAGCCGGATAGTCGGCGCTCTTTGCCGAATAGTCGCCGACTACGATAGTGGCCGCATAGTCGGCTTTACCGACTAGTCGCCGACTAATCCGCACATCTCTAATAATTACCTATTGCGGTATCTATTCAAATCTACAGGGTGTAAACGAAATCATGTAATTCCTTCAAACCTCGCGATGAACTGCTGACATAGATTAACCTTGCACGGAATGTTTTTGGATTTAATATAAAATAATATTACAAGCAGCTAACATGTGTTTTTAACGTGAGGCATTTTAGCGCTCCGAGCGAATTGCGCGGCTATTGCTCGCCGCGCTGTCATTTAACTCGGGGCGCTAAAAAGCCTCATGTTAAGAACACATGTTTACTTCCTGTAATATTTTTTTCATTGAATCCAAATTTAGCGCATGTAGGCTTAATCTATGTCAGCAGTACCTACATCAAAAGGTTTGAAGGAATTACATAATTTCGTTTACTCCCTGTATATCACTGTGTGGTGAATAGTCCCAATAATTTATTGTACTGGCTACGAGATTGAAGTATAGCGCTAGATGATCTTCTTTTCGTGTGGTTAGTGGCTAACCTGGTGTCAGAATTTATCCCGCCCATGGGCCTCTGACTTGGCTTCACATGCCGTCGAGAAATATCTCTCAGGCATGCCGGTGTCCTCACAATGTTTTCCTTCACCGTTTTTAAGCGAGTGATAATTATACAATACGCACATGAATCCGAAAAGTCAGAGGTGCGTGCTTTGGGTTCGAACTCGGGACCATGACTTGGCAGTCCGACGGTTACACCACTAGGCTATCTCTGCTGGGCTGACAATACAATGAACTTTAACTTCCATGTGTCAGGTTTCAAGCAACCAACGTAAGGGACATAATTCTGACGACGATGCATGAGCAGCTGATGGGACGGCAGTACCGGTCGGACCAGGCGGCGCGCTGGGTGAAGCTCATCGCCGACGGAATACGGCAGAGAGTACAGACACTTGATATGAAGAGGTAATGTTGTACGATTTTTACCCTGCTGCCGCCTAGCATACCGTCCTCGCCGACGAGGCCCGTCGCGACGTCCCACCGCCGCCGCCCCCGATCCACCGTGCTCACCCGTCGCAGCCGCGGAGCCGGTCGTCCCTTCTGACTCCGCAGTCACACCGTTAATTCAGCCCTCATCAAGCTGTCTCCCTCCCGTCCTCCCGCCAGTAACGCCCTAAGCCGAGGTCCGAGTCCCATTACCCCTAATTTCATTCGCCCTAAGTGCTGTTGTTGCTAGTAGTCATGATGTTAGTAGTAGTAGTTGGGTTAGGTATTTTATTCTCGTCCCCATTGGTTGGAGACCCTTCAGGTCTCGCCAATAACTGCCCGGTTACGTAGAAACGGTCCGCAAGACCAACTACAAAAAGACTCATAGAAAAAGAAACGCTTTTTACTATTAGCTATTCAGCAGCCAACCTGGGGCCGTATTATGACGTGTTAAAATCATCACTGTTCCGGTGAGAGAAAGTGACGCTGCTATGCAGTTTGTAAAGCGCCGTCACATTCGCACAACGGAACAATTATGATTTTAACACGTCATTATACGTCACCTGAACATTCTTGGTAGGTAAATCTAGGAAGATAGTGTATTTACATTGTCGGGCCCTCCTAATATTAGGTCACGCCATGAGGTAGTGGCGTAACTAGATACCACCAGAGGCCCGTGGCAAATTCATTGGATGGGGCCCCAGTAGAAATCGTCACGTTGTAATTTAATTTTAATAAATCACTGAGGTAGTTACCCAACAGAATTGCAATAATTTTTACTTAATTTTGCTAAAAATGTTAGGTTACTTCTGAGCTCGCGGCCTCTATAGTAACGCCACTGCCGTGAGGATATCATATAAACCTAATTAAGAAAACATAAGAAGGCATATTGTTCTGCCTAGTATTTTCCCAACTATGTTGGGGTCAGCTTCTAGTCTAAGCAGATGCGGCTGAATACCAGTATTTTACACGGAGCGACTGCCATCAGACCTCCCCAAAACTGGGCAATGCCGATATCCTAAGGTTAGACCGGTTGTCAGACGTTCGGGCTTCTGACTTCCCGTAACGACTATCATAGGTATACTTATGACACCCAGGACCGACTGTTTAACGTGCTCTCCGAGGCACGAAGGGGTCTCGATATGTAAAGAACGGTCACCCTTCCGCAGACCGACCGCGGCAAGCGCAGCTTAGCTTTGCAAATCATATGATCCGCGTGGTTGGTTGACGAGCAGCCAGGAGCCCGAACTATCGAAGTCTGGATGTATATACAAGGTTAGTCGGAAAGGGGGTACTAAGCCGCGGGCCACTTAATGTATCACTGATGACTGCTCTAAAGAGAGTGTTAAAATTTAAATATTAGATAATTAATTAATTTTTTCAAACATAATTATTTTTAGTTTAGTTTTTTCAAAAATTCTTCATCCCTGCTTTAGTTACGAATTCAGAAAATGGAGCTTCTAATCCGTGACCCCAAATATGACCTAAAATGTAAACACAGCTGATCATAGCAGAGGATAGATAGAATTTAGCGTATTTTTTATGCAATCTTTGAACAGCTATTTCTTTTAAACTAATGACTTTTGGGGAAAGTTGTAAAACAAAAGTTATCTATTATTATAGGTACTTTAACACACTTTCGGCTTAGTACCCCCTTTCCGACTAACCTTGTATATCACGTTAACCACATACGACACTATAATATTAAAAATATGTACTTTCTTTCAGGTATAAGATCGTAGTACAATCAACAATAATAGAAATGAAAGGTGAGGGTGTAAAGTGCGCTCAGAGGTGCATATGGGACCCCGAGACTGACGACTACGTGGCCGATCAGTATAGGAACGAGACTATATTCTGTTTTAGTATTGTCTATGGCATTTACATGTACTGAGCGAAGATATATTAAGTTTAGGGATGAATTATTGAAACAACGCAACACGTACGCGTCAAGTTGCACAAAGAAGGTGGTCGATATGTTCGTTTATTTAATTACTTACATCAGAGCTTATTTGTCAATGCGCCTCTTTGTGACTTATTTACGTACCCGGAAAACAAATTCGTAATAAAAAATGAATGAATGAATGAAAATTTTATTTATTAAAAAAACCGTGAGAAATTTATAATGTCGCCGGGTGCTAACTTAACGCGCACGCGCACGCGCATTTAAGTAATAACCGGTGTTAAATGCCAGTAAGAAACAGCTAGGAGTAACCGGAGCTGGTGGGGACTTAGAAATACCTACCTCAAATACAGAAATATTGATAATTATGTATGTATGACTTCTTCTGACAGAGAATACCTAAAGGGATTATTATGCTACCCGCTTTTTAGGGCCCGGTTGTACGAGTCACGGCCGAAAACCGAAGAGACTGGATGCCCTAACTGTTATTATACTACACTGAACAAGAGTTAGGGAGCTTTTTTTTATCTTTGGAAAATCCTTGTGTATGTCTCTCGCCCGGGGAAAGCTAGGTGGTCTGCCGGACTCTTACCGGCTAAAAACCAACGGTGTTCCTTCTCCTGACCGATCGGCCGGGGTCGCGGGATTCGTAAAAGCATGCACCGCAACCCCGACAGGTACCGATCCGCCAACCCTCGGCGGACCTCTCCAAGAGTTAGGGAGCCTAAAAATCGCGTAATGTAATAAGCCCTTAAGTAGAGTATCATAGAGTTTCGACTCTTTTCTACTGAAGCTAAATTCGAACCCGCAATCCATGAATGTATTACATCTTCAAATCTCTTGCCAAATGATTTTTTTTACTAGCATACTGTTTCGTCCTTTCGACCAATTGCCTATTGGTAAAGTAAGGAAATCTGTCTTACTGGCTGCACAAGCATAAAGCTATGTATTCACACTTATAAACAATGTTTCATCAAATAACTACAAGTGATCAGCAGTTTCTGTAACATCCCGTAGGTAAATGTTATAATGTTTCGGTATTTTTACCATCAAAACCTGTCAGTAGTGTTTTAACGCCACATGTAACAATGTTTCAGAAACACGTAGATTCTTATAGACTTTAGCATAATCAGCCCAATACAATCTCACTGCTTGGCACGGTGGGCCTATTCTCAGAATGAGAAGGGTTTAGGCCTTATTACACCTTGCTGGTTTGGTGCGGGTTGGCGGACTACACACACCATCGAGAACTTTTTGGAGCCCACTCAGGTGTGCTTTCCTTCATCGATAAACATAAGTATATAATACCTAATCAAATTGTGATCCGCACATGAATTTGAAAACCCAGATTTGCAGGACGGCTTGGAACTTAGACCCTCTTGCATGTAATGCAAGCATTGAGCCGCCAGTCTATCATTGCTTTTTACTGCACATTGTGCCTATTCTATTTAAATTTGAAAGTAAGTTATTAATCTTTTTATCATGTAATATTTACCATACCTTCTGCCATATTGTCATATTATAAAAGGTTATTTTTAGTATACACTAAACCTTAAACCATTTTGTTCAGAATAACCTGGAGAATCGATTGGTATAGTTTTTATACCACGTTAGGTATATTTTTATTCCAAAAATAAGTTCGTATTTCAACTTGCATACAGTAGGTTTCTACGCAAATCAGTGGACTGCGAATAGATTTACCTTGAGGAGATTGTCGGCTCGGTAAGTTTCCGTGTAGGTATTTAGACAACCTCTGCATGGCACACCCGCACAAACGTGTGAGATGTGACCATTGATTTATCAATATTTATCAATGGGCACACACCTTTCGTACTATTACCACACGCATTTCGTACTATTGGGGAACTTAACCCATGTATGAAAAAAACATAATATTCAAGCAGTTCGGATGAAAATCTTTTTGGGGTGTCCTGGTTTTTGTGTGTACTAAAAATAGCGTTGTATACTTACTTTAGTGCCTTTATTGTTTTTAGCATTCTGTTATATGAGATAAGATTTGAAGCAAACATTCAATGAATTAAAATGTGGCTATAGTAGGTAGTATAGTAATTTAATAAATACATTTAGTAAATATTGTTGTTTAACTTTTGTAAACGATGTCGAATACGGATTACGTCACAACATTAAAGATTCTAGTTATCTGTGAGAGCGGTGTGGGTAAATAATCCTAGCGTTCACAACGGGAGACTACAATTCATCATTCCCAGCTACAATCGGAGTTGACTACAAATGTAAAGTCATGGACGTGAGCGGTGTTAAAGTCAAGCTTGGTATTTGGGATACAGCGCGACAGGAGCGATACAGAACATTGACATCAAGTTTTTACAGAGACGCTCACTGTGCTATATTAGTTTACGATGTGTCAGAACCAAAGTCCCTAGCTAAATCGAATGAGTGGGTTGAGGAACTTCAAGTATTCTCCACCAAGAACATGGTCTGCTTAGTTGTCGGCAATAAGATGGATAAGCGTATCATTTTGGGACCCAGTGCATAATATCAGCAAGCACATTGGGTCAACCGCGCGACAGCGCAAGGAGTATTCCCAAAGAGGGTTAATGTCAGGCAGGCGGCCGGTCATAAAAAAATAAGCCAAAACCTCTAACAACATGGGTTTACGAAATACATGTACAATTATTTTTCGAATCAACGCTTGAATGATTAATGTAATCCTTATTCGTCTGCCGTAATAATTATGATAGCGTCACGGAATTTTCATAAAGTTTTCAAGTAAGTTTGTACAAAGAATTCACATTTAATTTGCATATAGTGTACACCACGCATGCTCTAAAATTGTATGTCAAGCTAAATCACATCTGTTTATTGAATCATTTTCATGTCCACTCTAATTCTTACGTGTTTTCATACACGGATGCCTACAGAACTGTTTGATGTAGTAATTTTGTTCGTCTATTTACTTTAGTAAGGTAATTTGTGAATATAAAATATTTATGACAGACTGAAATTATTGTTTGAATATTTTCCTCGTATTTACAGTAGGTACGGTAAAACTAAAGGAGGGGTTTATTTACAGAAGTACCTACCCATCTACGGTGTACGGAGTATGTAAAATACATAACTTAGGGCGCGTTCCCACTATGTCGTGACGATTAACCTTTTCGACGCCATTGTCACACATGTGACAAACGAAAGTTTACCCTGTACGCCAACGTCACAAATATGTGACAAAAACGATGGGATTACAGATACCTTGGCGTGGGGGGTACGACGATGCATTTATGCTCTGGCGTTCAAAAGGTTCATTTATCTTTGGAAGACTTGTCTCTGACTGTTCCCATTATAACGACTGTTTGTCGTCAATTTTTTTTATTGTTTAGCGACTATCGTATCTATCTGTTCCCATTGGGTCGCGCCGACATTTTATCGTTTCACGGCAGTCGCATTGTTGTTTGCACATTAGTAGCAAGCTACAAGACGAGACGATATTTTTATCGTGGCCACGACAGATAATCGTAACAACGACACATGATTTGCCGTCCCGATGTCGTAACGTTTTCTTGTCGTTTTACGACTGTGGTGCTAGCCGTTCCCATTAACTTGACAATCTGTCGTCACTGCAAAAACAAGTCGTGAACGACAGTTAATCGTGTTGTCTATGTGAACACCTCCATTTAAATATATAAGCCACGACACTTAAAACTACACGACTATCTGTCGTCACGACAAAGTGTGAACGCGGCCTTACGTAGGTATTCGTTTTGCACTTGCCTTGATTGCCGGTAGATGGCGCAAAAACCGCCTAGGGCCTAGACGGCACCAGAGAGTTTCGATAGAGACTGCAGAGGGCGAAGATCTGTATGTTTCAAGTAAAATGTGATGTCAACTTACTTGTAAAGCCTTCAACCCTCTTAGTATGTTCGTATACTGCTGGCAGAGGCCACACTGCACCATAAACTCCTTGCAGTCGTATGGCACTGCCACCACGTTGGGGCAGGGACGGTCTGAGTCACATCTGGAAACGAGGGCATAAAGTTATTTCTTACATAACATCACGCCTGTATTCCCCGAAGGGTTGGGCAGAGGTGTATCGTAAATTCGCCGTTATGTTAAAGTCCCATGTAATAGGAGGCGAGCCTATTGCCATCAACCGGGCACAAATCCATTCTCCGGGCTGCTACTGAGGGGTTTCACACGGTAATACCCAATAACACTGCCCGACCTTGGGATCGAACCCAGGACCTCACGATCAGCAGTCGTGCTTGCCATCACTAGACCAATGAGGCAGTTAATACTTGCTACTACGTCGCTACGTAATAAAATATCTACCTACTGATACAATATAATATAACTACTGATATAATTACTATTCAGCCGCATCGTGTTACGACTGGAAGCGTATCTCTAATAAGTTGGGAGAGGCTAGGATGATTGATGTTTATTTCGTGTGCATCTGGATTGAGGGTCCATTTTTTAAATCCTTGCGCAACGAAATAAGACTAAAAACCCCTGTCAATACCAAGCTTAAAAGTTTACCTAGATAGATATGCGGTTCACCCCAAGGGTTCACCATAAAAAATGGTAGGGTCGAACTCAAAACTCGATTGTTAGTTTAGGTTTTATCAATAGAATAGATTTCAAAACGTAGATTAAAATCAAATACAAAAAGTCTGACGTATTTTCTGGAAGTTATAAGTATAGGTCTACCAGAATCTGATGGCAAATAGGGAAATTAAATGTTTTTGTGGGTAACACAAGGGTAATTTGAATAAAAAGTCTTGATACTTGTAATTTTTTTTCTTTACTTCTTCTCGATCTTCTTCCTGCCCTTATCCCACACTAGATGGGGTCGGCACAACATGTATTTCATAAATCCATGTTGTTAGAGGTTTTGGCTTATTGTTTTATGTGACCCAATGTGCTTGCTGATATTATGCACTGGGTCCCAAAATGATATGCTGATATATGGTTTTTTTGCAATTTTATTGTAATGGAAAAGGAAACCTTGTTAAAATAAGTATGTTTATTAAAAATGTTTGAACAAAAAAACATTAATCAGAACTGGAAAATGTATCAACTACAGTCATACTCGTTTTGACAAGTGACATGTTGACATTGCCATATGAAAACCACTGTTTGTTATTAATTTTTAATGCCATGAGATTCTGGTTGACCTATACCTACCTCTTACTATACCAATGAGTACTCTGTGTACCTATCACTTGCGAATTAAATTGCTGGAATTTACGCTGCTCACGACTAGATGGCGACACAGGCCACAAAAAGCTTAGAAAAAGTAGGCAGATAAGTACTTTAATTTTGTAAACAACACGAAGCTCGGCACGAAGACTTCGCTTTTGTTTTTATCTCCAGACTATACAGTTGTTTAATAAATTAATAAATTTTAATTATTTATTATTATTTTTCTCTGCTAATATTTTTATTTTAATCTATTAATGATATAGATTAACGTGTTTAAGGGAACGTCCTCTGTTATTTAACATCTTTACATAGTATAAAACAAAGTCGCTCCCGCTGTGTGTACGCTTAGATCTTTTAAACTACGCAACGGATTTTAATGCAGTTTTCAGCAATAGATAGAGTGATTCAAGAGGAAGGTTTATATGCCCCATATTAGTAGGTATCTTCATTGCACCCGTGCGAAGCTGGAGCGGGTCGCTAGTACATACCTACTGCATAAATCTATACTAAAATTATAAAGCTGAAGAGTTTGTTTGATAGAACGCGCTAATCTCAGGAACTACTGGTTGGAATGGAAAAAATATTTTTGTGTTGGATAGTCCATTTATTGAGGAAGGTTATAGGCTATATAACATTAAGCTACGACCAATAGGAGCGGAGCATAAATGAAAAATGTTGCAAAAACGGGGAAAATGTCCACCCGTGGTAAGCCGGGACGGGCCGCTAGTAATAAATAATAATTATGTTAAATCCATGTCCGCAACTGTACTAAAATGCAGCTAGTACTCACTTGAATCTCATATAATTCTCATTCATTTCTTCATATAGTGGCCACTTGTGCTCACACGGGGTGCATTTGCAGTCGAACCAGTACTGCTCCTTCAGGTCTGCCTGCCTCTTCTCCTTTGGAACAGTCGTGAAGATAGGACCGTAATTCTCAGAGACTTCGTCACCTTTCTTGATGTTCTTCACTGCGCGTACGACGATGTTATTACCACAGAAATATCTGCAACAGGAGTATTACGGGCGAAATCAGTCTATGATATGTTAACATAACATAATATCACGCATGTATTCCCCGAAGGGTTGGGCAGAGGTGTATAGTAACACCCTCGTTTTGCCAGTTATGTTTAAGTCCCATGTAATAGGGGGCAAGCCTATTGCCATTAAACGGGCACGAATCCAGACTCCGGGCTGCTACTGAGAAAAACCTAATGGAAAAACCTAATAACACGTTGCCCGACCTGCGGATCGAACCCAGGACCCCATGCTCAGCAGTCACGTTTGCGTTGTGCTCACTACACTAATTATGTGCTGTCAGGAAACAATTAATCAGTAATTTAGTTAAAGACACGTTTGCGACTTTTAAACAAGATCGACTAAATCTCTGTAGTGACACTTTTCCGCTTTTAGGGATTTTCCAGTTATGACTAAGAATATTGTCTAGAAATCTGATCCGTAAGTGATAATTTACTAGCTGAGTTTTTGACTTTCTGCGCTTCGGGTCGCGAACTCGATTCCCGAACGCCAAAATATTTGTATAGATGTTTCGGGTCTGGGTATTTTGCATGTAAGTTTTCTGTTGGAAAACGCACCCATGATACAGTGAAGTTTCATGTGATAGGGTAACGTTTTTCAAAATTTCGTGATTTGTACACATTATAAAAATACTAATTAGGGTTTAATCGCGTAGAAAATTTATAAGGCAGAAAAATACCTTATTTATCCCGACGTTTCGACCGAATTTCACCGGCCGTGGTCACGGGTAGACGGGTTTTCTACGCGATTAGACCCGAATTAGTATTTTTATAAAGAATATAAATGTTTTCCTATTAGAATGAAAATCAGCTTACCTCACAACACCAGGGTCACAAGAATGATTAAAGAGCGCTAGAGTTGGGAAGACAGCTCCCGCCAAAAACACTGACTTTCCCTCATGTTTTATGACGTTCTTATCGACTTTGGGTTTCGGACACTGCAGCTCAAATACTTCGTGAGCATTGAACTTCAAGATCTGTAGATTCTTCAATATAAGACCACCAATGACAGCCACATCTTCCTTATATTTCTCGTCTACTGCCATAGTCTTCAGCTCCTCAATTTCCACAGGCGTACTTCTTGGTTTTCCTTCGAAGTAACCACTCACTTCCAGTAATTTAACGAAGAAAGCTGTCATTTGAGTTCGGTGTAAGAAATCAAGCTTGGATCTCTTTTCTTCGTGTGTTACCAAATGATAGATATTTCTATAGTCCTCAGTTTTGTATGGGCCAGCAGTTTTCGTATCTAGTTCTTGACTAATGTTAGTAAAATACTCTTTTTTGCGTTGTGTGATCATTCTCAGCGCTATATGGCAGGTGATGGAGCACTCTGACTTCCATATTAAAGGGAGAATGGAGCATTCGTAGACGTGATAAGATTTCTGTGCTGCTTCCAAGCATTTATCGCTGCAGAATATAACGTTTGGGCATTTTGGACAAGGGAGGGGAATTGGACACCTGTAAACGAAAGCGATGATTAATAATAGCAGTGATAGCCTAGTGGTGTGACCGTCGGACTGTCAAGTCACGGGCACGCACCTCTGACTTTTCAGATTCATGTGCGTATAATTATCACTTGCTTAAAAACGGTGAAGGAAAACATCGTGAGGAAACTGGCATGCCTGATAGATATTTCTCGACGGCATGTGAAGCCAAGTCAGAGGCCCGTGGGCGGCATAAACTCTGACACCAGGTTAGTCACTAACCACACGAAAAGAAGAAGAATATTTTAATATGATAATTACGGCTAATAAAAGTTCTGATGTATTTGAACATACTTCACAAAACAGTTTTGACAGTGCGTGCTGGCGTATTCAGCCAACAAAACTCCACTATGAGGCTTTTCTACCAACAGTACTTCACCAGGTTCAATATCTTTCGTTGCTGTCGCAAATCTGCCTCGGACTTCTTCATAATCGATTTGGATTACTTCCGAAGCTGCAGGATATTGGGGATTATTCTTCCCAGGAAGTTTTGGTTTGGGTGGAGACCTCTTTAATGGTTCGGGATCCTTGGGGTTTCCAGCTAAGACGAGGCCTTTGTTTAATATTTCCAACATTAGTTTTGAGTCTGTACGCATCTTTTGCCTTTTCTCTTTGTCTAATTTTGTGGCCTCATCGAGTGAGCTGATTGTGTCTCTAGAAATATAAATGATTAATCATTAGATTACTTCTATTAGAACTTATGAATTTCGAGAAACCCAAGATCATTGTACCAAGTATGAAACTACACAACAGATACATACATAATTTCACGCCTTTTTCCCATGGGGGTAGGCAGAAACTATAGAACGTCACATGCTACGACCCTTACATACCCCTTTCGCTTTATCCACATTCATTTATCTTGTCATACACTCACGCTGGTTGAGAGTACTACGCACCTGACCTTTGTGAAGAACATCACCAATAACATCGATGTACGTCCTTCTAGGACGTCCTCTACCGGCGTTTCCATTGACATCCACCTTATAAAGTCCTTTTGTTAATCGCCGTTCACTCATTCTCTCAACATGACCAAACCACCTAAGCATACTCCAACACATACACAACAAATATCTTACTGAAAGGCGTTAATAGCTTCTTTGTTCCTCTTCAAAACTAGGAGACATCTGGCTCTTCTCTCGTAGACCTTGTACCTCAGATGGCGCGGGTACCCAAGGGCCAGGCACCGTTTGATATCAGACAGAGTATCTTCGTATTGCTCCAGATGATTCAAGGCCGCAGACCGGTTCGCCAATACAATTGAAAGCTCTTCAGCTGGTAAAATTTAAAATAACAATTGTAGGTATTATACAGTTTTATACTTATTAAATTTATTGGAAAAAAATGGCTAGATAGGGGGTGACTACTGAGATGACGGCTAATACAGATGTATGGAAGAAGAAGATATACTGCGCCGACCCCAAATAAGTTGGGATAAGGGCAGGAGGATGATGATGGAATTTATTGGAAAAATGTATTCCGTCTGCCAACAACGGATGTTACCTACTCATTTCGTTAGTATTAAAAGTGCAAAATACATTTTTCTTTACTGAGTCGTTTCTACGATAAGTGTCACCGAGATTGAACAACAAAAACAAAATATTTATAATGAACCAATTATTTATTGCATATATTTTCAAATACTGGGAATTTAAAAGGAAAACCTTCGTAAAATTAATTCCTGAGTTTCAGCTGCAAACTTAGGTACCTATTTGTTACATTTAAAGTCTGGCAGAGATTGCGATTTCTCGGAATACCTAATGTATTTACTGACAGGAAAACCATTTTACTTAGTATAATGTTAGTACATATTTATTGTGGTTTCATCTAGACCACCAAGGTACGAAATAACACCACCTTATTACAAAAAAAACAAACTTAAATTCGTTTAGAATTTGCAAAGTCAAAACAGTAATTTTAAACATTTTCCTTAAGTGACTGGTTTTGAGTAACAAAACACTTTGTTTGTTTACATATCGCATGACCTTTTACGTCAATAAGCGCAGTTACTATTTGTAGTTGCTACCATCTTACTTACTTTCCTTCTCCGGCATGTGAACCATGCTTTGGCTGTATAATTGCATCGCTTTGGCCCAGTCGCCTTTCTGTACAGCCTTATTCCCCTCATCCTTCAACCGTCGCGCTTTTTCAAAGTCTTTTTTTACTGGAAACTCGCCGCCTGTCTGACATTTCAGCAAATCGTCGATTAAATTGTAATTTCTGACGATCGGTAGACTGCACAAGTAGGAGACTCGCTTCGTGTTGGATTCTAAATTGGCGAAATTGTTCCTTGTCACGTCATCCAGAGAGTTGTTAATTGTTTCGTGGAACTTTTTGAAGAAACCCTCGCCGCCTTGAGACATTTCTGCTAACTGAGTATGATGCTCATGTACTGAACGATTATTATAATCTCCTTTTAGGTTAGACGTAGAAAGCCGGCGTAAAAGCGCGCGGTGGACTGTTCCGTGCTTCTATTTTTATATTTGGAACGTCGATCTGTTCTTCACTTCAGACAGTTTCGATTCTAGGATTGAATAGTGTTGTCGATGCATTTACGTTGAGACGTGAATTAATCTGATTTGTTAGCATTTATTTAAAGTGTAAAAAAAGCAAAAATATTCAGAGTCGTGCAAGGAAAAATCTAAAATTAGACATTGCCTATCTATCTATATAAATAAAAATGAATCGCCAAATGTGTTGCTAAGCGCAAAACTTGAGAACGGCTCGACCAGTTTGGCAATTTTTTAAAATATATTCCATAAGGCACAAGGAAGGTTCTTATGGACAGAAAAAAACATAAAAATTGCGTGGAAAATAGCAAAAACAACACTTTTCTTTTCCCACTACAGGCCAATAACTTTTGACAGAACAAAGTCTGTCCGGGCAGCTAGTTTAATATATTAATTTGACTTCCTGGATGTATATCGATTGCTCTCGAAGCGTGCTGATTTGAATGGAAAACAAATCAAGAAGTGCATTGCGTTTATTGCTGTAGATAGCATAATCAAACGTAGCACGCCATCAACTCTGAGCTTAATTAGTTATATAAAATGTTTGCCACTTGTATTAGATGATATTGTGGCTATTAATAAACTTGTTTCAAGATGTTATTCATTATGTTTTCAATCACTGGGAACATGATGGTCTGACAGTTCCTTCAATCAATTTTTGCGTGAATATTCAAAAATACTTTTTATTTTTTTAACAAATATTTTCAATTTTAGGTTGTTAACATTATATTCGTTTTTATTATTTTCGCCTGATTGGAGATTTCTTAAATTCCTTTTATAAATTAGAGTTAAAATCGTTTGCAATCTTTTGGAATGATGTGTCATAGATTTTGTTTTTTAGGATTTAAAAGATTTTCCGTAGAATTTCCTACCTACATACGTTGGACATTCAAAATATTCTCTTTTTTATACTCAATTCGTTATAGTTGCTAATATTTACTTATTCTTGCAGGAGAAGCCGGAAGTTAGATATTCAATTACCTATCAGTGTCTGGACAATATTCTGCATCATGCATCAGTGTGTCATAGGTATTATTAAAGGTAATTCGAGACAAAGCAGCTTCGCCTTATAATTTTCCACTCCAAACAAAAACATTTACAATAATTCATAGAAAATGTGTAAAGCACCTACTGCAATGCTAGGCATTCTGATTATAGAGAAGTAACCTTATGGACCTTGCATAAGGCCAGTGTATCTTGGCCGTTGACGGCGGCGCTGCTTCCAGAGACAAAAGTAAAATTTTGTACTTTTAAATTAAATACCCTGTTTCGTCACGTGCCAAGATATAATGGATACTTTGAATGCATTTCTGAGTATTTCCTCCATACCTTCCTCTTCAACGGAATTAGATTATAAAGCTCTACTTTGAAACCATTACGTGTTCATCTCACAGGAAACAACAAAGGATTAACCTTATTATTGTTGCATTATTAAATTATTTTTTCATTTATTATTGTATTTACTTGTTATTCTTATTAATGTTTATAGTATTTGCGCAGTGTAGTTGTGCGTCATATTATGATCTTATTGTAGTTCGCTTATAAATACTAATTGGACGAGTGATGTCCTGATCTGGTTCTACTGAATAATTATTGTTTACGAGTTTTGCATTCGAATTAGTATTCATATCAACTGATATGATACTTATTCGAATGTAATAAATAAATATTTAATCATAATCATTTATTTGTGAACATAGGTGAAATTACAGGTCTTATGAATATGTTATGTACACTACGTCCTACCACTTTATATGGTGTACAGTATGGTGTTTTATGTGTTAAATTATTACAGTCCATTTTTTGGGCACGGGCCTCTTCTTAAAATGAAAACGGTTTAGGCCTTAGTCCAATATTTTTCCAGTTTAGATAAATAGATTTACGCAGTGTTTATCTACAAAGTACCTACATTACATGAACGTAATTTAAGTTTTAGCACACCTCGTACAAAGTCAGAAATATAATAACAAAAAAACCTCATTGAGTGCATGCTCGCAAGCATGACTCTCGAGCGTGATTTCGATTCCCAGAATGAACAAATTGTAACTGCGTTTTTCGATAAGGAAAGTCTTAGTGACAGCCCGGAGTTTGGAATAGTGACCGATAAATTGGCGATAAGCTCGCTTACTTGGGTCTAAATACCGTCATCACCGTCATATTTACCTGTGAAGACTTGTAATTGGCACAGGACTATTTATATTTCTTATATTACTGATATATTTGTAAATCTTCCTTGCATAGCATCATAACATAACATCACGCCTTGTATTCGCCAAAGGGTTCGGCAGAGGTGTTTTAGTATACCCTCGTTTCGCCAGTTATGTTTAAGTCCTATGTAATAGGGGGCGAACCTATGGCCATTAGCCGGGCACAAATCCAGACTCTGCTGCGACCAAGCAATTCGTAATTCGTAACCCAATAACACTTTGCCCGACCTGGGGATCGAGCCCAGGACGCCGAGCTCAGCAGTTGCGCTTTCGACCACTAGATCAACAAGCTAGTAAATTGCAAAAAAAAAAAATCAAGGTCTTTCTTGCAATAAATAAATAAATCTCATCAGCAAAATGATAATACACAACATTGCACCTCTGCCAACACCCAAGCGTCACGTACATACAGGGTGTAAACGAAATCATATAATTCCTTCAAACCTCGTAATATACAGCTGACATAGACTAACTCGGCACGGTAATCTATTGGATTCAATAAAAAAAAATTGCAAGCAGTAAACATGTTTTCTTAACGTGAGGCATTTTAGCGCCTAGAGGTAATTCGCTCGGGGCGCTAAAATGCCTCACGTTAAGAACATATTATGTTTTCTTTTTTGTATTTTTCTTTTTATTTAATCCAAAAGTATCACATGCAGGATAAATCTATGTCAGCAGTACATCACGAGGTTTGAAGGAATTACATGATTTTGTTTACACCCTGTATACGTTAATCGTTCAATGACCTGATCCAGAAAAAACTGTCTGCGCTTGAATAAGCAATGAATCCCATATGGCCTCAGTGCTTTCTAGGATTTACCCATCCTTAAAATAGAAGAGTATGAGCATTCTAGTTCGTGTCTGGACGTCATCGCCGCATCGGTGCTCATGATTTCACTACGAGGAATGATGTCAAGTGTGTCTGTAGATAATCTAGGTATTGTCTGGCCATGTTATTGAAAAGAATCATCAATCTTAATAAAAGTCTGTCTTCCAATAAAATTTAGAAACAAAAGTTCTCGATAGCTTCTTTCAATTCGGAACTTTTTATGGTATACCTCACGACCAATAATCATAGCGATCTCTATCCAGCAGTGAATCATTACGAGCCGTATATTAAATAGATACAATTTTTATAAGTCTAACTTTCGATGGAAAGCGATTATCTTGGAATCCCTGTGAACTAATAATATGTACAATATTGTTTCATTATAGTGAATCTTAAATCCAGTTAAATCCATAATTGTGCCCGGAAAATGGCAATGCAACTAGGGTTCCCACCTATACTGTTAAAAATAGTATTATACTGTTTTAACTACATTATACTTTTTAATGTTGAACAAAAATAAATTATACAAAATACTATTTTCAGCATCAACATGCCTAACATTAAGTGTCTTTTTTGAAGCTTTTAAAAATTACACTAAATTGATAAGTTGTGCGAGAAGCACTAAAAACATGTCTTTAAACATTAAAAAAATAAAATACTATTCATTTTTCTAAATACTGTTTATATACCTTCTCAGATCTAAATATACTTTATTTCTTGTAAAAAAAGTTTGCAACCCTAAATGCAACAGGCTCGTTATCTGTAGGTCTAGCACAAACATTTGACATAGTAACCGTAATGTAAGCGAATTTTGAATCGAACATGCTCACTTTGTATCATACATAGATTATAAATAAAGTTTTCAATACTAAGTATGTGCGAAACGAGTATTACAAATTTAAAATTCACTCATATTAACGTTCCGTTTATGTTACTAAAGTGAAAACATTCGTACTAGCCCTACTGATACATAGGACCTTATACTATAGGCGAAACGTGGGTCTAAAGACTTATCTAATGGGAGAACACCTTTGCTTACCCCTTTGGGGATTACAGGCGTGATTATATTGATACCTACCTAGTATGTATATCAATTCTAGTATGATTTGTGTTGAATGCAAATGTTCCTTTTAAATGCACAGTACACTATCGACGCTCGGCAGTGAAAACCTCGTATTTTTTTTTTCAAAATCGTTTTATTTGTCTTTATATTGATAAACTCGTCATACACGTACTAGTTTAAGAAACTTTCAATTCAAATACTTATGGCGTACGATGACAAACTTGTATTAACATTTGATCGGCCATTTTTTTTTGTAGGAGACAGTTATATCCGTTATATCTATCTCTTTTAAAAAATTGTATTTTACACATACATGGTTTTCACTGCAGACTGACGCTATGAATCTACTTCTTCCCCGGAAAAGTCCATGACAAATAAATAAGGAACTGATAAACTTCAAGATACTCACATCTAACTATGAAAAATATTTAATCCTTGACAGAACCTTATTAGCGAAGTGCAATGGAAGTAAACAACGCATTTAAATTTTAATAACTTGGCACAAAGCATCCAGACAGCCTTACAACTTATAATATTTCCTCGATTCTTGGAAGATCTCGCAGAGATTAGCCTCAAGTGATTATATATGTCAGAACCGAAGAATTAAAGTGAGCACAAGATCTTTTCTACTGACGTCAGCGTAATAACACTTAAGTGATGTTATTAAAAGAAGTATCCAGTAAATACTATTGTTTTTGATTCCCACGAGCTTTGGTTTAGTGTTGCATTTGTTTTTTTAGCTAAAACTAAAAATAGCGTTGCCAATATAATTATTTGGGTTTCCCAAAATTTCGTCGGCAGATGACTTAAAATTTTAAATAAATTTTTCCTTGTGCATCTTGACGTAATAATGATTACCCTGTATGCTTAGAACGGACAACAGAGAAACAAGTTCATCCTCCTGCCCTTATCCTAACTTATTTGGGGTCGGCGCAGTATGTGTCATATCATACTGCACAAATGTTTCGGCTATATTTTATGACCGGCCGCCTGCCTGATGTCAACCCTCCTTGGGAATGAAACAGAAAAACAAGTTATGCTTTAATATTTAATGAGTGTGTTGGCTAATATATTGGTATTATATCCAAACATAATCATTATCCATCATTCACATAACATCACGTCTGTATTCCCCAAAGGGTAGGGCAGAGGTGTATAGTAATACCATAATTTCGCCATAACGTTTAAGTCCCATGTAAAAGGGGGCGAGCCTATTGTCACCTACCAGGCACGAATCCACACTCCGGGTGCAAACGCTACTACTGAGCACGGGGTTCTGGGTTCGATCCCAAGGTCGGGTAAAGTGTTATTGGGTTTTTCCGTGTGGAATTCCTCAGTAGCAGCCCGGAGTTTGGATTTTTGCCCAGTTGATGGCAATAGGCTCGCCCCCTATTACATGGAACTTACCATAACGGCAAATGAGGGTGTTATAATACACCTCTGCCCGTCCCTTCGGGGAATACAGGCGTGATGTTATGTTACGACATGTCTGAGCTTATTGCAACTTCTAAAAACAAAACCAATTAAAATAAGTCTAAGTTCTCAAGTTCTAAACAAGGCCTGGGTATGTCGCAAACATTAGACACCAAGCCAACCTAGGCATAACAGTAATAATCTGGAAATGTAACCTAGATACCTAGGTATAAGACACTTCTGTTATAACCTGGAAATGAAACTAGAGCTGAGTGATAGCATCGGGACATGTTCACACATTATGCGTAATGAGTTGCGCACACGTATTGCATAATGCACACCTGGGTATTCGATTATTCGCTTCGTTATGGTTCAACGGTAGCGAAGATTTAATTTCTTTTGAATTCATTATTTGTATCCTCAAAAGGGATAAGTATCAAGTAATAATTTAATCCAACTTATATTAATACTAGCGGCCCGTCCCGGCTTCGCACGGGTGGACATTTTTCCCGTTTTTGCAACATTTCTCATTTATGCTCCGCTCCTATTGGTCGTAGCGTATGTTATATAGCCCATAACCTTCCTCGATAAATGGACTATCCAACACAAAAATATTTTTTCAATTCCAACCAGTAGTTCCTGAGATTAGCGCATTCAAACAAACAAACAAACTCTTCAGTTTTATAGATCTCGAGTTCAAACCCAAGGCACGCACCTCTGACTTTTCGGATCCATTTGCGTATTGTATAATTATCACTTGCTTACAAACGGTGAAGGAAGTCATCGTGAGGAAACCGGCATGCCTGAGAGATATTTCTCGACGGCATGTCCAAGTCCATGGGCGACATAAACTCTGACAACAGGTTAGACACTAATCATACGAAAAGAAGAAGAATTCAGCTTATTATTGAATACAATAGTTCCTCATGATTGGATCTCTACCATTTTGGAGAAAAATCTGCTTCCAGTTTTTTAACGATAATACAACATACTAAACTAAAACACAAGTTTGTATCACAAACTTTAGTATTGGAACATTCTAAACGAACAGCAACATTTTTCATTTAAAGAATAACTTTAAATTTTACAGATCCATAAGTTTTTAAGCGTATGAACGAATCACAAGTTTCCTTTTTGTTTTTGAGTAAATTAATTCATGAATATAATTACTTTTGAAAACATGGAGATGATTAATAATGACACAGAAATAAGCATTCGCCAATATTCAAGAACAAAATTATTTTCAACTTTGAATTTCTAACAAGGGGCCGTCCATTAATCACGTAACGTTTTTTTTTTTTTAAAATAACCCCCCCCCTCCCCCTTGGTGATACGTGGTGAGGTTTAAGACTAACCCCCCGCCCCCACCCAAAATCACGTGTTTTTTTAGTACCTACAAAGAATCTTAAATTTTTTAAAATATTATCTTTAAATACAGGTATAAAGTATAACCTTATTTTATTCTGAAATTAAGGACCATCACAGGCCTCACGTGATTAATGGACGGTCCCCAATATAGTTGTCGTTTCTAATTATTTGTCCAGTGCTCAGTTCGTTTCAAATGCCACCCTGTTTACAAAGTGATTATTATTAGGAGTTTATTGCTTTCCTCAATTTGTTCTCATGTATAAACACTATTGATGGGCCTACATAATGGTTACAATGATAGACTGATAACCAAATTATACCGAGTTTTTATCATAACAATGTGTGCAGTAATGGTTGTTTCTAATTATATGGCCACCACTGTATGTTTCTTCATAGGAGGCAAAGGTTAAAATCCATAACAGTGTTATAGTTTGAGAAATATAATGTTCTACGTCAATTATGTGGTTAATATTCTCTTAGTTCTAGTTGATTCCGTTACATCGAAATGACATCGCCATCCTTAATATAATATAACTCTGCTGCACCACCTGCTTGTGTAATTTCCACTATCTATTCATCTGTCTGGGGTTTTATAACGCCATTTGCAATAAACTGTATCTAGTTGCGATCTGACACTCACACAGACACATTATAAAGGCGTTTATACATGTAAATCAAATGACACATTGAAATGCCACGTGGGGACGACTTATAAATCATTTATTTGTGATTATCTTCGCACCTGAGTAAAATGTAATTACTTCGTAGTAGAATTTTCCAAGTCGTGACTGCGAAGCTTCACTGTTGTGAGTGACGCGGGCCTCTGACTAATGAGAATGTGTAAATGACATAATATTTATAACTTATTGCCTGAGGATCGCGATAAAGTTAATTGAAATGTTGGAACGTGAGTAATCGATGTTATTAAGCTAAGATACAATCTTGTTATAAATATGTCATGTGGTCACCTGGATGTGAGAGTCAAGCTTGACATCTAGGCCCGTATTAATAATAGGCAGATCTCATTTGAGAGATCTTCCAACAGCAGCTACCATAAAGAATTCCTTACATTTGACAATATTTTCATTTTTTATATTATTATGTGTCAAGTTTACTAGAACTACACTTAAAGATACTCAGAGATCCCTCAAATGAGAGCTGTCAATTAATGCGGGCCCTTGTCTCGCATTCTAAACTACATAATAAACGTCCACATGAAGCAGGGAACATTAAAAGAGCCCCAATGAGTAACGAAACCTATGCACGTTCGGCGCACCTTGGGCAATAAGCCTCGCTACTAACCTGGCTGACTGGCTAATCTTTTCGGCACAGTATGTATTATTTTCGCATAGCTTGTGTCGATACGAAAGAAGAAGAAGAATGTCCGCATAATATCCTGAACTCATTATTCTGTATGTAAAAGGAGAAGCCGACTGATCTATCAACGAACAGCCTAAACCGTGATTGGTGTTGTTTAATAAATGTATTTCTTTCTTTCTTAAAAACCCATCTTACTATTTGCTCTTGGTGCTTTCTGTCACTGACTGACGAGATTCTGGCGATTGATAGAGCCATGGTACTGACATATTGTGATACGTTTTGTGCCAGTGAAGACTTTCTTTCAGTTTCTTTTATATTATTGTATTCGAGGATTCATACGACGAGCTTTGGCAGACTTCTGTTGATGTTCAAAATATATTGATACTGGTAACTGCATGGTAACGCACACTATCAAATCGGCGGTTTATGACATAACAATAAATACTTACTTTAATCTTTTTATATTTTGCTAATAAAAAATATAATATATTAACTGTCTCGTTGGTCTAGTGATCGCAAGCGCGACTGCTGATCGTGAGGTCCTGGGTTCGATCCCCAGGCCGGGCAAAGTGTTATTGGGTTTTCCGGTTGGAATTCCTCAGTAGCACCCCGGGTTTTGTGTTTGTGCCCGGTTAATGACAATAGGGTCGCCTCCTATTACATGAGGTTTAAACATAACTGGCGAAACGAGGGTGTACTAAAACACCTCTGCCGAACCCTTCGGGGAATACAAGGCGTGATGCTATGTTATGTATATTATTTAAATCAAATCAAATTCATTTCCAAAATTGTATTCTATATTAATTGTATTTATTTTGTTAAAAGACGTGATTATTTCTAAAATGCTTATTTTTTTAATAAATCATTAATAGATTGTTTACCAATTAATTAAATTGGTTTCGCCAGACCGTAACCACAGTACCTACCTAAGCTAAGCTATACCGTGCTGTACTGAGCCGTAGCTATGAAGACCTTTTCATAGAACAAAGCTGTTTAGTTTCTACTATTTGAATGGTGTTTTATTCGATAGGCAATTTTAAACAATTTATATAGACTCCAAATTCACAATGACATTTTCAACCCCGGTTCAGCCTGATGCGTACCTATTAAACACAATATTATTCAAACAACCGGATCTTAAGCGTTTATAGAGTACGAATTCACGAGTTTCTTTTTTATAAAGATCCAGTTAGTGCATTTAGCGTTTCGTGACTTGCATTTCGCACACTTAGTACTGTAAGGGCACAACTCGAAAATATCAACTTTTGGGAAAACGTGTTAAAAGATTCAGGGAACCCGGTGTTTTCACGGTATTTTGTACAGTATAATTACAGTATTTGCTTTAATATTGCCTTTTTTCTCTTTCTGTGAAAGCCAATTGGTAGAACAGTTGATTTGAGACCATCTAACACAGAAACTCAAAAACTCAATATTTCAAGTTGTGCCCTTGGGCTGCGATTTGTAATATGAAGATATTCGTGTCGATTCTGTTGCGCACTTTGACAGGACTAAACTAAACTAAGGGTGTTTGTCTCTTTCTGTTTCAACAGAAAAAGAAAGTGACAGTTGCGTTTAGTCTAGTTTAGTACTGTCAAAATGTGCTACAGAATCGACACCATTGGTCGTTTGTTTTTTTATAGTTTTTGTTATATTTTATCAGTTAGACTAGCGGCCCGTCCCGCCTTCGCACGGGTGGACATTTTCCCGTTTTTGCAACATATTTCATTTATGATCCGCTCCTATTGGTCGTAGCGTGATTTTATATAGCCTATAATCTTCCTCGATAAATGGACTATCCAACACACAAATATTTTTCAATTCCAACCAGTAGCTCCTGAGATTAGCGCGTTCAAACAAACAAACAAACAAACTCTTCAGCTTTATAATATTAGTATAGATAAGATATAGGTATGTTTATTTTACGTGAGGATATCCTGGAGAAGGTCGGGTTTTGTCGGACTCTTAACGGCAAAAACCATCATGGTATTCCTCCGAGGGTCTATGGCCGGGTCACGGGATCATTGACCATACCTATTTCTGCCGCCAAACATTACTGTGTTCCGTTTTAAAGGATATGGGTAAGGATCAGTTTCCACCAAACGGAAAAATCCTCGCGCACATTTTTGATGCCACTGAATAGAGAACTGTATCAGTATTGCTTTTAAACGAGAAAATGCTTGATGGCTGGATCGGATAGTATACTTACAGGCAATACTGATGTAGTTCTTTATTCAATGACATCAAAAAAGTGCGTGATGATTTTTCCGTTTTGTGGAAACTGACCCTAACAGGCACATGAGACTTTTCAACTTTGTGTCTAAGGTTGGCAACGTATCAGCAATCAACCAACGTATCAAGGTGGGCCGTTGGCCCGAATGCCAATCTATTACATAAAAAATAATTGCGAGTGCATTGACCGCAACCAACACTGGCAGGAGCTGGACTTGATAAAATTGACTAGACATGAATTGAAAAGACGATAAAATGATACAAAATCATGCAGTGATCGTTCATCTTCCATCAGAAATGTAGAAAATGGCAATCTATCTTTGCAGCTATACTATAAGGAATGTAAGCAACTATTAATATTATTAAATTCCATATTGCACATACTGAATAATATTATTATTCTCATGTCATAAAACAACAATAGGAGTTTAAACCGAGATAATCTAAAGTGCGTCATTATTAATGCAATAAAACATAAAATTTGCAAGGGGCCTATCATCATGTGTACCGCGTTCGCCAAATAGGCACACGGTATATAACTTGACTTCGTACATTCATTGGTAAGAACAAGCACACATACGCATCGACAGTGTACACAAAATTCAACGGGAAAGCAAGGGCAAGCACGCAACGGCTACTAAATACTGCGTGTAATCGAGCATTGCATATGGGTGCGTGCACCAGCCAAGGAATGTACCAAGTCAACTCGTATGATACGTTGTCTGTACATTATGATGTTGAGCGAATGTTAAGGAGGATGCGCGAGCGCCGCTAACGGCCACGGTCAAAGGCACAGGTCACGCGACATACTTCCTGCTTATGATGGGCGCTTTAAGCCTACAGATATGACAGTTATATTAATATTTTTTTAAAGCATGACATTTCTCCTCGATTCAAGTATATATCCTTTTAATTTCTAGGAAATTGTTATGTAATGTCTTTGAGTTTCCGGTTTGTTCATCCCGGAAATACGTTTCTCTTCCTCCATTTCAGCTTTTTAACGGCCTGCGTGGGTTCTACTTTGAAGTCGACTAGCAGCACTCCTCAATAAATACCTAGCATTTTGCTCAAGTGAACTGTTAAATGCGCAGACGCATGGAATTTCTAGACGAAACATAATTGGTAAACTAATCTATTAATATATCTTAAATCTCTGTCAAACTTGTTCTGCCTAGCCTTTTCTCAACTTTCTTTTCTTTTCTATTCTTTTTATCTTTAAACAAAAAAGAAAAAGCTATATTGAGGTCAGCTTCCAGTCTAACCAGATGCGGCTGAATACCAGTATTTTACACGGAGCGACTGCCATCAGACCTCCGCAACCTAGCAATGCCGATATCTTAAGGTTAGATCGGTGGTCAGACTTTTCGGGCTTCTGGCTTTCCGTAACGACTGGCATAGGTATTCATATGATACCCGGGACAGACAGTTTGACGTGCTCTCCGAGGCACGGAGGAGTCTCGATGTGTAACAAACGGTCACCCATCCACGGACTGACTTAAATCTCTGTCAGACATTAATCTAATTACATCCCAACATGTTCCACGGTTCTTATTTCATCCTATTCCTTAATTAGTTGACCGGCACTAATCTTAGTACATCGGTCTCATCTGTCACTATTGCATAATGTAGCCAAAATATACCATATCGTAAATTAAAAAAATAATTAGTACAGACTATGTGTTGACGTTTATTTTGTAATGTCAACGCAAAAATTCCTTAGCTATCTGTGTGAGATAATTATGTCGCAAATTCGTGGATCAATGATATCTACTGATAAAATTTTCAGAATAATTCTTAATTATTGCGGATTTTCCTTAAAGATTAGTAAGAGAGAATGTTACAATATCCTGCAGCACGGACTATGGAGGGTAGTGACTACCCCAGGTACAGATAATTCAATCCACGAAGACTTGCTCCAGTATTTTATGTTAGGGGTAGCCGCGGGCTGCGTATGCACACATCTCTTATTTGTTCAAATCAAATCAAATCGTTTATTTGCCTGAAATATGGTGGGTACACAAGATGTTAAATTAAGCTATAAGCGCAGGACATATTTCACCCTCATTACGGGCATGCAAAATTGTAGTTAATTTACAACAATTATTTGAGTAAAATTACAATTATTAGAACTATTTGAATTACAATTTATAAGAACTATTTACGTTCTATTTAGCTTTTCCCTAATTATGTTGGGGTCAGCTTCCCGTCTAACCAAATGGGGTTGAATACCTGTATTTTATATAGAGCAACTGCCATCAGACATCAGCAACCCAGTTACAGGGCAATGCCGATATCCTTTGGTTAGACTGATTGTCAGACTATCAGGCTTCTGACTTGCCGTAACGACTGTCAAAGGTATTCGTATGACACCCGGGACCGACGCTTTAACGTGCTTTACAAGACACGGAGGGTTCTCGATGGGCAACGAATGTTCACCAATCTACAGACTGACTAATAAATTACTGACTGATTAATATGCGTGGTGATAAAAGTAACAAGTAGTTAGTTCATAATGCACACTTGCACTGTAGCGATTAAGACAATCTGTAGAGCTCGTTTTCGTGGATTGATCTACTGTAGGTACCTGTCTCGTTTTTGATAGAGGCTATGAGCCATGGCTTTATGGGAAAGCTTCAGCTGTGGACTGCGATAGGTACTAGTCATTGCTGTTGATGTTTTAGAGGTCCATAGACAAATCATTCCTGTAGACAAAGAAAGTGTTACTGGTTATTTTAAAGACGAGTAATGGAAATCTTTCATTCTTATACCGTCGTGTCGGCAAGATCAATACGAGAACAGCTTATGCCGTGGTGAAAAGATAGACATCGGCAAGTGTGGTGGCGAGGCTGACTGCCCAGGGTGCGCCAGACGTACTGGAGTATCGTCACTCGTTCAAGTTCTTTCAATGCACCCCATATCTTTCATTAAAAATTACTTTTAACCAACAGTCGTTGACTGTCTTAGTAATTCTCATAGGTCAAGAGAATATATTCAAACAAATAAAGACATTGTATTGTGAGAATTAACTGTGTTTGGGTGTGGTTTATTTAACGGGTTGTTCATAATGTTCATATTACTGACATTTGTTATAACCTGATTGTCATTTTTCCGCCTGCCAAGAGTAGTGTATTTCATACCTGTTTAACTTTCCAAAGCGTTGTTCCTCCTCCAAATAAGGGTCTTGGTCGTATTCTTTTTTTTTTTTTTAGCGTGGGGAAATCCGAATACGAAATCCGAAGACGGGGGGGGGGGTGCCAGACTCTTACTGGCTAAAACCACCACGGTGTCCCTCCTTCTGACCTAAGGCCGGAGTCACGAGATTCGCTATTGCATGCACCGCGACCCCGGCAGGTCTCGGTCCACCAGCTTCTTCTGGTGGACCTCTCCTGTGGTGGGGCAGTTGCTCCCCAGCCCCACATCCTTCCGAGAGGCGCGCGCAGGACAAGACGCGCCATCCTCCCTGGGCCCATTACTGACCGGGCGACGGGTTCCCCAACCCGCCGCCCGCAGGCCACTCACTAAGGTGGCAGGAGATCGTCACGCGCCCTCCGGCGCCCGGTGCGTCTAGCGCGAGAAGGGAGAGAAGAAGCGGCCTCCCTCTCCCTCTCCGCTACCTCCTTAGTCGCCATCACCCCCTCGAAAAAGGAGGCGATGGCTTCCCACGCAGTCTCGCTCCCGACCATGGACAGAACCACGGCCGGAAGCGAGTTGGTCGAGACCTATCACCTAACCTATCAACTATAAATAACACATCATAGCTCCTTCCATTCATCTCCCTCCTTCAAGAAGACAAAATTAATGATCGACTATTTGGGAACGTCGTTAATTAACAATTATGCTCATTCTAAAATTATTGACATTTTCCTGTAATAAACTGTTTGTAACTTGTACTCGCACGAATGTAACCAGATATCTGCTACTATATTCAACCGTGACAATCTTCCGCCTTCCAAGAGGATGTGCATACCTGTTTATACCTGTTTAACTTTCCAAAGCGCCACCGTCAGTCTTCCTTGTTCCTCCTCCAAATAAGCGTCTAGGTCGCGACCTAACCCACCAGTTATCGTCATGCACATCATACAGCTCCTTGCAATTGTCTCCTTCTTCCTCCTGCTAATTACAATGTGCTCCTCATTACCAATCGTAGCACGCACCTTATTACTGTGTACAGCGATGAATATTTATTTAATTGACACTTAGTTTTACCTTTACCTTCCTGTGGGGGATATAGAATGATGGATTGTGTTTTTATTGTTTGTACATCAATATAAATAGAAGTGTTTACGTGATTTTTACTATATTGCGAATATAAATTAATTGTTTTTGTATGATTATATTGAACAAACAAATAAGTAAGGAAAATGTTACATATTTTCCGCATATGAGGTGGTTTTGCACATACAATTCTATTTAAAGATGTTACACCCTATGAGGGTTCTAAAAAGTTCTCGATGGTATAATCCGTCAACCCTAAGGACTAAATCATTATTATTCTGAGAAGAGGCCCATGCCCAGCAGTGGGACAGTAATGGGCTGATATGCGTATGCGTATTATGAGACGTTCATTCGTTCCTCAAGACCGTTCACTGTACATATCTAATGCATCACATCTTCATCACTGCACATAATAGGCTGGTATACTACCTCTAATCACATAGAACTTAGCTGCAGTGATTCAACAGTACACCCCTACAACAAACACTCATCACAAAAAGTATTGGACCACTTACAAATGACATAGTATTTAATTTCTTTCATTAGGACACTTACATTCATCAAGAAATCACCCTAACGGGGGTAGAACATAACATAACATCACGCGTTGGATTCCCCGCAGGATTCGGCAGAGGTGTATAGTAACACCACAGTATAAAGAAGTAGTAACACCCTCAGTTCGCCGTTATGTTTAAGTCCCATGTAACATGGGGCGAGTCTATTACCATCAACCGGGCACAAATCCAAACTCCGGGCTGCTCCTGATAAATTCCAGGGTAATTCCAGGGTTCTGACTTTTCGGAATCATGTGCGTATTGTATAATTATCACTTGCTTAAAAACGGTGAAGGAAAACATCGTGAGGAAACGCCTGAGAGATATTTCTCGAAGTCATGTGAAGTCAGAAGTCCATGGGCGGCATAAACTCTGACACCAGGTTAGTTACTAACCACATGAAAAGAAGAAGAATTAACATTTATATCACTGAACAGGCTCTGGTAAACGTACGTGAATTTACCGCGGATTATCACGATTATCGGAAGTACTTGTTTCCGTTTAGGTATGATACAAATTGTGCATTTCGCAAAAAACTTAATCACAATGTACACAGGCATTTGTACAGATATTTGTAATGTGGACAGTAATTGTATTTTTGATTCAAAATTCGCTACTATACGTCAAATGTGCGTGCTAGGCCTAATGATGCCATGTCTCAATATTATCAAAATCTGTATAGTCATATTATGACGTCACTTATCAGAATCTCTGTAATAAGATGAATTAAGATATGGTATCAAACGTATCTCTGCAGAGAGATTATCCATTTCACTTTTACTACTCAGTTCTACTCGGATTTGGAAAATTTCGCCTCTAGTTTTGTGAGAGTCATCAGCTAATATTTGAGAGGAATATGAGTGTGATAAACTTATCAGTTTTGTTGCTATAGGTTCAAAAATAATCTGAGATTATCCTACTTTATTGCCATGGATCATACTTTGTTGTCATGTAATTTTTAATTTATTTTAATGTGAGGTCCTGGGTTTGGTCCCCGAGTCGGACAAAGTGTTATTGGGTTTTCCCGTGTGGAATTCCTCAGTATCAGCCCGGAGTTTGGGTTTGTGCCCGGTTGATGGCAATAGGCTCGCTCTCTATTACATGGGACTTAAATATAACGGCGAAATGAGGGTGTTACTATACAGCTCTGCCCAACTCTTCGGGAAATACAGGCATGATGTTGTAGCAGTACTGTGGAATTTCACACGGAAAAACTAAATAACACTTAGCCCGACCTGGGGATCAAACCCAGGACCTCGTGATCAGCAGTCGCGCTTGCCACGACAAGACCAACGAGCGAATTAATTTAAAAGTCCCTAAGTTAATTTATTTTAATATCCGTACCAAATCAGTGGTCAGTATAATGGATAGGCAGTTTTTGTATATTTATAACTAAAACAGATTTACATGTTTTCAATGAAGCTTAACATCGACTGTCAATACTAAAGAATATTACACGCTATAAGGTATCTGCTGAAACAAAATTCGCTTACTTTTGTTTTACGTTCCACCTGATCAACGTTTCGCCTCGCGAATTCCCGCAACGACCTTGGTTTAAGAAAATATTTGCGGACTAAGGAAAACTAAACATAGTGAGATAAGTTTATAGAACAATAGTGCCGCCACACGTTATCAGGTCTCGGTAAACACTCTGTAAACATGACGTCGGCGCGGTAGCCTTGTTATCACAATGTTATCACTTTCACCCTACAGCGTTCCGGCTACTCTGATTATGGTCTGATTTTAACGACGATCTGATAAAGTTGATAACGATATGTTGAGATTTTGCCAACCAACTAACTTTAGGATTTCGGCATTGCTTACTAACTGGATTGAGGAGGTTTGATGGCAGTCGCTCCGTGTAAAATACTGGTATTCAGCCGCATCTGGTTAGACTGGAAGCTGACCCCAACATAGTTGAACGATTGTTAGACTTTCGGGCTTCTGACTTCCCGTAACGACTGTCATAAGTATTCTTGTGTCTCCCGGGACCGACGGTTTAACGTGCTCTCCGAAACACGGAGGGGAAAGATGGGGAGTATCATGGTATAATAAAACAAGCTATTCTCTTCCGACGATGACCCGTAGCTGTGACAGAAGCTGAAGCTTATTGGTTCATCAGGGGCGGGGGCATGGTCAGGCAACGCAACCCGACGTTGGTTGACGATCCCCCCAGTCCCTGCATCTGTCCGATGCAGGGTTTTGGCAAATGGTTTGGAGAGTAGCGCAGGTCGTAGAGATCCCCCAAACAAGACCAGAGGACTATCCTTCCCGAGGTTGCCGCCCGTTATTGGCCAATTACCTTCTGTAATTGGCAGAACAGAAACCTCTGGTCGCAAACAAAAATCCCAACCCTTCCCTCCCAATTTTCCCATCCCAATCCCGTAGAGCCGAACCGTGGCGGCGCAAACACCACACCCAGGCCCACATAGCCTTGGGGTACTAAATACCCCCTAAAAGTTGTACCACACTCACCAAGGGCAGGTAGTGTGTGTTCGAAGTCCGGTCATCTGGCCTCCCGCCAAGACTTCCCAATTGCCCAAACCTTACAAAAATGTCGGCACATCCAATAGAATTTATACCCCAGGAGGGTACCACAGATGGTGGGGAATCCCTCGCTGAGCCCTCGGGCTCAGTCTGCCTCTCGTATTCTGGGGGAGGCAAAATGTGCACTTCAGATCAACAAAACAAATCACAATTTCCAGGCTCAAGCCTGACTCTTTCTGGCCTCGTAGAGGCCCTACCCTCGGCGACGGACACCGCCATAGTGTCCAACTGGACAGTTGCCGCTCATAAGCGCCCTTGCAAAAGGGACACAGCGGCAACAAAACACAAGCAAGGGCTGAAAGGTCAAACAGAACGCAGTCGCCCCAACAGGCGCGCGAGAAGGGAGACCCTACAGCCCAAAACGACCACATCACCAAAAGTGACAGGCGACGCAGCAGCAGAAACGCAGCGCGAACCGGTACCGTCCACCTCCTCGAAGTCGGAAACGACGCAGAGGGGAACGGAGTCACTACCACCACCACTACCACCAACCAGCCAGCCGAAAAGGAGACGCAGACCGAGAGGTGATCGCGGTCGGCGGATCGCTGCGACGGCCCCCTCCAATCCTGAAAAGGAACAAAAGGGAACTGGGAATCGTTCGGGCGAAGGAACTTCTTCGAAGCGAGCTCGCCTGGACGAAACCCACTCTCCCAGAGGGGAGGCCAAACGCGCGAAAACCGAAGCGAAGCCAAAGCGGGCGGTGAGCTACGCAGACGCAAGTCTGTCGCACCTTAGGGTAGCGATCATCACCGCTCCGCCAAGGGACCTCTCCCAGACCCAGGCGGACCAGCTTAAGGAGACTATCGATGATAGTATCCTTCAAGCGGTCCTGTCCCCATCATCTCCAAGCGCGCAGGCTCCATCTTTCCGCGGACGCCCTTTCCTTATGGACGGGGTACTAGCGATGTGGTGTGAGGATGCGAACGCTCTCAGCTGGCTGGAAAAAGCAGTCAAAACAATGACCTCTCCAATACCTGGAACCACTCTGACTGTCATCAGACAGTCAGACATTAAGAAGAGGCTCAAGGCAGGGCTCCTCATCCACACCCGTATCACCGACGCTGCCACACTACACAAAGTCCTTTGTGCCCAGAACCCATGGTACAAAGTCGACTCCTGGCAGTGCTATGATATGACGGTGGATGAGAAGTCATCTCAGGAAGGTTCCAAGGATAAGGTAGTACACCTAATCCTTGGAATCCCTGAGGACCAAAAGCCGACCATAATGGATAGAGACCGCCGAGTAGCCCACATGTCAGGTAGTGGCTACATCCGCTTCTTCTCCTCGGAGGAAGCAGAGACGGCCGGAACCAAGACGGCAGAGACGAGCAAGTCTGCGGCTAAGGGGACTTCAACTCCAAAGCCGTCCACATCAGCTCCCCAACAGGGTCCGAGCGAGATGGAGACGAACTCGCCGGTGCAGCTCGAGGGCAATAGTAGCGACGAAGATGACGTCCTACGCAGCCCTTAGCGCACTAAAAGTCGTCCAAACAAACCTCCAGCACAAACAAATAGCGGCGGCTACTCTGCGCAGGGTACTGGAGGTAGACAACAAGACCGTCGCTTTGATCCAAGAGCCCTGGATCAGAAACAAAAGGATCTGCGGTCTAAACAACATCGGTGGTAAATTACTTTTAGATACTACTTGTGATAACCCGAGAACGTGCATTTTTATGCCCAAAACCATAACAACCATTTTGCTTAACCAATTCTGTTCTAGAGAGCTCACCGCAGTGAAAATCTATACAGAAAAACAAACTGTCCTGGTGTTAGCTTCAGTGTACATGCCAAATGAGGGCGAAATTCCTCCTAAGGAACTAACCGAGCTGGTACAACACTGCGAGACGCACAACTGGGATTTGATCATCTCCGGAGACTGCAATGCACATCATCCGCTGTGGGGAAGTAAGGATACAAACAAAAGGGGTGAGTTACTTACCGAATACTTATTTCAAACAGACCTTAACATAATGAACAGAGGCACGGAACCGACGTTCGTAAGCTCAAGTACCAAACTATCATAGACATCACTCTGGCAACACACGCGGCGGCAAACCTCATAGACGGGTGGCACGTGTCAAATGAGCCATCCTTTGCAGACCACCGGCGCGTGTGTTTCCAAATAAAATATAAATTAACCGACCCTGTTCCATATCGTAACCCCCGTAAGACAGATATAACAAGGTACATAACGCTACTAACCAAAGCACTAGGTGACACACGACTAACGGACGTAGCACTTAGTACAGACACCATAGAATCAACCATACAGATCCTAACCGCGACTTTATTAGAGAGCTATGAACTGGCATGTCCTGCAGTTACACCTAAAGGTCCGGGAAAGAGTTCCTGGTGGGGGTCAGAACTGGAACGACTGCGTAAGGGACTCAGGACACTCTTTAATAGAGCGAAAAACACCAGAACTATCGAGGACTGGGATAAATACAAAACAGCACAAAAATACTACAAGAAGCGGATCCGATTCCGTAGAACGGAGGCCTGGCGCAATTTCTGTAGTAACATCAACTCGACCAACCAAGTCGCAAGAATAAAGAAAATCCTGGCTAAAGGTGACCTCAATCTCTTGGGCTCACTTAAGAAGGAAGACGGCACTTACACTAACACAGATAATGAAACCAGTGCAGTACTGCTGGAAACACACTTTCCCGGTTGTCATATCACATCAGACCTCGAGTGGTTTGACGAGCTCCACTGCACACCAACAAGCCTAGACTGGGAAGTTGCAAGTAATTTAGTAACTGCGGACAAAATAGAATGGGCCCTGAAAAGCTTCAAACCATTTAAATCCCCAGGGCTGGATGGGATATTCCCAGCACTACTACAATGGCAACCCGGTCTGGCTACTAAGTATCTACTACCGATCTACAGGGCCTGCATAGCCTTTAAATACATACCCAAGGCATGGAGAGAGGCGAAAGTAATTTTCTTACCGAAACCAGGTAAAGAAGACTACACACACGCTAAATCCTTCAGGCCCATCAGTCTAACATCATTCCTGCTGAAAACGTTGGAAAGACTGGTAGATAGACACCTAAGGGACGGAGTTTTAGAGAACAATCCGCTACATCCCCAACAACATGCTTATAGGAAAGGCAGATCAACAGAGTCGGCACTACACAAGTTGGTGCAAAAAATAGAAATGGCTATCACAAACAAATCCTCAACACTTGCCGCCTTCATTGACATAGAAGGGGCTTTTGATAAAACTATGCACAACAGCATCAACCACGCCCTACAAAAATTCAAAGTGGAACCAGTTATTCGTAGCTGGATCACTGAATTGGTTAGTAAAAGGGCGGTTCAAATAGTGGTGAATACTACCACGAGGGCAAAGGTGGTTAGAGGGTGCCCTCAGGGGGGAGTCTTATCACCACTTCTATGGAACATAGTAGTGGACAACCTCATAAGAAGGCTAAATGATAGAGGTTACACTACTATTGGTTATGCAGACGACTTAGCAATACTGATAAATGGAAACGCCGAGAACGTCCTATGTAAGGTCATGCGGTCGGCCCTTCAGATTGTGGAAAAATGGTGTGACGAGTAACGACTGTCAGTAAACCCGAAGAAGACAGAACTTATCCTTTTCACCAACAAAAGGAAGTTACCAGAACTCCAACTACCAAAATTATTTAACACCAAACTCTCCCTATCAACACAAGTGAAATACCTGGGCGTCATACTTGACAGCAAGTTGAACTGGGCAAATCATATAGAGGAAAAAACAAAGAAGGCCTGCATAGCTTTTTATCAGTGTAAGAGACTTGTTGGTAAAAAATGGGGTCTCAATCCGAAAATAACACTTTGGCTATACACATCAGTCATCAGACCTTCTATGACTTACGGATCAATTGTATGGTGGCCCAGAACACAATTGACCACGATAAAAACAAAACTCCAGAGCCTACAACGCCTAGCGAGTGTAGCTGCTACTGGATGTATGAGAACCACCCCATCAGCCGCAATCGAGTACCTCCTCAACCTGAGACCATTAGATCTGGTCATACAAGAGGAAGCGAGGGCAGCCGCCCTAAGACTTAGAGCTAACGGCTTATGGAAAGTAAACATAGAAACAGCTCACTCCAAAGGTCTGCAAGGGGTCTTGAAAGAAATTCCTCTTCTTGAGGTGCCCATGGACAGAACACCATGTCACCACGTCTTCGATCGAAGATACAATATCCAACTCAACACAGAAATAAAAGACAGCTCTGGCAGTCGCGAAGTTAGGATATACACAGACGGCTCCAAAACCTTACACGGTACCGGGGCAGGCGTCTTCTCGAATGACTTAAATATCAAAATATCAACCACCCTAGACAGAGTAAACACAATATTCCAAGCGGAATGTATTGGCATCACCAGAGCGGCACAGGCGGTTGCAGCTAGAGACGTCAGAGACCAAAAAATTAAAATCATCTCAGACAGTGCATCCGTACTTCAGGCCCTACAAAACAATACCATAACTTCTGTCCTTATACTGGAATGTCACAACAGTCTCCAGTCCATCGCAAGTACAAATAAAGTGACTCTGCAATGGATTAAAGGACACAGCAACTCGCTCGGAAACGACGCAGCGGACGACCTGGCCAAAATGGGGTCAAAAACAATAGTGTACGGACCGGAGCCGCTACTGCCCATACCCCAGGCCCAAATAAAAACATGGCTGCGCACAAAAACAGAAGAAACCCATTTATTAGAATGGACAAACAGCGAGGGCTGCAGGCAAACTAAAAATGCGATTCCGGTAGCATCAAAAAGATTGTCCCGCAACCTCATCAGATTTAAAAGGGGCGACATCCGGAAGATTATTGGAATCTTAACAGGACACTGCCCTCTAAACAAGCACCTATTCACCATAGGTGTAACAGATAGTCCCCTGTGCAGAGGATGCACGGAGACAGAAGAAACGCCGCTGCACGTGCTTATGGAATGCAGGAGCGTGGCCGAACAACGGGCACGGATTCTTCAATCACCAGCATCGCTCCCGGAGGCCTGTAGCAGCCTGAGAAGGCTGCTAACCTTCTGGGACGACCTAGGTTGGTTGGAGTAGGAAGGTAAGACGGAACACGCACAATGGCCCAATCAAGAGGCTAAGTGCGGATACAGCCCAGGTAAACTAAACTAAATTGGTTCATCAGTAGCTATGACGTAGTAACGTGCAATCACGTGATTTGACTGTCACGGGAAGAGACTACCTTGTTTTATTATACCGCATGAGAACACGTTTAGCAATGGATGCATATACAGAAAATTTTTGTTTTTAAGTAAACAACCTTGCCGTTGCGCTCGCGCAGTCGACGTTATTTTCAAAACAGACATAATATGTTGACGAATCAATCAGCAAGTATAATAAAAAGAGGTAATTACTTGTAACCTCTGTCGCAGTACACTCCATTCTACAACAGAGTAATGAAGACAAGATTACAAGAACGCTTCCGTTGTACAGATTGCATTATAATTGCCATCTGCGCCCGCGCAACGTCGGGAAACCTCTACAATGGGACGCGCTACATTATTCTATTTCACTTTAGGTTTTAGGTATATTGTTTCCATTATAAATGTAAATAAGAGATGATTTGTTTTTTTTTTATTTCTTGTAAGCTGGATTTTGAACCATCTCTACGAACGGTAGAAGCGAGCTCCTTATACAGGCTGTAAACGAAATCATGTAAGTTCTTTAAACCTCGTGATGTACTGCTGACATAGATTAAACCTGAACGGGATACTTTTGGATTCAATAAAAAAGAATTACAAGAAGTAAACATTATGTTCTTAACGTGAGGCCTATGAGCGCCCCGAGTTAAATGACCACGCGGCGAGCGATACCGCGCAATTCGCTTAAGGTGCTAAAATGCCCCCTGTCCTCCCTCAGGACCCCAACGACCCCCCCCCGCCCTCTCCGCGGACCGCCACTGGTTGTATTGTCATAGGAATTGTTTTTGTGTGTCAAGTTTCAGAAGAATCAGTTAAGCAGAAGTAGGTAGTTGAAAAATCTGACGCAAGATTTGAAACAAAAAAATATACGAAGTTAAGCAAATTAAAACCGTTTAAAAAACCTAACAGCCTGTCTCATGTATTTGTGCATTTAATATTAGTATGGATATTCTTCCGTTAATATCGTAGTAATCTATAAATGTTAGCAGACATTTATAGATTACAGTGGCTATTATTTAAAATCGTTTTTTCATCAACAATGCTAATGTTTACACATTAAAATACAATGTATACATGTATGCTAATCTTAATGAGTTGTTTCCTTATCAATCGGTAGACGGTGATGAAATAAAATCGTAGCTTATATTTATTTATTTACGCAAATCTTACCTACAACTACCATTACAGATCTGCGATCCAATGCGATAGAGTGGCTTTACATGCTAAATCCTTAACCTTCATAGGTACTACATAAATATCCTAACATTTAACCTACATCTAAATAACATATTATATACAATGTAACTTTTGCGAATTCACTCAAGTTGCACCACAATACATCAACCCTCTCGTGAACCTCGTTCACCACACGCATGGCTCTAGTAAGCGGAGTTCTTGCCAGTAGGTTGGTTCTGGCTGCAGGCACAGCAAGCAGGGGCGGGCCTCGCCGCCTCCACACGTACCGGTCTGGCACGCAAAGATCCAGGTGCCGCAGCACTCCCGGGTTATGTTCCCTACCACGCAGTAGCTTCACTACATACGCTGCGAGTGAAAAGTCCCGTCGTACCTTTAACGTGTTGTACCCTACCATACCCAGTGTAGGGTACATCAATGGGTAAAATGGATAATTTAATATATTTATATTTTATTTAATTTTTTTATATAATTTGCATATACCTATACGTAAATCAGCAAGCACATTGGGTCACCCGGGCGACGACGGCGCATGTCAGGTAGGCGGCCGGGCATAAATAAGCCAAAACCTCTAATTGCATACATGGATTTATGAAATACATGTTGTGCCGACCCCACCTGGTGTGGGATAAGGGCAGGGAGTAGAAGAAGGTAAATCAAACGTGGAAAACTTAACTCATGGATATAATTCCAACAGTAATAGGAAAGACCTGGATGCCATCGGCGCAGAACAGAGATGATTGGACACGGGAGAGGAGGCCTATATGGGTGTTTCGGGTTGATAAAATGTGTAAATAGTGAATAGCCATGGGGTTATTGTTGGTCTTCATTCATTTACTAAACTGACGGCCACGTTGTATCATTTGCGTGATGTGATAAATAATTATTTCATTTTATAATTTACATACCCCAAACAGTGAAATGAAATGAAGTAACAGCTAGTTCACACAGATACTGTTTACAGGATGCGTTTTAGCGGATCCGTTTTTATTTTGGTGATGGCGCCTGTAGTTCTATGAGCGAGTTCACATACACGACAGTATTCCGAATCCAGTGAAAAATACTGGATGCGTTATTTTTATCGTATCCTGTCTGCCAGATGCGATGCAGCTGCCATTTGTTTAACTGATCCGTCGGTACAGATGTGAATACCACATCCAGTACCGACGGATCCGTTAAAACGGATCCGCTGTGTGAACGGGCGCTAACATTGCACTTATCATAAAATAAGTTAGCTTATTGTCTAGGATTTCTTTCAATTGTACATATTTTATTTATTTATTTATTTATTTCATAAGGCAATTACAACAAGTAACAATCACATAGTATGGGTGGTCATAAAATTATAGGTTTTACACAGATTGATACCCTAACGTAATCGCACAGCATGATATACAACGTTATAATAAGAAAGAAGAAAATAAAATGTAACAAGTTCAACATGCAGAATACAGGAGTTCATTATAAAAGTATACAGAATTTTAATAATGATGAGCCTTCATAATATGACAATAAGTGTTATAGGTTCCTACAAAAAACTACACCAAAGGTAACAATGAGCATGACTGCTCTCCGATACACATCCCACATCAATCCAGGAAATGTAGTAGAGAGCAATCACGCAACAAAACTAATGCAATTTTAGGTAGTAACAGGGATGCTGCTGCCAGTTAAATAAATAGCAGCAACATTTCTTCTGAAGACCGCGGCACGGGAATCTAAGATATCAATTTTATTATTGTCACGCGATACTTCATTATATAGGCGACACATTCTAATGATGGGATTATAATAGGAGGTGTTGTTTTTGAATACCTGGAGTGAAAAAGTATTCGGCTTTCGAGTGTTATGTCCGGTATTAAGATTAATGAGAGAAAGCAAAGTGGAAGAATCAAGTGTGGAATGCAGAATCTTATGTAGATTAATTAAATCCTGCTGTTTTCGACGCTCATGCAGGGGTACCAATTTAAACCTAGTAAGACGTTCCGAATAAGATATATTGTGGAGTTTACCTGTATTGTTACACTGTTATTATTTTTTGCGCATGTAGGTATTATTTACCTACTTGATATCGCTGTAAACAGTTGTTGGTTGAAACTAAAATGACAAAAAAATAGAAAAATGATCCTTCATTGCACAGACATGAATAGGCGGAATTAGGACTCACTATTATTTTTTATAGTTGGTTTTCTTTTCTCAAAAGTCAAGGAAGAGCAGTCTTCTTCTTCTTCTTCCTGCCCGTATCCCACACTAGGTGCGGTCGGCACAACATGTATTTCGTAAATCCATGTTGTTAGAGGTTTTGGCTTATTGTTTTATGACCGGCCGCCTGCCTGACATCAACCCTCCTTGGGAATACTCGTTGGGCCGTCGCGCGGGTGACCCAATGTGCTTGCTGATATTATGCACTGGGTCCAAAATGGTATGCTCATCAATCTTATTGCCGATAAAGCAGACTATGTTCTTCTTGGTGGGATATACTTGAAGTTCCTCGACCCACTCATTCAGTTTTGCGAGGGACTTTGGTTCTGACACATCGTAAATCAATATAGCACCGTGAGCAGAGGCTGATATTAAAAACCGATCTAAGTACTATGCGTGCCAAATAAGAATAGGATCGCGCTTGCTACAACTTCACACGAGAGCTGTCAAATTGGTACTACCAGCAAAAAATACTATGAAAAAATAAATGTTATATTTTTTTATTCGTAGATTTCATTATTATTTACATTCATTTTTATAAAATGTTATTTATTGAAATCCATAAATAGACACTCTTGGATAATTTAATAATATTTGAAAACAGTATTCATTAAAGAAATTAACTAATATATTATACATATAGTTAACTTCACGAAATGCTACTGGTCACCCTAATATGTCGCCATAATAATAATATAATTACTGTGTAATTAATTTGGCGTAAATTGATTAGAAATACCAAAAAAGTGAACTAAAAATAATTAAACTGAGTATAATTTCTTTATACATTTTTTTGCACACCTTACACTTTGGTAATGAAGTTCACGAGTATTGCGGAACAAAATGGCGTCTTGACAGTACTATTCATATTTGGCACGCATAGTAAATCCAAAATCCCTCAAATTGGTGTAGGTTTTAGACATTACTTCTAATAAATATCTGTTAAAAACTTACATCAATCCAGATATTCTGGATTCTACTCAGATTGTGACGTGCAAACACTTATTAAAAATATAAAAGGTATAAAATAAAAAACAAAGATTTATGACATAAAGTACTCACTTAGTCACGACAATCTCATCTCGTGTGATAATGGACTCGCTATAAACTACGCACGTCGTGATCCATCCAACCAGTAGCATAATGATAGTATTAAAACGTTATTGTATAACTTTGTGATGGCGCCGGCGCAGCGCAACGATCTCGTTCCTATTTAACAATATATAAATTATTTTAATAGCTTTGTAAGAAATCAATTGTAAAAAGATTCACTTGTAGCAAGAATTGTGGAGACTATGTTAACAATATCGATAGGTATGTGATGTTACGTACTTAGAATTGATATACATAGGTATGTAATTATGTATGAAGGCTTTGTTTATCAAGTGAGGTGGTCGCAATATGTGAACCTCACTGTCACCTGCGATACCTATACATTAAAAGTTAGGGAGTGTTGCTTGGTGGTAGGATCTATACGATCCGCCTGGATAGCTACCACCCTCACATTAAAGTCCGGCGTCAAGCAGTTTACTGTGTTCCGTCGTGTGTACGTATGTGAGAGCCAGAGGGGTATAGCGAAATCCTTCTATAACTCTGTTTGGATTCATGTGCTCCGTCTCAGACCCTGTCTGCGCTTACCATCAGGTGAGACTAGGGCCAAACGCGACCAAGTCAATAACAATAATATAATAAAGAAGAGAATATTACTTTAGGCTTTGTACTACCGTACGTTCACATTGAATTTTATAGACAATGTAATTTAAAAAAAGAAGAAGAATATACATTCACATACATGATTAACATCTGTTTCCCGCTGAGGTAGGCAGATATATTTGAACGCTATCTGCTACGATCTGTCGTCCGATTCCTAAAAGACCTTAAGTGACATTTTGTCTTTGAGTTTCATATATTGCGTAACAGCGAACATCATACGAATACCTATGACAGTCGTTGGGGCATTCTTCGAAAAATTTTAACAAAAATTGAGAACGTCATTAGCATCATCCCAAAGTTAAGAATGCAGATGTTTAATACTATAATTATAATAATGAAAACTCAAACTATACCGCTGCCGTCAAGCAATAAGACAAGAATAAAAACAATCTGACAATACTATAACGTTAACAACCCGGGAGAAGAATGATTTGTTAAAATAATGTTAAAAATTTTCGAAGAATCACCCCGTTACGGGAAGCCAGAAACCCAAAAAATCTGACAACCGGTCTAACCTAAGGATATCGGCATTGCCCAGTAACTGGGTTGCGGAGGTCTGATGGCAGTCGCTCCGTGTAAAATACTGGTATTCAGCCGCATCTGGTTAGACTGGAAGCTGACCCCAACATGGTTGGGATAAGGCTAGGCAGAACGATACTACGTAACAGCGCAATTTTTTCTCTATCTATCACCCTGGTTCATATTTTTGTATCCCTTGTCAGTTACGAGATCCAGGGACCAATGTACACAGCTAACTACACCAGTTTTGGGATTGTACAATCCTGAAATACGGTTAACTCACAAGAAAACTGAAATTTTAAAAACAATATTAGTCTTGTAACTCATTAAAAATTATACAATGTAAAATTAAAAGTAGCCCAATAATTTGGTATCGTCTTGTTTTCCATAAACGTCCCCCCTCAATATTTACTTGCACTATTATCATTAATACTAATAACGCTTGTCATATCAACTTATTAGTCATAACTTTTATTTGCCATAAAATTAGTTTCTATGATAACATGTGTTATAATCATTAGTTTCTATAAATAACACATTACATAATCGATAGGTACTTGACATAAGCAACATTTAATATAATTTAGAAACGTTTATTGTTTTGTACAAAAATTTTGTCATTAGGGCATTTGGTCTGTAATCAAATGATTTATTACAGCAAACAATCTTTAGATAAACGGTCAAATTCGATTTCCTCTTTTGCGAAGCAAGCATGCATGGTGAACTAGCATTGTTGTGTTAGTATGGGCAAATGAATATTATGGTGAATAAATGTTATGGAAAACGACATTATTGAAAATGAAAAATATAGCAAAAAAAAAATGTATTAAAATTATTATGACACTTGATCGATTATGACCAATGAAATTAGTGAAAATGATTTTATGTAATTTCACGATTATGGCAACTGAAGCGTTATTTCTAATGAAATTATGGCAAATACAAGTATGGTATATACAATTATTGCATTTTAAATTATGGCAAACATTAGTAAACCCAATAATTTGGTATAAAAAAACTCCTGTTCAGAATTTCTAGGGACAACATTTTTCACGTTTTTGTTCTTAACTCAAAATAAGGTTTAATCACTTAACGGTTTTTTAGAAATCGGATGGCAGCGATATTGACATGTTGCTGCCTTATTATCAATGAGTATCATACTACGTAACGACGAGTATACTACACCTATGCCTCGCCACTTTCCAAGCGATTTAAATTCAATACAAAATTCCAGAACTTTTGAATTATATCCACACCGGACTCAAGTCTACTAATTTACGAACGCTTCGACAGTGTCGACAAAATAGTTTTACTCATTTGGTATTCTGCTGGTTATTTAAGACCAGTGACTTTCCACTGACTTTCCATTGAAACGTCATCAACTGCCATTGAACTATTAAACATAACATAACATCACGCCTGCATTCCCCGAAGGGTTGGGCAGAGGTATACAGTAACACCCTCATTTCACCGTTATGTTTAAGTCCCATGTAAAAGGGGGCGAGCCTATTGCCATCAACCGGGAAAAATCCAAACTCCGGGCTACAACTGAGGAATTCCACACGAAAAAACCCAATAATACTTTGCCCTATCTGGGGATCGAACCCAGGACCTCACGTTCAGCAGTCGCACTTGCCACCACTAGACCAACGAGGCAGTTAACTATTACTTCAATAGGAAATATTGAAGTTGTAGTAGAATGTATAATCTGTCATAATCGTAATGGAATCTGCCCCGTTGGTCTAGTAGTGACAAGCGCGACTGCTAATCGTGAGGTCGTGTGTTCGGTCCCCAGGTCGGGCAAAGTGTTATTGGGTTTCCTTTACGGAATTTCTCAGTAGCAGTCCGGAGTTTAGATTCGTGCCCGGTTGATGGCAATAGGCTAGCCCCCTATTACATGGGACTTAAGCATAACGGCGGAATGAGGGTTTTACTATACACCTCTGCCTAACCCTTTGGGGAATACAGGCGTGATGTTATGTAATGGAATCGCAATAGGGTGCCGGTGGGATGACAATTGTATGTCATTTTAAATTAGCAGATTAGACCCTCACAGTATGTATCCGTAGCCAAAGGGCCACAAACACGTTGTGGTGCATGCTTTTTCGAATCCCGCGACCCCGGCCGAACGGTCAAGAGGACAACACCGTTGGTTTTTAGCCGGTAAGATTCCGGCAGACCCCCTCGCCTTCCCTCGATTTTCCATCGATAAAAAAAGGGCCACAAACACGGCAGACCTCTGGCAAAACGGCACTGATATTACCTATTGGACCTCTCTGACGATTTGGATATTGAGAGGGAACGTAGAGCATTGGCAGTGAGATGCAATATGCTAGCGCGCAGGTTTGGAAGGTGCTCAAAAAATGATAAAATTACTCTTTTTAAGGCGTAGGTACTGCCAGACATTTTACACCTGCAGCCTGTGGGTCCGCTATACGCAGAAGGCTTTCAATGCCCTGCGGATCCTCTACAATAATGGGTTTAGGATGCTGATGGGGTAGCCGCGATACTGTAGTGCATCGAGGATGTTTGCGGAGGCCAACACTGACTGCTTTAGAGCAATAATGCGCAAGAGAGTGGCCTCCCTGATGTGCCGTGTGCGGGGCAGCTCCAACGGCCTTCTAAACACCATAACGGAAAAGGTTGAGTGTCCTATTGTGAGGCACTGGAATAAGGTGCACAGTTCTGGTGGTGCCCTTTTTAATGTAGGTTAATTGGTTAAGCTTGAATAAGTAGGTACTAACATAGTTTTTAAGCTTTACTAACAATTTTATATGGAATTATTCTGAAATAAAAATTAAATTAAATTAAGTCCAACCAAGAACCTTTTGATCTTGGCGCTGTATTGTATATTGATTCCTAGGTATGTATATTTAAACAACCTTAGTTTTATGCAAAACATTTAACATAATGTATTGTAGAATACAACAATTGCTTGCTGGACGCGCGGAGATTTTCAATGTGTTATTTAGTACAATATTTAATTCCGTGTTAACTACATAAATCTATTTACAATATATTTGGGGTTTGTTTTATAACATGTTAATTAGAGATGCTTAGGTTGAATTTATTTAACTGTTAACTGGCAATTGATAAATATTTTTACCGATAATTTTATTGGTTGAAAATATCAGTTACCTAATTGTTTCGTTGAAAAATAAATTTCGCTAATGTTAATCATGAATGGAATGAACTACCAACGGTAGTAGGTATCAACGCGTGCATTGCATATAGGCAATTAAACAGTGCCTACCTCATATGATTTAATTAACAACTCCATCTTTAACTATAATTATAAATGAAATAAGCGTGTATGGCTATGATTTCTTTTGGTCAGAATCGTATTGAAATGGGCTTAAGCGTACAATTGAAAGGCGACATCGCTACTGCCTGCCTACCTAGTTTGAGAACCAATGCACGCCAGTGACAACACTACCAATCGAGAATTGTTAAAATAAATTTTTATTCGATAACGGTAATTTTATTTATCAAATAGAAGCGATAATTTTTTTGTCGATTTATTTATTGGTTAATGGCTATATTTGCCACTGAAATCTAAACAATATTGTCTTCTGTGGTTGAAACCTATGGTTGGTTTTTACAGCGGATAATTACGGAGTTTCAGATTTCTATTGTGTTTTTAGGTAGGTACCTATGTAATGAATGATTCAGGATAGTTCCTAATTAGGCTATGATATCACTTTAAACCAATGTCATCGTAAACTTTGTTAAAAACATTTTGAATTAGGTAAATTATTTCATCAATAACATGTTGTTCATTGAAGGGTTATTTTTTGAGGAAAATATTTTCAGTGAATTTCAAAACAGTAGGTTTAATGTATGACAAAAGCAAAGTTAGATACATAATGTACATAAATAAGTATGACTTACATTGCATTGGAAACGGGTTTTTTTTTCAATTAATTCGTAACGATTCAGGTTAGGTTAGTGACCTGTAGAAATAAATAGTCATTGGAAAAAGGGTTTTATGTTGCTCAAGGAACTCATAACAATGTAGGTTGCTACGTGCGATTCAGTATAAGGGCCTAGGTATGTCTCATCCATAATGAGGTAATGCCTTTAGTCAAGTGGCAGAGGGAGTCCCTTCGCAACGATGACGCTGTTCCCAATTCGTTCTACCTAGCTTTTTCCCTTTTTTTTATAGATAGATTTGCTCTTGACTCTAGTCTAGGTCAGAGGTAACAGAGACAAAGTCTACGATGGAGTGACCTTACCCAGAAGAAGCCTGTTCTCTCTAATTTTGAAGAGATTCCGGTTGAATGTAATTGTGTTGGGATCAGCTTCCAGTCGAACCAGCTGCGACTGAATGCCAACATTTTACACGGAGCGACTGCTATCAGACCTCCGCAATCCAGCTACCTACTAGGCAATGGCAATATGCTAAACTTAGACCAGTTGTCAGACTTTTAGGCTTCTGACTACCCGTAATGACTGTCATAGATATTCGTGATATCCGGGACCGACGGTTTAACGTGCTCTCCGAGGCACGGAGGCGTCTCGATGTGTAAAGAATGGTCACCCATCCACGGACTGACTGCGGCAATCGTTGTTTAACCTTGCAAAATCGTATGATCCGCGTGGTCGTTAATAAGCCACGAGCTCCTTCTAATTAATTTGGTGTTTTTTTTTCTTTTGTTTGGTCGAGTTTGACCCTAGTTACACCTGACGGTAATGGTAAGTCCAAACAGGATCTAAGATGGGGCCCACCAACGCAAGTAACATAGATATAGAGAGATTCCCCTATAGCTCTCTGGCTCTCAAATAAACACGACGGAACACATTAAGCTGCTTGGCGCCGGACTTGAATGTGAGGGTGGTAGCTAGCTAGGTGGACCGTATAGATCCTACCAACAAGCAAAACTACAGGGTGGCTATTCCATTATCTGTCGGTTCTTAGATCCTTGTCAGTCAATTGTAGTCAGACTGTAGCTGATGCACAGATAAAATAGTACTACGAGTAGAAACCTCACTCCCGAACTAAAGCGTCAAATACCTAAGAAAAATATGGTCAGGGCATGTGAAATTGTGATTTAGTGATAGGCGACAGCGTTCTTAAAGAAAGTAAGAAAGAAATTTATTTGGCACGAAACCCGTCAGACAGACAAAAATTTCAGAGACAAAACAAATTAAAACAAAAAATAAAGTAGTTGTGTGTCTAGCGGCTGCGCCAAATAGGTTCAGTTCAGCATAAATGTCAGACCACTAGTGCCTGACGCTGGTTTTCAACTGAACCCATTGTGACGTAATTGATGTAAACCAGTTCCAAATAGATAAATAGCGTGCTTAAATAAATAAACAAATAAAAAATAAATACTGTTGACCCTTCTTATTCCGCTGTACGTTCACGCTCTTATTACATTTCAGTTTGTCAGTTATTAAAATTCAGTTCGGTTTTCTTTTATTTTATTCGGTTACACTCCGGAGGCGAAGCGGTGCGTTTGCATGTTTTTGTAACTAAACCGCGGAGTAAGGCTAACATTTGGAGCAGCTGGATTGAATGAGGATGATATAACTCATAATCAACATACATACATAAGGGAACGTACCCATACTACGTGACCCGTTCAGGGGGGGTGGGGGGGAGGGGGGTTCTTCAAAATACCACGTTTGGTCACAGGGGCGGGGGTGGGGCTTAGGTTTTCGTCACGTGGTCAATATCCTTTAGGGAAATCTCGCGCTTTTTCGAGCTATATTCAAATATGGCGCGCAGCGTTTAGCACTTTTTAAACTCACAGGTGGCAACATTGACGCACATTGAGCCAAATAATAGTCTTTTTGCATTTTTTTTTATTTAAAACCATATTTATGAGTTACTACGTGAAAACTAGAGGACCTCCTCTAGTGGCCACCGAGAGGGGAGAGGGGGTAAAAGTTGTAAAAAATGGGTCACGTAGTATGGGTTCGTTCCCCAAACTCACGCCTTTTTCCCATGGGGGTAGGCAGAAACTATAGAACGCCACATGCTACGACCCTTACATACCCCTTTCGCTTCATTCACATTCATACATCTTCTCATACACGCACGCCGGTTGAGAGTACTACGCACCTGAACTGACCTGACCTGATAATCAACATCAACACAGCATATCAACGTCTAGGGTTTTGATCCGGGCCTCTGCAAAATTGCGTTATAAAACTATAAGAGTAAGATTGGTAAGATTGAATGATAGATGATCTTAGACTAATGAGTAGGCGTACAGAATATGTATGTCACGTCAGGATATGAACACATCTTACTACATTCACACCCACGGAACATATAGGCACAATTGGATAATGCATAGTAAGTATCGTTGTGAAATGTCATAAATCAGTACAATAGTATGAGCAAAGGGAAAGGATATAATAATAGCTTTGTAAACAAATCTGTCCAGAATTATTTGACCTGAAAAATCATCCTAATGCTTCTAACGTACATAGGACCCCACTTAATATAACATCACGTCTGTATTCCCCGAAGGGCAGTTGCCCGTTGGGTAGAGGTGTACAGTAACACCCTCATTTCGCCTTTATGTTTAAGTCCCATGTAATAGGGGGCGATTGCGATCAACCGGGCACAAATCCAAACTCTGGTCTGCTACTGAGGAATTCGACACGGAAAACCCAATAACACTTTGACCGACCTGGGGATCGAACCCAGGACCTCACGATCAGCAGTTGCGCTTGCCACAACTAGATAAACCTGGCAGGACTCTACTTTTTTTTGTTACACCGGGCTCTTACCGGCTAATAATGCACGGTGGTACTTATCTAGACCTATCACCGGGGTCGCGGGATTCACTGCTGCATGCACCGCAATCCCGGTAGGTCAATGTCCGCCAGCCCCTCCCCACGTCCTTTTGAGAGTCGCGCGCGGAACACAGCGCGCCACCCTCTTGGGCCAGTAACTTGTTGGATGGTAAATTACATAAACATACCTTTCTTTCTCTCTAGAATGGTAATCCTCATGGATAGCCTCTGTCCGGGGAAGGCGGAGAGGTATGTCGACTAAAACCACACAAAAGCCCTCAGCACAAAGGATGGAGCTCCGGGATTTCCGGTGGAATGCACTAGTGGTCCCCTATTGTGCTATGTCTTTGGCAAGTACCGGGGACATAATATTGTTTCCCTAACAAGTGATGTACCTTAACACATCACAGTCCCCATAGTATCTGCGCCGTTGGATCCATACTCCGTGAATCACTCTGTATTGCAGCATGGCAGCAACTGATTCAACTCGTGCGAGGTATGTCAAGTGTGTTACAATAAAACATTAATTGGCGATATCTTTGATTTTCAGCGACCGTGCCGCCATTGTGTTCGATAACATTATAAGCTGCTGTTCTGCTGAAGTCCGAACTGATTAAAGTGTTCGAGAATATATAGCGATATGCTCGTTTTCACCTTTTGCGTATCACCATAACTGATTGGCTTTGCGGTACACGATAATGGTACAATGACCCTACTTGGCATTAGATACATTTAAAAGAGGTACCTACTCTTTAATCCCGGAAAAGAGTGAGCCCATCCCTCCACTCATAGGTGTTGTAAATGGCGACTATTGGATAATTTCAAGAGGATAAGCAGTAGCCTCCTGTATAGAGTTCATCATCATCATCATCATCATCAGCCTATAATGTTCCCACTGCTGGGACACAGGCCTCCTCTCTGTGAAAGGGAATGGGCCGTAATCCACCACGCGGGCCCAGTGCGGGTTGGTAGAATTTTTGGTTCTAGGACATGCCGGTTTCCTCACGATGTTTTCCTTCACCGTTTTGAGAGCAGTGGTGATGAAATAATTTACACAAAGTAATGCGCCTGGCTGGGTTCGAGTATAGGCTTGCGAGGCCCAAAAATAGAAAAGCCGGACACAGATTCACATTTTGCCGGACATTTTTCCCCGAAAACCTGTCAAAATGGTTTATTAAAGAAAAAAAAAATGTTGTGCGAGTCATGCGGCATGTTTTGGCAGGGCGGGGTTGACCAAAAGCCTAACAAAAGCCGGACAGGCCGGATTGTATTCAAGGTTAGTCGGAAAGGGGGTACTAAGCCGCGGGCCACTTAACGTATCACTGACGATTGTTTTAAAGAAACCGATAAAATTTAAAAATTCGATTGTAATAAAAAATTTCACGAAGAATTATTTTTATTTTAGTTTTTTCAAAAATTCTTCATCCCTGCTTCAGTTATGAATTCAGAAAATGGAGTTTCTAATCCGTGACCCAAATATGACGTAAAATTTAAACAAGTCTGATCATAGCTGAGGACAGATAGAATTTAGCGTATTTTTTATGAAATCTTTGAACAGCTATTTCTCTTGAACTATTTTGACTTTTGGGGAAAGTTATCCATTATTATGGATACTTTAACACCCTTTCGGCTTAGTACCTCCTTTCCGACTAACCTTGTATATATATATTTTTTCTTTTATTAAAACGTTGCCCCACACTAGGATTTCTCCTATACCGTGGGTGCGTTTACAGACACAAATCTTCACATGCACAAACACCCAGACCCGGAAAAACTATCTGTAGGCCATACAAATATTTGTTCCGTGCGGGAATCGAACCCACGACCCGCAGCGCTGAAGCTAATCGCTTAGCCACTGCACCAAACGTGTCGTCATATTTGGCCGGACACGACTGTGTAAAGCCGGTCACCTGGCTACCCTACTCCTATACGATCACAAAAGAGGCTAAACAGTGTGGTGATCAAAAAAAAAAACACTTAGGACTATGTTCACTAGTGGGCTTACAGACATAGTTCATGATTTTGACGACACCTATCAAGGCAGAGAAACTACAACGTAGCACATTATTATACAGATTAGTGATAAATCCTTCATTTGTATTCCTGCGCCGGCGTCGATGACATGACTAATAGCTAATACACGCTTGTAATTACTGCTTCCGCCCTTTATTTTGTTTTGTGCGATCTCACCTTCGCTTGCGTAGTGATTTTTTGCAACGTAAAAACGCAAAAAATGCTTAGCATGAATTCTAGATTGGTATTACCCCTACTATAAAATACAGTCTGAGTCATTGTAGTCACAATATTATTTTACGTGAGAAACGGCACAGATTTTTTTGGTTGGTATAAATTAAAATCTGAAGCTGGTTGCAGACTGTATAGATTTTACTTATGGGTTTAAAATGGCAAAACGTCACCAAGCTATCCCAAAAGTCGACTTAATCTGTGGTAGACTTACCATGTGGCCATGTACCCAGCAAGTAAGTACCAATTAGGGCTTGAAAACTCGGTTAAATATCATAGTTATCTTCCCTATTGGAAGCCTACTACATTCAGTCGTGAATAGTGCAGTAACTAGCCTTTTTTGTGCCCTTTGCAAGTTTCTATTACTGTGCCATTTAAAATACTCTAACGCAGGAATTACCAAGATTTCTACACCCCCTTAGGGTCAGTTCCCTCTGCCGCTGCACTGCTGGCACCGCCCCACTGGCTGTGAACTGCCAGGAGCGTTTTTTTATTTATTTTTTCTTGAGGCGTTAGTTCACTTTGCGTGACTATGGAAGCCTAACTACGGTATATACGGTACGGTAACTATGGTAACTACTATTTTATAACTTAAAAATAACATTATATAAAAAAATGAAGCTGTCGCGGGACGCCTGGCTGATGTCAAACATCGAAACGAATGTTGTAAAAACAACAAAACTGGCCGAATCAAACCGAAGAGTCCCGATAAGATACGAAGGTCTGCCGTCGTATGTCTGCCATTGCGAGTGTCGCCACGCGACACCCGTACCGCGGCATTAGATGTTTCACATTAAAAAATTATCTACACGTTTGTCACAGGTTGAAAGGTAAGATTTAATTAAGCAGTCAATCAACTTAGCCTATCGCAGGAAATAAGCCATATCCAAAGGTATAAAAGCTTTATCTCATCAAAATCGCTAACAAACAATATGTCTGATTTCGGCAATTTTACGTTGTAGCCGGCACATCAAAAAAACTTTGATTAATAAGCTATCGATGGCTCATTAATCAATTGCATAGTGTTTGTGCGTGTCGCGTTTAACTGTAAAAGAATATTATGTGCCGGTGTGAAACGGAATATGGTGGACATCAGCGATACATCCAAACTAACCTGTTCGTTGTAGGTGTGTACCTAGCTTAAACATTGCTTTGTTTTGACTATTTTTATATGTACTTGTGTGACCTTGGGTACTGAGACAACGGAGATATTTTTTATTATACTCAATGAGACCTAATTTCACGCTTGGGTTACATTATATTTACCTGCTTATTTAAATTAAATGGTAACTATTTTTAACTGTTAGATCTCCTTCATTAAATGTCTTTACCTAATGATATAAAAAACCTAAAAATATAGTACCACTTTCTTCTTAAAAAATATATTTTCTTCTCTCGAACCCATGGTAGTAGCCGTGGGTTAGCGACCCAAGTTAAAATTTCTGAATTGAATGGAAAACCCGCATCAACATGACATAAAAAACCGCGCGTTTTTGTCCGTGGATAACGTTGCCATTATGTTAACTTTTTTGTTTCTCAGTGTAAAAATGAAAGAAGTTCTGGAAATTACTTAAAACTGCCACGACTTAGATTCGACCTCCATTTTTTTTCGTATTTAACTTGTTTTGTATTTTATATTAAATCAAATTATATAAAAAGAAAGAATCTAAACAATTTATAGTAGTTAGCGGCAAAGGATATCTTGATACCTGTTTCATAGAAATATGCTTTACTTAAAACTTTATTCGCCAAATATGTTAAGTTTCGTGCTCACTGTGTCACTCTAAGGCGATGTGACAGTGACAGCACGAAATAAACGGCAACTTAAAATTGAGTAGTCTGAGTATTATTGCCCATACAAATATCACTGTAAAGAGAAGACAAGACAACCTATGTAATAATAGGTAGCTTTATGATCTCCGAGTGCGTATCCTAAAGTTTGACGTAGTTTAGGGTGCATTAAAAGAGCTTCCACGAGTGACGTTACTCAAATACGTCCAGTTCACACTGGGCAGCCAGCCCCGCTACCAAGCTTGCTGACTGACTAACCTTTTCAATTCGGCACGAGCTATTCTCGTATCGCTCGTGCCGAAGAAGGAGAAGAAGATCGTTGTATATTTTCGTTGCTATGTCAATCTTCTTCTTCTTCTTTTCGTGTTTTTAGTGACTAACCTGGTGTCATAGTTTATGCCGCCCATGGGCCTCTGACTTGGCTTCACATGCCGTCGAGAAATATCTCTCAGGCATGCCGGTTCCTCACGATGTTTTCCTTCACCGTTTTTAAGCAAGTGATAATTATATAATACACACATGAATCCGAAAAGTCAGAGGTGTGCGCCTTGGGTTCGAACTCGAGTCCTATGACTTTGCAGTTCGACGGTCACACCACTAGGCTATCACTGCTCTGTTAATAAAAATAATATATAAACGTATTGTACTTCGAATGTCAATCACCTACCTTTAATCTTATCCACGCTTTAAATCTAGTTAAAATAACTTTTATCTTTCGAACGTTTGTTGACAATATCTTTGTAATTAATTTAGATCATTAGATAATTGAATCATATAGATCGGAAACCAGATAGTAATATAATGCATTAAAGCGAATAAAAAACAGATTTTTATTTAAGAGTTTTCCTTGTTTTTGATGTGAAACATCTGATGCGATGGTACGGGTGTGAGAGCGGCTGTTGCGTGGCGAAGCTCCCGATGTCAGACACACGACGGCAGACCTTCGTCACTAGTCGGCTCTCTTCGGTTTGATTCGACCAATTTTTTTTACAACACTAGAGTCGATGTTTCACATCTGACAGGTGTCCCACGACGGCTTCAATTTTTTTGATGGAATGGTTTCATCATCATCCTCAACCCGTATCGACCCACTGTTGTGTATAAGCCTCCCTTGAGCCAATCTTCTCTCATCTGCACCAATCGCATCCAGGTCTTTCCTGCGATTGTCGGTTTCATTGAGTTGATTTAACTAGATGCGAATAAAGAAGCAAAATTCTTCTACCACAACTAGTTGTGAACAAAAAGGAGTATTTCTTCTATGGAAACTGGTTAAGAAACGTCCCGTCCATGATCCACCGTGCTCACTCGCCACAGCCGCGGAGCCGGTTGTCTTTTCTGACTCCGAAGTCACACCGTTAATTCAGCCCTCATCAAGCTGTCTCCCTCCCAGTCCTCTCGCAAACAACGCCCTAAGCCGAGGTCCGAGTCTCATTAGGGGTCGCTCTTAGTGCTGTTGTTGCTAGTAGTCATGATGTTAGTAGTAGTAATATTAGTTAGCTTAGGTTAAGTATTGTACTCTCGTGCCCCAATGGTTCGAGATCCTTCAGGTCTCGCTAATAACTGCCCGGTTACGTAGAAACGGTTGGCAAGACCATCTACAAGCAGAAGAATAGAAAAAAAATAAAATAATGCATACCTAGTTGTGAATACGGCCGGAGGGTTTTTGAAGTCTAGCTCTGCTTGGATTCAAGAATTAAGTCGAGAGGTTTTCCTAGTATGTCCAGCTATTTCATGTCTACTAGACCCTTCATTGGCATAGCTTGTAGTCCAGTTTCTAATTTAACACGGAGCGACAGCAGTCTGATCAAGATCGGGCTTCTAATTAACTTATAAAAATTATCACATCACGGTGATCATAGGGCCAAGCCACATCTGACGGAACATACGTCTTCGATCTTCCGCCGGTACACATAATTCCATATAAACATCTCACACCGTACACATTTGACCGAAGATGCGTTACTAAAATTCCTCGAGTAAATTACGCGACGGGAGATCGCCGACGTATCTTTCGTCAGATGTGACTTGGCCCTTATTGCATATTTTGGTTGATTTCAAAGTACATATTTAACCAAGGAAAAACAAAACTGAAACAGATGACTTATGAGTCAAGCAAGAAGGCGTGACCAAGATTACGAAGGTAATTAATTGTTTTTTGTTGATTAAATATCAATGCAAAAAACAGAAATCTGATAGGAATGATCTGTTTGATAAATATGTGATATGAAACTATGATACCGAGTAATTCAATAAGTGTTTTGAGTATTTCATAAATATATCCGGCGTCAATATAATTATTATGACAACATAAACATAGCATACCATCACGCCTGTATTCCCCGAAGGGTTGGACAGAGGTGTATAGTAACACCCTCATTTCGCCGCTATGTTTAAGTCCCATGTAATAGGGGGGAGCTTTTTGCCATCAACCGGGCACAATCCAAACTCCGGGCTACTACCGAGGAATATTATTATGACAAATGAAATCAAATTATTGATGCCCCATAAACTATTACAGGCGCTTATGGAAAGTCGAATTTAGGTGCACGATTCTATTTTGTCGTTTCCTGTGGAGAAGAACTGACAAGAAATTTTATGGTTACTCTTTTAAAATCAATATCTTAAACAATTTTAGTAAATACAGTCTTCTTCTTAGCGTGTCGATGGCAATTTAAATTGAGTCGGCCCATAACTTTGCAACGAGTTTAGCGTTATCAGGAGTGTCCATTAGTCATTAGTAAATACAGTATTGATTTAGGATAGTTATGAGAGAACAATGCAATCCCAAGGAGGGTTGATGTCAGGCACGCGGCCGGTCATAGAACAATAAGCCAAAACTTCTAACAACATGAATTTATGAATTATACATGTTGTGCCGACACCACCTAGTGTGGGATAAGGGCAGGAAGATAAAGATGAGAGAACAATGCATTATGAGTACATAATAAAAATATGACACGCCTGGGTACTTCAAAGGGGTAGGTAGATTGAGGAGTAGGCTGCTGTACCTATGGAGTGAGCAACGCGATGATGTCAAGGGAGTAAAATAAGTCTCCATCCTGCATCAGTAGATTGAAGTTCCTGGAGTCCTGCTGCATATGCTAAAGACGGCCACTGTGGAGTATTGACGGCCGATTCCTATAATTTACGGAGCGTTATTGGATAAAATTAAGACTCTTCTATCTTTAACAATAATGGAGCAAAGAACTCATAGCTTTGCATAGTAGACCCTCCCATGTGGAAGTAGCGACCGCAGGTAAAAATATTAGCTTACCCGTCTATTTGTATGCTCAGATTGGCAATAATACATGCTACCATTGGTAAGCAATACGATTCGTTTTTGTTTATAGGAACCGGGAATAAGCAGCTAAGTAAAAACTTCACGTACCAATTCCCTAGGGAGGTGAGGAGTAAGGTTTCCCCCTCAAAAATATGCAGCTTTAGGGAAGGGCTGGTATGTGTCCTAATCTTTGCTGGAAACCACACCTACAGAACAATGACATGTTCAATGTACATACTAATTCATAAAACGTTCAGATAGTGTAATTCTGATGATAAGTCTGAGTACGTAATTTGTTAGCATAATTCTTAATTAATGTCGTCATTAATCACTTGATAATCATAATTTCTTACGATAATATTACTAGGAACAGTAAATACACGTTGTCTTCTGGAGTTATTTTTGGCGGTAATGATTATAACATCATCATCATCATCACCATCGTCGTCAGCCTATAATGTTCCCACTGCTGGCACACAGGCCTCCTCTCTGTGAGAGGGAATGGACCGTAATCCACCACGCGGGCCCAGTGCGGGTTGGTAGATGTCACATGTCTTCGAATTTTTGGTTCTAGGACATGCCGGTTTCCTCATGATGTTTTCCTTCACCGTTTTGAGAGCAGTGGTGATGAGATAAATTACACAAAGTAATGCGCCTGGCTGGGTTGGAACCCACGACATACAACTCGTAAGTCGGGGCCGTTACCACTGGGCCACCAGTGCCCTCTCACCACTACACCACATAACATAATAACATCACGCCTGTATTCCCCTAAGGATTGGGCAGAGGTGTATAGTAGCACTCTCATTTCGCCGTTATGTTTAAGTCCCATAATAGGGTGCGAGCCTATTGCCATCAACCGGACACAAATCCAACCTCCGGGCTGCTACTGAGGAATTCCACACTGAAAAACTCAATAAAACTTTTCCCAACCTGGGGCTCGAACCAAGGACCTTAAGCTCAGCAGTCGCGCTTGCCACCACTAGACCAACGAGGTAGTTCATGGCAGGTAATGATTATATCAGCTACAGTAGGTAAACAGCTATACAGGTGTTTTTGTCAGCGATAGTCTAGCGGTCGAATGCTTGCTTTCCATGCAGTAGGGTCTGAGTTTGATCCCGTCCCGCAACTTTAACTTTTCGAATTCATGTGCGGATTAAATATGATTATCACTTGCGTTAACCGTGAAGGAAAACATCGTGAGGAAATCTGTATACCCGAGACAGCTAAGAAAAAAAAACGATGCTATATGTGGTCCGCTAACCAGGCCAGCGTGGTGGATTAAGGCCTAAACCCTTCTCATTCTGAGAAGAGGCCTGTGCCCAGCATTGGAACAGTAATGGGCTGATTATACTTTTGTCAGTGTCTCTTTAACGTACTGTAAATACTTTATTTGGAAGACCATTTATTTATTTTTATGATTCTATTTAGACATTCTATGTGGATAATTCGTAGTTTATTAATACACTCATGCGCAATGAATTCGGGTCACCATCATAAACAAAACAATGTTAAAATATTAAACAATGTTCAGCAATGTTTTCCGAGATATTAAGGTAAATGTTGGCGACCTGTATTCCTCGCATTCAACACCCTAAGAGGTTCGAGTCCCCCCTTGGGGACACCCTTAGAGGTGTTGCTGGGCCATTCTTCGAAAAATACTAACAAAAATTGAGAACGTCATTAGCATCATCCCAAAGTTAAGAATGCAGATGTTTAATATTATAATTATGATAATGAAAACTCAAACTATACCGCTGCAGTCAAGCAATAAGACAAGAATAAAAACAATCTGACAATACTATAACGTTAACAACCCGGGAGAAGAATGATTTGTTAAAATAATGTTAAAAAATTTCGAATATTCGCCCTGCTGCTATAATAGTCAGTCATGATGTTACAGTAGTTAGCTAGGTAGTTAGTGTAGAAATTGGTTCGGAGACCCTTCTGGTCTTGCCAATAATAGCCCGGTTACGTAGAAAAGGTCCGCAAGACCATCTACAAGAGTCATATAGAGAAAAAAAAAAGACCTGTATTCATTGCTCCCGAGTGTAGTTACCACACCAAATCTTTATACAGGGTTATTGGTATAACACTAACAACCTCTCAGGACCATATCACTAACATCATAATCAACAACTTTTGTTTTATGACTGTTAAAAATTCATCATATTTTAGTTCATCAGATTTTCATACAAAAATAAAAATATTTAAATTGAACGCTCTAAAGCGCCCCCGCCGCCCTAACCCCGCTCCCCTCGCTATTTTACTTTTGCTTCGCATACACTTCGTAACATTTAGACCGTTCAATTTAAATATTTTTATTTTTGTATGAAATTCTGATGTACTAAAAAATTATGAATTTTTAAAATTCATAGAACAAAAGTTGTTGATTATGATGTTATTAACATAGTCCTGAGATGTTGTCGGTGTTTTACAAATAACCCTGTATAGTATAAAACTGTCTGTCCCTATGTATGCTTAGATCTTTAAAACTACGCAACGGATTTTAATGCGGTTATTTTTAATACATAGAGTGATTCAAGAGGTAGGTTTATATGCCCCACATTGGATCCTACATTGCACCCGTGCGAAGCCGGGGCGGGTCGCTAGTAACACATAAATTCATATCTGTATTCTCCGAAGGGTTGGCCAGAGGTATACCTATAGTAACACCCTCATTTCGCCGTTATGTTTTTTTTAAGTCCTATATAGAAGGCGAGCCTGTTGCCATCGACCGGGCACAAATTCAAACTCCAAACTACTACTGAGGAATTCCACACGAAAAAACCCAATAACACTATGCTCGACCTGGGGATCGAACCCAGAACCTCACGATCAGCAGTCGCGCTTCCCACCACTTGACCAACGAGGCAGTTCGAGTAGTTACCAACATTAAAAAAATCCGAACACGAAATGGATCGATTACATAAATTATATAATCGGCTATAATCGTTTTCTGTCTTCGGACCATATAAAACCAAAGCCACAACTCGAACACCAAGTAAGGGGACTCATCATAGTCATCGTAATCATTGAAAATTGGCCTCATCTTGGGAAGAGACTGCCTTGATTGACTAAAGTATTCCAAAGATTGTGTTACAGTGTATGTGAACGTTAATTGAGGTAGATCTCTTCGGTTGTTTTAGATAATGAATGAATGAATGATGTGTGAAAGTGTGTTGTTTAAAATTAACTAACTTTTATTCGAATACAGAGTACGAGAAGTTTCTAGTTTTTACAGAGACGCTCACGGTGCTATATTAGTTTACGATGTGTCAGAACCAAAGTCCCTAGCTAAACTGAATGAGTGGGGTGAGGAACTTCAAGTATACCTACCCCACCTAGAAGAACATAGTCTATTTAGTTGTCGGCAATAAGATTGACAAGCATATCATTTTGGGACCCAGTGCATAATATCAGCAAGCACATTGGGCACCCGCATGAACGCTCAACGCCCAAGGAGGGTTGATGTCAGGCAGGCGGCCGGTCATAAAACAATAAGCCAAAACTTCTAACAACATGGATTTGTGAAATACATGTTGTGCCGACCCCACCTAGTGTGGGATAAGGGCAGGAAGAAGAAGAAGATTCAAACAACATATTTTGAATTTAAATCGTATCGATACATCCAATATGGATCCGTTTTTTATTATTTTACATACGACATTTTATTATTTATTTTAAAATGTTCCAATAAAAAAAATTAAGAATATAAAAATGGTAGCCCACCGGCATTGGTAACAGGGTCCAAGCTACCGGCGCTCAGGGCTCCTGAGAAAGGTCCTCACAATGCATGCCGTGTCAAGGAGTACCGCTATCTGCATCAAGCCTTTGATCCAGCCGCCTAACGAGAGGCTTTTCACGTGTTGATCGCTAATATGGACAATCATTAAGATAATATTTTAATGCATATACAAAAAACTTGTGCGATAAAAGTTGTGTATGTCTTGTTTCCACAAAACGATGAATAATTTAACTACCTCGTCGGTCTAGTGGTGGTAAGTGCGACTGCTGATCGTGAGGTCCTGAGTTCGATTCCCAGGTCGGGCAAAATGTTATTGGGTTGTTATTGGTAATTCCACAGTAGCAGCCTGGAGTTTGGATTTGTGCCCAGTTGATGACAATAGGCTATAATGGCGAAATGAGGGTGTTACTATACACCTCTGTCCAACCCTTCGGGGAATACAGGCGTGATGTTATCCTTACTAATATTATAAATGCGAAAGTTTGTATGTATGGATGTGTGGATGTATGGATGTATGGATGTTTGTTACTCTTTCACGCAAAAACGGCTGAACGGATTTGAATGAGATTTGGCACACAGATAGACTATGCCCTGGATTAACACATAGGATAATTTTTATCCGGGTACATCAAGTGGTTCCCCTAGGACGCGGGTGAAACCGCGGATAATAGTCTAAAATGCTTTGTCCTGAATGACTGACTGACGGATCAACGCACAGCCTAAACCGCTGATCGTAAAGACCTGAAACTTGGAGGGCGTGTTCTTTGTATGACGTAGGCATCCGATAAGAAAGGATTTTCCGAAATTCTACTCCTAAGGGGGTGAAAAAGGGGGGCAAAGTTTGTATGGGACAACGTGATTCCTTGGTCCAATCTACTTCAAATTTTGCATAAACCTTTTTTAACAGAATTGATGGAAGACGTGTTTCGTATTTTATTGAAATTCATCCTCTAATGGTATTAAAAAGGGGTAGAAAGTTATTTTGGCGGTGATTTGCTTCGAAGTTGATATCGATAGTTGGTAAGGATTAGAACATATTGGTTATAAATTATACGAATCATTCCATATTTAAAAAAAAATGTAAAATACAAATATAAAAGAATATTTAAATCGGATTAGAATTTGAAATTTCAATTTTATTTGTTCTTGGATATTTGAATGAAAAACTTACCTTATACCTTGATTTTCCTTCAAAAATTCCTTGGAAATCTCATAAATTACCTACTTAGCAAATATTTGCGATTGCTGTATAATTTGTTTGGAAGTTCATTTTCATTATTTCATTAGAATATTTTCAGTGTAGTTAATTTAATTTCTTTTCAATTTGTTGTTATAATAATTAAAAAGGATTCTTTGTGTTTGATTTGTTAGTGTATAATATAGGTTTTTAGTTTTAATAGTAAAAATATCTGTGTTTGATTTGTTGTGTATAATAATAGTTATAGTTTTCTTTTAGTTTGTTTTAGAAGTTTAATTTTGTGTGGATTGTTTTTCGCAATTTATTTACATTTATAAATTTGTCTGTGTCCATTTTAAAAATGGGTGCAGAGTTGGTTAACTTCAATGGGAAATTAATAAACCTTACTATTGTACCAATAGTGGGAGATGCCGCAAGCCTTTTCCGTACGCTTTCTTATTTGTTGTACGGCACACAAGAACGCTCAATAGATATTCATAAAGAAATTGTGTGTCATGTGACGAACAATTGGGATGAATTTGCTGTTATGTATCATGACCGTCATGGCAACAATCATAGGACAAAAGAAGAGTATACTTTAGATATGTTACAAAACTCTACATATGGCAGTTTTTGCGAGTTAGTTGCAGTCGGTCAAATATACCCATTTGTATTTGAAGTGTATTGAAATGACAACCTGTATGCCAAATTTGGTACAGAGGACCAACCTATCAAAAGGTTACGTTTTCCCCAAGATCTTTCTAATAGTCACTTTGATGCCTACGCTGATGCGGATAGTGATAATAACACTGATGAGCGTCCAATAGCCAAAAAACGGCGCATTGAAATGGCTGTATCTCCGACGTTTACTCAATCTTCACTAATTTCTAATGTTGTGCAAGACTTTCATTCGCCTACTTATACAATTATTTAATCTGAATGTGAGTCAGATTTAATTTCTTCTTTGTCCACTAATAATTGCATAGCATTTCCAACATTCACTACCCAAGAGTCAGTTCAAAATGAAATTAGATTGACAAATAATCATTAAAAAAAGCATTAGAGCAGTGGTGGCCCAGTGGTAACGGCCCCGACTTACGAGTTGTATGTCGTGGGTTCGAACCCCGCCAGGCGCATTACTTTGTGTAATTTATTTCATCACCACTGCTCTCAAAACGGTGAAGGAAAACATCGTGAGGAAACCGGCATGTCCTAGAACCAAACATTCGAAGACATGTGACATCTACCAACCCGCACTGGGCCCGCGTGGTGGATTACGGCCCATTCCCTCTCACAGAGAGGAGGCCTGTGTCCCAGCAGTGGGAACATTATAGGCTGCTGATGACGATGATGATTCAAATTATATGAGAGTGGGCGTTATTTGAGTAGTTCGGAGGCAGTTTGAAGGATTTTAGGGTTTCCCATACATGAAAGATTTCCCGCAGTCATACATTTAGCTGTCCACCTTGAAAATGGCCAACGAGTCTATTTTAATTCCGACAACCTCGCCGACATAATTAATAGCCCACCAAAAACGACACTGTTAGCATTTTTTGATTTATGTCAAACAGATGATTTTGCTAAAACCCTTCTATATGCGGAAGTGCCTTCATATTTTGTAAGGCAAAAAAACAAATTTGTGAGAAGGAAAAGAGGAAAACCCGTAGATGGCTGGCCAGGAATAATGAAAGAACACGCTCTAGGTAGAGTGTACACGGTTCACCCGAATAACACCGAGTGTTACCATCTTCGTTTACTTTTGCACGAGGTTACCCCCTGGTTAGGGGTCCATCTTCCTTCGATGACTTGAAGACTGTCAACGGTGTCCTCCAACCAACTTTTCAATTAGATTGCATGAAACTTGGCTTGCTAGAGGACGACAAACATTGAGATTCTGCCCTAGAGGAAGCAGCCCTATGCGACTCGCCATTTAAAATGCGTGAATGCGTTTAAAGTGCGTGCGTGGCATTCTGTCAGATTACAGACGCACTAAGTCTTTGGGTAAAATACAGGGATAGCCTATCAGAAGACTACAAACGACAAGTGGAAAAGTTTTCTAGCATTATAGATGAACATCTAGCAGATGAAATCTACAATAAATGTCTGGTCACAATATGAGAAGCTGTATTAGCATTAGGAGGACAAAGCCTACAGCAGTACGGGTTGTCTCAGCCTCAAAGGTCTGAAGGCTTACACAATAACCGGGACTACCTGAAGGAAACAAGTAACGATATCAATTCCTTAGCAGAAGTGGTGTCGAGTAGTGAAGGCTCTGTAACCAATGAACAAAGACGTATTTATTATAAAATACTTTCCAGTATCGATGCAGGTGTAGGTGATATCTTTTTTTGGATGCTCCTGGTGGAACAGGCAAGACTTTTCTATTAAATTAACTGTTGGCCAAAGTGAGAAGCAATCGTGATATCGCCTTAGCGGTCGCATCGTCCGGAATTGCTGCCACGCTGCTGGAAGGAGATAAAACTGCACACTCCGCGTTTAAACTTCCTCTCGATTTGATACAACCCCAAACCCCACTCTGCAATATACCCAAACAAAGTAATATGGCAGAAGTACTCCGCAAAACGAAATTAATTGTTTGGGATGAGAGTACTATGGCTCATAAAGGGAGTTTCGAAGCCCTAAATAGTTATTTACAAGATGTTAGGAATAATAATTGTCAAATGGGAGGAGTTACTGTATCGTTAGCAGGCGATTTCCGGCAGACTTTACCCGTAGTGCCCAAAGGAACGCGAGCAGACGAAGTTAAAGTGTGCGTGAAGCGGTCTCATTTGTGTGTTGTTGTGGCCTTCAGTGACAAAACAGAGCCTTACCAAAAATATGAGAGTCCATCTGAGGGGAGATGTTACAGTTCTCAGATCTGTTGCTTAAAATAGGAAATGGTGATTTCCCGGAACTGGATAATAATATAATTCTACGCGGACGAAGTCGCGGGCAAAAGCTAGTGTATGAATAATTTGACAGCGAAATTTAACGACAAAGTTTATTCCATGTTAATTAAAAGACATAACAAAAGCGAGATTGAATTTAAATTAATAGTCGATTTGCGTAGGCATTGATAAGAACCTTATGTCCTCTATACAGATGCATATCTAGTATGCCGCTACCGATGCATACACGCGTGGCTTATGTGATACCAGCAACTTACATTAATGGTCGGCGGTATTCGATTCGCGTTAATATGACCGGTAGTTTACGACCGAGTATATTCCAGGCTGTGAACTAACTGCAGCCTGATCCATCTTCATATAGTGACACTGTTTATTCTATAATTTGTCACTATCAGAACCCTGCCAACAAAATAAGTCTGGATCAGTTTCACTCAGAGTTCGTACATCGTACGGTACGCACGCGCCTTATACCAATACAACCAGAGCAATTTCAGTGCGGTTAATAATCCGATAATAATAATCGTATTATTATTAGCTGCGTGCGAGTTTCGTAGCAAGCGTAGCAGTTGTCTACGAGCAGTCGCGTGCGTTCGTTCAGTGCTCCGAATTACGACCGTTCGTAAATTTTTGTGTAGACTTCGATTATCTGAAGAACAATGGCCAGCAAAACCGTAAACAGTAAGTACATTGTTTTATACTTTAGTCATATTAAAAGTACACTTTGTAAACAAGCATATTACAAACTAGACGATTATATCCAGGATAAGAACGCTTGGAAACATGCTGGTCCAGCTCCATAGGACAATCTAGAGTCTAGACAAAATCAAACTGGTTGCTATTTTAATTGTATAATTTATTTTTTTAAAGCCGTTTATTTTAGATTCTATGAGTAAGTACCTAAACTCATACACTGACTTATTACTTTTATTTTTTTGGGAAAACGTATACTTTTGCAATGTTTGTAAATATGTGAGCACCATGTACCTATCACAATTAATATGTCGTTGTTTCATTTTTTATTTTTTTTTACCTTTTGTGGTATAGTAATTTTATTCTAGGTGCATCGTCTTCACATATAATTGTATAATTAATGTACCTATACAAAATATTGTAAGACATTTTAAAAGAGTAACGGTGGAGTTTCTTGCCCATTCTTCTCCATACGAAACTACCTTTTGGAAGGGGCAACTAGAATCAATTCTATTTTCTTTGTAACTTTAACGTTCAAAAGTGCCTTTTATGTGCCTAATTGAAATAAATACTTTGACTTTGACTTTGAGTCAAAATAAAAATATACGGAATCATAACTTTACTACAGTACTAACTTTTACGTTTACTAACTTACTTTACTTCAGTTAGGCAACATATGTAGTTGAATTTACCAACTATGTTGGGGTCTGCTTTAAGTTTAAAGATAGTATATTTTTTAAACTTTAATTTAAAGTAATTTAAAAACAAATAACACATCTTCAATACTCAATATTCAATATTTATTTGCGTATTCCACAATGTTACGGTGGTAGTAATAGAAAATGATGTATTGTGTTACAATTGTGGACACCTTTAATAACTTCTTTCTGACAACATAATAGCAACCTTTAATACGACCTTAACATAGACCTTTCAAAAGTGATTTCTGAATACACAAATATTTTATCTTCAGTTAACTACTGAAATTTTTTATTGGTACCTCAGATCACAGAAATGAGATTCCGTTATCTGAGATAGGTACTTATAGTATAGGATTTCAGTATAGAACGACCTTCACCGAGCTGGTTAATGGATGAAAAATATTTTATATCAAATTAAATATATTGCAAATGGGTTGACTAAAAACTTTTTAGTTGACTAAAAAAGTTCAATCCAAAATATGACTTATGAGTGACTTATGAACCCATTTGCAATATATTTATTGACATATTTAATTTGATATAAAATACTTTTCATCCATTTACCAGCTCGGTGAAGTTCGTTCTATACTGGGATCTAAGACTATTTTTTTGATTTAACAATTAATAGATAACGTAATAAATGAAACAATGTTAACATTAATGAAAACTATATAAAAAAAGAATGTTGCTTTAAACGAAAGTGTAAACTGATTTAAATCTTAAGTGGGAGATTAAATCTTAATATTAACCGACTTGTTATATCACAGTTCACAATGTTATCACAAAGTAAAAAGAACTCTATGATTAGATCGAAAGTAAGATAACACATAGTGTAATTAAACCTTGATTTAGTTACAGTATTTTTTAAATTGAACTTCGGGTTTAAGATATTTTATTCTCACAAAGAATAACATTTACTTACATGAGAATAAAATTAAAATTACAATATTTGCCGAGCGATGTAATAGGTAAATAACAATACATGCAATGGGACAAAATAGAAAAATAAAAATACTTGAATGAGGTAAATGTGAATACTTTTTTATAATAAATAAGGTAACAAGTAAATCGTCACTAACATTGCAATTATTTTAATTTTTTTATACCTCTTGTACCTTGTATAAGGTTTAATAACATCAATTCATCAGAAGAATAACAGACAATTAAATAAAAAATTTTGCCCTACCTACAATTTACGTAAATGAATTAATTCCATCAGCCAATTACCTATATTCCTGAAAATTATATAGGTGGAACAATTTGTATGCTATATTTCCCCGTTGGTGACTTGCTTCTATCCTTGATTAGTTTTTTTATTTATTAATAGTTTAGCATATAAGTATTCTGTTTAAATAACAGGAAAATGCAATTTATATATCTATAAATGAAATAACAATTATTTTAACTACATGTAAAATTGTTTTATAACAATAATTGTATTTGGTACTTATCTTGTTTATAACGTTGAAGATAATATTAAATCTAATTAAAATAGATAAGTATCATATTATGTATTATAAAAACCTAATCGTAAAAAGTTACTTTCGATATATTTATCGAAGATCGGTTTCGTTTGATTTGGCAATGAGGAAAATAAAATATTTTCAAACCAGCATAAAGTAGAAACTGAAAGTACCTATTCAGAATAAAATAAAATTTTGGTTTAAAAAAAAAAGGCCTCTGACATCGGGAACAGGGCCCAAGCTACGGGCAGCCAGGTCTCCATAATTTTTTATTCAAAATTATTCCAATAAATATAAATAAAAAAAAACCTTTATAAAAAGTGTACATTTAGCCAACAGTACCTAAAACATTTTCCATACAATTTTAGTGCCTTAAAATAAACTAAAAATAAGATATTATTATTATAGGTGGAAGTAATTGTGGTTCGGAATAGCTACGTTAGATAGCGACCCGCCCTATCTAGGTTAATTTGAACCTGTGTTTCATAGAAAAGAACCTCTTTACAATTTTAACATGATTGTCAAATCCATATGGATAATAATTATTTTGTGTTAATTACCATCAACACTGAGGCATCAACATCATTAGGATGCAACTTTGAAACGCGCAGACGAAAAGAAATGTGAAAATAATGGCTTCATATAGATTGTGAACGCATCTAAATATTTACGAAACAAGAGTGTTTCGGTTATTTTTAATGAACAGAGCGAACAAATGACGTAGTTAATGGAAGATAACAACAGACATGCAACAGACACGTTGTATCGGCCCCTGAGTGCCAATTGCGAACTATACTAGACTGTGTTATATGCACTGAAGCATGAAACAAAATGTAAAAAAGACGTAGGTATCACCTTTTTTTCATTCAAGTTAAGTACAACTAGTTCACACAGAAACTGGTTACAGGACCTGTTTTAGCGGATCCGTTTTTTATTTTGGTGATGGCGCCTGTAGTTGTATGAGTGAGTTCACATACACGACAGTATTCCGAATCCAGTAAAAAATACTGGATCTGTTATTTTTATTGTATCCTGTCTGCCAGATGCGACACAGCTGCCATTTGTTCTGATCCGTCGGTACAGATGTGAACAACACATCCAGTACCGACGGATCCGTTAAAACAGATCCGCTGTATAAACGGGCTCTTAGAGTCTGGACTAAGTTTCACACGTATGGCGTAGCCTAACTTTACATTAATAGTAGGTATCTTAATATAATATAACGATTTAGGTACTGATTTAAATAGATATCTGTGACATTTTATGTTTTCATTTTTTCTCATGCTAGAGCGGATAGATTATAGTTTCTAACAGCAATTGCAAAGTAATTTTTAAAATTATTTTGAATGCTTTGTCATTGAGCGACCATATCACCCTCATTAGAGAACAAATAAATACAAAAAAATTACATACACCTAAACCACTTAACTAACTTATACTAAAGCTTAACTTTGTCCGAAGACGAGCTAAAATACTGTTGCAGAAACCACGTCAAAAATTATGTTTTGATCAAAAATAGTTTTACATATGTAAAAGACAATAACAGAATCGTGTAGAGGTCGAACTCAGACCGTCCTGCATAGAAGGCAAGCGCTCAACCACTGGGCTATCACCACAAAACAAATAGGTACCGAAGTCAATCACAAGTATGTACTTCACTTTTCATACCTACAACCGGCGGTTGCTCTATCTATATATCTATCTCTCTCAAGCGCATGGCACTCGCGCTCGCACTCACTCGCACTCTGGTCCCAAACGGTCTGAGATATCGTGTCCGTGAGCAGTGTCTATGTGTGCGTTGCTCGAGCGCACTTGTATGTAGATTGACTTCTGTACCTATCTGTTTTGTGCTATCACTGATTTGTCTACATACAAAGCGTTTTGTGCAGCGTATTCTTTTAAAGAAAACACACCCAGATTAATTTCCTTAATTAATTAACTTCATTAAACTTTTCACGTTTCTTCTATTTTTATATTTCCTGTGAAAGAATGTTCATTTGTTATTTTTACATTCTTGTTTATCGTAAGCATTACACTGACATGGATAGGAAACTCGTTTTACTTGAAAACCGTTTTGGTGTTAATTGTACAGAATACGGTTTTACACGTTACCCTGTACATTAATAATACTACACCAAATCGATAATAAAGAGAATTTTCAATTGTTTATTTATAACAAAACTAGGGACCCGCCCCGGCTTCGCACGGGTGCAATGTAGATACTAATGTGGGGCATATAAACCTTCCTCTTGAATCACTTTATCTATTGCTGAAAACTGTATTAAAATCCGTTGCGTAGTTTAAAAGATCTAAGCATACAGACACCGGGAGCGACTTTGTTTTATACTAAAGATTTATGATGTAATAATATAATTGGGGGCTCACCTATTACCATCAACCGGGCACAAATCCAAACTCCGGGCTGCTACTGAGCAATTCCACACGGAAAAACCCAATAAGTAACATTTTGCCCGACCCAGGGATCGAACCCAAGACCTCACGATCAGCAGTCGCGCTTGCCACTACTAGACCAACGAGGCTTGCCATGTAGTTTCGCGATAATTTATAAAACGATAACATAATTATTACAAAATAATGTGTAATATTGTTTGGTAAGAGCTAAAGGCCTGTCTACATAGAAAGCGATACTACGCGATGGAGCAACGACTTGAATGTAGGAATCTATTTTGAGGCGTCAATAGGGAACATCGTATGTCTGTCAGCGCCAAAAAATTTCACAATCGGCACGCTGAATACTTGAATATATTACACGACACGACTCGTGCAACGTGTGAATGAACGACTGGATGTGTCACCAATCAACTTTCCTAGCGTTGTGAATATTAGATAATCTGGTTGGTGTCATTAATAGGAATTAAAGGTCCATTTTTATAAGGTAGCAGTGATAGCTTAGCGATTGAACCCTTGCCTTCCATGCAGGAGGGTTTGAGTTCGATCCCGGCCCGTACCTCTGACCTTTCGAATGCATGTGCGGATCAGAAATTAATCATCACTTGCGTTAATAGTGAAGGAAAACATCGTGAGGAAGCCTGCACACCTGAGAGGGCTCCATAAAGTTCTCGTTGGTGTGCGTAGTCTGTCAACCCGCAAAAGGTTAGCGTGGTGGCCTAATGCCTAAACCCTTCTCATTCTGAGGAGAGACCAGTGTCCAGCAGTGGGAAAGTAATGAGCCAATTATGTTATGTATCGTCGCTGCGCCCGCAATTCCGCTGTTTTTTTTTTGAAAATCGGTCATTGCTTCTATTTTATAATACTTCTCAAGTCACGTTCACCTGTAAAATCTGTTTTCTAATAATTTATTTTGCTATATTCTTAACCAAATAAATTATTAGAAAACGGATTTTACAGGTGCACGTGGCTTGAGAAGTATTATAAAATAGCATCAAAGAATGATTTTCAAAAAAAAAATACATAGCGTATTTTGCAGACGCAGCGATGGTATGTTTATAAGTCATGCGCAGAAGTCACTGTAAGCCATCGTTCGCACGAGAGCTTTTTCAACGCGCGTTAAAAAAGCGTTCTAATACAACAAATAGCAAGCCGTATATGTGTTCACACGATAGCGCTTTTTTAACGCAGTTTATCTATTGCGCGCGTTGGACGCTTTTTCAAAGCGCGTTGAAAAAGCGTTCGTGCGAACGAGGGGTAAGAGTACAAGCAGCTTACAGCTACGGGTTTTGTGTGCCGGTCGCGCTACCTTGCTGACTGGCTTATCCTTTCAACATGGCATGAGCTATTCTGGTATAGCTTGTTATTAGCCTTCTTGATGAGGAAAGCAGGGTTTATTCAAAACTATTTATTGCCTTATTGTTAAGGAAAGTGGGATTTACTGGTGCTTCTGTGTGTTATCTATTCGTATCATAATGTACTAATAACTACACAGTAAAGTACAAGTTATGATGTAACACCACTTCTCGACACTATGAATCAGTGGCGGTCCGAGGGAGGGGTGGGGGGGTCATAGGGTTCATCATGACCCACCCCAAAATCGTATACGTCAAATTGACAAACTTCCTTCAACAAAAAAAAAATGTGCAATAAATGCTAATCAATATTTGTATGGCCTACAGATAGTTGTTCCGGGTCTGGGTGTTTGTGCATGTGAAGATTTGTGTCTGTAAACGCACCCACGATACAGGAGAAATTCTAGTGCGGGGCAACGTTTAAAAAAAAAAAAAAAAAAATGTTAATGTGCTCAACTTATTTTACTGTTAATATGACCCCGCCCCCAAATCTTTGGCTGCGACCGAGCCTTTTATGAATGTATATGTGTGCTGTGTGATCTTCGGCTCAAAATTATAAACCCTTAATACGACCGAGGTGATGGGCAGTAGCGTCCCTCTTGAGCGCTTAAACGACATACTGCAACTTCCAAGTACCAATCCTATGGCCGAACGTGGTCATTTTGATAATGTTTTCCTACGACCATTTTAAGAATCACTGATTCTGATTCGATAGTCTGACCACCAGTCTAACCTTAGGTTATCGGCATTGCCCAGTAACTGGGTTGCGGAGGTTCAATGGCAGTCGCTCCGTGTAAAATATTGGTATTCAGCCGCATCTGGTTAGACTGGAAGCTGACCCCAATGTAATTGGGAAATGGCTAGGCAGAATGAATGACTTAAAGAATCACTGATGACTGTTTTACAGCAAGTGTTCCATATTTATAAAACGTT